>CM039504.1:39105045-39705045 GCA_022432975.1 Begonia masoniana | reverse complement strand
TAGGGGAGCTTGAGGTCGATTTCCTTTTCCTTGGTCATCATTATGGTTGAAAGGTCTCTTCATACCTCTCTGTTGTTGTTGTGGTCCCCTGCTCTGTTGTGGCTGCCAACCCTTGTTCTGTCGTGGTGGTGGCTGAGTATCCTTGATGAACTTCCTTGGTATTTCACGTTGTCCTTGTACTGTTAACTCAACTTCCTCTAACTCCAAAGCCTTGGCAGCCACTTCGGAATAAGGTATGTTATGAATCCCTGCAGTCTTTACTCCCTGGAAGAGGCTCGGCTTCAGTCCATGGACAAGCTGGTGGATCTTATCCTCCTCATCATCCACCAAACGGGGTGCAAACCTAGACAATGCCTCAAACTTACAGATATAGTCAGCCACAGAACCAGTTTAGCGCAGCTGCAAAAACTCCATCTTTTTGCAGGCCCAAAACGCTTGGCTAAAATTCTTGTTATAAAAGGCCATCTTGAACCACGCCCAAGTCATAGTTTCCGCATTTGTAGTGCTCTGAATTGAATCCCACCAATGCCTTGCACCCAATGCAAGATGAAAAACAGCACATGTGACCTTGTCCCCTTCATCGACCTTGGCAAACTTGAACATGTTCTCAATTGTCTGAATCCACTCCTTAGCATAAATAGGATCCGAAACTTGACTATTGAATACAGGAGGTCGAAGGCGGTGAAAACGCTCGCTTCCATTGTCGTGAGTCATATTTGAGCTAGAATTCCCTTGCTCATCCCTAGCAGTCACCCATTGCTCAATTTGGCGGGACTGGCAGATAACCAACTCGGTTAACTGAGCGATGGTGTTACTATCCTCATTGCTCACCCTTTGTTGACCTCTCACCATTTTGAGATTCCTAAACAAGTAATCATAAACACATCTTAACGTAATGACATTACTAAAATCGTAAATACTTATAGTTGTTGCAGTGTACTCAGGTGGCAGTCAGTGCTGGAATGCAGTCTACAGAATCGATTTTAGAACCTGGTTTCGCTTTGATACCATAATTGTAACGCCCCGAGTCTGGCAGACCCGGTTTCGCTACCCAAAACATTGAACTGAACTAAGAGAAATTACGAAAAATTTTAAATTTTCTCTCAGTGATGATAATTCTATCTTTAATCCTCAACTGTACAGCGGAAAACTCAATAAGTAAACAACGTTTATAATTAGACAAAACGTTAAGACATTTAGCCGAAGAGAATTGGAAACTCAAGGACATCTACCGATTGCAAAATGACAAGGCATGGTGCACGCTCCTACCGATTGACACATGAATATCACGTGACTCATTATACTCCTTTCGATCACAAAACGACAAGACTTAATACATACTCATGCCGATAATGGAAAACCTACATCTACCGATTGACACATGCGCATCACGTGATTCATTAAACTTCATTCGATCACAAAACGACAAGACTTAATATCGACTTCTACCAATTGACACACGCGCATCATGATAAGTGTGTATTTTACGCACTTATTTATATTCTTTAATACTTGAAATGATAAGTTTTACTCAAGTGATTTGGAAGAATTTGACGAGATTTGCGTGAGTGTGCAGACAAATAGGAACAGAAAGAAAATGTTGAAAATGTTGAATAAAGAAGAAGTGGCTACCGATCTCCAAACAATCTTGAGATCGGTAGCCATACATGAAGAGAATTGAAGGAGAAGTGGCGATCGATCTCCATGAATTCACAGAGATCGATCGCCACACACTATAATCGCCACAGGAAGCAAGCAGCGATCGAGTTCTAAACCGTCCAGAAACTGATCGCCAGCCAGTGAACTGCTATTGGATAAATTTCAAGCAGCGATCGATCTCCATCTAATGCAGAGATCGATCGCCGCTACACTGATACGGTTGAAGCACTTAAAGAGAATCAGCGATCGATCTCTACAACTGCCAGAGATAGATCTCTATGTTACATTACACATAAAAGAGGAAGCGATCAATTCCTATAAACTACAGAGATTGATCGCTGCCACACATTTACATGAAGATGGAGCAGAAGAATGCAGCGACCGTGCGCCTTACACAGCCAGAGACCGATCGCCAAGCAACTGTTATATGGAAAGATAACGTGTTTTAATCCGAGCCATTGATCTGAAGCAAAATTAAATCTCAACCATTGATCAAGTTAAAAGAAACTATTAAAAACCTAGCAGACCTAAATTGTGGGGGATCTTGGAGTCTGATTAGGAGGCCGCGACTGAGAGCATCACAGAGGCGATTTTCGTCGGCGATCAGGATATTTTCAATTTTCTTTTCTTTTTCCTTTCACTGTTTCATTATGCAACTATTTAATATTATTGTTGTTTATTTACCTTTTAGCATGAACTAAACGTTTGTTCTAGGGTTTCGATGTAGCCTAGTTATGATTATTTGTTTTTCTTAATTCAAGTATTTAATTTTCTGTTTCTGTTCTGTGTTTGAGTAATTTATTTTGAACGTAATGCTTAGGTTTGCTTGATCACCAAAACTAAGAACTTTAGGGTTGATTCGGGATGCGAGAGCGGAGAATTTAACCGTGCACTGAATAATTTGCCATGAAAAGGATGTTAGACTAGAGATAGCTAATGCGTTCATGTGGTACTATAATTTCTTGTTCTTAATGTATTCAATTAATTCTCAGGATTAGAGACCGAGAGGTAATAATTCGTTAATTGAATAAGTTTATCTTTGCTCGAGAGAGATTGATAAATATTTTCGTGAAATTGCCATCAACACATAGAAATAGGATTTAATTACTTGAATTAGGTCTGATAAACAGGATTAGCTAAGTGAAATCGGAACCCTGGATTTTCTCAACATATAATCTTACTTCTTTATTTTAGAATATTTTATTTAAATTGTTCACTTATTTTATTTGAATTATTTTAGTTTCAAAAATCCAAATCACTAAATTTATTGTTTCTTTTCAAATTAAACTAGAAATTAGATATTCAACTTTTAACATAATTATTCCTCGTGGGATCGACACTCGTACTTATACACACTTTATTACTTTTGCGACACGTACACTTGCGTATCACGATTTTTCGCAACAAGTTTTTGGCGCCGTTGCCGGGGAATAAATTTTGTTAATCTTTGAATTATTTGATTTTAGTTTATATTTGAAATTTTATTTTATTTTTTTTTATTATTATTTATTTATTTTATTTTATTTTATTGTAAGCTTAAATTACATTATTTGCACATTGCAGGTGCATGCGAAAATTAGGTACTGCCAACCTAATCCCTATCGACCTTGAAATTGAACGAACCTGTCGCCGAAATCGAAGGGAAACAAAACTAGCAATTATGGCAGATGATCAAAACGCAAATCTACAACGGAGGGTTGAAGTGGCAGAGGTCGAACGGCGAACTTTGCTCGATTATGTTATGCCATCCATGGACGGGATTCAATCAGCAATCCGAAAACCGGCTATCACGTGCAATAATTTTGAAATAAAGCCGGGTACAATACAAATGATTCAACAATATCAATTTTGTGGTCTACCTAACGAGGATCCCAAGGATCATATTGCTAGCTTTGTCGAGGTTTGTGATACATTCAAATACCATAATGTCTCTGAGGATGCTATCAAGCTCAGGTTATTCCCCTTCACGCTAAGAGATCGCGCAAAGAATTGGTTACACTCCTTACCACCAGGCTCAATTACAACGTGGAACGAATTGGTTCAGAAATTTTTATCTAAGTTCTTTCCCTTTGAAAAGATGGCAAGACTCCGAAATGAGATCACCAATTTTACTCAATACGATGGCGAGACAGTTTATGAATCATGGGGCCGATTCAAGGAGCTTTTGAGAAAATGCCCCCAGCATGGTCTACCACAATGGATGCAAATACAGACATTCTTCATCGGCCTATCAAGTTCTACACGGATGCTTGTCAACTCAGCAGCTGGTGGATCACTATTATCTAAGACAGAAGTGGAGGCATTTAACCTGTTAGAAGAGTTATCCCTCAATAATGATCAGTGCCCAGTTGAACGTCAGATTTTGAGGAGGCAATCAAATACACCAGAAATGGAAGCAATAAGAGCATTGACTACACAAGTTGCATCTCTCACTCAGCACATCCAAGGAAATCAAGCTATAGTTAATGCAATTCAGTCACCGATCATGCAATGTCAATGGTGCCAAGGACCACATGCAAGTGAAAACTGTCAGCAAGGGAACCAAATGGTTAGAAGTTCATCTGAATAAGCCCAATATGTGGGAAATTATAATAGACCGACACTTCAAAATTCCGGTAATTACTATAATGGGGGGCGCAACAATCATCTGAACTTCTCTTGGAAGAACCCGAACAACGCCATACAGATGCCACAAGCTAATCAGCCGGGACCTCAGTTTCCTGAAAGACAATCTAATCTGGAGGAATTAATTGCCAAAATGGGAGAACGCACCAACAATATAATTGCTGAAATGGGGGAGCACACAAATAAATTTATGGCTGAAACAAGAACCACCTTGCAGAATCAGTCGGCCCAAATTCGAAGCCTAGAAATGCAAATGGGCCAGATGGCAGCTGCACTAAATGGACGCCCACCAGGTACATTGCCTAGTGCCACTGAAATTAACCCCAGAGAACAATGCAATGCCATTACACTTAGGAGTGGACCAGTGATTAAAAATTGTACCAAAGAAAATAAGAAAGTGGTCGCACATGACAGAATGCATTCGTCATCATCCGAGTCCACACCAAAGGATCAAGAGCTGCTGGAAGCTCCACCTCAGATCTCAAAGGAGATCATCCCAAAAGTTCCTTTTCCACAAAGACTGAAAAATGTGAAGCTTGATAATCAGTTTTCTAAGTTTCTTGATATCTTCAAAAAGCTCCACATCAATATTCCATTCGCAGAGGCACTCGAGCAAATGCCTAAATATGCAAAGTTTCTGAAAGACATCTTGTCTCATAAACGAAAAATTGACAAATATGGCACAATCGCTTTGACTGAGGAATGTAGTGCAATTGTTCAACGGAAGCTTCCACAAAAATTGAAAGATCCGGGAAGTTTCACCATACCATGTGAAATTGGGGAGTCCATTTTTGAGCGGGCATTATGTGATTTGGGTGCTAGTATAAATTTGATGCCGCTATCTATATTTCGTAAGCTGGGTATTGGTGAAGCAAAGCCCACCAGGGTAATCCTACAGATGGCCGATCGCTCTATAAAGCATCCGTATGGGTTGATTGAAGATGTCCTTGTCAAAGTCGACAAGTTTATTTTTCCGGCTAATTTCTTGATCCTTGACATGGAGGAAGATCGTGGCATCCCTATAATACTAGGTCGACCATTCTTAGCCACAGGGGGTGCTGTAATTGATCTAAGAAAGGGGGAGCTTAAATTGCATGTACAAGATGAAGCTATCACATTCAATGTGTATAAATCACTGGAGTACCCAATAGAGGCTTCACGTCAACCAAACACTTTTCTTGAGCCTAATGGGAAGCAGTGTGTTGAAAGTTTGAGGGAGTCGCCATTACGGGTCTTACCACATATAAAGAAACCACCCAACTACAAAAAGATCCTGGCGAATGAGAATTTGGTAAATAGGCAACAATTAACACCTTATTGGGAAGGTACATTTAAAAGTGCAAAGCCAATCATATACCCCGACCCAACATGACAGAATATGGTGTCGGGCTGTTGACATTAAAACAAGCGCTTGGTGGGAGGCAACCCACCCAAGTATCCTTTTTAGTTTGCTATTTCAATTTTTGTTTGCATTAGTTTTGTTTATTTTTTATTTTTATTTTTATTTCATTTTATTAGTATTAAATTATTAAAAAAAAAAAAAAAAAAAAAAACATCTTTTATAACCCATTTGTTATTTATTTTTATTTTTTGTTTTTATTTTATTTCTTATCATTATTATTATTATTACTATTTTTTTTATTTATGTTTTAGTTTCTTAAGTCATTTTATTTTCTCTATTTTCTTTATTTCTTGTCTTTTATTTTTATTTTTCTTTAAATAGGTTCCGATTAAGTCATTTTATTTTCTTTTTATCATTTAATTTTTTCTTCTTTCTTACTGTTATTTTTAATTTTCTTTAGTTTATTATTTTATTGTCTTTTTATTTATTTATTGTTTCTTTTATGTTATTTATTTATTTTTTTTCTTTCTGCTTTTAAATAGGGTCCAATTTAGTTATCTTAAATTCTGTTATTCATTTTATCATTTTATAATTTTAATTTTAATTTTTTTGTTATGTTATTTATTATTTCTTTTCTTTTTATCTTTCTTTTTCTTGTTCTAAGTAATTTTTATTTTAGATTAATTAGCCATTTATTTTCCTGAATTTATTTTTCCTTATAATTTTTATTTTCTTTTATTTTCCTTTATTTTATTTATTGTATTCTGTTTCTATTTCTATTTTTTAATTCGTTCCTTTTATCTTTCTTTCTTTTTATTTTCTTCTTACTTAATTTTTTCTCTCGTATTTTCATTTCCCGTTTCAAGTATTTTCATTTTCGGTTTTTATTTCTTCATTTAGTTGTTTATAAAAAAAAAAAAAAAAAAAAAAAAAAAAAAAAAAAAAAAAAAAAAAACAGTTCTTGATAGATTGCTCTCTCGACCGAAGCTCTACCACACCATTGCCGGGCCCCACAAGAGGTACACTATCCCCTTTCCTATTTTTTTGTGTATACTTTATTTAACATTGGGGACAATGTTGATATTAAGTTTGGGGGGGTTTTTAATTAAATTTATAAACATGTTTAGATTGGTAAGTCTGCTTAATATTTTAAATTTTATGGTATGATTATTTATTTCATTCGTTTAAAGTGTCGATGATTGCACCTTTGATTGATGCATGTTTCAACTTCTGAATAGATTCTGAGATAATATGATTTGTGATAGTAGCATTGATTGGAACTTAGGAAGTTAGACTTGTTTGTGTGGAAATGTTCATTCTTATTTAAATTTAACTGATAATGAATTAAATTGTTGTCTTGAGATCGAGAGCCTAAACACAGTAAGGGAGTGCTTGAGTGCAAACACTGAAAGGGAGTGAACTCCATTTAAATTTAGTGAGTGATTAGTGAGGATAAAAATTGTCTTGGTTTTGCCCTGCATTCATGAATATAAATTGTGATTTTTGCAGACATAAGAGAATGACTTAGGCCATCTTTGGACCGTTTGAGCCTTTATTGACATACCTCATTTGTGTCATTTAAATGGCACCCCTAGTCTCCTATTTGAACCTTCATTTACCACTATTTTGTCAACCCTAATTTAGCCTACCCTGAAATTATTTTGACTATCCTATTTATTGAGCACAGGGTTGTTGGTACATATTATGGGGAGAGTTGGAGAAAGTAGTGATGAGAATCAAAGCTAAGTCTTTTGTCAATTGTCTAAGTTGTTAGTATTTTGAGATTTTATTGTTCCTGCAAAAAAAAAAAAAAAAAAAAAAAAAGGTAGAAAGTTGAATTGTTCAATAGTAGAACAATCTTTTATGTGCTATTTAATTTGTTGTTCTTATCATTATTTGTATTTTATGTTTGACATTGACAAAGGAGTTAGTTTTGAAAAATAGAGAGATAGACAAGTTTGGGGGGATTATTAAGTTAACTGATTAGAAAAGAGTTCAAGTGAGTGTAAGGAGTGAGGGTGACATAAGGATGGATTGTGCTCTAGAGTTTCGCTTGAATCCAAAAATTTCCTACCTTATAACCCGGCCTTACATTACAAGCTTAATTAAAGACCTATCGACTTTTATTCTGTTTATTCACATGTGTTATTAGTGAATTATGGGCAAGACTGATGAACAATAAGAGTGAATGGAGTGACCCTGAGAGTTATTTTTATTACCCTTCTCATAAGACACAATTATAGATCTATCAGTTAAATGAGAATGAGTTTGAGCACGAACACACACAAGAATTTCTGATTAAGTTTCTATCAATGTGATATCATGAGTGATATTATTGAAAGTGTTTATCTAGATAGTTTGTTTGCATGCAATTATCAAGCTGAGACGAAATGCTGCGAACTATGAATTAAATAATTTTACCATAGAAATTTGAAATGTTTTGCAGACTTTAATTTTTAATTCTTGAATAAATTTTGTTTGATTTTCTATGATTATTTGTGTTCGCTTGAGGACAAGCTTTCATTCAAGTTTGGGGGTGTGATAAGTGTGTATTTTACGCACTTATTTATATTCTTTAATACTTGAAATGATAAGTTTTACTCAAGTGATTTGGAAGAATTTGACGAGATTTGCGTGAGTGTACAGACAAATAGGAACAGAAAGAAAATGTTGAAAATGTTGAATAAAGAAGAAGTGGCTACCGATCTCCAAACAATCTTGAGATCGGTAGCCATACATGAAGAGAATTGAAGGAGAAGTGGCGATCGATCTCCATGAATTCACAGAGATCGATCGCCACACACTATAATCGCCACAGGAAGCAAGCAGCGATCGAGTTCTAAACCGTCCAGAAACTGATCGCCAGCCAGTGAACTGCTATTGGATAAATTTCAAGCAGCGATCGATCTCCATCTAATGCAGAGATCGATCGCCGCTACACTGATACGGTTGAAGCACTTAAAGAGAATCAGCGATCGATCTCTACAACTGCCAGAGATAGATCGCTATGTTACATTACACATAAAAGAGGAAGCGATCAATTCCTATAAACTACAGAGATTGATCGCTGCCACACATTTACATGAAGATGGAGCAGAAGAATGCAGCGACCGTGCGCCTTACACAGCCAGAGACCGATCGCCAAGCAACTGTTATATGGAAAGATAACGTGTTTTAATCCGAGCCATTGATCTGAAGCAAAATTAAATCTCAACCATTGATCAAGTTAAAAGAAACTATTAAAAACCTAGCAGACCTAAATTGTGGGGGATCTTGGAGTCTGATTAGGAGGCTGCGACTGAGAGCATCACAGAGGCGATTTTCGTCGGCGATCAGGATATTTTCAATTTTCTTTTCTTTTTCCTTTCACTGTTTCATTATGCAACTATTTAATATTATTGTTGTTTATTTACCTTTTAGCATGAACTAAACGTTTGTTCTAGGGTTTCGATGTAGCCTAGTTATGATTATTTGTTTTTCTTAATTCAAGTATTTAATTTTCTGTTTCTGTTCTGTGTTTGAGTAATTTATTTTGAACGTAATGCTTAGGTTTGCTTGATCACCAAAACTAAGAACTTTAGGGTTGATTCGGGATGCGAGAGCGGAGAATTTAACCGTGCACTGAATAATTTGCCATGAAAAGGATGTTAGACTAGAGATAGCTAATGCGTTCATGTGGTAGTATAATTTCTTGTTCTTAATGTATTCAATTAATTCTCAGGATTAGAGACCGAGAGGTAATAATTCGTTAATTGAATAAGTTTATCTTTGCTCGAGAGAGATTGATAAATATTTTCGTGAAATTGCCATCAACACATAGAAATAGGATTTAATTACTTGAATTAGGTCTGATAAATAGGATTAGCTAAGTGAAATCGGAACCCTGGATTTTCTCAACATATAATCTTACTTCTTTATTTTAGAATATTTTATTTAAATTGTTCACTTATTTTATTTGAATTATTTTAGTTTCAAAAATCCAAATCACTAAATTTATTGTTTCTTTTCAAATTAAACTAGAAATTAGATATTCAACTTTTAACATAATTATTCCTCGTGGGATCGACACTCGTACTTATACACACTTTATTACTTTTGCGACACGTACACTTGCGTATCACGATTTTTCGCAACACATCACGTGATTCATTAAACTTCATCCGATCACAAAAGGACAAGACTTAATATCGACTTCTACCGATTGACACACGCACAGCACGTGACTCATTAAACTTCATTCCGATAGAAGACATGATCCGATGGAAGACTTCATCCGATGGAAGACATCATCCGATAGAAGACTTCATCCGATGGAAGACATCATCCGATGGAAGACTTCATCCGATGGAAGACATCATCCGATGGAAGACTTCATCTGATGGAAGACTTCATCCGATGGAAGACATCATCCGATAGACAAGAAACTATCAGACATTCACAAACTTCAACATGACTAAATAAACTAATACACAGTTGGACCATAATCTCATCTAGAATACGTGTAGCGAGAGACTCTAACAAAACAGATCATTCTATCATTTCACGATCATTCTCAAACTCAGAAGTTAGTCAGTCAGATTCCAGTATCCATTGTATTAAGAAAACAACCTACATAGACCTCAGTATTCATAACCTTACTAACATGATAAAGGTAGTAACCAGGAGTTTAAATCGCCTTCCCAGCCACCAATCTGTCACCTTGAGCACCTCCCAACAACCAGCCTTAATCATCCTCCTTGGACTTGAAATCCTCACCTGGTAGTTCTTCACCTACATCATAAGGTTTAAACTATAAGCCTAATGCTTAGTAAGGAGTGCAATGCTAACATGTATGCATGAATGCACAAATTAAAGAAACACATGTTCATGATCTTTTCGTGTTCTTGTTCTTGTTCATGTTCATCATTTTCATCATATGATTAAGGGAGGATTTGTGTCGAAAAGGGAGTTGATAGTGAGAGTGTACATAGTCCCTTGCGGGTCGTATTCATGGTCCTCCTTTTGGACAGTGACATACGCCAAACCGCCCCAAACCCTCTCTTAATCCTTGTTGCATAAGTTTCATATTCATATCTTGCTCATGGGAGAAATCATGCACTTAAAACATTTTCATATGCTTGAGAAAACATTCATGATGCATGAGCATGAGTAATCTTAGTTCACCAGACTACTGAACAAGCCATTCATTCATCAAAGGATCATAACATCAACTCGAGTACCATAACTAAATAGACAATAGCACAAAAAATCTTTAAACCTCATAGACAACTTCTACCTAGTACCCTTGTGATGTAGGGCCTTAATGGCCGGGAATCTTACTCACTCACTTACCTGGTTTCCTTAGCAACTTGAGCACTTCTCTTCAAACTTCTTCACCTAGAACATTTCACATTACAGTGTTAAATCAAAACCTAATTAAAAGTCATCCTAGTATCTAACATAAATATTTCTAATCTTCCTAGTCGAGCGCCTAGTGTGTACAAATTAAACTTCCAGAACCTAAATAACCGGATTAAGTCTAACAACTAAACATGGTCTGTTATCTTAATGTCCAGAATTGAATCGGAAATGCCATTACTAAACACAGATCATGATTGTCACTACCATTACTCTGTTAGTGAAGAATATGAAACTTCAAGTTCTAGCTGAAGACAGAGCTCTAAGTAACTACCCAGTAACTACATTGTCTAAGTCTTACCTAGAGCGTGGATTGCCAAAGTGGAGGCTGAAGAACTGGTCATCGGCGAAGGAATAGCTGGCAGACAGGGAGCTCTGGAAGGAAGGGAATCGCCGAGAGAGGAAATGTCGGCTACAGTGAGGTTTTAATGAGGTTTAAGAATTTCCATAACCTATTTATACCAATTAAAATCCACCTTAATTACAAACTTACCACCCAACCTAGTTTCACTTAACTTGTAATAAATAAGTCTTGGCATTAAATTTAAAATCATAAAGGTCAATAAAAAGGGTGACAATTAAAATGGTTAAGAAAATCACCTGGCCGAAATTGTCGGGTGTTACACGTGATGTTTGGAGATGGAATATCTGTCGATCCAGCCAAGGTTCAAGCAGTCAAGGAGTGGCCCCAACCGAAGAGTGCCACGGATATTTGAAGTTTCCTTGGATTAGCGGGATATTACCGAAAATTTATTGATAAATTTTCAAAGATTGCAACACCTCTCACTCGGTTAACTAGGAAAAATATTAGGTTTGCATGGACAGAGGAATGCGAATCCAGTTTCCAGACTTTGAAACAGAAACTGACCAATGCCCCAATATTAACCCTTCCTGTTGAAAATGGTAAATTTAGCATTTATTGTGATGCTTCCAAAATTGGTCTTGGTTGTGTGTTGATGCAAGATGGTAGGGTAATAGCATATGCTTCTAGACAGTTGAAAACACATGAGAAGAAGTACCCTACACAAGACTTGGAAATAGCTGCAGTGGTATTTGCACTTAAGATTTGGAGGCATTACTTGTATGGACAAACTTGTAAAATATTCTCGGACCATAAAAGTCTGAAATATATCTTCACACAGATGGAATTAAATATAAGGCAACGTCGATGGTTGGAGTTTGTCAAAGATTATGATTTTGAGATTAAATACCATCCCGGAAAAGCTAATGTAGTGGCCGATGCTTTGAGCAGAGTGACAACATCAACCCCAAATATGATTTTCGATATGCCATTAGCCTTAGAGTCAGAATTCCAAAGGTTTAATCTAGAAGCAGTATCCAGTGTATCAGCTATACTTTCAGTCATAACCTTAAAGCCTACTATTCTGGAGAAAATAAAGGAAGCTCAGATGAATGATGACGAGTGTAACAAGTACAAGTTAAGCATGTATTCTACGGATAAATCAGATTTCAACTATTCTGCTGATGGAACTCTTAAGTTTCGAAACAGATGGTTTGTTCCGGCTAAGGTAGAGCTTCGGAATGAGATCCTTTCAGAAGCACATTCTTCTAGATTTTCTGTTCACTCTAGGAGTATAAAGATGTACAAGGACCTTAGACATCATTATTGGTGGCCAAGCATGAAAAGAAGTGTGGCAGAGTACGTTGGATTGTGTTTAGTTTGTCAACAAGTTAAAGCTGAACACCAGAGACCTGCTGGAATATTACAACCCTTACCAGTCCCCGAATGGAAATGAGAGAAAATAACAATGGATTTTGTGGTAGGATTGCTTAGGACAACGAGAGGACATGATGCAATTTGGGTGATTGTGGATCGTCTAACCAAATTTGCTCATTTCCTGCCCATAAAGATAACTTACTCGATGGATCAGCTTGCTGAATTGTATGTGCAAGAGATTATTAGGTTACATGGCGTTCCAGGTACCATAGTTTCAGACCGAGATTCTAGATTCACATCTAAGTTTTGGAGGAGTTTGCATAAGGCTATGGGTACACAGCTCAACTTTAGCACATCTTTTCACCCTCAAACAGATGGACAATCTGAGAGAACCATCCAAACATTAGAGGATATGCTCCGGGCATGCATATTAGATTTTCAAGGATCTTGGAGTAAATATTTATCATTGGTGGAGTTTTCTTATAATAACAGCTTTCAAGCAACAATAGGGATGGCACCTTATGAAGCATTGTATGGACAAAAATGCAGATCACCTTTGTATTGGGATGAAGTTGGTGAAGCACAGTTGCTTGGTCCTGAGTTTGTGCAACAAACTGTTGAGAAGATTGCCCTCATCCACGAACGGATTTTGAAAGCTCAAAGCCAACAGAAAAGCTATGCCGATAGGAGGCGTAGAGAATTAGACTTTGAGGTTGGAGATGAGGTATTTCTTAAGGTTTCACCGTTCAAAGGAGTTGTGAGATTTGGGAAGAGGGGCAAGTTGAATCCCAGATACATTGGACCTTTTGCAGTCATAAAGAGGATTGGAAAGACAGCCTATCAACTACAGTTACTAGACTCTATGGAAGGAATTCACAATGTGTTCCATGTGTCTATACTAAAGAAGTGTATGCGAGATCCAACTCAGATTGTGGGACAGCAGAACGTTGAAATTCACCCTACACTTACCTATGAGGAGAAACCAGTGAAAATTATAGACTACGCAACAAAGGTATTGCGCAACAAAGAGGTTCAGCTAGTGAAAGTCTTATGGTATAATCAGAATGTTGAGGAGGCAACCTGGGAATGCCAGCAGGACATGATGAGCCGATATCCTGAGCTGTTTAAGCACTGAATTTTGAGGACAAAATTCTTTTAAGGAGGGTAGATTGTAGCAACCGGTATCGTCCACCTTAATTAATAACCTCTTTTAGTAACCTTTATTCCTTGTGAAATTAAGTGTCTATGATTGGTTGTTTAAATAGGTTAAGCCTTGGCTGCTATGGGTAAAGACGTAATTTGCAATGATTAGTGTAATAAAAGGGGTCAGCTAAGGGTTTTAGCCGCCACTATTTTATTACCTCTTTCGGCATTCAGCAGCTCAGCAAACTCCCTCTCGGCGATTTTCCTACCAGATTCTTCGTCTATCTAGGTGAGTTTTCCCTCAGTTTCCTTCTTGCTGATGATTCATAATGAAAGTAGAATATACATTAGAAGCTTTTTTTGCGGTAGAATGAGTGTATTGAGAATGCTGTATGTGGGAGCTAATTCGGGTTTTGTGGTAAATCGGGAATGCACGATGAACTGAGCTCCCGAACTAGTTTCCTTAGATTTCTGAATAGCTAAAATAAAATTTAGTGAAGATCTAATCAACACCCTTTCTATGGTTTTAGGTTTGAGTAAGCTCTCGAAGTAGCCTTTTTCCAAAGCATTTTCCAGAGGAACAGGTAAGTAGAGTATGCATGTGCCTTCGGGCCTACATCACAAAACAGTAGGATTTATGTGTGCATATGAATGTTTTGTTAGTATGTCATGCATCATGTTTTATTGAATGAGAACGAAAATGAATTTACATGTATGGCATCATGGTGAGACAGGAATTGATTATGATAGACCAAGCTATTAAGGGAACTCATCCACCCCTTAACTTATGAAGTGGATATGTATAACTTTGGAAAATTGATCCGCTTCCCATGTGGAATATAGGATCAGATCAGCTATTAAGGGAACTCATCTGCCCCTTAACTTATGAAGTGGATTTGTATAACTTTGGGAAAATTGATCCGCTTCCCAGGTGGAATATAGGATCAGAGAAGAAACGTATATGCATCTGAGATGTGAAATTAGAAACTGCATGGCTAGGATTTATTAATTCAGCATTTTATTTCATTATTGCTTTACTTATTTAGCATTAGGCTAATAGATGAGTCTTGTGATGTAGGTGCTGAGCTTTCAACAGGTGAATTCTCTGAGTTTACGGAGGAATAGATGAAGTTGGAGGAGCACTTCTATGCTACGGATTGGTTCTCTGATGAGGCAGTTTAACTTCTGTTTGAATGAGAGTTTTCAGTGGTTAGGTATTCTGATGAAGTGTTCTGAGAATTTTAATGACAAAGAAGTTTGATGTTTCTTTTAACGCTTCTGTGATCTTTTTTTCTGGATTTGGAAATATGATTTGATTTCGATTGTAGCTTGCTATTCTGGATTTTAAGAATCGTAGATTTGTGTTGTTTGAATGATTTCAGCAAAATGTACAAAATCGTTTAGCAGTCGGACTTATTTCTTGTTAGAGTCTCTTTGGTCTATCGGTAGATGTTGTCTATCGGTAGAAGTTGAGTGTCCTGTCCACCGATAGATGTTGGAGGATTAAATCATCCGACTGACATCATTGGAAGATGTCTTCAGTAGAAGCCATCGGAAGATGTCTCAAGTAGAAGCCATCGGTAGATGTCTTCGACATAAGTCTTTAGTAGCCTTGTCGTTTTGTAATCAGAAGATGTCTTCAGTAGAAGCCATCGGAAGATGTCTCCAGTAGAAGCCATCGGTAGATGTCTTCGGCATAAGTCTTTAGTAGCCTTGTCATTTTGTAATCGGAAGATGTAGGCTGGGAATGTTTGTCATTTGTGAGCGGTAGACGTCGTCTGTCGAGTTATTTAAATCGCATGGATATCACGTGGTCTGTACGGTAGAGGTGTTTTGTCGTTTAGTGACCGGTCGATGTGTTCTGTTCTGTTTGAGAGTAAAAGACTTTTGTCGTTTAGTGATCGGTCGATGTGTTCTGTTTTCTTTTCTCTTTCAACCAACTGTCTTGAATATTCTAACTATTTAATAAATATTGTTTTTATATGATGATTTTTCCACTGCAAGTTTTAACGTTTTAGGTGTCAAATCTTGATCATTGAATGAAATTTTAAAACTTTCTCAAAAGTCATAGTTCGGTTCAGTAACTTGTGTAGCAAACCGGGTTCAGAAAACTCGAGGTGTTATAAGCGGTGACCTGCACTTCCGTCCATACAGCGCTTCATACGGTGCCATGCCGATCGTAGCTTGAAAACTGTTGTTATATGAGAACTCGATCAGTGGAAAATACCTGCTCCACGATCCTTGAAACTCCAATACACAGGCTCTAAGCATATCCTCAAGAATTTGATTTATTCGTTCTGTCTGACCATCAATCTGAGGATGGAATGCCGTGCTGAAGTTTAATTGAGTTCCCATGGCCTTGTGCAAACTCCTCCAAAATCTTGAAGTAAAACTCAGATCTCGATCTGAAACTACTGAAACTGGCACCCCGTGCAGTCTAACGATCTCCTGTACATAAAGATCGGTGATCTGATCCATGGACAATGTTGCTTTAACTGGAAGAAAATGGGTCGAATTTGTCAAACGGTCCACTATCACCCAAATCCCGTCGTTCCCTCTCGTAGTCCTTGGCAATCCCGTAATAAAATCCATGGATAACTGCTCCCACTTCCATTCTGGGATCGGCAGGGGTTGCAATGTTCATGCCGGCCTTTGATGCTTTGCTTAACCTGCTGACAAACCAGAAGGGTTTCTACGTACTTGGCCACCTCTTTCTTCATGTTAGGCCACCAGAAATGCTGTTTTAGATCCCGATATATCTTGGTGCTTCCTGGATGCACCGAGTATGTTGAGGAGTGTGCCTCGATCAAAATCTCTTTCTTTAACTCCTCATCATTAGGCACGTACCACCTATGCCTGAATTTTAATATACCATCCTCCGACAAGTTGAAATCGGACGAGTGCTCTGATGTCATGCTCAATCAGTGCTTCTCACACTACAAGTCTCTCCATTGAGCTTCTCGTATTTTGTCCAATATCGTCTGTAATGCCTAGGTTTTTTGGGTTTTTGCTTAGGGGCATTTTTGTAAATAATAGATATAGGCCCGTTTTGCAAGAGGGAAGTTTTAATACATCCCTAGCAGATTATGAAGATTTTTAGAGGAATGAGGAAGTTTTTAGAAATTTAAATCGATAGCATAATGCTGAGTTTCGGTTTTTCACTATAGTGCGTTAATTTGTAAAAATAGTAAATTAAAGCCGTTTTGTGAACGAGAAGTTTCGTTAGAACCCTAGTGATTAATATGAATTTGTTGAGGAATAAGGGATTTTTTAAAAAACCAAATCAATAGGCTAATTAACGAGATTAAGTAAAGGATTGATTGGAGGGGCAAAATTGTAATTTTCTAGGTCAAAATTTAATTAAAACTAAAGAATTTCCTCCCCTCATCTCATTTTCCCCTTCTCCTACATGAGGCTTCCCCCTTTAGCGATTTTCTCCTCCTCCCCCACCATTTCTCTTCAACGCCGATATTCATCTCCTTCTCCGGTGATTTTCTTTCGGGTTTTCTTCCCCAATCAACGTTCTAGGTAAGCCCCAACCTTTTAGCACGTATAGTTTTGATTTAGGGTTTGATTTCGGTTAGAAATTATTCTTTTTAGGGTTGAGAAATTGTAGGTTTTGTTAGAAATCGTTAGTTTAATGATATAAATGCTCATTGGTGACACATTTACGATTGTTGGCGATAGTTAGGAGAAATTTTAGTTATTGATGAAGAACTAGAGTTGATTTTTGGTTGTTGGAGTTTGAAGAAAAGTCATTAATGGAGTTTGATAAATTGTGAGCGCAATGTGCTCGATGAAATGTCTGAATGACAAAAACCATAGTTTTAAGAAAATTACCTTAGTTAGGTGTTACGTTTAGCTTTGTAAATCATTTATTATCGATTGGTTTTAATGCCTTTATTAATGAAATGCCTTAGGTGGAAAAGGCTTACGGACGGTGCTCGGCATTAATAAGGACGCCAGGTAAGTGGGTGTTAGGTTTCCGGCCCTTAAGGCCCTACATCGTGTCAATGCTAGGCTTTCATGTTTTGATGATGATTTTCTAATTGTGGGATTTAATGAGTTGGGTAGCCTAGGATATTAGTTATTAGTTGTTTATTAAGTTCATTGCGAGTAAAGTATGTTCGTGTACATTCGTGAATTATTTTGATGGTATGTTATGCGTAAATTCCTCATGCATCTTGTTTGATCAAATGACATACGAAATGTTTTACATGCATGAAATTGAAATGTACGTAATGATTGTGTGAGTTGGGGTGGTATGGCCATGACAACAAAACTGTCCGTAAGGACCATGATCACTGTCCATAAAATGCACGATGAATACTGTCCGTGAGGACCATGTACACGTACCTGCCTACTCCCCAGCATAATCCATGACAAGTAAAAAGAATACGAACAAGTAAATGAACATGTTTTACGAAAGTCATACCTTCATGCATATGTTATTGATAATGCATTCCTCTGCTAAGCATTAAGCTTAATGTTTATGTTGTATGATGTAAGTGAAGAGATCGGAGGTGAGAAGCCTCCTCTCGATGGTCAAGCATAGGCGGTTGATGGGTAGGACTCGTGGCGATGGAACGTGTTTTGGCAAGGCTTACCGACCCGTGGGTGGCTCCGAGCTATTTTGGTAAAAGTAAGCGTGTGTGTAGATATAGAATTTATTGGTTATGGCTTGGTTGTATAGTGGTTAGCTCAGAGAAAATGTGATTTTTTTTATAGTTGTATTTATATTGGTCGCTTTTGGATGATGTTAGGAGTTTCCGTTGCGTATGTCTGATATCGATGGGTTTGATGATTTTTGGCTATGGTTTTGAATGGAAATAGTGTTTATGTTTGATGTTGTGTAGTGGATTAGGTTGAATTGTATTTGGTAATTTTAGGTATTTTAAATCCGTAAGGATACGCTCAGTTTTTAGAGCAATCCACGCAGTTTGTTTTCATGAATTTTAAACGCGTGTTCGGATATGTGTTTTGGTCATGTTTAGGTTATGCTTTGGGTATTGTTTTGAGGATTTGTGAATTGATGAACGTATGGTGTTAGAGGGGAAAGTTATGGTATTGTGTGTTGTGTTGAGTGTTGAAGAAAAAAAAATTAAAAGGGTGAATTTGAGGCAACTCTCTGGAACTCAGATTCCAGAGAGGTTGCCGATCAATCGTCGCTCAGGGCGATCGATCGTCAATTATTTGGCTAAGTGCTCTTGTTTTCCAGAGTGCTAACCGATCGATCGGCCAAAAAGGGCCGATCGATCGGCTATTGGATTTGCTAAGCTCTCTGTTTTTCCAAAGCACTAGCCGATCGATCAGCCAAGGTGGGCCGATAGATCGGCTATTATGTGGCGAGGGCGATCGATCGGCCAACAAGGGGCCGATCGATCGACTGAAGGGAATTGGGCGATTCTGCCCCTCCTCCATGTACCCCTTTTTGTTTGCTTTATTTATTGTTTTCCTAAACGTTTTTCACGACGGTTTGATAGACTTAGACTTGATTTAGAGATAAGGCGTAAACAAAAAAAAATATGTATATAGGAAAATTTTACACGAACTTACGAGGTCTTATGTTAAGTATGTCACGACAAGTCCGTGGCGGCCTTGACCGGGTTGGGGTCGTCACAACTATGGTATCAGAGCAATTGGATTTTAAAAGCGATTCTGTAAACTACCTGTCAAACACGAACCTCCATACGAGGACTCTCCATCGATTGTAAGTGTTTAAGTTTAAGTATGATTTATATATGTTTATTTTGTTTGTGTTTCTTAATTTGTCTAGGAACAAGAAAATGCCGAAAGCACCTAGACAACCCGAGGAATATCCTATTAGCCAGCTTATAGACATAGCGCACCAACAATCAGAACAGATAGGGATTTTACTCAATCGAGAAGGAAATTGTAATGGACAAAGTAGTACTTCGCGGAACTGGGGTAGTGAACAACCTAGGCGGTTTCGACCTCCAATGTTCAATGGATACGTAATAGATCCGATCCAGGCTGAGCGGTGGATTCGAGCAATGGAGGGATTGTTTGACCATATTAATGTGAATGAGGTAGATAAGGTTTCTTATGCGACGTGTCATCTTGAGTGTAACACCCGAGAAATTCCTAAAACGTGCGTAGCCTTGGATAGGTTAGGTTATAAGACATAACACATCTCTTAGAATTTTGGTGTATCATTGGTTAACATAAATGAGAGAGATAAATTAAGGGAACAAAAAAGGGAGTTAAGATTAGGCCCACATTGAAAGTAAAACAAGAGGAAAGCTTAAGGATCAGAAAAGTTAATTATTTAAATTAAATCAAGTGTAGAAAAGAGAAAGTTTGATAAGTCAAAAGAGAAGTGGTGAACCAATAGAATTTAGGTAAAGTAGTTGAATGAGTGATAATGAGGTGTAGGATTGAAAAGTCAAAAAGAAGGAAAAGTGGAGGATGAATGATATTTACACGTTGGAATGGTTTAGAGGTTTGATGAATATTGAGTTGAAAAGTCAAACTTAATAAATGAGAGAATAAATAAAATGAAAGGAAAGAAAGGAACTTATATGAAAAGTCAAATTGTAAATTCAAAAGGTGAGAACCACGTTGGGAAACAAGTGGAAATGTGAGTGAGAAAAAGGATGTTGAAAAGTCAATAGCATTTAAGGAGAATAAGTTTATAAAATTAGAGGTAAAACATAAGTGGAGGAAGTATATTGTATTGTTGATTTGATATAATGATAAGAAAAGAATTAAAGTGAAGACAAGTCAAATAGGAGAGGCTTTCACGTTGAATGAAGGAGGAGAAAGAGGTGTGGGTGCTTTTATAATATTATGAAGTTTGTGGTTAAAAATCAAAAGTGGAAAAAAGTGATGTTTATAAATTTGGTAAAGTTAAGCAAAATTGAAAAGAAAATTCCTTCTTCTTCTCCATTGTTCTCCACGAAGGGCAGCCATTGAAGCTCTCCATTTTTCTTCATTTTCATTAAGTTTTAAGGTAAGTCTTAATTGGGTTTTAAGTTATATGCATATGGGGAGTGATTTTTGGTAGTTTTGATGAGTTTTGAAGAGTTTTTGAAAGGGTTTGGGAAACCCTAAATACCAACTCCGAATTTTGGTTTCTCCTTGGTATGTTCCTCATATTTTTGATGGTTTAATTCTTAGATAGGTTGGTTTAGAGTGTTAAAGTGGATAGATTATAGAAATTATGAGTTTTGGTGAAAAACAAGTTTTTAAACCTATAAGGGCCGATTCTGTTTCTGCATTTCCGATTGGGCCAATATGTTTGGTTGTTGGTTTTGAGTGTTTCAATGAATAGTAGACGTGTAGAGGTTTACGGATTGGGGTGGCACGTCGAAATCTGATGAAAAACGAATAAGTTATGGCCATTTGAAGTTGGACGCTAAAAATAGTGAGAAAATCGGGTTTTAGGTTTTGAATTGTTTAGTTGGTTGAATTTTAGTTAGTTTTGGGTTTAAGATTTCCTTGGAATTTTCTAGAATAATGGCTAAGCTATTTTTTCTATTTGTTATGTGGACGATTGGATTAGCCGAGTGAGTGAGCACGAGCAGGAAGCCAGGTAAGTAGTGGATCGCTTGTGTTTTGCCTTCAAGCCTACACCATGGAACGGTAGGGCATTGTTTGCTTGATTGTTTTATTTTTTTCTTGTGTTGTGCATTGTATGTGACACGCATCGTTGTTTTCAAACTACGAAATGAACGTGTTTTGAAGCATGGTTTTGAATGGTGAGCTTGCAATGTAAGGGGTGGTGTGAGTTGAAACGTATGGTGGTTGTGTTGAGTCACCCAGTCGCATTAGGGTAGCACCTGCGAGGAACTCTAGTAGAGTTTCCCAGTTGCATTAAGGTGGTACCTGCGAGGGACTCGTAGAGTTGAGTCACCCAGTCGCGTTAGGGTAACACCTGTGAGGAACTCTAGTAGAGTTTCCCAGTCGCGTTAAGGTGGTACCTGCGAGGGACTATTAGAATTGCAATTTAGCACTTGCGAGGAGTTCTGTTTTGTAAATGAGCAACGAAATGCACACAAAACAAGAGACACTGAGCGAGTAGAAACTTCATGTGTTAGGGGTTGTGTTGCATTATGTTTTTGGTATGCATTATTCCCTACTTACTAAGCATTAGACTTACGTTTTGTGTTCCGTGGTGTAGGTGTTTCCAGGAGTACAGGTTAGAGCTATGAGGAAAGCTAGGGTTGGGGACGCAGTCGTTGATGTGCGCGGTATGCCAGTGCAGGCAATTGTCGGGGCGTCTCGACCATAATCTTTGAAAGGATGTGGGTGAAACGGTATTTTTGGATTGTATAAAATTTCTTAACTATTTTGGTGGTCTGTGGGATTCGGTCGTTTTACTGAAGTTGTTTGTGTAAATAAAAGTGGTTTTGTAACGTTGTAAATATTGTTTGGAACTGTTTTGAATATGTTTTATAAAATGTTTGATTTGCAGGTTTTGGTTTTTGGAAAAATCTAAAGTTTTGCTGCCCAGATTTTTATAAAAAGGGAAAGCGTTTGTTTTACCACTCTTTATATTTTCTGCTTATGTTTTGAATCGTGGTTTGGAATAGTTTAGGATAGGAGTTGTCTGTATTTTAGTTGAAATTTGGGTGAAGAAAGTGTAGGTGGGAAAAAAGAGTGAAGTGCTAAAATGGGAGAGGGCATAGTGAACCGCCGATCGATCGGTGCTAGGCGCGATCGATCGGCTGGTGTTTTGTATATCGGGAATTCGAGGCAGAGATACTGACGATCGATCGGCGAAATACGGCAATCGATCGGCTGAGTGAATAGTGCCATTTTGTTTTTTTCAAAATTTTCCCGTTTCAAATATATTTTTTTTTACCCGATCTTTTTTGACACGTTTTGAACGTATTTTTGGCACATTTTCCAACATTTTTCGAGGGTTCGAAAAACCCGAAACCCGAGTCAAAAATTTATAGAAAATTATTTTAAACGCGGTTTGAGTTAGCAAAGTAACGAACCGAGCCGGGGTGGGTTCGGGGGCGTTACATTGAGGGAGATGCAAGACTTTGGTGGGACACTATCGAGGTCGTGACAAATGCTGAGAAAATGTTGTGGGGATCATTCAAGGAATTGTTTTATGAGGAATATCTCTACAAAGCTGCGTGGACAAATAGGATGTCGGAGTTTCCCCAACTTCGACAGACAGGTACAGTTGCAGAGTATGTTGGAGAATTCGAAGCGTTAACCCGTTCCGTCAGCCATCTAGGGATGGAGAAAGAAAACAAGACCTTTAATTTTTTACTAGGATTAAAGAAAGAAATCTTTAAGGGCGTAAAGATATATGGAGCTGAGGATGCTTCGTATGAAGAAGTAGTTGTACAAGCTTTTGAGTTAGAAGAAATGGAATTTAAGAATAAAAAGCAAGAAAAGTCTGTTGAATGTGCGCAGTTCCCTCAATGTCCACAATGTAAGAAGTCGCATGATGGGTTATGCAAGGCGGGTTCGGGCCGATGCTTTAGATGTAATGGACTTAATCATATTTCCTGTAACTGTTCAGAGAAGAACCCTATAAGGTGTTTCAGATGCAAGAAAATTGGACATCTCTCTAGGAACTGTCCGAAGAAGTTTTTCCAGGAGGTGCAACCACAACAAAATCAGGGTTGGCATCAATGTCAACAGGGCGTTAAGAGGCCTGATGATGCATCGATTGGGCAGGACAAGAACAAACAACCCCGAGGAGCTCGTCAAGCTCCTATGTGCCCTACATGTCTAAAGGATCATTTCGGGGAATGTAGATTATATTCGGGCCGATGTTTTAGGTGTGATAGAAGGGGTCACATAGCCAGAGATTGTCTAGGGTTGAACGAGTGACCCCCGGGTTGTCCTTCGAGGATAACTGCTATGACCGATGATAGGGAAGCTGCCCAACTGTTTGTGGTTCTAAGTATAATTTCATTTCAGTAGTAAATAGAGTAGAGTTGTGGTTAAATGTTACAATTTAAAGACAATATTGGTGTGTTAGATAGAAGTAGGTTTGGTCTAGAGAATATGGTGAGTTAGAAACATAATGATGTAGACCTAAATTTAAGGAGAGAGAGATTGTATGCATCAATATAGGTAACCTGGCTTTGATACCACTAGTACGTTTAAGTGAATAGGAGAACGTAGTAGAAACTCTTATATTTTTTTGCTAGTGCGAAGTTGGGAGCATTTAGATAAAGGCAATGTTCGACAGTTCAACTTAAGTAAATTGTCGAGAGAGTAAGGGATGTGTCGCTTACTTTTGCAAAGATGATGAGATTGATCGATACGAAGTCTTGGATGTATAGTCTAGGTGATTACTTAGAGGTGTTCGTATAACAAAGAGATTTAAGATAGATTGGTAAGTTAATAGATATAGAGACAATAAAGGATCAAGGTTATACGACAAGTGATACTCGAGTTATATGATTTGGCCATTCTCTAGGAGATGGGTACCATCTTAAAGGACTAACCAATAAAGAACAGTTACTGAGGCACGGAAAGATCATGATCGACTCTATATAGAAAAGAAGACATAGTGAAGTTAAGGGTGACAAAAAGAAAAATAAATAGTAGATGCATTAGGCAATTGGGTGCTGCTTAACCTAAGGACATAAGGTAAAGTATAAGAGTTAGAAATTAACTTGAAATGCCTAAAAAGTGTAACTAATCAAAGGAGAGTTTAACGCCTTAGATTGAAAGTCATGATTAGAGGTTAGTGCAACTCGTGCAATGTTAGAAAGGATGGTGAATCGACAGGAGTAAGTATTAACTATAGGAATTGTAACGAAGTAAAAGATTTTGAATTTCTTGGGTTATGAGTGTCGGAATTAGGAAACGAGTCAGTTGATACAGTTTAAGTTAAGAACCCCAAACATGAGGTTTACTTCCGGGGTGAAAGTAGAAACGTCAGTGCTTGAGGAACTAGGAGGGTAGACCTTAATGAAGTGATGTTTCTAAGTTTTGGTAAATAGAAGGGCAAAATTTGGGAATATTAAGAGATTTGGATTAAGATTGTAAATATACCTACAACAAGTTTGCTAACAAGTGGATCGTTAGATAAATCGTTGTAAAGAAGCCAAGTAGAATATTTAGAACCTGACTAGAAGAAATGAAGGATAGTAGACTAGTTCGAGGAAGTCCTTGTCGAATATTAAGAATAAGTGTAGGGCATTGTTTAATTAAATGAAGAGTTTAGATTTGAAGTTAAGCTCGAATGTTGGAATCGTGCGAATCGAGGGATTGGTGAGTTATCAAGTGAGGAGAATGAGATCTTGCACGAAAAACATTCAAGTGCATTAGGAATAAGATTAAATTAGGAAGTTTCAAAGGCTCGACCCGTATATAACAAGTCGAAGCTGATGATTTTATTAATTGCTAAGGTTAAGGTTGATAAACTTGGTGTGTGAAGTAAATCTCGACTTGAGGAAATAGAGAATATGTGATGTAAGATAAAATGAGCGGTTAGGTAGACTTTTGGGATTTGAATAGTGTCATACGGGTAAGTGAGAAGGTTAACTAGATAAAATGGAGGGTTGAAATAAGAGTCAAGTAGTTAAGGTTGAGGAATTTGGAGCATATTGGATGAAAGGAAGGAAGATTTGCATGAAGACTGTGCAAGTGAGCTTAGAAGTGAGAGTAGATCATGAGGTTTAGTAAAGTTTTGGCTCGTAAGTTATGTCGAAGTGTTTATGCACTCTTTAAGTTGTTGGGTGAATAGTTTAACGAATTAGTTTAGACTTAAGAATTTGTTAGTGATTGATGATGATCGAGGTAACAGTTGGACAAAACGAGCGTAGTTGACATAATTATGAGAACTTAGAGAATACCTTGAGAATATAGGGGGTAGATTTATGTATTGAAAGCTTTGGGCATGGAATTGCGTTAGAATGATTAAAGAAACGTTATAATTGCCCCAGGTAAGTAGGTTTAGAAAGTGAGAATGATAAATTGGAAAGGAGATAGTAGCGTAGAGAAAAGTTTGAAATGGAGGATTAGGACAAGAAATCTAGGTATCAGGTCCTTAGTGTCATGGAATTGGAGAAGCTTTGAGGGCTTGATGTGGTTAGGTATGTGTTGATGGAATGAGATTAGAAAAGTTATGAAATGAATGAACTTAACTTGAGAGTCTAGGTGATGGAGGTTAAGTTAAAGTCGGTGGGTGTATGAGCGATTGAGTTACGAAGTGTGTAGATAGAAGAATCTAAAACTTTGGAGATTTAGGGAACTATCAAAACCCGAAGGGTGAGTAAGACCATAGGAGTGTCAAGGTTAGTATTGCGAGCATCCCTACTTAGTTAATGTGAGGGTGAGTAATTAGAAGTTAACCAAGCAACAATTTTGAGGACAAAATTCCAATTAAGGAGGGAAAGATGTAACGCCCAGGTTTTTTGGGTTTCTGCATAGGGGCATTTTTGTAAATAATAGATATAGACCCGTTTTGCGAGCGGTGGTTTTAATACAGCCCTAGGAGATTATGAAGATTTTTAGAGGAATAAGGAAGTTTTTAAAAATTTAAATCTATAGCGTAACGCTGAGTTTCGGTTTTTCACTATAGTGCGTTAATTTGTAAAAATAGCAAATTAATCTCGTTTTGCAAACGGGAAGTTTCATTAGAACCCTAGTAATTAATATGGATTTTTAGAGGAATAAGGGATTTTCAAAAAAACCAAATTGATAGGTTAATTAACGAGATTAAGCAAAGGATTGATGGGAGGGGTAAAATTGTAATTTTTTAGGTCAAAATTTAATTAAAACTAAAGAATTTCCTCCCCTTCGTCTCATTTTCCCCTTCTCCTACGTGAGGCTTTGTAATGTCCCGGCTTTTTGGGATATTATTATTTTAATATAAATGGCATTTTAGTAAATATGTCAAATCAATCCTGTTTCTCGAAAAGAAAGCGTCATTATGATCCTAACGATTAATAGGAATTTTAAGGAAATTATGAGAATTTTCGGAGTTTAGACGCTATATTCCGAGTAAATACATTTATCGAAATGTAAATGACGTTTTAGTAAAAATAGCAAACGAGGTCCAAATCGCGAACGGACAGTTTTATTAAATCATAAATAATAAGTTGGACGTATTGGTGAAATAAGGAAATTTGGAGAACCCGAATCTTTAGCCGAATAACGAAACGAAGGACGAAACAAATATAAATTAAGTGCTAAGGGCAAAACGGTAATTTGCCAAGTCAATATTATAAAAAATAACTTAAACCTCATTTCTCCTCATTTCTCCTCGACAGTTTGAAGTTCCAGAGAGCGTTCTCTCTGTTTGCCGCGGCGATCCAACATCTCCGATCTCCGTTTCTCCTCCGTTCTTCCTCCGTTCTTCGCGATTTCTCTTCCGATCGACGTCCTAGGTATGAATCTATGATTCTAGAGCTTTAGTTTTCAGTTTTCGGACCGGTTTAACGTTAGGGTTTCGTTAGGGTTTAGGTTAAAAATACGATTTCGGGTTTAAAAATCAATGGGTTATCTTAGTTTATGAACGTATGGAACTTGTTGAACGTTATTGGACGAAGTTAAATTGAATTGTGAAAAAATGTTAAATTTGAGAATTTAGGGATTTTCGGGAAAAGTTCGTAAATTGTGAATTGGGGTGCCGAGCGTAGATTGCTCGATGAAATAGCTCAACGAATGGAACTAAAAGTTCAGGAAGTTCCTTAGTTAAGGTTTTGTTGAATTCGAACGATTAGAAGTTTAAACACGTGATATTGATAATTGTTGTGGTTTTGCCTCAGACAAATAACGCTCGTGGGCGGAGCTTGTGCTGTAACGGACGCGAGGTAAGTTCTCGTGATCTTTTCTGGCCGATTGGCCTACACCGTACTTCGATGTAGCGTCGAGGATCTTAATGGATTGTTTGTTTTAATTGCTTTGGTCGGGTAGTTAGGTTGGTTTTAAATTGTTATAGGTTATTCTGTTTCGGTCTGGATGGTATACATGTTGCTTGTTTATTGCATCGTATAGTTATGTTATGTTCATATCTGTTCATGCATCACGTGTTTTTAAAGATCATGAAAAATGAATTTCTGCACGATGTTTTAAAGTAAATGCAAAGAAAGAATGACCTTTCGGTATACAGTTTAAATGACCCTTCGGTATATAGTTTAAATGACCCATCGGTATATAGTTTAAATGACCCATCGATATATAGTTAAACGACCCATCGGTATACAGTTTAAATGACCCTTCGGTATATAGTTTAAATGGCCCATCGGTATACAGTTTATAGCAAAGCAAAGCAATCGGTATACAGTTTATAGCAAAGCAAAGCAATCGGTATACAGTTTAAAGCAAAGCAAAGTAAAGTAAAGTAAAGTAAAGTAAAGCAAAGCAAAGCAAAGTAAAGTAAAGTAAAGCAAAGCAAAGCAAAGCAAAGCAAAGTAAAGTAAAGTAAAGTAAAGTAAAGTAAAGCCAAGTAAAGAAAAGAATGCATGATTTATAGATTCATATGCACAGCACGCATTTGCATTTACTAGAGCTTACTGAGATTTTTATCTCATAGATGTCTGTATGGTGTAGGTGTTTACGAGGAAACAGGTGAGGACGAGCTTTCTCCTCCTGAGGCATGAGGCAGTTGACGAAAGATGGATTGCGGTGGTGTGTTGCGCAGTCGATGCTTACCTGACCCGTGGGGATGTGTACGTATTTTGGGGGACTGTCTGAACGTTTGGGTTAAACTGTATAGACATAGTAGGATGCTTGGTCTGGTAGATGATAGGTTTATTTGTGATGTTTAAAATGTTTTGGGTAAATGTATTTAAACGTTTTGTTAAACCTTTGATTATTGTTATAAAAATGCCTTGGATGGTTTTAGGATTGTTACGGGTATGCTCGGTTTTTAGAGCTATCCATGCAGTTGGATTTCGCAAAGTCCGCTGCCACGTAGTTAAGTTTAAGTTACAGTTTGATTGGGATATAGATAAGAAAAATGGTGTATGGACGAGAATTTGATGGAGTATAAGAAGGGGTTGCTCTCTGGAATCGGATTCCAGAGAGCTATCACTTGGGAACTTGCTCTCTGGAAATTCCAGAGAGCAAGTGTTATGTGCCGGTCGCTGCTGTGCAGCGACTGGGCGCTGCATTGTGCAGCGACCGTGCGCTGCACAATGCAGTGCACGCGGCGATCGAGCTCTGCAAATGGCAGCCCCCGGTCGCTGCTGCATTTTGAGGGCAGAATTCCGATTCTGCCCTCCCTTCTTTTATTTGTTTTATTAAATGTTTTAGTTTTAATTGTTTATTAAAGGTTTTGTTTAAAAGCTTTTAAAGTTCAGTTTTAATTCCGACTTCAGTTCTGATTTCAACTTTAGTTTAGATTCCGTATTAAGTTTTATTAAAGCATAGAAAAGTAAAAAGTATAAAATAAAGTGAAAAATTTATTCGGAGAAAATGGGGTACAGTATTAGGGGTGTTACAGGCTTCCCCCTTTAGCGATTTTCTCCTCCTGCCCCACCATTTCTCTTCAACGCCGATCTTCATCTCATTCTCTAGTGATTTTCTTTCGGGTTTTCTTCCCCAATCGACGTTCAAGGTAAGCCCCAAGCTTTTAGCATGTATAGTTTTGATTTAGGGTTTGATTTCGGTTAGGAATTATTTGATTTAGGGTTGAGAAATTGTAGGTTTTGTTAGAAATCGTTAGTTTAATGATATAAATGCTCATTGGTGACACATTTACGATTGTTGGCGATAGTTGGGAGAAATTTTAGTTATGATGAAGAACTAGAGTTGATTTTTGGTTGTTGGAGTTTGATAAATTGTGAGCGCAATGTGCTCGATGAAATGCCTGAATGACGAAAAGCATAGTTTTAGGAAAATTACCTTAGTTAGGTGTTACGTTTAGCTTTGTAAATCATTTGTTATGGATTTGTTTTCATGCCTTTATTTATGAAATGCTTTAGGTGGACACGGCTTACGGATGGTGCTCGACATTGCTAAGGACGCCAGGTAAGTGGGTGCTAGGTTTCCGGCCCTTAAGGCCCTACTTCGTGTCAATGCTAGGCTTTCGTGTTTTGATGATGATTTTCTGATTGTGGGGTTTAATGAGTCGAGTAGCCTATGATATTAGTTATTAGTTGTTTATTAAGTTTGTTGCGAGTAAAGTATGTTCGTGTACGTTCGTGAATTGTTTTGATAGTATGTTATGCGTAAATTCCTCATGCATCATGTTTGCTCAAATGACATACGAAATGTTTTATATGCATGAATTAAAAATGTACGTAATGATTAAATGTGAGTTGGGCGATATGGCCATGACAACAAAACTGTCCATGAGGACCATGATCATTGTCCATAAAATGGACCATGAATACTGTCTGTGAGGACCATGTAAACGCACCTGCCTACTCCCTAGCATAATCCATGTCAAGTAAAAAGAATACGAATAACTAAATGAACATGTTTTACGAAAGTCATACATTCATGCATATGTTATTGATAGTGCATTCCTTTTCTAAGCATTAGGCTTAATGTTTATGTTGTATGATGTAGGTGAATAGATCATAAGGCATGGAATTAGACCAAGGGCAATCTCCATAGGCTCTTCAAGAAGACCTCAAATTGAGCACGTAAGAGATCGAGACACAGCCCCACACTTTGTAATAGATTCAAGGCTATGGGGAAAGATGTAGATAGATCGTCCTAGATAGACAACTACATAGAGGGTCTCTATAAGTCTATATATTCTTTTCTTTTGTTCCCTGATAATAAAGAAATAAGATAGATCAATATCACAACCAATATCCAAAGAAATGGGATTTTGAGATATCGGTAGTTGTCTAGTCGTTCCTAAACAGTAAGATTCTAGAGGAAAATGCACTTAAGATCAAATATTTCGAGCTGGCTTCTATGGAAAATTTAGACTTTGTTTTGGATGCTGCCATCACATAAAAACATAAACTTTGAGGCTCAATAACTAAATACATAGAAATTGAATCATGAGCCGAGATCATAAAGAGCATACTGTGAGTAGAAAGTGGAATTAATACAATGAATTCAGAAGCGTGAAACCCAAAAAATCAAAACATATCGAAATGGTACCAGCTGTACTTAATAATAGAAGGATTTGGCATAAATATGTCAAATTGTCCATCCTCAAAAGATTATTCCAGAATAAATGGGCAATAGTTAGGAAAGCCCAGCCAGAATCACACGTGCAAGTTTCCTTCCTTGCATGTGGCTCGTCCATGATAACTTCTTCTGATTTACGTGAACTAGCGAACCGATCACTAAGTGGGGATGCTCCCACCAGCATGAGCGAACCATTTAGGAATTGGTTAGGAAAGGGTGCCAATATCCAAGCCCAAATCCAGCTAGGTTCTATTGATCATGTCCCCTTCCCAACAATTGTACCTTGTCTTGGGGCGTCTTTGGCTTTACGAGATCAAACCTTCCAGATAAAAAAGTCTTTCTCTTCCCATCCCAAATCATATTCCGGTGCATCCACATAAGAGGAAATCGTAATGCATCTTGCTCAGCAGGCGTAGCTTGGAGTTGGAGTGTAGCATGGGTATGGTAAGGAAAGTGGCCAGGAAGCCAACTCTTACCTTCCTATTAAGCCTATTAAGCGCAGCTAAGCTAATATGCGCTGGAGAAAGCCAGATGTTGGAGGTAAGCTCTATAAGGCCAGGAGCATTTATTCCCCTCTATTCTTGCTTCAGATTTGTCTAGCTCTATCTCTCCATTGCCTATCATGTGCTCGAGAAGGTCCCTCAGTTCATCGGCAGCACCTCAAGGTGCATTTAGTTGTCTTACATGAGACTCGAGATATTCCTCACTCCATGGCATGGCACCTTTCTCTCATCCATTTCGCCCACCTTAAATCATGGGTATAGAGCCAGACGCGATGCCCTTTTTCATTATCATCTACCGCCCTTTCTTTCCTCCAAGCTATTCACGCATGAAGATCATCGTATGTATGCTTGACTTTCGGTTGCCGGTGCTATAGGTAGGAGTACATTATGGTAGGATCAGTCATCCTGGCAAACAAACCCTCCTCCAAGAAGAATAGTGCTATGCCCCCGATCCTTATTAGAGCGAAAGAGCTACCTGGTGATCCCTAGGTTGTAGCACGTCCGGTCGTTAACTTCTCGCAACACTGCCACCGTTTCTAGATTGACCGAAGCCTCACCTGCACAGGTACCTATGTAGTGTAGTGTCCGTCGCACATTCAACATAGCGTTCAGACTCATGTGCCTTATAGAACCAGCGGTCTTCAAGCCTGCTGCGTACGATTAGCTAGCCTTGCGGTGGCAAAGGGATTAGACATCCCCCTATGCTACGGTTCCCTGCGGTCTGAACCCAGTGCCACATTAGGTTAGGGAGCTGGGCGAGAATATCTCTTGTGCATCCTAAAGCGCGCTGCCATTCTAGGTGCGCAACACTAAGTAATCCAATCCAACCCACATTACTGACTAACGGTGGATAATCATCTTTCCTAGAGGTACTAAATACAACTCCATGAATGAGCAAAATGAAAGTTGCATTAATGAGAAAGAACTCTGGGGAAACCGCTACAAATATTGGTGGGAGGATCCAAACGAATTCAGCTTTCATTTCCCCCATATGGTATGGAGCACTGAGTTACTTACGTAAAGGTCTTCAACAGGCAGGCAGCACAGCCATCTCTTTGCAGCGGCTGGGAGGAATCGCTAGACCAGTAGCCAGACCAACAAGGAATGTTTAATGATGGTAATTCCACACCAGGCTCAATCTTTAAAGAAGAGACAACAATAATAAAAAAATAAATAGGAAGAAGAAAAAAGAAAACACACTTTCATTGAATTCATTCAAATCTGCCGAATAAGAGATAATCCTCTCGAATTTTGCTTACCTTTTTGAAGAACTTCGAGTTTATGGCATCAGCGCCTTCTAATTCTCTGAGCTTCCTTTCTAGGGTGCTCATATTCTAGTCCATGCCTCGAGGTGTGACTATGGAATCAGCCATTATTATTTCCCTCTGCTCCATCCAGAACGGATGGGGATCTAATTAGGACATGTGCAAAATTCTTTCATTCTTGATTTCGAGGATCGTCTGTATATCCTCGAGATCAAGAATTTGATGATGATAAGGAAAATAGCATCTTCTTAAACGCTCTTCAGCATAGGAGAAATCGTGTGAAACCTCTACCTCAAATCGATAACACGAGAGGTGGAATCCTGTTGAAACAAGACTCCAATGCCCCGATATATTAATGTTAACCCTTCCATCTGCTATTGCTTCAATAGTTTCTGACTTCCTCACTTAGGGATTCTACTACTTATTCAAAAAAGAAAGTCCCTTGTAATTTCATAAAGTGATGACCGAAATCACTGATGGCGTAGAGAAAGGTGGAAAAGATTGGACAGAAGGGATCTTACAATTATGAGTAATTGTTATCTAAACAATGGGAAAGAGAAGCTTTTTTTCACAAAATGTTCTTTTTATCAGAACCCTTTTTTGAGATTTAATACATTACATAAGTAGTGAACAAAGAAAAAATCAAGGCTTAAGAAAATCCAACTTTTTCAATGAACTTATAAAAAAATAATGGAAACGCTGGATGTGAATATAGGAGAATCGGAGTAACATGAGAATGAATTCGAATAAGGTTGTAAGGAACAGAGATCTTTCTCCCGCGTCTATAACCAGTCATACTAGGTTGGCTCTCTCCTATCTTTGTTATGTTACGAGGTTATCAGTGCCCGGGATTCGAAATGAGTTAGTATTAGTTGGCCACTACTCTATAATATAATGAGGCAATAGCAGCATAGCAAAGTCATTGCTACTACCTATTCGCTCACTCACCCATCCCCTATAGATAGTAGGGGGGCTTTCTCTAGGTTTAGCATGGGAGCTCAGGTGAAGGAAAACGAATAGAGATTGCATGCAGCCACCTCATATTTGCACAAGGGAAGGACTGGCATTGACAATCAAATGGCCCTACTCTCTCTAGCATAATGGGCCCTACTGATTCGATTCTATCCAAATGCTTATCTAGGGTATGGAAAATAAGTCGTTAACCATTTGCCAGATTAAGACTGATTAGATGAATTTAGAACCCCCAAATCGCTAATCAAAATGGAATCGTCGGATGAGTGAATATAAAGGACTACCTACCTATCCTATAGAGAATGGGAACGAAACGTATATAACTTTTGGAGACTAGATTCAATGATAAAAAACAGGTGGGCCCTACTATCTTATCTATAGGGGTCGCAATACCTCGCTCCAGTTGCTTAACTTAAGAGATTCGATAGGCATCTAAACACCTGCAAAAGAAAAGTTCAGCTTGCTATGAAATAGATAGTTGCCTCCTTTGCTTCCCCACATTACCCGGTTGCTTAGTCTCCCATAGATATAGATAGGGCAACTCCTACACAACTCAAATAGAACCAACAACTTTGTCACTCCGATTACTTCATTCAACTTGCATTGCACCCCACCAACAAAATAGCCCGAAGTTGCTGTTGAAAAGCTTTCTACTCCCAAGGTTCTACTAACTTCGGTCAAACAAGAAGGAGGTAACCTATATCTATTAGATCTTCACATCATTTGTAGAAAGTGATCTTGACAAGCTTAGTGGAAATCTTGATTCTTTAGTTTAGGACGGGAATACCAATCCGTGAATGTATTTGCAGGTTTATATCTTTGGTCACTAGCTATATAAAGAGGGGATGCATACGTTGTTTCTAACTCAAATGAAGAAGTTCCTAGGGGAAATCAGGCGCTTAGAAATGGGGATATTGGCAGATAAGAGTCTTCCAGAACGATGCCCATTTCAAAGTCACCGAGGGAGGAGCAAGTTTTAGCTGTTTGAGTATCACCAGGCCTCGGCTTAAGAGCATATTGCATTCACTACAAAATAGGACTTCCCCTTTCTTTGCTGAATAAACGTCAGTCTCACCGCTTGAATGCAAATTGGCTGAACTGCACGCTGGAGTTCTCTCTCGAAGAAAGACCTTCTTATTTGTTTGTTTACCAAGCATCACTCTAAAAGTTTTCTTGCCTTTCTATTGATCATATTTTCCTCTTGTGGGAAGCATGCTTCAACCATATCCTTTTACCTTTACTGATCCAATCAAGTAGAAAGATGGTCGACTCTCATAGATGTAGCAGTCGTTCTTTTGTCGTACAGTCCAAATAGCTTCTTTATCTTTCAAAATCCTGGGCTAGCAAGTAGGAGTCCCAATGCTTTCGTCTTAGGGTAGAAGAAGGGGGGCTAGAAAGATAGGATTCTAAAAGATTGCTTACTCTGATTGATTAGAGTGAAAGAGAGTGAATTTCTTGCTATAACGATGTGAATTCACAGGAATTAGGTAAGACGAAGAAAAACCAATATTCTATTCCAAAACCAATCAACGCCCACTGTCATTTTGATGTTTCATTACTACCGATCAAAATGAATCTACCTATGGTATACAAACCTATTGATTGGAAATGTGGCCACAGTGATGATGAACATGTTGGGAATAATGTGCCCAACAAGCAAATGTTATGAACATTTTTATTGCTGAAATTAATAAATAAATTTTATGATTTTTATGTTTGCATTATTCGATATGCTTTATAAATTCAAAGAAAAATCCTTGATTATTTATGCAATTTTAAATTTACATATATGCGGATATATGTGGGATTAAATTTAAAAAGAAATAATCACAATAGTCCATGACTTATATTTGAAGTAAAGGATCTTCAAATTAATAAAGTCATAAATACAGTTCACTTCGTTGAGAACGTATAGTCAAATCCCGACTATATATGTAGTGACATAAAGTGATTGTATTTTATATGATATGATTATATAGGACTGGACCAGATGAAATTATATTGTTCTTATAATATCCGTTAAATGAAGAACAATTAATTTTATCATAATGATGGTCATATATGTATGATCTTAATTCATTGTATTTAGTAGACTCCTATTTCATTATAATTTATTCTTTGATTTACTCGGTACAGTTTTGTATGAGTTACAATACATAAACCTTGTATTTTGGGAATAAATTAAATGAGTAGCTGGGAATGCTAACATTGATACAATGAAATCCATAACATAAGATTCCCTTGTTTGTTAGTTAAGGGATTGAATAATTAGCGCGCAAATTCATAAATGTTATGAATTAATTATTCAATCAAGAACTAATGGTAGTCAAGGATAAAGATGTAATATGAGAGGTTAACTGTAACACCCAGCATTTTTGCCTATGTAATAATTCCCCGAATATGTAAGCGGAATTTCTCCGATATTAATGCAATGGTTGTTTTTAATAATATTGTTGATGTGTTTAACCGAACGAGGGTGATTCGTGAGACCGAATCGATTAACTAAATAATGTTTTAGTTAAAAACCAATGGAAGGGCAAATTAGGAAGAAATTAAGGTTGGTGGGAGAAATCAAATGGATGATTGACACTTGGCAAACTTGTGGAAGAAGACAAGTCATGTATCCCATTTCCTTCTCTTCCTCCTACGTGAGACATTTCCCTCTCTGCTCTCTTTCATTTTTCCTCTCTGCTTCTCTCTTTCGATTGAAGAAAACCAACGCAAGGAGTTTCTTCCTTCTCTGATTTTCCTCCTGCTTTTCGGTCTAAGGTAATCATCTTAGATAGAAAACGATTTTAGTTTATTTATTTGCTAGTTTCGTGAGGTTTAGGGTTAATGTCCGTTTATGCATGCTATAGGTTCGTGAACCACGGTGCTCGTGCGTTCAAGCTTGCTGCATTTCGGACCTCAGGTAAGTTCATGCATCTATGTTGGCCCTTAAGGCCCTACAACTCGGAGGTACTAGGTCTGGTTCGGGTAGATAGGTTTTTGGTTATGTTTTAAGTTAAACGTGTTTCCGTTATATTCTGTTTCCTGTTGTATTCATTCTGTCATCTGTGAATGTTAAGTTTAAGCATTTCACTTATTCATGCATACACGTTTCCTGTAAAATCATGCAAATGTTTTCAGCACCGATTTTGAAGTAAGTAAGATAAAATCCTGTAAAGAAAATGTATGGTTAAGTGTGGACGAGGACTGGCATCCTGTCAAGTACTCCTGTTATGTCCTGAAAGTGGCATGTACATCCTGTTGCGCCAGCTCCTTCTCCCATTTATACCTTTCCTGTCCAGTGAAACGCAATGTTAAGTAATGTAATGTTCACGTATTTCAAAAGTCCATGCATCACTGCATTGCATTTCATGTTCTTATTGAGCTCTAGGCTCATAGTTGAACTTCTGTTGTAGGTATGGATTTTCCAGATGAGGAGCTTGATCCTCAAACTGACGAGTTGATGTAGTTGGGGGAGGAGCTCACGGGATGGTTGCTGCAGCCAGACAAATCCTGTCCCGAGGTTTAAGTATTTAAAGTAAAGTCTATGTCTGTAAACCCTACTGGAATTCTGTGTTTGGTTTTTAAACTATGTTAGGATTCTGTATTTTTTGTTGTTGAAAACTCTGTAGGAAATTCTATTGGATATAGATAATGTAAGGTATTCTGTTGGTTAAGCTTTCTCTTGTTAAAACCTCTGTATTCGACAGTTGAACTATGTTTTGAAGTATTCTGGAATTCGTTTGGAATATTTTCTGTTAGTCTGTGCATGGACAGCTTCTGGTTTTAGAGCTATCCATGTAGTGTGATTTTTCTTAAGTTTCTGTCATGTTAGAGCCATCCATGTAATTTGTTTTTCCTTAAAATTTCGTCGTGTTTTTCCCGATATGTTCAAAAATCATGTTTGAATCGTTTTCTGAAGTTTGAAGTTTTCATACATTCTGTTTCCACAACTTTTGTTTTTATGTAATCATGTTAAAAGTTGCCAGTTTTGTCTTTTACATTTTTAACAAATCCGGTCACTGTTCACATTTTTCATCTTCCGGTTACTGTTCACAAATTTCATCTTCCGGTCACTGTTCACAAATTTCATCTTCCGGTCACTGTTCACATTTTTCATCTTCCGGTTACTGTTCACAAATTTCATCTTCCGGTCACTGTTCACAAATTTCATCTTCCGGTCACTGTTCACAAATTTCATCTTCCGGTCACTGTTCACAAATTTCATCTTCCGGTCACTGTTCACAAATTTCATCTTCCGGTTACTGTTCACACTTTGCATCTTCCGGTCACTGTTCACGTTTTTATTCATTTCCAGTTTATGTTTATTTATTTTACTTTGATTTTATTTTATGTTATCCATTTTAAATGTCCATGAGTTTTAAAAAGTCGAAAAAAAAAAAATAGTTGTCCCCGTTTTCTGCAAATGTCCCGGAGTGACGGCTCGGTTCTTGGATCCCGATCAGGTCCGGTTTTCGGGTCGTCACATTAACGGATTTTATACCTAGCTCTATTACGAATCTTAATGGAGGATTAATACATATGTAATGACTATATCAATGGACATTACTTTGAGTAAATATACTCTATAGTTCTAAGAGTGCAACTCTAGGTATTTAGTGGAATTACTCTAGAGTTAATAATTGTGTTATTTAATATAAAGAGTTTATATTAATTAACAAATATTATTGGAGCTTAGAACTATAGGTCCATCGGTCCCTCTGTTATCTTATATCACTATTTAATTTCCATGTTATAAGAATAAATATATAAATGATTAATAAAGATTAATCATTTATAAACACTCATTTGAATATATTGTTATTCAAAATATATAAATAGTTTTTATATTTTGAATTCAAAATAAAATATCTCATTAGATGAAATATTTTTAAGGGATTTGAATTAGATTTGAAGAATCTCATCAGCTCAGATTTGATCTTCAAATTGAAAGTTAGTTATGTAACAAACTATCAAATCAGATTTTTGAAATTTGAATATAAGTAGATCTGAAAATCTGATTATATTAGATTTGATCTACAATTGACTTATAGTTTGTTTACTATTTAAAAGTAGATCTGAAGAATCTCATAAGATGAAATTGTCTTGAAAAGTAGTTTTCATAAATATATTCTAAAAACTGTTTTTAGATTATATGATTAATTGATAAATTGATTTATTAGATAAATCAACTTCTAATCAAATTAGATTTGATTAGATAAGATTTATTTTTTAAAAATTAGTTTTTATTAAAATAAATCTAAAAATTAATTTTAAAACAGATCTATAAAAATTGTCAAAGGTTATTTGACAGTAGAACGAACAAAAAGGACGACTGACAACGAACTGAAAAAACAAATCCCTAGAGAGAAAAGGTGTGACCTTTCCGTATTCGATTTTAGAAAACCGTTTTCTAAGATCGAAGAGAGACGTCTCATGTGTTGAGAACACGTCTCTCCACAAATATAAGAGTGTGTTATTCTTGTAAGAGAGACGCCCACACGTCAGGAGATTTAAGTGTAAAGATCTTCAGAGAAGACTCGACGGTATCAAAGTCTTCGGGAAAAACACCTGATCCTGAGTTAAAGCTGTTAAGATCAGACGGGAGTACCTGAGTAAAAGCGTTGCTCCAAAAAGGTATTCCTTTTATTACTTCACAACCTAATTCTAATAATTTTTCTCAATGTAAATTGTTTACATTTTGAAAAATTACATATTTCTCAAAAATAATTTCTTTTAGACTAACGATCCAACTTATGGTTTTTAATGATTTTAAAATAGTTTTAAAGTCACAGGGTGACGCATGTCACTATTATTATGAATAATAGTGAATTCCGCCATGCGTAGGAACCCCGAAAACCAACAATTGGTATCAGAGCGAGGTTTGATTAGTCTAAAAATAATTTTGATGATACAATTTAATGTAAATTGTGATATGTGTTAGAATTGAATATATATTGTGGATGTATGTTTTGCATGGCATGAAATAGTGATCGAAATTAAGTCGGATGTTTGGGTTAGGATTTTTTTTAAATTATGCATTTGTATCCAATTTGTAATCTTTCGATGGAGATCTGAGACTACAAGGACATGGATGGACATTTCATCAAAGATTTGATCTATTGACGAAAACAGATGATGTTGCCCAATTGGATATGAATTCACAAATTTGATTTGTGAATTTTAGAAGCTGATCATTTGGATGAGGCGGTTACGAAAAGACGAAGATTAGGATTCTTAGTTTTATTTATTTTAATTTTGGGGTTGTAATTTTAGAAATACCCAAAGGTCAACCCGGTCACTATTTCATTTATTTTTATGTTGATATAATTTGTTATATTGCCATGCATTCACATGTCATATAGATTATGCATGTTTAGGTTTATTTTAAATTTCTCACATGTCATGCATTTAAACATTATTTAAATTGCATAATGATTTAATAAAGAGTTTATTAAATAAATTAGTTTTAATTTGATTAAAACTAATATTGATTCATTTTAATGAATTATGTGAGAATATAAAAATAAAGTAATTTTTTTTAATTTGTTAAAAATTTACTTTATTTTTAGAAAATTCAAGTAATTTGATTATTTGAAATTATTAATTTTATAATATGATTATAAGATTAATAATTAAGTATTGATAAATTAATATGATTAATTTATCGATACCAAGGAATATTTGATATTCGATAATCACTAATTCAAAATAATGAGTGGGAGCGGGAAGTTAGGCGTAACATCTCATGGTCTCCGCTGTTGGCACAACACCGTGAGATCTAAGTGGGGCTCCAAGATGACTTTGATTTTCATCCTCCCTACGGAGAGTGTTCACTTAGGTCAATACCAAAGTTGGTCTCCTATAGATAGGATATATGAAATGTATTTTATAGTTGTCCGACCCTACGGCGGCGACTATAAGTTAAGTTTCATAAATTCAAAACAGTGGGTTACACTCATGAAAATATAACTAAACGTGTTAGTTATATTTTGACCAAAATTTTCGGTAAGTTAATAAATTTCGAAAATATGAGATATTTTGAGTAAATTTATTAATTGATAATATTTCTACCCTAAGGTGATTTATTATGTTATCGAGGCTATAGTAGCATTTACATATTTTTGTGATTAGCATGTTCATGCATCATACTAGCATGCCATAACATTTTGAATTTTATAGCATAAAATTGATTATAATTTTATTTATTTATTACAGCATCATGTCTCAATTAATGATAAATTTGCTTGCGACTGAAAAGCTTGACGGCGACAATTTTGTAAAGTGGAAAAAGAATTTGAATCTCATTCTCGTGCATGACAACTTGAAATTCGTACTGACGGAGGAATGTCCTCCTACTCCTGCTACTAATGCTCAACGGGCTCTGAAAGATGCTTATGATACATGGATCAAAGCAAATGTCAAAGCCCGTTGTTATTTGCTTGCAACCATGTCTGATGTTCTCAGTGCAAAATTCGAGAACTGTGAGACTGCTTATGAGATAATGGAGTCTCTTCAAGGCATGTTTGGCAGACCGTCTGACCAAGCCCGACATGAAGCAATAAAGAGAGTTATGAACTCTAAGATGAAAGCAGGAGTCCCCGTACGTCAACATGTTCTGATGATGATCAGTACTATTCATGAAGCTGAAATTAATGGAGCTCATATTGATGAGGCAACCCAAGTGGGCATGATTTTAGAAAGCCTTAGCCCACAATTTCTCCAGTTCAAAAGCAATTATTTCATGAATAAATTAAGTTATGATTTGACTCAGTTGCTGAATGAGCTGACCATTTTTGAGTCTATTTCTGTGGATAAGAAGAGTGAAGCAAATGTTGTGGAACCTTCTTCATCCAATTCTTCTCTTAAGAAGAGAAAGAAATTCCAGAAACAGGCCAAGGGTAAAAAGGGCCAACAACAGGGAGCCCAGAAGCTCAAGAAAAAGAACAAGTCAAACAAGAGAAGCTCAGACCATTTAAAGCCCAAAGGAAAATGTTTTCATTGTGGGGTAGATGGCCATTGGAAGAGAAACTGCACGCAGTATCTCGAGGAGCTGAAAAAGCAAAAAGGTAAATTTGATTTACTAGTTACTGAGTCTTGTTTGATTGAAAGTGATTTATCACCCTGGATAATTGATTCAGGTGCGACTAATCATGTTTGTTGTTCTTTACAGATGCTAAACTCCTACAGGAGACTAGCTGATGGAGAATTCACCCTCAGAGTTGGCAACGGGGCGGTTGTTTCAGCTTCAGCAGTGGGAGAAGCCAAAATTTATTTTGAGAACAATAAATTTTTGTTTTTAGAAAACATTTATTTTATTCCGGGGTTTACTAGAAATCTCATTTCTGTTTCTCGAATAATTGAACAATTATATGCTATTTCTTTTAATAATAATGCAGTTATTATTTCTCGAAATGGTTTGAATATTTGTTCAGGCTCAATGGAAAATGGGCTTTATATGATAAGGCCCATCATAAGTTCATCACTGTTGAATACTGAAATGTTCAAAGTTGAATTGCCGAAATCCAAGAAGCAAAAGATTTCTTATACTGATGATACATATCTTTGGCACCTAAGACTTGGTCATATTAATCTTGATAGAATTAACAGACTTGTTAAGGATGGTCCTTTAAAAGATCTAACCGTTGGATCTTTACCTGTCTGTGAATCATGTCTAGAAGGTAAAATGACCAAGAGGTCCTTTATTGGAAAGGGCCAAAGGGCTCAAGAAACACTTGAGCTGATACATTCAGATGTATGTGGCCCAATATCTACACGGGCCAGAGGTGGCTATGAGTACTTTCTGACATTCATAGATGATTACTCAAGATATGGATATACTTACCTGATTCAGCTTAAGTCTGAAACTTTAGAAAGTTTCAAGATTTTAAAGCTGAAGTTGAGAACAAATTAGGTAAGACAATCAAGTGTCTTCGATCAGATCGAGGTGGTGAGTACCTTGACAGTGAATTCAAGGATTATCTGTTAGAAAATGGGATAGTATCCCAACTAACAGCACCAGGCACACCTCAGCAGAATGGTGTTGCTGAAAGAAGAAATCGAACATTGCTTAATATGGTAAGATCCATGATGAGCTATTCTTCTCTTCCAAAATCGTTTTGGGGATATGCTTTACAAACAGCAACCTACATACTTAATGTAGTTCCATCTAAGTCTATACCTAAAACACCATTTGAGTTGTGGAGTGGTCACAAACCTAGTTTGAGACACTTTCGCATATGGGGTTGTCCAGCACATGTGCTAGTAGGTAAGACCGGGAAGTTGGAACCAAGAACTGAGGTTTGCATGTTTGTTGGATATCCGGTAAGCACGAGAGGAGGTTTGTTTTATAGTCCTCAGGATAATAAGGTATTTGTATCGACAAATGCCACATTTCTTGAACATGACTATATAACAAATTACAAACCTCATAGTAAGATTGTCTTACAAGAGATTCAATCTGACCAGGTTAGACCGGTTACAACAACAGTTGTTGATCCACAAGTTACAAGAAACACCACTCTTTCTAGTCAACCTATCATTACACTTCGTCGTAGCGATAGGGTAGTGCGACTACCATCTCGATATCGACACGATGGTGAAGCACAAGTTGCTATCACCGATGATGGGAAGGATGATCCATTGACATATAGATGTGCAATGGAAGACTCTGACAAAGAAGCATGGCTTGAAGCTATGAAACTTGAAATGGAATCTATGTATTCCAACTCAGTCTGGGATCTTGTAGATTTACCTGAAGGGGTAAAACCCATTGGGTGTAAATGGATCTACAAGAGGAAACTTGGAATAGACGGGAATGTAGAGACATTCAAAGCTAGACTGGTGGCTAAGGGTTATACCCAAAAGGAAGGGATTGACTATGAAGAAACCTTCTCACCAGTAGCAATGCTTAAGTCTATTCGTATTCTGCTTTCCATAGCTGCTCATTATGATTATGAGATATGGCAGATGGACGTCAAGACAGCTTTTTTGAATGGCCATCTTGAGGAGTCTATCTACATGGAGCAGCCAGAGGGTTTCATAGTACAGGATGCAAAACAAAAGGTTTGTAAATTGCATAGGTCTATTTATGGACTCAAGCAAGCATCCAGGTCATGGAATATGAGATTTGATGATGCGATCAAATCTTATGGATTTGTGCAATGTCTTGATGAGTCTTGTGTATACAAGCTCTTCAAGGAGAAGCAAGTGGTTTTTCTAATTCTTTATGTCGATGATATTCTACTTATTGGGAATAATGTAGTATTATTATCAGACATAAAAGCTTGGTTGGCTAAGCAATTCCAAATGAAAGATTTGGGAGAAGCGAGCTATATTCTTGGGATTCGTCTATTTAGAGATCGCAAGAATAAGTTGTTAGCCTTGTCTCAGGCATTGTATATTGACAAGATGCTTGTCATATATTCAATGCAGAACTCCAAGAAAGGTAATTTACCTTCTCGTCATGGAGTTACTCTTTCTAAGAAGCAGTGTCCTGACACGCCTCAAAAGGAAGAGGATATGAGACGCTATCCATATGCATCAGCAGTTGGTAGCTTGATGTATGCTATGTTATGCACAAGACCTGACATTTGCTATGCAGTAGGGATAGTTAGCCGTTTTCAGTCTAATCCAGGATTAGATCACTGGATAGCAGTTAAACACATTCTCAAGTATCTTAGGAGAACGAGAAATTATATGCTTGTATATTCTGGTAGGGATTTGATTCCTACAGGATATACGGATTCTGATTTTCAATCTGATATAGATGATCGAAAGTCGATATCTGGATCAGTTTTTACTCTTTGTGGTGGAGCCATTGTTTGGAGAAGTACCAAACAAGGAGGAGTTTCTGACTCGACTATGGAAGCCGAGTACATAGCTGCTTCAGAAGCAGCTAAAGAAGCTGTTTGGCTCCGCAAGTTCTTTAGTGATCTGGAAGTTGTTCCAGATATGAATAAACCACTCACACTTTATTGTGATAATAGTGGTGCTGTGGCGAATTCTAAAGAACCGAGAAGCCACAAAAGATCAAAGCATATAGAAAGAAAATATCATCTGATTAGAGAGATCGTGCAACGTGGAGACGTCGCCGTTTTGAAGATTCCTACCACTGAGAATCTTGCAGATCCCTTCACCAAGACGTTGCCTGCAAAGAGTTTTGATAAACATCTTGAAGGATTAGGGATTAGAGACATGTCTCATTTGCTTTAGGGCAAGTGGGAGATTGTTGGGAATAATGTGCCCAACAAGCAAATGTTATGAACATTTTATTGCTGAAATTAATAAATAAATTTTATGATTTTTATGTTTGCATTATTCGATATGCTTTATAAATTCAAAGAAAAATCCTTGATTATTTATGCAATTTTAAATTTACATATATGCTGATATATGTGGGATTAAATTTAAAAAGAAATAATCACAATAGTCCATGACTTATATTTGAAGTAAAGGATCTTCAAATTAATAAAGTCATAAATACAGTTCACTTCGTTGAGAACGTATAGTCAAATCCCGACTATATATGTAGTGACATAAAGTGATTGTATTTTATATGATATGATTATATAGGACTGGACCAGATGAAATTATATTGTTCTTATAATATCCGTTAAATGAAGAACAATTAATTTTATCATAATGATGGTCATATATGTATGATCTTAATTCATTGTATTTAGTAGACTCCTATTTCATTATAATTTATTCTTTGATTTACTCGGTACAGTTTTGTATGAGTTACAATACATAAACCTTGTATTTTGGGAATAAATTAAATGAGTAGCTGAGAATGCTAACATTGATACAATGAAATCCATAACATAAGATTCCCTTGTTTGTTAGTTAAGGGATTGAATAATTAGCGCGCAAATTCATAAATGTTATGAATTAATTATTCAATCAATAACTAATGGTAGTCAAGGATAAAGATGTAATATGAGAGGTTAACGGATTTTATACCTAGCTCTATTACGAATCTTAATGGAGGATTAATACATATGTAATGACTATATCAATGGACATTACTTTGAGTAAATATACTCTATAGTTCTAAGAGTGAACTCTAGGTATTTAGTGGAATTACTCTAGAGTTAATAATTGTGTTATTTAATATAAAGAGTTTATATTAATTAACAAATATTATTGGAGCTTAGAACTATAGGTCCATCGGTCCCTCTGTTATCTTATATCACTATTTAATTTCCATGTTATAAGAATAAATATATAAATGATTAATAAAGATTAATCATTTATAAACACTCATTTGAATATATTGTTATTCAAAATATATAAATAGTTTTTATATTTTGAATTCAAAATAAAATATCTCATTAGATGAAATATTTTTAAGGGATTTGAATTAGATTTGAAGAATCTCATCAGCTCAGATTTGATCTTCAAATTGAAAGTTAGTTATGTAACAAACTATCAAATCAGATTTTTGAAATTTGAATATAAGTAGATCTGAAAATCTGATTATATTAGATTTGATCTACAATTGACTTATAGTTTGTTTACTATTTAAAAGTAGATCTGATGAAGAATCTCATAAGATGAAATTGTCTTGAAAAGTAGTTTTCATAAATATATTCTAAAAACTGTTTTTAGATTATATGATTAATTGATAAATTGATTTATTAGATAAATCAACTTCTAATCAAATTAGATTTGATTAGATAAGATTTATTTTTTAAAAATTAGTTTTTATTAAAATAAATCTAAAAATTAATTTTAAAACAGATCTATAAAAATTGTCAAAGGTTATTTGACAGTAGAACGAACAAAAAGGACGACTGACAACGAACTGAAAAAACAAATCCCTAGAGAGAAAAGGTGTGACCTTTCCGTATTCGATTTTAGAAAACCGTTTTCTAAGATCGAAGAGAGACGTCTCATGTGTTGAGAACACGTCTCTCCACAAATATAAGAGTGTGTTATTCTTGTAAGAGAGACGCCCACACGTCAGGAGATTTAAGTGTAAAGATCTTCAGAGAAGACTCGACGGTATCAAAGTCTTCGGGAAAAACACCTGATCCTGAGTTAAAGCTGTTAAGATCAGACGGGAGTACCTGAGTAAAAGCGTTGCTCCAAAAAGGTATTCCTTTTATTACTTCACAACCTAATTCTAATAATTTTTCTCAATGTAAATTGTTTACATTTTGAAAAATTACATATTTCTCAAAAATAATTTCTTTTAGACTAACGATCCAACTTATGGTTTTTAATGATTTTAAAATAGTTTTAAAGTCACAGGGTAACGCATGTCACTATTATTATGAATAATAGTGAATTCCGCCATGCGTAGGAACCCCGAAAACCAACAGAACAAGACATGAAAACTTTGTAAGATCTTTCCGGAGGTTACTTTAGTCATCCTACTGAGGAACTCTATGATCGATACCGCGTGTTAAGTAGCGGTGACATTAATCACTTGAATATTTTCTTCCGCTCAAAATCTTTGTAATATTATGAACAAACTGCAAAATCAACACTAATTTTTTGGAATATATTCAAGAAAATGAAAAAGACTTAGTGAATAATGGCTTACTTATGCCCAAATTTCTTGGATCCATTTCCTTTACTGAAGCATCCAACTGACTTAGAGATCTTTACCCGCAGGTAATGTCAAAAGAGAAAAAGAAAAGTCTGCTTCAAGTCAATTGTTAAAAAATGTATTCACCGTGATGAAAACTTGAGAATCAATCGCCTTCTCAGGCAATAATTTCTATTTGCCAGCCTTTCTGGACTTCCAAGGCCTGGGATCTTGCATTTCCATGAGCGTGATCTAGCAAGAAGCCTCATCATCTTTTCAGAGACAACTCTAGCTCCCTTCTATTATTTTGATGTAGATTCTTATAAGATTTATATCTTAGCAATAGTCTTTCATTACAAAACTTTTCATCACATAAAGGAGCCACAAAGCTTTTATAAGAATCATATAAGTTAAGGAGATTTCAATCTTTTTGAAGTTAAATGCCAAATCCAATTTACTGAATTTCAATACATTTCAAAATCGAATTCCTATTACTCAAGATGCCTCAGCGACTGTATATCAGATCATGAGTGAGTTCTATTTGCCAACCTTTCTTGACTTCTGAGGCCTGAGATCTTGCATTTCCATGAGCTTGATCTAGCAAGAAGCCTCATCATCTTTTCAGAGACAACTCTAGCTCCCTCCTCTTATTTTGATGTAGATTCTTATAAAATTTATATCTTAGCATTAGTCTTTCATTACAAAACTTTTCATCACATAAAGGAGTCACAAAGCTTTTATAAGAATCATATAAGTTAAGAAGATTTCAATCTTTTTCAAGTTAAATGCCCAATCCAATTTACTGAATTTCAATACATTTCAAAATCAAATTCCTATTACTCAGGATGCCTCAGCGAGTGCATATCAGATCATGAGTGACTTCTTGTTGAATGAAAGCCATTAACATCTTGTCCTTTTGAGTTGTAAGTAATGTCCCCCCCCCCCCCCCCCCCCCCCCCCCCACACTTTGAGCTTATTTTCTGAAATGGAATAAGAAGAAATAACTGGGCAAAGGCCTGGGTTTCTTTCAACTAGGGCTCTTTACACGTCAGTTCGAGCCTACAGCTATCTCAACTTAATGAATTGGACCTTCTCTATATGTAAAGCAATCATCCCCAATCATGATGAGTTAACAATCCCAATCAGCAAGAAAATTCTCAAACTTCAAAACTAGACGTCGAAGCAACCCTTTCGAAACAACATTCTAGTAACTTCATTTTCATCTAGCATTCTTACCAACCAGTGAACCGGCACAGAGTCTCCCCCTAACCTAATATATATGAAACCCTTATCTTATGAGGCTTTTTCCAATTCTGTCTTTGTGACTTCATCAGTCAAATTAGCTAAAGTAGCAGCATGTCAGTACTTTGTCCTAACTACGAAGCTTGAGTCCTGTCTTCGCCTGTGAACGCAACAGGACGTGGTCTTCGAACTTGACTTCCGCAGCGAGTCTCATTGCAGCTCTCTCCTGCAGTAGTGATGACGGTTTGCCACACCAGACATCACATCCTCTTGAAGTGGAACTTCAATTGCCACAACAAAGCATCATGGCATTTCCTCCATATGACTGGTGACAGCTCTATAGCTCGACAACCACACTTCTGCACATTGAGTCTTTTGGCACTTTTGAGGCATTTTGGGGCAACCTGCATTATTCTATTATATTAATGTGGGTCTGCACCGCATTTGTGGTAACAACACCCATTCCCAGTCTACCACGCTAATTGTCCCAATGACTAATCGACTTCTACCGTATCGCATTCTTGCACATGCATAGGGGATAGTAAGATCCTAGGCCAAAGACCATTTTTTTCAGCCCTTTCCCTTGTCTCACAATGCCCCCTAACAATCTTTAGGGCAACTTAAGCCATCAGTCGTCTACACAATGCACGCCTTACGATAAAGGTAGTCCGGGGTCAAGAACTAATGAAATCTTTTCTTCAGCCCCTCCTTCACATCTTCAATTCTCCTTCTAGCAGCAAGTTTAGTCTTTTCTACAAGTTCCAGGAAATAAAGAAGCCTGCCCTTACTTATATTTAATTGAATGGTAGAAGGAGGAATCGGAAGGAAGAGCAAATCCATTACGTCAGTCAAATAAAGAAGCAAACTGACTTATGAATACAAAACCCCATTATGGAAATTACTCAGGATACCCTTTTTTAGTTTAGCTTTTTGAATCTATTTCTTAGTTCAAGATCCCTTTTACTAACTCGAATCAAAGAATTAGTAGCCTATTCCGCCAAAAATGGGAATGGGCTAGGGTTATGAACTTATAATCTAGAATCTGATGATCGAGTCGATTCCATGATTATAAGTTCATTCCATACCGGGCCAGACCGGAATAGGGCTAGGTTATTTTCTATACATTCTAATTATGACAAGGGGTCATCCGAGCATATTTAAATAGAGACTATGTTTACATACGGATCTCTACGTTCTACATTCCATTTAGGATTAGGATTAGTCGTAATCGGACCTATTTTTTACATATCTCTCTTTATTTAGGACCTTATTCATCTATTTGGGCTTCTATTGAATTGAGAAATAGGTTTGAATTTCCATCTTTTTGTTATAATATAAGACATCCTCAGGATAATGCAAATTGAAGCAATTGGATGTCTGACTCGGTCATACATGACAGGACCAATCAATAGAAAGACTCTAACACTCTACCTTTGTCTTTGTCATATATTCCACACATCACACTAGATAGATATCATATTCATGGAATATGATTCACTTTCAAGATGCCTTGGTGGTGAAATGGTAGACACGCAACACTCAAAATCTTGTGATAAAGAGCATGGAGGTTCGAGTCCTCTTCAAGGCATAATGTTGAGAATGCTCGCTGAATTGGTAGGGGCAGTGGATCACAAAATCTTGGTGATATTCTCTATCTAATGAATGGGGAGTCCGCTTTGAAATCGTCTGCACTGCACCCACCCCTGGAGTATATGCTTCGACAGGAATGAAACAAGGGTAGATTGATACAATATAAACCTCTGAAAAAATGCCCACCCGTAACCCAGTAGATATAGTACATTCCATTGTCTGGTTTAGGGATTGGTGACTTACCCATTCAGTGACTTTGGCACTGGACGTTTCAAAAAAGGGTACTATCGGGTCGGGTGAATTCAATAATAGACGCCTATTGGCATTCCAGCCTTCCTTCTCCTTTCAAGGCTACTTGAAAGAGAATCATGTACTTCTTGATCGTGAATATCCAAATAGAACGACCTGCCCCTTTAGAACAAAAAAATAAGAATTAGCCTCGGTCAACTGGAATGTGTATTATCCATATAGGGGATCTTTCAATGGATAAGATCCGTCGACTTGAGATGAAGAGAAAGGTCTATCTATTTTCTTTATTTATTTAGTTAAATCAATGATTCGTTATTGTAACAGATAGCAACACCCGACATGCGTATTTTTGATTTTCCAATGGATTTACAACTTTCATTAATGGAAGTTTTTGGATGTAGTGAGTAATAACTCTGGTTGTTCGCTGTTCAAGAATTCTTTTTTAGGCCCATCCATACATAATGTTTTGATTTAAGATTTCTATTCTTCCATGTTTTAGCAGTAGTATATTGTTCCATGGGGCTAAGGTCCAAAATATGGAATAAACAGGTGTTTTCACGACTCTACCACCCCGTCAATTCTGTTCCACTTAATCCCTATTTCATGGCCACATATTTTTCCAGCTAAGGAATGGGAAACCTTTCTCTTATTACATGAATCAAATTTGCATCCCATCTGGGAAAAACAATCTTTTTCTCAACAATGTCTTTGTCATTTGATCCAATAGCGTTCCGTTTGATAGGAACAGATTTCATAAATACTGAGAACTCTCGGATGGAGCATTAGAATGAAAAAATCCATTATCTAATGAACTATTAGTTCTAAGCCATCTCTGGTGATGAATCAACAATCCGAAGTGCTTTTCTTGCGTATTCTTGATAAACAAGCATTTATATATAGATGTAGGAAGATATGTTTGGGAAGTAAGAAGCCCCTTTGACATCTCTTCATCTGCAAAGAATTCTCGATGTGAAAACACAGAGACAAAAGGTTGATTTTTGAATAGGAAAATGACTGGATTTGCAGGGAATTGGCTTATTCGAAAAATATAGCAAATTAAGCTCGTTTTGTGAACAAAAAATTTTATTAGAACCCTAGGAAATAATTGGAATATTTGGTGAAATAAAAAAATTTGGAGAAACCGAATCAGTAGGTTAAATAACGAGATAAGTGGAATATTGTGTTAAATGGCAAAAGAGTAATTTTACAAGTCAAAAAATTTAACAAAAATCACAACTCCTCCCCCTCCCACGTATTTTCACTTTGGCAAAGAGTTTCCTCCCTCTCCTTGGTGATTCTTCACACCTCTCCTCTGATTCTTCACGGCTCCACGGGGGTTCTCCCTCCAATCAACGATTTTTTTCTCTTTTCTTCCTTAATCGATATCCTAGGTAAGATTCTATGGTTTTAATCCGTTAGTTTTTAGTTTTTAGGGTTTAAATCGATTAGGGCTTGGATTAAGTTTTGTTGAAATTATCGGGTTATGCTAGAAACGGTTAGGTTTACCGTATTGATGATTGTAATGGATGTAATTGTGATTGTTGGAGATAGTTAGGTTGAAAATTTATGGGTATTGTGGATTTTGGTGGTTGGAAAAATTGATAAACTCCATTAATGGAGGTTTAGAATATGTTGAGCGTGAATTGCTCGATGAAATGCCTGAATGAAGTAAATTGTGGTTTTAGGAAAATTACTTTAGCTAGGAGTTTCATTTAGTTTCAGAGTTTGATTGTTTAGGCTCGGTTTTAATGCCGTGTGTTGTGAAATATTCTAGGTGACGAAGCTCAAAACGAGGCACTTGATTCGCTAGGGACACGAGATAAGTCTTCGTGACTCATTTGGCCGATTTGGCCTACACCATAAGAATATATGTTGATTGAGAAATTGATGATTTAGGATGTTTTGGGTCTAAATAGGCTGGGTAGTTAGGTTAGTTTAAGTTATTGAATGTTTAATGTTCATTTTTTGTTCTATACTTTAATTACATTTATAGCATCGTACATGTCCATGCATCACATTTTCAGAAATAGCATGAAAAATGAACTTTCGCATATGTTTTCATGAAAGGAAAATGACTAATGAAAAGGTAAGAATGCACATAATCCCGGTCACGTCGGGGAGGTGGTTTAGACATGGCTGTCTTACTGGTGAAGCATGTTCTTTCTCCCCCGAATAGATGAAACAGACTATCCAACCGCCGGATGTGCCATTTTTATCTACTGAGAGCGAACCCCCGGTGACATCCCCTTAAGTAACGTAAAGAATGAAAATGACTGCATGATTTTATGAACTGCATATGCATAGCAGACATTCTCATTTACGTAGATTTATTGAGTCTTTAGCTTATAGAATGTCTCTATGGTGTAGGTGACGTAGAAGGAGGTGAGGATGACGTTCTATTACCCGATGAATGCACAGGTTGAAGAAGGATGCCGGTGGGAGTGCGCTGAATAGTCGAGGCAATTTTGACCCGTGGGAACCTGAGTATAGGTATTTTGAGTACGTTAGGTGAAATGATAATGGAATTGTGGACAAATGCATAGATAGTTTGTTTTAGGAGGATTTGAAACTAGTTGGATGATATTGAGTTGATGGCGTTTTCTGGATGGTTTTATGGAAAAATGTATGCAAAGACAAGTTTTATATGAATGTTAGGGTATTATATTGTATAGGAAATGAAGTCTTTATTTTGAAAATTTACTAGAATTTTTTTGAGTATCTTAAACTCGCAGGGATATGCTCAGTTTTTAGAGCGATCCATGCAGTTGGATTTCGTGAGTTTTCAATGCATTTTTGGACGTGTTTTCAGCTACGATTTTGAGTTGGATTTTTGGGGTTTGAGGCCTTTTATGTTTGGGAAGGTTTAAGGTAAGAGTGGGTGTGAAATGTAGGTCAAAAGAATGAAGAAAAGTGAAGGAAAAGGTGAAAAAAAGGAGAGGGATGCGAAGGAGGCGTGGAAGCATGCGCAGGGCACGCACTGCTGGGTGCCCAGTCGATAGATCGGGCGCCCAGCCGATCGATCGGGAGTGCACCCGATCGATCACCGCGGGCGCTAGGGGCACGATCGCGCGGTAGAGAACCTGCCGATCGATAGTCGCCCAACGCCGATCGATTGGCGCTCTGCTGCGCGCGTGCACAACATGTGACCCCAAATGACTCTTTTTTAATTTTGACTTTTCAGAACACATTTTGACCCGATCTTTCACAATACTTTTTAAACGTATTTTACGAGCGTACCCCATGTATTTTGAAGAATTTTAAACACTCAAAAACTGAGTCGATGATTTATCAAATAAGGGTTTTAGTTGTAACACCTGGGAATGTTCCTATGCAAGTGTGGCCTTAGATTAGATGTGTTATGATAATTTAACGTTGATTCTAGGGTTATGTTAAGTATAAGAGTTAGAGAGTGAGGAAAGTAAAATTTGAAGAAAAATTGGAGAGAAAACTATAGAGTTGAAATAATTAAGGGAAAGTGAGGTTTTAAGTTAATTAAGGTGTGAGATATAGAAAAAAAAAAGGGAAATGAAAGTTGGCTTCCACGTTGAAGATGAGTGGTGGAAAGGTGATGGTTGATTCATAAATTTTAACATTTTGGTGGTAAAGTTTTAAAGGAAAAAGTAGGGAAAATTATAAGTTGATGGTTTAAGTGTAAAAAAAGACAAAAGTGTCTTCTTCCTCCCCTTCCTCTCCATAATTTTGCAGCATCAATTGAAGGTTTCTCCACCTCCATTTCTTTAAGTTTTTGCAAGGAATCAAGGTTGGTTTGTTTTGTGTTTGAGTATCGTGTGACATGCAACATTGTTTTCGAAACACAAAAAATGAGTTTTATGCATGGTTTTAAAGGTGAGCAAGAAACGTAAAAAGAAAAGAAGAAATAAAATGTGGTCTCGAGAGGAGTCGCCAAGTTGCATAGGGTGCTAGGGTAGCACTTGCAAGGGGCTCTATATGAGACGTATCGCTGAAAATACGTAAGTGTCATGAGTATGAACGCCTCATCGTTAACGTGAAAGTGTAAGCACTAGAGGGTTCTATGATCGATGAGGGATGAGATTGTGTTCAGCCGTCCGATGGGCGAGGCCCGGATGTGAGCTGTCCGATTTTACTCTGGTGGGTCAAGGTGTGGTCGTCCAATTAGCGGGGCTCGGATGTGTGCCTACTTGATCCACACCAAAAAGTGAAAGATTAATAAAATGAAACGAGAACAACCGAGCGAGTAGAAACTGCATATGTTAGGGGTTGAGTGTGTGCATTGTGTTTGTTCGTTTTTACATTCATTATTCCCTACTTGCTAAGCATTAGGCTTACGTTTTGTGTTCTGTGATGTAGGTGACGACGTATTTATAGGTGAGCTCGATGAGGAAGGCCAAGATTAGGGTGCAGTCGGCGACGCACAAGGCATGCAGGTGCGGGCAGTTGTTTGGGCATCTCGATCATTGTTGCCGGGAGGTGTGGGTTTTGCTAGTTCTATTTTGATTTTTGTTTGTGTAAATGACGAGAGATTTATAACTCTTTTGGTTGATGTTTTTGAGTTGTTGTATAGATGTTTGTTTTTATGTTTTGAGGGCTAGAAACCTAACACCCACTTACCTAGAGTCCTTAGCAATGCTGAGCACCATCCTCTAAGCTTGGTTTACCTAAGGCAATTTACAATTTGTCATTCGAATCGATTTTATATAAATCATTCCTAAAACCAAACGAAACTCCTCCTAACTAAGGCAAACTTCCTCAAACTTTGGTTTACGTCATTCAGGCATTCACCGAGCACTTTGCATTCACAAATTGTATAACCTAACATTAATGGTGTTCAACTCTTCAACCACCCAAAATCCAACCTAAAATCACCCAATAACAATTAATCCACTATAACTACCAACTATAATCATAAATACTTCATTAATAACCATCAATTAATAACCTAATCAATTTCTAACCTTAACTAATAATTTCTCAAACCCTAACCAAAAACCCTAATAGTTTTTAACCATAAAATGTCGAAACTAGTCATCTAGAGTATTTGTATCTCACCTAGGGCTTGATTGCGGAAGAAAATGGAAGATGAAAAATCACCAGAGGGGAGCGTTGATTGGCTGATTGAAGAAACAGAGAGGGGAGGTGAAAATATCGCCTAAGGAGGGAGAGGAAAGTTTTTCCCTCTTCTGCAGAATGAACTACGTGAGAGGGTGCTGGAGGGGGGGGGGGGGGGGGGGGGGGGGGGGGGGGGGATTTTGTTTTATTTTTAAAATTTTATTTAACAATTTATTTTTTTGCCCCTTTACTTATTTCTCTAACCAACTCGTTATTTCGCATATCGATTTGGATTCACCGAAACTTCCTTATTCAACCAAATATTTCTGTTCGCAAAACGGGCTTAATTTACTATATTTATGAATATAACCCTATATAGAGGAAAACCCGAAAACCCAAAAACCAGGGTGTTACACAAAGAAAAAAGGAAGTGAGTTAGACTAAAAGAGAAGTAACTTGACAAAAAGAAACGAAGTGACTTACACAAATATTTTTTTTCGATAACCTCAAACCAATCAATCGACTATTGATTAATACGTTATCGATCAAACGCTACCTGAAAATGAAAATGGCTCTTCTGCTCAGAAATGAAATGTTCAAAATGTTCCTGGCCCATTGGACCATTTGTATCTATATGCAGTAGGATCCCGATTCATGGATCTCTCAGTTCGAGAAAGAAAAAGAAGAGAATCGATCCTGACATTTTTCAAGTTTGAGAAATGTTTGTTGATCGTATATTTCATTATAGTTCTATGATTCAGAGTATCATTTCCTATTTGATCCCCTATATTCGAAGTTGCGATCGGATCTATTGAATCGATTCAATACATTTCTTATGTACCCATAGGTGTTATATTATATTTAAATCAGATTTTGAATTAATCTATATTGATTGATTGCCTCCATTATGTTGTTGCTAGTAAATACCACTTTTTTTTTTTTGGATCTTCCGTTCGGACCCATTTTTTTTTTATCCTTCGATAAACAGATTAATTCTCTTCATAAAAAAAGAGGAGGTAGAACCAATAAATCTTTCTTTTTCGATTCATCCCTGGCCTTATTCAAGAATTATTTTTGATCCAATCTGTAGGAATCAATACAAAAGGCAAATCCCTTATGATACACCAGATCCAGCTCTGTTATTGATAGAGTGAATTGATCTGCCATTTCTCGAAATCTCTCTTCTGATTCAAAATCGTGGTGTAACGTGTAGCCCCTCTTGTTCCGGTCATGGAATAGATGAAATAAATAAAAAAATGAATTTTTGTTCAAAAATGAAATCTTATTGGAACTATCCATATCCAGTTCATCCTTCGGAACCATATCACATCCCGAATCGGATAAAATAGGATGAATTAAGACGATATTTTGTAAATACATAATTATCTTGAATATATTAACTCTTTTTTTATTTTTCGATTGCCTGGAAGGGACAAAAGAAACATCTTGTTCTTTCTTCAACAATTTATGATCTCCTCTCAATAGGATTTGAACCCTTCTGACCATCTGTTAGAGAAAAAAGAACGAATGGATCTTGCCCAAGAAATTCTTCGATTTCTTTCGGAAGCAGATGATTATTTAGCTGCTTCTCATGTTCCTTGAATAGCCGATACATTGAGGAATATCCAGAAAAGCATTTAGGGAATCGATTTGATTCTATCTCTGTTCGTTCCATTTGAAGAAAGGAAGGATCCCAAAGAATCATTTTTTCTTTTAGTTGTTGAATATCTCTTTGATTGATCAATGTGTTATATTCCGAATCCTCATTCCTAATGGAATTGAAATGATCTCTGGATTGATCAGAAGATTCTTTCAATTGGCTAGAATCCGTTACTTGAACGAAACTAGATCTTTTGGAATCATATTGAATATTTGACAATACATTCTGTACCTTGCTAAAAAACCGATCCTTGTTTACCAACCACACATTGTCTAACCAAATCCAATTCTCTCTTGATATTTCATCAAAAAATCCGATTCGTGCGGATTCTTCCCCCAACTCAAGAAGAGATCTTGGCAGAATTGCCACATATGAAATTGAGCATAATTTTGCAAAGAAATAGCTCACTTGTTTCTGGAGAAAAGATTGGAAACGTGCTCAATATCATTTGATTGAATAATTGACCCAGCTACTTGTTATTTGAAGAAGCCCTCCAATTCAATTGGTCTTTTATCATGAAAAGCAAACATGAGAGTTGGGCTCCGGGACTGTAACGCCCCGAACCCACCTCGGCTCGGTGCATTACTTTTCTCACACTTACCACGTTTAAAACGAAGTTTAAAATAAAATCTGTAAAATTTTGACTCGATTTTTGAGTTTTTTTAGCCCTCAAAAATGGTTGGAAAACGTGCATAAAATATGTGCCAAAAGTGTCGAAAAAGGTCAGGTTAAAACATATTTGAAGTAGGAAAATTTTAAAATTTTTCAAAGTGACTCACTTGGGAGCGCGCGCACGCGCATCTGCTAGGCGATCGATCGGCGCACAGCACCGATCGATCGGCTAGCTCTCGAGTCTGGCCGATCGATCGGTGACCAGTGCACCAATCGATCGGCGCTGGTGCAGCGTGCGCCTCTGCACCGTGCACCGCACGCCTGCTGCGCGCATCCCGCCCGGTGCCTGCACGCCCTTCTGTGCACCACCTCCGGCCACAGCGCACCACCTTCACCTTTTCTCCAATTTTCTTCAAATTTTCCCCAACCAAAACTCCTAAAACTTATCCAAAACTTTTCCCGACATTTCCCACTTCCCAACACGTAAAAGTCACAGAAATCCCGACTCTAAAACGTCAAGGAAAACATGAAAACAAGTGAAAACCAACATCGTTTACTATACGAAAAAAAATCGAGAAGCATAACAGTTAAAGTTTTGAAATCCACAAACCTGAAAATCCAACAATTTATAAAACATATTCAAAACTATTCCAAAAGAACATTCACTATAGTTTTAAAACCAGTATCCTTTACAAAATAAAGTCCAAACTAAACTACTTATATACAATCAAAATATCGATCCCACACACTCTCCCGGAAGACCATAGTTGAGACGCCCCGACAACTGTCTGCACCGGCATGCCCTGTGCGTCACCGACTGCTCCCTAATCATGGCTTCCCTCATCTAGATCACCTGTAAGAACGTCTTCACCTACACCATAGAACACAAAACATAAGCCTAATTCTTAGCAAGTAGGGGATAATGAATACCAACAAAACACAATGCAGCCAAATCTCCTAACACATGCTGTTTCTAACTCTCCGTTGTGCTCATTTCATTTTCATTGTATTAACCTTTCCATAAGCCGTGTGGATCAAGTGTGCACACATCCTATAACTGTCTAAGACGGCAACGCCTTGATCCAACTGAGCAAAATCAGATGGCACACATCTCATAACTGTCTAGGAGTTCATACTCACGATGCCTTACGTATTTTAGCCATACATTTCTCGTAGAGTGCCCTCGTGGTGCTACACTCTAGCACTCATTCCTGACGAGCCAACTCTATTCAAGACCAAGTTTGCAGTTCATTTTATCTTGTTACATTTCACGCTCGCATTTCAAAACCGTGTTCAAAGCTCATTTTTCATAACCATGGCCAATTCGAAACCACCAAAACAGAACTAGTGAACATTGTTTCCAAAATCGGTTTTTCACTAACACTCACCACTTCTCTAATCTATTCCTAAAAATAACCTAAATCAACCTATCTAAGGATTAAACTATCAAATTTAGCAAGAAACCTAGCCAAAGAAACCAAAATTCGGACCTCTCATTTAGGGTTTCCCAAATCCTAACCAAATTCAACAAAAACACTTCAAAAACGTCAACAAACTTCACCTAAATGTATTACCAACAAAACCCAATTAAATCTTACCTTAAAACCTTGAAAAATCTTGATGGAAATGAGATGGAGGAGTCTTCAATGGTGGCTAGATTCATGAGGGAGAAAGGAGGAAGAAAGGAAAATTCTAACTTCCACCACCTAACCATACATTTTTATAAACAAACACTTTTCTCTCTTTTTGATTTTTCCACAAATTACTCAAATTTTATAAAATAACCCCACCCCTTTGTTCTCTCATTTCCAACGTGAGTTCAACCCTGCACTCACTTAGTTCACTTTTAATTCATTTGCATTTACTTCTAAAACCCTAAACCTCCTTCACTTAATAACTTTTCACCTCTAACTTTCACTCTCCTCCCCTTTCTAACACTTATACTAAGAATAGCCCTAGAATAACATTAACTCCCTTGACATACCTTAACTAGGGCTATGCACGTTATAGAAAATTTTTGGGTGTTACAGGGACATTACTACCACGGCTATTATTGACCTGAGCCAAAAGAAAAAAAAAAAGAACGAACTAAAGCGAGGAGTTCATTGGCCATACATAGTGAAGGGGGATGGGCCTCTTTCATGACCTTTATGAAGCCTATTTTTTCTCTAGAAGGGTGTCATATATTATTGGTTAAGTTAGCATTTCTAGAATCAATTAAGTAGGGTTGGGTTGGTTTTTTGATAGGGAAAGAGGATAGTTGGCTGTAGTTGAGACACGTTTTCAGATAGACAATTTAGATGGATTTTAACGAGATGGTTAACCACTTTTTTCACCTGAGAGGGAGGTAATTCACAACCCGCTGGCTCGAGATTTGGTGGAAGTTCCACACCTTTACACAAAATGCCCCCAACGTGAGGCGCTTCAAAGTGCCATTCACAATTTGATTCTTGAGCAAGTTCACGAATTCCTCTTTCTGTAGGAAATAGGGAGAAGAGAATGCTCTTTTTCTCCAGCCGTTCACTTCCAGAAATGGCAGAAATCTATTCAAGTGTTGTAGAGAACATTATGTCTCACAATCTGGAAATATCTGCCGAGATGGGGATAGGGAAACCCTCCACGACTTGGTGGAAGAGATAAAGGAGAACCCCTAATCTCCTTAAATCCCTGACCGACTATTAAGATTAAGGAGTCTGCTGCTTTCTTTCATAACAGAGCCGAGAATAACGATAGGCATATAAGTTTCTCGCATGCAAGGAGATGTTGCTGCTCGATGTCACGGTTCTGGGGCACTGCCTTCCTTTAGCTTTCAGACGTAGGGGCTGCATCAATCATAGCTTAGTGAGCTATTTATTGCCGGCAATAGCACTTCGCTTGCACGCTAGCACCACTTTTGATTATTAGTTGTAGAGCCATCCCGCGTGCCTGTCCCCACATAAGAACTTGAGATGCATTTTTCTTTGTATCGGCGGTACTTGGCAGGCAAGCTCTGAGGGAAGAATCTCTTTCTTATTTCGACCTTTCTTTCCCATGACAACTAGGAGGCAAAGAAAAAATTTCACTTCGAATTCAGGTTAAAACATAACGTAAAAAATGGATAGTTGTCGAAATTGGCATCCAATAGCATATACGCAGCTGGATTCTTTTTACACAGTATGTCATACTTAGCATAGATTGGGAAAGAGTATGGCTTCTTTTTTACCTTTCTCTTTCAGTAGTGGTTTGTGTCGTAATTCTACTTGACTTTCTTTCTTGATTTTCTCTAATGGAAGCTTCTTGTGTCGGGCCGAATGTGTGGGCTCGGAGGCTCAAAATCGAGCATCGGCTAGCAGGCCGACGACACCGGTATAGGTAGCTCTAGCTCATCGCAATCACGTTGTTCAACCCCTATGTGAAAATGTCCCAAGAAGATCTACGGACTGAGTTGGAACAACCTCTGATGCTCGACCCATACTGATACACAAAGCGGCTGGAAGTGGAATATCTAAAAGAAAGTCACTCAATTGGGCATTTTGGGGGTAGAAGTGAAGCTGCACTTATTTTTGATTGGGTAGAAAAAAAGATGGAAATAGTTCTACAAAAGATGGAAATAGTTCTACGTTTGGATATAGTCGACAAAATCTTTTGTCAAATCGAAACAAAGCAGTATATGTTTTACCCATAGGGAGAGCAAGTTAAAGAAGGTACCTTAGACACATATTTGAGACAAATCGATATTCGCCAAAGTGCTCCTTATACATGAATTCAAGCAGCAATGAAAAATGTCGATCTCTTTCTTCAATTTTCTGCTCCTTTTGAAAGATAATAGACATTTTTTGCAGCTAAAAAAAAAAGTTTGAGTGAGCCTTTAAATACTTTGCACCCAAAATTCTTGACCTATAATATGCCTATTCCGAAGAAATGCTCTTGATTTTAGGAGGACTATAATGGGGAGGATGACAGACCCATGATCTACTAAAGGGCAAGTAGCTTGATATTGGTTGAAATCTGCACATGGGAAAGCACCGTGGACTTTGATTCAGTAGCGGCAACAAATCCTTCTCTATTCTATGATCTGATCTTGTTTGTTGAAAATCGTCTGAAATCAGAGTTCTCCCTCACACCCTGAGGTAATCCATGGCATGAAGTGAAGGAGCCTAGCTGCCTATTTGACTACGGAATTCCCTACCCCCGTACTAATAGAATAGATTCCTCTTCTCTGTCCTTTTCCTTTTCGTCCGAAAGAACCAACCAGCCAGATAGTCTTTCCTGGCTGATTCACTTCTCTTCTTCGAGGATCGGATGCTCTAGAGGTCTCAACGAGCAAGAGGCATGGCATGAGAATGCGTATGTAAATCCATTAAAATCAACCCATACTTAAATAACGAATGAAACAAGTAACAAATCTAAATAATAGATTCATTTCATATATCATAAAATTGAGGGGGTCTCTTTTATTTTTTCTAGTAAAGAGTGAAAGTAGGGGCTATTGCGGCCCTCGCTCTCAAGACTGTCGAATATAGCAAGGAGACTTTTCAATGAGCCCCAGGGTAGCAAAGCTAGCTCTTAGTATCATTGGCATTGGGCAGGTGAACCTGGCTACACAACAACTCTGACTCTAGCAGAGGATCTAGTTTCACACAAATCCGCTTCTCATATATAAGAGAATATATAAACTTAGCATACCTACAATCGCTTGTTTGATTGCCCTCTTGCTTTAGCAACTTACTCGGGAACTATCTTTGCACCTCACCCTTTGTAGTGTCCCTTAAACTGTACCCTATAATTTCCTGTATTATTTTTTTTTATCCTTATAAACTTTAAGTTTAACGTTTAAGCGGAAAACATTTAAAACCTTTTAATAAAACGTATTTAAAGTAAAGAAAACTAAAGAAAACATTTAAATTAAACAATTAAAAGCATCGGCCAACACTTGGAGGGCAAAAAGGGCAACTACCCATAAAATATCATGGCCGATCGATCGGCCATTTTAGCCGATCAATCAGCAACGCCAAAAATAAGGGGGGCGATCGATCGCCCCTATACCAGGTGATCGATTGCCCTTTGGCGATCAACCATAGCCGATCGACCGCCCTTAACAGGCGATCGATCGGCACACGCTCTGGAATTTCTTCCAGAGCATGACCAAAGAGGGCCGATCGATCGCCCTCCCTGGAGATCGATCAGCATGCTCCCTGGAATTCTAGGGAGCCTGCCTCTTTTCTTCTTCCTTCCCCTTCGTTCTTCTCCCTGCATACACCCTATACACACTTCCCTTGGCACACAACTTCACAATTTCATCACTTCTTCCCACACTTTAACACCAACAAATACAATAAACATCATAACTTAAAACCACTCATAACCTCATCCATTTCATACTTCACCAATCACCCGAAATAAACGACTCAAAACGTATCCTAAAACCCAATTAACTCTAGATAAACTCTATGAAATCCAACTGCGTGGATAGCTTTAAAACTCGAGCATATCCATCGTAACACCCAGAAATTTAGACTATGGGTTTTGAGCCTATAGTTTTCGGGTTTTACTATTTAAATATTTTATAGTTTTAATTCGTAGAAATAATAAATAAAGTCCAAATGGCAAACGGAAAGTTTCGTTGGGACCCTAAGAATAAATAGAAATATTTGGAGGAATAAGGGAATTTTGGAGAAGTTAAACTGATAGACGAAATAATGATTTAAGTTAAGAAATTAACTAAGGGCAATTAGGTAAATTGTTAAGTCAAATTTTAATTAAAAAGCTTAAGTCTCTCTCTCTTCCTCATTTTCTTCTCCTCCAGCGCACGAACCCCTCATTCTCTCTCGCCATTTTCCCCTCCTCCATCACCAATCCTCCAACGATCGATCAACTCCTCCGTTCTTGGCGGTTTTCCTTCAAGTTTCTTCAACAAATCAACCCTCCAAGTAAGCTCTATGCTTTAGTCAAGTGGGTAGTCGTTTTTGGAGTGGTTTTGATTTAGGGTTTGTGAATAAATTTAGGGATTTTTTTAGAAATCGATAGGGTTGTTAATTTATTACTCATTGATGATATAATGGTGGTTATTTGAGTGAGTTTGATAAATTTATGATGTTTGTAGTTGTTTAGAGTTAAAGTTTAGGTTTTTGAAATGTGGTTGGACACCATTAATGAGGGCTAGAAGTTAGTGAGCATCAAGTGCTCGATGAAATGCCCGTATGAAGTGAATTAGAGTTTTTAGAAGAATTTGTCCTAGCTCGAGACGTCGATTTGTTTAGATTTGATGTTTGAGAGTCGATATTAATGATGTGTTGTTAAATGCCCTAGGTAACCCAAGCTCAAAGGACAGTGCTCAGCATATCTAGGATGCCAGGTAAGTGAGTGTTAGGTTTCTGGCCCCTAAGGCCCTACGTCGTAACGATGTTGATAATGTTTGTTGTGATGAAGTTAGGTAGTTTTAGGGTTGGTGGAAAGACGGGTAGCTTAAGTAGTGCCTTAGTGATATGTTAGTGGTCGTTCGATAGGCATTTCTACGTATGTCATTTCTCATGCATCATGTTTTATTAAAGTGCATACGAACTATTTATGAGCACGTTTTATGAAATATCGAATTGACGAACGATCATGAATTCCGAATGATGCATGTTTCTCACGGGGCAAGTTGTATGTTTCTCACAGTGCAAGTCATGTATTTCTCACGGGGCAAGTCATGTGTTTCTCACGGGGCAAGTTATGATTCTCACGGGGCAAGAAAATGGTTTAACTAAATGAAACGAAACTATTTTACAAATGTCATGCATATATGTAATGTTATGTTTAGCACACTCCTTACTAAGCATTAGGCTTAATGTATTTATCGTATGATGTAGGTGACGAGAACGAGGTGAGGAACCACCTTATGATGACCAAGCGTAGTTGGTCGATGGGGCGGAGCTCGTGGCGGCGGAGCATGTTTTGGCTAGGCTGGATTGACTCATGGTTAGATGATTTTTGAGAGTTTTGGTAATGTTTGGGATAATTATGGATTAGATAGATTTATCGTAGATTTTGATACGTTTTAGGATGTTTGATGACTGTAGAGATAATTTATTGAATTTTGTAGTGTTTTTGATGTTTTTAAAACAGGAAGGAAACGTTAAACTTTTAAACGGAAACACGCGGTTCATTTTTATGAAATTTGATTATGTTTAATGTGAATTGTGTCGGTTTTGAGTATTTGAGTAAATGTCGTGTTTGGAGTGTATTTTATGGAGGTATGAGAAGATTGTGTGAAAAAGAGTGAGAAAGGTGAAGAGTTAGTGTGTTGTGTGTTTTGTGTTGTAAATATAAAGTGCAGGGCGTGTGAAGAAGGTAAGAAGAAAGGAGAAGGGGGGGGGGGGGGGGGGGGAGGCCGTGCTCTCTAGAGAAAATCCAGAGAGCATGGCGATTGCTCGCCTCTTCCCCTAGCAATCGCTGGAGAAGCGATTGCCAGGCAGGTAAGCAATCGCCTAAGGGCGATTGCTCGCCAGGAGCAATCTCCATGGGCGATCAATCGCCAGTTTTCTGGCGATTGATCGCCACTTGTTCTGCCAAATAAAAAAAAAAGAGAAGAGTTTTATTTATTTAGTTAAAGGTTTATTTATTTAATTGTTTTTAAGTTTTAACTGTTATAATAATTGTTTTAAATGATTTACTAAACGAACTTCGATTTCAATTCCGACTTTAAAAGTTTTATTTCCGCACGAAAGTCAGACGTAAAGTTTGTACGTATAAAAAAAAATAAAAAATTAATAGGATACGGGTAAGGGCCGTCACAATTATGGTATCAGAAAGATGGAGTTTTAAAAGCGATTTTGTGAATTGCCTGCCAAACACACCACCGTGCGGGAACTCTCCATCGACTGTAAGTATTTAAGTTTAAGTATGATTCTTAGATATTTATTGTTTTGTGTTGTCTAATATGTTTAGGAACGAGAAAATGCCGAGAGCACCTAGAGCGCCTCCAGAAAATCCCATGGACCAATTCATGGATATATTACAACAACAGTCGGAACAGATTGGGATTTTATTAAACCGAGAAGGAAATGGGAGTGGAAATGGGCAAGTAAATACCTCACAGGATCAAGGTGGGGAGAGATTCAGGCGACTTAGGCCCCCTACCTTCGATGGTCAGTCTTCGGATCCTACGAGTGCTGAACAATGGATTCGTAAGATTGAGAGTATGTTTGCCTATGCAAAAGTGGAGGAAGCCGACAAAGTGATGTGTGCCACATTTAATTTAGAGAAGGATGCTATATTTTGGTGGCATACGATTAAAGCTACTACTGATGTTGGAGTTATGAGGTGGGAAAGGTTCAAAACGGTATTCTACAACAAGTATTTCAGTCGCACTCTTCGGGCCAATAAGAAAGTGGAGTTCACGTAACTACGCCAAACGGGGACGGTGGCTGATGATGTACGAAGGTTTGATTCGCTATCTCGATATGCAGGGTATATGATCTATGAGGAGGAGGACAACATTCACCAATTCGTGCAAGATTTGAAATTAGAAATTCAGAAAGGTGTGATGACGGTGGATGATGAGGATGTGCCTTATCATAAGATAGTGGAAAGAGCTCTCGGTCTTGATGACATCGAGATGAAGCTTCAGCGACAGAGAGAAACGTCGAGAAGGTTTGTTAGGGATGGGCATCCGCAACAACAAAACCAGGGTTGGCAGCCACAATCACAACGTGGTGTCAAACGGGCTAATGAGACGCCTAGATTCCAGGATAAGGGTAAACATCCGCAAGGGGCGTCGCAAGCTCCTTTATGCCCTACATGCCAAAAGAATCATCATGGGGAGCGCAAGTTGCATAGTGGGAGATGTTTTCGATGTGATAAAGTGGGCCATAAGGCCGTTGATTGCCTAGGGCCGAGTAGGCAGCCACCAGGCGGTCCCTCCCGGATCTTTTCTTTGATTGAAGATGAGGAAGCTGCTCAGCCTTCAGTCGTTACAGGTACCATCTTAGTCTGTGGAAACACGGCTCATGTTCTAATTGACACTGGGGCAACCCATTCCTTCATAGCACGGAAATATACAGATAAATGGAATTTAGATGTCGTCCAAGCTGATCATAGTTATAGTGTTATGTTGCCTTCCAGAGAGTATTTGCACTCAGATCAGGCGATACAGAGAGAAATTATATCTGTTGGTAGTAGGCAGTTGTATGCGAACCTGATTGTCATATGTATGAAGGGGTACGATGTAATCTTGGGCATGGATTGGTTGTTCAGGTACTATGCCTCGGTCAATTGCAGGTCGGGAGTAGTAGATTTTAGACCCCCGAGTGGGGAGAATTACGATTTTCCAGCGACCCTCCGATCAAGTGAAATGCCTCTTGTATTGTCAATGAGTGCCCGGTACTCCACCAAACCTCAATGTTTCAATTTTGTAGCAAGCATTGTGGATGTAAGGAAACGAGATAAGCTAAGGTTGAATAACATTTCGGTGGAGGAAAATATTACTGAAGTGTTCCTAGACGAGTTACCCAGCTTGCCTGTAGGTGTCTTATACTCGAGGAAGCATGAATGCTTTGGGTTTATAGCAAGTGTTGAGGAAGTAAGCATGCGAGAGAAGTTAAAGTTATGTGACATACCAGTGGTTAGGGATTTTACGGAGGTATTCCTAGACGAGTTGCCCGGCTTGCCTCCAGATCGAGAAATGAAGTTCACAATAGAGATTATTCCAGGTTCGGCGCCAGTGTCCAAGAATCCTTATAGAATGGCGCCAGTTGAATTGAGGGAGTTGTCCAGCTGAAGGAGCTAATAGACAAGGGTTTTGTCCGGCTGAGCATTTCTCCTTGGGGCGCTCCGGTTTTGTTTGTGAAGAAGAAGGATGGCTCTTTAAGAATGTGCGTGGATTACCGCGAGTTGAATATGCTAACCATAAAGAATAAATACCTGTTACCGAGGATAGATGATCTATTTGACCAGTTACAAGGGGCCACGGTATTTTCTAAGATCGATTTACGTTCTGGGTACTATCAGTTGAAGATTAGAGCTGAGGATGTACCAAAGACTGCCTTCAGAACGCGCTACGGGCACTATGAGTTTATGGTGATGTCCTTCGGTTTAACCAATGCTCCAGCAGCGTGTATGGACCTCATGAATAGAGTGTTCCAAGATTTCTTGGATAAGTTCGTGATAGTATTCATAGATGACATCTTGGTATATTCCCGAAACGACGAAGAACATGCAGAGCACTTAAGAGCTGTTATGACTACTTTGAAGCGACACCAATTGTATGCTAAGCTTTCTAAGTGCGAATTCTGGTTAAGTCAGGTGAATTTCTTAGGCCACGTGATTTCGAAAGAAGGCGTTTCTGTGGATCCGGCCAAGATTCAAGTAGTAAAGGAATGGCCTCGACCAAGAAATGCAAGTGATGTACGGAGTTTTGTAGGCCTAGCAGGGTATTATCGGAAGTTTATTCAAAGGTTTTCGGTAATAGCCAAACCTTTGACGAACTTAACGAAGAAAGAAGTGAAGTACGAGCGGACTAAGGCATGCGAAGAAAGCTTTCAAACCTTGAAGCAAAAGTTGACCACAGCGCCTTTACTGACTCTACCAGTGGAGAATGGGGTATACTGTATTTATTGTGACGCGTCCAAGGTTGGATTGGGATGCGTGTTGATGCAGGAAGGAAAAGTCATTGCCTATGCTTCCAGGCAATTGAAAAGCTATGAGGAAAATTACCCGACGCATGATTTAGAACTGGCAGCGGTGGTATTCGCGTTAAAAATATGGAGACACTACCTCTACGGACAGAAGTGTGAAGTGTTTTCAGACCATAAAAGTTTAAAGTACCTGTTTACACAGAAAGATTTGAATATGAGACAGAGGAGATGGTTAGAATTTGTGAAAGACTACGACTTCGAAATCAAGTATCATCCTGGAAAGGCAAATACAGTGGCGGATGCTTTGAGTAGGATGCCTAGGGCAGAGGAGTCAGTTGCCTTCTGTATGTCAGCTTCATTGAGAAAGGAGATGCAGGGGTTTGAACTGGAATTCGTTTCAGAACTTTCGGCCCTACTTGCTGACTTGACAATACGCCTACTCTGTTGGATAAAATAAAAGAGGCTCAATAGTTAGATATGGAAGAAAAGGTGGCTATTGTATCAAAGTTATCAATTGTACCTTCCGATTTCAGTTACTCAGTGGATGGCATTCTGAGATTTCGAGATCGCTGGTACGTTCCAAGGGACGAGGACTTGAGGAAGTTAGTTATGTCAGAGGCACATTCATCATTGTCCTCAGTGCATCCAGGTAACACCAAGATGTACCGAGATCTGAAGGTGCGCTATTGGTGGCCGAATATGAAGCGTGATGTGGCCAGTTATGTACGATCCTGTCTTGTCTGCCAACAAGTTAAGGTAGAACACCAGAGACCAAGTGGGATGTTGCAACCACTACCGATTCCTGAATGGAAGTGGGATCAGATTGCAATGGACTTTGTGGTTGGATTACCGAGGACAGTAAAAGGGCATGACAGTATATGGGTCGTGGTGGATAGATTGACGAAAGCGGCTCATTTCTTGCCTGTAAAGATGACTTACACGATGAATCAGTTTGCAGAACTTTATGTCCAAGAGATTATTAGATTACACGGAGTCTCTATGTCGATTGTTTCAGATCGGGATCCCAGGTTTACCTCGAGGTTTTGGAAAAGTTTGCAAAGCGCTATGGGTACCAAATTGACTTTTAGCACGGCATTCCACCCACAGACCGACAGACAATCTGAGAGAACGATTCAGATACTCGAGGATATGCTGAGAGCATGCGTGTTAGAGTTTTAGGCATCGTGGAGCCGATATTTGCCTTTGATTGAATTTGCTTATAATAACAGTTATCAGTCTACGATTGGTATGGCTCCGTACGAAGCGCTTTACAATAGAAAGTGTAGGTCGCCGTTGTATTGGGATGAAGTGGGCGAAGCTGAATTGATCGGCTCTGAAATTTTACAACAGCTATCTGAGAAGGTTGCTTTAATTAGACAAAGAATGGAGACCGCACAGAGTCGCCAAAAGAGCTATGCTGATCGAAGAAGACGATAATTGGAGTTTGTAGTTGGTGACGAAGTGTTTTTGAAGGTTTCACCATTCAAGGGCGTGGTTCGATTTGGAAGAAGAGGGAAGTTAAATCCACAGTTTGTTAGACCGTTCCAGATTACAGAAAGGATTGGAGCTACAGCGTATAGGCTTCAATTGCCGTTGTCTATGGAGGGCGTGCATAATGTCTTCCACATGTCGATGTTAAGGAAGTGTATACGGGATCCTACGCATGTGGTAGAACCAAATGATCTTGAGATACGGCCAACCTTGACCTTTGAAGAGAGGCCGATACAGATTTTGGAATCTTCGGTTAAGGTCCTGCGTAATAAGTCAATCCCTCTTGTTAAAGTACCGTGGAGAAATCAAAACGTAGAGGAAGCAACGTGGGAGCGACAACAGGACATGATTGACAGATATCCAGATTTGTTCAGGTACGTAATTTTGAAAACAAAATTCTAAATAAGGAGGGTAGAATGTAACGCCCAGAAATTTAGACTATGGGTTTTGAGCCTATAGTTTTCGAGTTTTACTATTTAAGTATTTTAGAGTTTTAATTCGTAGAAATAATAAATAAAGTCTAAATGGCGAACGGAAAGTTTCTTTGGGACCCTAAGAATAAATAGAAATATTTGGAGGAATAAGGGAATTTTGGAGAAGTTAAACCGATAGACGAAATAATGATTTAAGTTAAGAAATTAACTAAGGGCAATTAGGTAAATTGTTAAGTCAAATTTTAATTAAAAAGCTTAAGTCTCTCTCTCTTCCTCATTTTCTTCTCCTCCAGCGCACGAACCCCTCATTCTCTCTCACTATTTTCCCCTCCTCCATCGCCAATCCTCCAACGATCAATCAACTCCTCCGTTCTTGGCGGTTTTCCTTCAAGTTTCTTCAACAAATCAACCCTCCAAGTAAGCTCTATGCTTTAGTCAAGTGGGTAGTCGTTTTTGGAGTGGTTTTGATTTAGGGTTTGTGAATAAATTTAGGGATTTTGTTAGAAATCGATAGGGTTGTTAATTTATTACTCATTAATGATATAATGGTGGTTATTCGAGTGAGTTTGATAAATTTATGATGTTTGTAGTTGTTTAGAGTTAAAGTTTAGGTTGTTGAAATGTGGTTGGACACCAATAATGAGGGCTAGAAGTTAGTGAGCATCAAGTGCTTGATGAAATGCCCGAATGAAGTGAATTAGAGTTTTTAGAAGAATTTGTCCTAGCTCGAGACGTCGATTTGTTTAGATTTGATGTTTGAAAGTCGATATTAATGATGTGTTGTTAAATGCCCTAGGTAACCCAAGCTCAAAGAATGGTGCTCAGCATATCTAGGACGCCAGGTAAGTGAGTGTTAGGTTTCCGGCCCCTAAGGCCCTACGTCGTAACGATGTTGATAATGTTTGTTGTGATGAAGTTAGGTAGTTTTAGGGTTGGTGGAAAGACGGGTAGCTTAAGTAGTGCCTTAGTGATTTGTTAGTGGTCGTTCGATAGGCGTTTCTACGTATGTCATTTCTCATGCATCATGTTTTATTAAAGTGCATACGAACTATTTATGAGCACGTTTTATGAAATATCGAATTGACGAACGATCATGAATTCCGAATGATGCGTGTTTCTCACGGGGCAAGTTGTATGTTTCTCACAGGGCAAGTCATATATTTCTCACGGGGCAAGTCATGTGTTTCTCACGGGGCAAGTCATGATTCTCACGGGGCAAGAAAATGGTTTAACTAAATGAAACGAAACAGTTTTACGAATGTCATGCATATATGTAATGTTATGTTTAGCACACTCCTTACTAAGCATTAGGCTTAATATATTTATCGTATGACGTAGTGACGAGAACAAAGGTGAGGAACCACCTTATGATGACCAAGCGTAGTCGGTCGATGGGCGGAGCTCGTGGCGGCGGAGCGTGTTTTGGCTAGGCTGGATTGACTCATGGTTAGATGATTTTTGAGAGTTTTGGTAATGTTTGGGATAATTATGGATTAGATAGATTTATCGTAGATTTTGATACGTTTTAGGATGTTTGATGACTGAACAGATAATATATTGTATTGTTTAGTGTTTTTGATGTTTTTCAAACAGGAAGGAAACGTTAAACTTTTAAACGGAACCACGCGGTTCATTTTTATGAAATTTGATTATGTTTAATGTGAATTTTGTCAGTTTTGAGTATTTGAGTAAATGTCATGTTTGGAGTGTATTTTATGGAGGTATGAGAAGATTGTGTGAAAACGAGTGAGAAAGGTGAAGAGTTAGTGTGTTGTGTGTTTTGTGTTGTAAATGTAAAGTGCAGGGCGTGTGAAGAAGGTAAGAAGAAAGGAGAAGGGGGGGGGGGGGGGGGGGGAGGGAGGCCGTGCTCTATGGAGAAAATCCAGAGAGCATGGCGATTGCTCGCCTCTTGGAGGCGAGCAATCGCCTCTTCCCCTGGCAATCGCTGGAGAAACGATTGCCAGGCGGGTAAGCAATCGCCTAAGGGCGATTGCTCGCCAGGAGCAATCGCTATGGGGGATCAATCGCCAGTTTTCTGGCGATTGATCGCCACTTGTTCTGCCAAATAAAAAAAAAAAAAAAAGAGAAGAGTTTTATTTATTTAGTTAAAGGTTTATTTATATAATTGTTTTTAAGTTTTAACTGTTTTAATAATTGTTTTAAATGATTTACTAAACGAACTTCGATTTCAATTCCGACTTTAAAAGTTTTATTTCCACACGAAAGTCAGATGTAAAGTTTGTACGTATAAAAAAAAATTTACTAGGATACGGGTAAGGGCCGTCACATCCATGCTTAACCTAAAACGTCTCGAAACATTACTATAAATTCTAAATAAAAACTTAGTAAAATGTTTTATAGAACAAGTCTATCAAAACATCAAAACATCTTTTATCAACTATCAATAGCCAATCATCCTAAAATGTTCTATTTATACAACTTTCCTATGTTTCTATTTGTTCAAAACATCAATACATTTACTTACGTCCCCACGGGTCAAAAAGCGCACCGACTGCCCAGCATACTCCCACGGGCCATCTTTCTTCAACTGCTCATTCCTCGGGTGGAGGGATCTCGTCCTCACCTGTATCAAGATCACCTACACCATACAGATATCTATGAGCTAAAGGATCAGCAAGTTTCGTAAATGCAGATGCATGCTGTGCCTATGAGTTTCTTAAACCATACAGAAATTTTAATCATTTAGTGGCATAACATAACGTCACCAGAGCCAACTCTCACCAGATGGAGAGGGCACGTCCATCGGTTGGACAGCCTTTTCCATCTACCGAGGGAAAACATGCTTCCATCCATAAACAACCATGTCTGAACCCCACCCCATCGTGACCAGATTACGTACATTAGTTTTCATTAGTTCATTTCATGTTTTGCTTAAACACGTGAAGAAATCTGTTTTCATGTTATTTTAAAAACGTGATGCATGAACAATTAGAATGCGTAAAGTAAACATACAACATATATACCATCAAGATGATAAAAACATAATCTATGTAAACAACTAATCCTAACTACCCCAACCAAAACAATTAAACAACAAGCTCTGAGAATTCCTCAATACGACTTCGACGTGCGGTGTAGGTCAATCAGCCATGGTAAGTCACGATAATTTACCTCGCGTCCTTTGTAATTCTAGCTCCGTCCACGAGCGTTGTTCACCTAAGGCAAATTCACAACAATCGTTGTTAAAACGCGTTTAAACCATTAAACGTCCAAATTAACGAAATCCTTAACTAAAGAAATCTTCCTAAAGCTCTAATTTAGCTCTTGGCAACATTTAATCGAGCACCTTGCGCTCGTTATTCATAAAACTCCATTGATGAGATTTCTCCAAACCTCAAACATCCGATTTTTCAACTTCAACAACGAGCCTATTCATTATATCGTCCAACAATTACGAATACGTCCACTAAAGGCATTATCACGCCAAACCTATCGGTTTCTAACCCTAAATAACGTTTTTAACAAAACCTTAAACGAAATCCTAATCGTAGCGACCTAAAAATCTAGAGCTATTGTCCGAAAATTACAAAATCTTACCTAGGGTTGCGAGAGGAGAAGGAATCGTGAATGACGGAAGTCGATCGGAAGGGTTTGAATAGCCAGAAGAGGAGAACGCCGTGAGAGGCAATGAAAATCGCCTGGAGAGAAAATTTGCAGAGAGGAATTGCGTGAAATGGTGAAGGAGAAGAGAAAATGTGTGATTTTAATTAAATATTTACTTGGCAAATTACCTTTTTGCCCTTCCTTTGATTTTCTATTTGTTTCGTTCTTTGCTTCGTTATTTAGCTAACGATTCGATTTCTCTAAATTTTCTTATTTCGCCAATAAATCCAACTTATTACTAGGGTTCCATTAAAACTGTCTGTACGCAAAACGGACCTCATTTACTATTTTTACCACAACGTCCTTTATATTACGAGAAACGTAATTCTCGTAAAATTAGCGTTACAACTCCTAAAATTCCCGAAATTTTCTTAAAATCCATAATAATTATTAGGATCGTAATAACACTTTCTTTTCACGAAACTGACTCAACTTGACATATTTACAAAAATGTCATTATACATATACTTTCAAAATCTCGTAAAGAACCGGGTGTTACACCCTTATGGAGAAATATCTCAAAGGTACGTAGCTTGCTTGTTAAAGGGGTGTTTCCGTTCCTCCGGTGTGGGATAATTTTTCTCTAGTCCGGTCCCTCTATGAAGAGTTCTCTCGACATCAACTCATGGTACTCCCTGGGCCCCTTAGAATAGAACTCCTAGGTTAGCTATAGTAGTTCTAGCATCAGCTTCTTGAGGGGCCTAAAAGAACCTCTTTCTTGTTTTATTTGAGCTCTTTTTCGTGAAACGGATCGGAGATCAGGTCTTATCGATTTATACGATTTTTATACGTCTTTTTCCCATATTCAAAAGGACCCTTTTTTCCTTTAACACCCTAGTTCCCAGATACTCGTTCTCCTATCTTTGAGACTTCCTTAATTGACTTAGTACTTGGGCTTTAAAAGACATGTAACGTGCGTAGCTTGTTCCACAATTACACGGTTCTGCCTATATCCCCTAACCTAATACCCACAACTAAGGGAGTAGCACACCTTCCTATCAAGAGCTATAGAACTCCAGATCTAAGGATAGCTAACGCCTCTAACAACGTATTTCAGGGGAGGGGGTTAGGGAGGTTCCTTTAGGCACCTTCACATCTAAATCTACTAACAATCACGTACACTTTTTCAAGCTTTTGATGTTCTTTTAACCTATTACTTATAGCATTTTAACGGCAACTACACTATGAGAAAAGCGAGACTCACACGCCTGCTAAATAGAAACATGATACCCAGGATTTCGTTTAGCTAAGTGGCCTGTAGACTATAATAGTCAACCTCACCTTACTTTAACTCTCGATCGACTTTTAAACAAAAAAACTTATCTAGAAAAAGCAATGAAAAAAGCCTCTGGCTACTTTCTTTCCAAAGCCCCGGATGAGCAAGCCAAGCTACTCATGCCAAGTAGCTAACTTCGAGCTAGAACTAATGGATTAGCATGAAGAGTCAGTTCTATTAGTAGGGGTGTTTCCCTTCTATGCTTGCTTGCTAAATAGAGTTGCCTTCCTCACGTGCACTGAAACCAGAGTCTGCTACTCATCTTAGGCAAAACCCAGAGTCTCTTGCTTGAACCTCATTCTCGTTTCTTAAATAGGGCCTGAACGGTGGCATAAAAGCCTTGGAATGGCTGCCGCGCCTGATTCGACTCATCATTCTTATATTAGGCCTTCCTTCTCTTCAAATTACCCTAGTTCCTTAATCAAAACGGACATAGGAGAAGCAAAGCCAGCTAACCTAAGTCCGTAGCTAAAGTTCTCAAACAAGAGTTCCAGCCCATATAGTAAGTAGTAAATAGTATAAGTATGATTCCACTCGGGGCACACTTGTTAGCCCTTACTCAACATAGGGCCCATTTGTAACTAGAACTCGCCCGTAGTTACGAGACTAGCTCTCCTTGTCGTAGCAACCCCATATATATGTCTCTTGTACTGAAGCTCCTGAGCTTCCTAATCCTTACTTCAGGGGATTAAGGTAGCATTAGCTACTTACTTGTATTATAGTAGGACAAGGCCTTTCTGATTTAGCTTCCTTCCTATTTCATATCATACTTAGGAACTACTCTCTCTAAGTCTAGAATAGCGGCCTTGGTTCAACTCCTAGCTCGAAACATTGCCAACTCCTTACTTAGATTTCAGGGGGTTAAGGTAGTTTACTTTGTGGCTAATAAGTCAGGTAACGAAGCCAAAGATTCGATAACTGATTAGATTACTAGTTTGTTTCATTGAGGTTCCCCGCCCTGTTATGTTATGGCCCATATCTTCTAGTAAAGACTATAACTCATCAGCAAGCTGCCTTATCTTAATCTTATAAGGGCTTCAAGACCCATAAGAGCTGGAAGGTAGAGAGTCGCTCCCTAGCTACCAACTCAAAAGCCTGGTGAAAGGAAGGCCTTTTCCTTACTTAGCTTAGAGTCCCCAAAGGTGTTATAAGCTAGAAGCTAAGAAGCTACTCGTTTATAAGTAGAAGTTCCCAAGTATGATATGAAACCAGAACTAGAAGTCAACTCAAAACATGGATTTCTTTAATTTTTTTTATAAAGAAAGACCTATTCTTTTTATTCTAAAGTACCATTGGAGCTCCTTTTCCCGACAACATATAACGCCTCCTGAACCCATCCCGATTCGTTGCGCTACTTTGCTAACCAATACCACGTTTAAAACAAAGTTTAAAATAATTTTCTATAAAATTTTGACTCGATTTTTGGGTTTTTTGAACCCTAAAAAATGGTTGAAAAATGTGCATAAAATACGTGTAAAACGTGTCGGAAAATGTCAGGTTAAAACATATTTGAAATGGGTAAAATTTTTAAAATTTTTAAAATTTTGCACACAATGGGCGCCGCGCGTGCAACGCGCGCAGCAGCGCACCGCCCACGATCGATCATCGCACAGAGCCGATCGATCGGCTAGCTCTTGGGTTTGGCCGATCGATCGACACTGTGTGTCGATCAATCAGCGCTAGCGCGCCCCACCAGCGTGCACCACACGCGCTGCGCGGGCCACGCCCAGCCATCTCTCGGCACATGCGCGCCCTCCCTCGGCCACAGCGAACCCTTTTCACCTATTTTCACTTTTCTTCAAATTTCCTCTTACCAAAACACCTAAAACTCACCCAAAACTTTTCCCGACATCTCCCACTTCTCGACATGAGAAAATCCCAGAAAACACGACTCTCAAACTTTAGCAAAAATGTGAAATTGGGTTAAAATGAACATCATTTACTCTACAAAAAACCGAGCAGCATAACGACTAAATTTTCTAAAACTAATCCTAAAAAAACCAAATATTTATACAATAACTCCCAAAATAATATTCACAAGAGTTAAAAAACCATAAACAAACAAAATCCATCAAACCTCTAAATCCCATGAACATTCAAAATAGTTAGAAAACTATATACAATCTAAACTACTAATCCCCACACCTCTCCCGAAAGACCATGGTGGAGATGCCCCGACAAGTACCCGCATCGGCATGCCTCGTGCGTCGCTGACTGCTCCCTAGTCCTGGGCTCCCTCATCTAGCTCGCCTGTAAATACGTCGTCACCTACACTACAGAACACAAAACATAAACCTAACGCTTTGCAAGTAGGGAATAATGCAATTCAAAACAATGCATGCTCCACTCAACCCCTAAATGTAGTTTTTACCCACTGTGTTGTTTTTGTTTCATTTTCGTGGCATTTGTCTTTCACTTTTACACGTGAATCAAGTAGGCACACGTCCTAACACAATCCTGGATGGGCACCTCTTGACCCACAGAGCGAGATCGAAGGCACAAATCCTAACACAATCCTGGATGGCCATACGAATCTCCTCCTACATCGATCATAGAACCCTCAGTGTGCCTTCTAGCACAAGCATATCGAGGCGTTTATACTCACGACACATTACGTACATTCAGCATAGCATTTCTCGTAAAATCCCTCTCAAGGTGCTACACACGAGCACTCATTCTCGATACGGCGATTCTACTCGAAACCAAGTTGCATATCTATTTTTCTTATCTTCTTACTTTTCATATTCGTAACTTAAAACATGCTAAATTCGTATTTCGTAGTTTAAAAACATTATGCAATGCATGACAATACAATGCTCAATCAAAACAACAACCAAACAAACCAAACATCCCTACCGTTCCATGGTGTAGGCCCGCAGGCAACAAAAACACACGTCCCTCTACTTACCTGATTTCTCGGCACGTATCCAGTTACGTCGACTACGCTAAATGCTCGCTCGTCAACCTAACAAATAGGGAAATTCACTTAGTAATACTCTAAGAAATTCTAAGGGAGTATCTAAATTAAATCTAACAACCATTTATAACAAACTCTCTAAAACCTGAAATTCCTACAATTTTAGTGTCCAAACTTCCATTGGCCATAACTTACTCGTTTTTTAACGGATTTAGACATTCCATCAAATTCCGTAAACCTCTACACATCTACTATCCATTGCAACAATCAAATTTAACAACCAAACAACTTGGCCAATCAGAAATCCCCATCACAGAATCGGCCAACATTGTTTCCAAAACCGATTTTTTACAAACTCACATCCACTCTCTAATCTATCCACCTAAACACCATAAACCAACCTATCCTAAGTTTAAACCATCAAAATAGGATTAAAACCAACCAATGAAGGAGAAGAATTTTCGGACCACTCAATTAGGGTTTCCCAAACCCTAACCAAACTCAACAAAAACACCTCAAAAACATCAAGAATCTTCACCTAAATGCATTAGCAACAAAACCCAACCAAAACATACCTTAATTCCGTGCTAATCTCCACCAAATGAAGCTTGAATTTTTCAGAAATGGAGGAGCTCTTAGGGTATTCATGGAAGAGGAGAGGAGAAGAAGAAGAAGTGGTATTTTCATCCACCACTTTACCAATTTTATAAAACTCAATTTTCGTCTTTTAACTTTTTCCACAAAACTCTTAATTTTAATAAAATAGCCACTCACCTCTCACTCTCACTAATCCACGTTGAAGTCTCCATTCCAACCCTCTTATTTCACTTTTTATTTCATCTACATTTACCTTTACCTAAAATTCAACCTAACAAAATATCTAACCACTAAAATCCTAGGGTTTCTCTCAAATTCCTCTTCCAATTGCACTTTCTAACTCAATTTGCTAGAATAACATTAGAACTAACTTTAAACTCTTACGACATACCCTAACTTAGGGATACGTACGTTATAGGAATTTTTCAGGTATTACAATCGACCCTCCTTACAAAAATTTTGTCCTCAAAATTTACATATCTGAAAAGCTCAGGATAGCGTTCCATCATGTCCTGCTGCCTTTCCCACATCGCCTCCTCAACATTGTGGTTACGCCACAGCACCTTCACCAGTGGAATATCCTTATTGCGTAACTTTTTCACTGCATAGTCCAAAATTTCCACCGGTTTCTCCTTGTAAGATAGCGTAGGCTGCACCTCAATGTCTTGCTACACCACACCGTGTGATGGATCCCTTAGGCACTTCCTCAGCATAGAGACATGAAAAACATTATGCACTCTCTCCATTGAAGCTGGCAGCTCTAACTGATATGCTATCTTTCCAACTCTCTTCGCGATCGGGAACGGTCCAACATACCTCATGTTCAACTTACCCCGCTTGCCGAACCTCATTACTCCCTTAAACGGTGAAATCTTTAAGAAGACCTCATCTCCCACTTCAAATTTCAGCTCCCGCCTTCTTCCATCGGCATAGCTCTTTTGCCAACTCTGAGCTGTCAAAATACGCTGCCAAATAAATTTAATTTTTCGGTAGTCTGCTGCACGATCTCAGGTCCAATCAGGCTGACTTCTCTGACTTCGTCTCAATAAAGAGGCGATCTGCATTTCCTCCTGTATAGAGCCTCGTATGGAGCCATACCAATCGTATCCTGATAACTGTTATTATATGAAAACCCCACCAAAGGTAAGTACCTGCTCCAAGAACCCTGAAACTCTAGTACATAAGCTCGAAGCATATCCTCAAGAATCTGAATGGTCCGCTCAGATTGTCCGTCCTTCTGAGGATGAAAAGCGGTACTGAAGTTCAACTGAATCCCTATCGCCTTATGCAAACTCTGCCAAAACTTGGATGAGAATCTTGGGTCCCTATCCGATACTATAGAAGTCGGTACACCATGTTACCTTAAAATCTCCTAAATGTACAGCTCAGCGAACTGATCCATATTGAACATCATCTTAACCGGTAGAAAATGAGCTGATTTGGTTAAACGATCCACAATCACCCATATACCATCAAATCCTCTCGTTGTCCTGGGTAATCCAACAATGAAATCCATAGAAATTTTGTCCTATTTCCACTCATGAACCGGCAATGGTTGCAACTTTTTGACAGGTCTCTGATGTTCTGCCTAAACCTGCTGACAGACCAAGCATGTCTCCACATACTCTGCTACAGACTTCTTTATGCTAAGCCACCAAGAATGCTGCTTAAGGTCTCTGTACATTTTAGTATTGCTAGAGTGAACAGAAAACCACGAAGAATGCGCTTCAACTAAAATCTTCTTCTGAAGTTGCTCATTGTTCGGAACGTACCACCAATTGCGAAACTTTTGAATTCCCTCTTCTGAGTAGCTGAACTCATTTCTGCCATCTAATACCATACTCAACTTGAACTTGTTGCACTCTGAATCTTCCAGCTGAGCTTCTCTTATCTTTTCCAAAATAGTAGACTTCAGAGATAAAGTAGATAAAACTGTCATCACGTCTGAAACCAACTCCAAATCAAATATCTGAAATTCCGTTCTCAACGCCACTAAGGTCAACACACGGCTTAATGCATCTGTTACCACATTGGCCTTACTGAAGTGGTACTTAATCTCCAGATCATAGTCCTTCATGAACTCTAACCTCTGCCATTGCCTCATACTCAACTCCTTTTGAGTGAAGACATACTTCAGACTTTTGTGATCTGAATATATCTTGCACTGTTGGCCTTACAATTAATGCCTCCAGATTTTCAGAGCAAACACTACTGCTGCTAACTCCAGGTCATGGGTTGGATAATTCTTCTCATACGACTTCAACTGCTTGGAAGCATAAGCTATCACCTTATCATTCTGCATCAGAACGCAACCCAAACCGATCCAAGAGGCATCGCAATAAATACTGAATTTATCCTCTACCACTAGCAACGTCAACACTAGAGTTGTAGTCAACTTCTGCTTCAGTCCTCTAACCATTCATACTTCACATCTTTCCTTGTCAACCGAGTCAGGGGTGCTGCTATCTTAGAAAAACCCTCAATAAATTTCCTGTAATAGCCGGCTAACCCCAGAAAACTTCGAATCTCACCGACATTCCTCGACTGAGGCCACTCTCTAATCGACTGAAATTTAGCTGGATCCACCGATATTCCTCCACTGGAGATAACATGACCAAGGAAATGTACCTTATCCAACCAAAACTCTCACTTTGAAAATTTTTCATACAAATGATGCCGCTTCAAAGTCTCTAAACCTCAGATGCTCCTTGTGCTCATTTTCATCATGGGAATATACTAGAATATCGTCGATAAAAACAATCGTAAATTTATCGAGATACTCCCAAAATGCCCAATTTATCAGGTCCATGAACGCAGCTGGAGCATTCGTCAATCTGAATGACATAACTAAAAACTCATAGTGTTCGTATCTCGTCCGGAAAGCTGTCTTCGGGATATTTTGCGATCTAACCTTCAATTGGTAATACCCCGATCTCAAATCGATCTTAGAGAAAATCCAGGCTCCTTGAAGCTGATCGAACAAATCATCAACCCTCAGCAATGGATACTTGTTCTTAACGGTCAGCTTGTTCAACTCCCGATAATCAATGCACATCATAAGTGACCCGTCTTTCTTCTTCACAAACAAAACAGGCGCTCCCACAGCGAGAAAATAGGGCGTATAAACCCCTTATCGACCAATTGCTTCTTCAATTTCTTCAATTCTGGCTAAGCCAACCTGTAAGGATTCTTCGACAAAGGTTCTGCTCCAGGATAAGTGTCAATTACAAACTCAATTTTCTGGTCCGGAGGTAGACAAGGCAAATAATCCAAGAACACCTCAGGAAAAATCACAAACAACTAATATATCCTGAGGTTTAGTGTAACGACCCCGGCCAGGAGCCGTCACGTGTTCCTATTCTTTCATTAATCGTTTGCTTGACTTTTACTATTATTACATTCACTTACTATCTCTCAACAGACTTTCACATTTAACATATACTTTTTTTTTTTAAACTGGTAATAGAAATGCAGAACCATTAAGGAAGACGAACCCTCTCGTGCCCGACTTCCCACGCCTCGTCGGCTCAACCTTCACAGAGTCGAGCGACTAGACTCGGTCATTGGCTTCTTGACAATTTCGGGAAAAGAGGAGGTGCCCTCAATTCTCTTAACTTAATACCACTCGGGTTTGCATGGGTTGCATGCGTTGACAACCCTCAGAAATTTAGTCGTCCGGTCATCACATGCATTACGCGTGACTCGCTTAACATCGCCTAAAAGGAGACATCTTCTGGTGGGCACGTGGGTCTCGCGTGCTAAATTAAAACATCATCCGGTCGCTAATCGACAAAACACATTTTACATCTTCCGGTCGCTAAACGACAAAACACATTTTACATCTTCCGGTCGCTAAGTGACAAAACACATTTTACATCTTCCGGTCGCTAAGCGACAAAACACATTTTACATCTTCCGGTCGCTAAGCGACAACACACATTTTACATCTTCCGGTGACGTCATCCGGAAGACTAAACCATCATACAACTATCCTTTGGCATCTGCCGATGACGTCAGCCGGAAGACTAAACCAACAAACAACTACCCTTTGGCATCTGCCGATGACGTCAGCCGGAAGACTAAACCATCAAACAACTATCCTTCGGCATCTGCCGATGACGTCAGCCGGAAGACTAAACCAACAAACAACTACCCTTCGGCATCTGCCGATGACGTCAGCCGGAAGACTAAACTATCAAACAATTAACTCTCGGCATCTGCCGATGACGTCAACCGGAAGATTGCCTCATCCAGCTTCCGTCTTACGGTAGAGAACACTAAATCATCAAATGACTCCTCCCAACATAAAGAAAACACAACTCATTCGAAATGCATATAGCGGAAGACTTAAGCAACAGATCATTTATAAATCTATATAATCATTCCCTGACTCAATGATCCACTAGACAGTTTCAAAGCTCAACGTTTTAAAATAATCTCATCCTACTTAAGCTACCATGTCCTTTAACATACTGTAACATAAGAGTCTTAACCAGGGGTCATAAGTCGCCTCTCCAGTCCCGCACTGTCACCTTGAGCATCCTCCAGCAACCAGCCTTAAGCATCCTCTTTGAACATAACATCCTCACCTGAACCTTCTTCACCTACACCATAAGATTTAACTATAAGCCTAATGCTTAGTAAGGAATGCATGCTGACAGATATACATGAGTACACAATTTAAAGAGACATAATTCATAAACTATTCTTCGTTCATGTTCATCTTTATCATTTACATAACATGTATTAAGGCAGGGAACGAGGGAGGAAGACAGGGGTACATAGTCATTTGCCTATCGCGGCAGTCGTACATAATCATTTGCCTATCGCGGCAATCATGATACATCACTCGGCCTCCCTAGTGGGAGAATTCGCGAGCCATACATATCATTACTCAGCCTCCACCAGTGGGAGAATTCATGAGTCATACATATCATTAACTCGGCCTCCACCAGTGGGAGAATTCGCGAGTCATACATAACATAGTCTTTTCCCCGTTCTGCACTCAATCATGGTTACATTTACTTTTCATGTTCTTTACTTAATCATAAACGCGGGCAATATGCGTAAACATGAGGTTCATAGAGAAAAGTCATACCATAAGGACAAGTAGAACATCCTGTAACTTTACATTTACTTACACAACTTCTTCATATCGTGGAAATAACAAATCATAGTCAACAAGCTAACATCTCAGTGATTTCCTAATACCCTTGCGGTGTAGGGCCCTAGTGGCCGGAAATCTTAACACATTCACTTACCTGGATTCCTTAGCAATCCGAACTTCCTCTCTTTAACTTCTTCACCTAAAACATGTACATTACAGTCGTTAAAACAAGGTCCTAGTAGTCCTAATCATAAACCACCCTAGGATCTAATAGCTAAAGTCATTCCGATTCCTCTGTTTGACGCACTGCAGTCTGAAATCCGAAACTAGGTGGACAGGTTTTACCATTGATTAAATCCGAGTTGGTTACTTAAAATGCTCAGAATCGATTCGGGATGACATTTCTACTCTCAGATTTTAAAAAAAGTCTCAAACTACTCGGCCACTGCTAAAAATCCGAACTCAGTGCCGAGCTGAAAACAGAGCTATATTTACTAATGAATGACTATATTGTCCATTTCGTACCTCGGGTGTGGATTTGCAGAGAAGAGCAAGCTCGAAACCAGCCATCGGTAAAGGGAAGTTCTGGTAGCCGAGAGCAAGAACTTGGGAGAGAAGAAATCGCCGAGAGGGAATGTCGGCTACAGTGGTAGTAAAATGAGATTTAAGGTTTCCATATCCTATTTATACCTAATCCATCAATTCTAATTACTAAACTGCCACCCAACCTAGTTTTACTCAACTTGTAATAAATTTGTCTTAACATTAAATTTAAATCATAACGGTTAAATAAGAGGGTGACAATGAAAATGGTCAGAAAATCACATGGCCGAAATGTCGGGTGTTACATCCACCCCTCCTTAAACAAAATTTTCGTCCTCAAAAATTGCTCAAGCAAATAACTTAGGATATTTGTCCAACATCTCCTGCTGCCTTTCCCATGTGGCTTCTTCAATGCCGTGATTTGTCCATAAAACTTTCACCAATGGGATCTCTTTGTTTCTCAGAGTCTTGACTGCATATTCCAATATCTGTATCGGTTTCTCCTCATACTCCAGTGTCGGTTCTAAACCAATATCCGATGGCTGGATGACCTGCATCGGATCACGCATGCACTTTCTTAACATTGACACATGGAAGACATTATGAACTTTATCCAATGATGGAGGCAGTTGCAGTCTGTAAGCTGTACTCCCGATTTTTGCCAAGACAGGGAAGGGTCCAATGAATCTAGGATTAAGTTTTTCCTTCTTGCCAAATCTTAAGACTCCTTTAAATGGTGATACCTTTAAGAATACTTCATCTCCTACTGAAAACTCGAGTTCCCTTCTCCTTTGATCTGCATAACACTTCTGCCGGCTTTGTGCAGTCATCATTCTTTTCCGAATAGTGGCAATCTTATCTGACATTTGTTGCAGAATATCAGGTCCAAGAAGTTTTGTTTCACCAACCTCGTCCCAGTAAAGGGGTGACCTACATTTCCTTCCATACAGTGCTTCATAAGGTGCCATACCGATGGTGGACTGATAACTGTTATTGTAGGAAAACTCAACTAGTGGTAAATGTCTGCTCCAAGTTGTCTGAAAGTCAAGTACACATGCTCTCAACATATCTTCGAGTATTTGAATCGTCCTTTCTGACTGGCCATCGGTCTGTGGGTGAAAAGCTGTGCTGAAAGATAACTTTGTACCTAATGTACCTTGCAAACTTTTCCAGAATCGAGAGGTGAACCTGGGGTCACGGTCAGAGACAATGGATACAGGGATCCCATGCAACCTAATAATTTCCTGAACATAAAGATCAGCAAATTGGTCCATCGTATAGGTGGTCCTTACAGGTAAGAAATGGGCTGATTTCGTCAGTCTATCCACCACAACCCAAATACAATCATGCCCTTTAGTCGTCTTAGGTAGTCCTACTACGAAATCCATAGCTATGTGTTCCCACTTCCACTCGGGAATAGGCAACGGCTGAAGAGTACCTCCTGGACGTTGGTGCTCGGCTTTGACTTGTTGGCATACTAAACAAGACTCTACATACTTAGCAACATCCCTTTTTAGGTTAGGCCACCAGTACTGTAACTTCAGGTCTCGGTACATCTTGGTGCAGCCAGGATGTACAGAAAAGGAAGAGGAGTGCGCCTCAGCCAAGATCAACTTACGCAATTCCACATCATTAGGAATGCACCACCGATTTCTAAACCTCAGGATCCCATCCTTGGAGAGACTGAACTCGGAGGTGGTGTCCTTCAACTTATCCATCATGCTGATATTTTCCACTGAATCCTTCTGTTGTGCATCCTTGATCTTTTCCAAAATTGTTGGTTGAATAGTTAACTCAGCGAGCAAGACTGATAACTCTGGAACTATCTCCAAGTCAAATTTCTGAACTTCTGTTCTTAAGGGTATAGACATGGTTGAAACCACGGGCTGCATTGTTGTTGACATCCTACTCAACGCATCAGCTACAGAGTTAGCCTTCCCGGGGTGATACTTGATCTCAAAATCGTAGTCCTTGACAAATTCCAACCAACGTCTCTGTTTCATGTTCAATTCCTTCTGTGTGAAGAGGTACTTTAGACTTTTATGGTCAGAAAACACCTCACATTGCTGTCCATATAAATAGTGTCTCCAAATCTTCAAGGCAAAAACAACAGCAGCTAATTCCAGATCATGAGTGGGGTAATTTTGCTCGTAACTCTTTAGCTGCCTAGAAGCATACGCTATAACTTTACCCTCTTGCATCAAAACACAACCTAAACCAACTTTAGACGCATCACAGTAAACACTAAATTTTCCTTCTTCGGTTGGGAGGGTCAATACAGGAGCTGTTGTTAACTTCAGTTTTAACGTCTGGAAGCTGTCTTCACAGGCTTCAGTCCAAGTATACTTAATGTCCTTCTTTGTTAAACCTGTCAGGGGTTTAGCTATCATGGAAAATCCCTTGATGAACTTCCTGTAATAGCCTGCCAGTCCAAGGAAGCTGCGGACTTCGCTGGCGTTCTTAGGTTGAGGCCAATCCTTTACTGCCTGAATTTTGGTCGGGTCCACAGATATGCCATTAGCAGAAACTACATGGCCAAGGAAATTAACCTTATCTAACCAAAACTCACACTTAGACAGTTTGGCGTAAAGTTGATGCTCCTTCAATGTCGTCAAAACTACTTTCAAATGTTCTTTATGGTCAGCCACAGTTCGGGAATATATCAAGATATCATCTATGAACACAATCACAAACTTATCCAAATACTCACGAAACACACGGTTCATTAGATCCATAAAAGCGGCAGGGGCGTTTGTCAATCCAAACGACATGACTAAGAATTCATAATGTCCATAGCGGGTTCTGAAGGCTGTCTTTGGTATATCTCCTTCTTTAACCTTCAGTTGGTAATAACCCGAACGTAAATCTATCTTTGAAAACACCTTAGCTCCTTGCAATTGGTCAAACAAATCGTCAATCCTGGGTAAGGGGTACCTATTCTTGATTGTCAACTTATTTAGTTCCCTGTAGTCTATGCACATTCTAAGAGAACCATCCTTCTTCCTTACAAATAAGACTGGTGCACCCCAAGGAGAACTACTGGGGCGAATAAATCCCTTGTCAACCAATTCCTGCAGTTGGACCTTCAATTCTTTCAACTCAACAGGTGCCATACGGTAAGGATTCTTGGATACAGGTGATGCCTCAGGGTATGTATCAATTACAAATTCTATTTCCCTATCAGGTGGTATACCCGGTAAGTCATCTAAGAATGCCTCGGGAAACTCTCGGACTGTAGGAATATCCTGTAGCTCAATTTATTCTTCACCCGGTCATCTATTACACTAGCCAGGTAGCTCTCACAACCACCTCTCAGCATTCGGTATATTTCTAGTGAGGATATAATTGGTATCTTACTTATTTTAGGAATAGCTTGGAAGGAATAATGGTTATCATTTGGGGGTCTAAAATCAACTATTCCAGATCGACAACTTATCGTGGCATGATGTCTAAATAACCAATCCATCCCTAATATCACTTCATACCCTTTTATGTCAATGACAATTAATTCCGCATAGAGATTCTTATCCCCTAAGGACACGACGTCACCCTTAACAATCTGCTCTGAATGTAGGGACTTCCCTGATGGCAACACAACACTATATAACCTTTCAGCTGGTAAGGGTCCTATGCTATGTTTGCATACAAACAAGGTTGATATAAACGAGTGTGTGGCCCCTGTATCTATGAGTGTATAAGCAGCAAAACCACAGATCATGACGGTACCTGATATGACTGTATGCTGAACAGCTCCCTCATCTTCCATCAACGCATACACTCTGGGTACAACCCTTGCACGGTTCGGGTCTGGCGGCATGGGGCAATCTCTGACCATGTGTCCGGTCTTATCACACCTAAAACACCGGCCAGAAAGCAGCTTGCACTCACCAGGGTGGTTCCTCTGACATGTAGGGCATAGAGGCGCCAGAGGTCTCTTTCCTTTTCCCTGGTCATCATTCTGGTTGAGGGGCCTCTTCATTCCATGCTGTTGTTGCTGTGGTCCCCTGTTCTGTCGTGGCTGCCAACCTTTGTTCTGACGTGGTGGCGGCTGAGCGTCCTTCATGAGTTTCTTTGGCTGTTCGCGTTGTGCATATGCTGTCATTTCTGCCTCTTCTAGCTCCAAGGCCTTAGCCGTCACTTCACCATAAGGTACATTATGTATCCCGGCAGTCTTCACTTTCATGTACAGAGTTGGCTTCAGTCCTTGAACAAACTGGTAAATCTTATCTTCCTCATCCTCAATCATACGGGGAGCAAACCGTGATAAGGCATCAAATTCACATATATAATCCGTCACAGAGCCAGTTTGTCGTAGATTCATAAACTCCTTCTTCTTGTTGGCCCGAACAGTCCTATTGAAGTACTTGTCAAAGAAGGCAGTCTTGAACATCCCCCAGGTCATAGCTTCGGCATTAGTGGTGCTCTGGATCGAGTCCCACCAATGCCTTGCACTTAACTCCAAATGAAAGACAGCATAGGTGACCTTATCCCCTTCGTCAACCTTTGCATACTTAAACATATCTTCAATCTTTCGGATCCACTCCTCAGCATGGACAGGATCTGAAACATACCCATTAAACACCGGGGGTCGAAGCCGGTGGAAGCGCTCACCCCCATGATCATGAGTTGCGTTAGTACTGGAGTTGCCTTGTTCTTCTCTAGCTGTCATCAGTCGTTCTATCTGGTGAGATTGGCGCATGACCAACTCAGTCAACTGAGCAATAGCATTGCTATCCTCATTGGCCTCTCTCTGTTGACCTCTAACCATCTTGGGATTCCTAGACAAATCATTACAGGCATAACTTAACTTAATGACATACATGAAATCATAAACACTTACAGTTGCTGAGGTGTGCTCAAGTGATAGTCAGTGCTGGGAGACAGTCTGCAGAATCGGTTTTAGAACCTTGTTTTGCTCTGATACCACAATTGTAACGACCCCAGCCAGGAGCCGTCACGTGTTCCAATTCTTTCATTAATCGTTTGCTTGACTTTTACTATTATTATATTCACTTACTATCTCTCAACAGACTTTCACATTTAACATATACTTTTTTTTTTAAACTGGTAATAGAAACGCATAACCATTAAGGAAGACGAACCCTCTCATGCCCGACTTCCCACGCCTCGTCGGCTCAACCTTCACAGAGTCGAGCAACTAGACTCGGTCATTGGCTTCTTGACAATTTCGGGAAAAGAGGAGGTGCCCTCAATTCTCTTAAATTAATACCACTCAGGTTTGCATGGGTTGCATGCGTTGACAACCCTCAGAAATTTAGTCGTCCGGTCATCACGTGCATTACGCGTGACTCGCTTAACATCGCCTAAAAGGAGACGATCTTCCGGTGGGCACGGGTGGTCTCGCGTGCTAAATTAAAACATCATCCGTCGCTAATCGACAAAACCATTTGCGACAAAACACATTTACATCTCGATCGCTAAACGACAAAACACATTTTACATCTTCCGGTCGCTAAGCGACAAAACACATTTACATCTTCCGGTCGCTAAGCGACAAAACACATTTTAACATCTTCCGGTCCGCTAAGCGACCAACACACATTTTACATCTTCCGGTGACGTCATCCGGACGACTAAACCATCATACACTAGTCCTTCGGCATCTGCCGATGACGTCAGCCGGAAGACTAAACCAACAAATAACTACCCTTCGGCATCTGCCGATGACGTCAGCCGGAAGACTAAACCCTTAAACACTATCCTTCGGCATCTGCCGATGACGTCAGCCGGAAGACTAAACCACAAACAACTACCCTTCGCATCTGCCGATGACGTCAGCCGAAGACTAAACTAGCAAACAATTAACTCCTCGGCATCTGCCGATGACGTCAACCGGAAGATTGCCTCATCCAGCTTCCGTCTTACGGTAGAGAACACTAAATCATCAAATGACTCCTCCCAACAGAAAGAAAACACAACTCATTCGAAATGCATATAGCGGAAGACTTAAGCAACAGATCATTTATAAATCTATATAATCATTCCCTGACTCAATGATCCACTAGACAGTTTCAAAGCTCAACGTTTTAAAATAATCTTATCCTACTTAAGCTACCATGTCCTTTAACATACTGTAACATAAGAGTCTTAACCAGGGGTCATAAGTCGCCTCTCCAGTCCCGCACTGTCACCTTGAGCATCCTCCAGCAACCAGCCTTAAGCATCCTCTTTGAACATAACATCCTCACCTGAACCTTCTTCACCTACACCATAAGGTTTAACTATAAGCCTAATGCTTAGTAAGGAATGCATACTGACAGATATACATGAGTACACAATTTAAAGAGACATAATTCATAAACTATTCTTCATTCATGTTCATCTTTATCATTTACATAACATGTATTAAGGCAGGGAACGAGGGAGGAAGACAGGGGTACATAGTCATTTGCCTATCGCGGCAGTCGTACATAATCATTTGCCTATCGCGGCAATCATGATACATCACTCGGCCTCCCCAGTGGGAGAATTCGCGAGCCATACATATCATTACTCGGCCTCCACCAGTGAGAGAATTCACGAGTCATACATATCATTAACTCGGCCTCCACCAGTGGGAGAATTCGCGAGTCATACATAACATAGTCTTTTCCCCGTTCTGCACTCAATCATGGTTACATTTACTTTTCATGTTCTCTACTTAATCATAAACGTGGGCAATATGCGTAAACATGAGGTTCATAGAGAAAAGTCATACCATAAGGACAAGTAGAACATCCTGTAACTTTACATTTACTTACACAACTTCTTCATATCGTGGAAATAACAAATCATAGTCAACAAGCTAACATCTCAGTGATTTCCTAATACCCTTGCGGTGTAGGGCCCTAGTGGCCGGAAATCTTAACACATTCACTTACCTGGATTCCTTAGCAATCCGAACTTCCTCTCTTTAACTTCTTCACCTAAAACATGTACATTACAGTAGTTAAAACAAGGTCCTAGTAGTCCTAATCATAAACCACCCTAGGATCTAATAGCTAAAGTCATTCCGATTCCTCTGTTTGACGCACTGCAGTCTGAAATCCGAAACTAGGTGGACAGGTTTTACCATTGATAAATCCGAGTTGGTTACTTAAAATGCTCAGAATCGATTCGGGATGACATTTCTACTCTCAGATTTTAAAAAAAGTCTCAAACTACTCGGCCACTGCTAAAAATCCGAACTCAGTGCCGAGCTGAAAACAGAGCTCTATTTACTAATGAATGACTACATTGTCCATTTCGTACCTCGGGTGTGGATTTGCAGAGAAGACCAAGCTCGAAACTAGCCGTCGGTAAAGGGAAGTTCTGGTAGCCGAGAGCAAGAACTTGGGAGAGAAGAAATCGCCGAGAGGGAATGTCGGCTACAGTGGTAGTAAAATGAGATTTAAGGTTTCCATATCCTATTTATACCTAATCCATCAATTCTAATTACTAAACTGCCACCCAACCTAGTTTTACTCAACTTGTAATAAATTTGTCTTAACATTAAATTTAAATCATAACGGTTAAATAAGAGGGTGACAATGAAAATGGTCAGAAAATCACCTGGCCGAAATGTCGGGTGTTACATCCACCCCTCCTTAAACAAAATTTTCGTCCTCGAAAATTGCTCAAGCAAATAACTTAGGATATTTGTCCAACATCTCCTGCTGCCTTTCCCATGTGGCTTCTTCAATGCCGTGATTTGTCCATAAAACTTTCACCAATGGGATCTCTTTGTTTCTCAGAGTCTTGACTGCATATTCCAATATCTGTATCGGTTTCTCCTCATACTCCAGTGTCGGTTCTAAACCAATATGTGATGGCTGGATGACCTGCATCGGATCACGCATGCACTTTCTTAACATTGACACATGGAAGACATTATGAACTTTATCCAATGATGGAGGCAGTTGCAGTCTGTAAGCTGTACTCCCGATTTTTGCCAAGACAGGGAAGGGTCCAATGAATCTAGGATTAAGTTTTCCCTTCTTGCCAAATCTTAAGACTCCTTTAAATGGTGATACCTTTAAGAATACTTCATCTCCTACTGAAAACTCGAGTTCCCTTCTCCTTTGATCTGCATAACACTTCTGCCGGCTTTGTGCAGTCATCATTCTTTTCCGAATAGTGGCAATCTTATCTGACATTTGTTGCAGAATATCAGGTCTAAGAAGTTTTGTTTCACCAACCTCGTCCCAGTAAAGGGGTGACCTACATTTCCTTCCATACAGTGCTTCATAAGGTGCCATACCGATGGTGGACTGATAACTGTTATTGTAGGAAAACTCAACTAGTGGTAAATGTCTGCTCCAAGTTGTCTGAAAGTCAAGTACACATGCTCTCAACATATCTTCGAGTATTTGAATCGTCCTTTCTGACTGGCCATCGGTCTGTGGGTGAAAAGCTGTGCTGAAAGATAACTTTGTACCTAATGTACCTTGCAAACTTTTCCAGAATCGAGAGGTGAACCTGGGGTCACGGTCAGAGACAATGGATACAGGGATCCCATGCAACCTAATAATTTCCTGAACATAAAGATCAGCAAATTGGTCCATCGTATAGGTGGTCCTTACAGGTAAGAAATGGGCTGATTTCGTCAGTCTATCCACCACAACCCAAATACAATCATGCCCTTTAGTCATCTTAGGTAGTCCTACTACGAAATCCATAGCTATGTGTTCCCACTTCCACTCGGGAATAGGCAACGGCTGAAGAGTACCTCCTGGACGTTGGTGCTCGGCTTTGACTTGTTGGCATACTAAACAGGACTCTACATACTTAGCAACATCCCTTTTTAGGTTAGGCCACCAGTACTGTAACTTCAGGTCTCGGTACATCTTGGTGCAGCCAGGATGTACAGAAAAGGAAGAGGAGTGCGCCTCAGCCAAGATCAACTTACGCAATTCCACATCATTAGGAATGCACCACCGATTTCTAAACCTCAGGATCCCATCCTTGGAGAGACTGAACTCGGAGGTGGTGTCCTTCAACTTATCCATCATGCTGATATTTTCCACTGAATCCTTCTGTTGTGCATCCTTGATCTTTTCCAAAATTGTTGGTTGAATAGTTAACTCAGCGAGCAAGACTGATAACTCTGGAACTATCTCCAAGTCAAATTTCTGAACTTCTGTTCTTAAGGGTATAGACATGGTTGAAACCACGGGCTGCATTGTTGTTGACATCCTACTCAACGCATCAGCTACAGAGTTAGCCTTTCCGGGGTGATACTTGATCTCAAAATCGTAGTCCTTGACAAATTCCAACCAACGTCTCTGTCTCATGTTCAATTCCTTCTGTGTGAAGAGGTACTTTAGACTTTTATGGTCAGAAAACACCTCACATTGCTGTCCATATAAATAGTGTCTCCAAATCTTCAAGGCAAAAACAACAGCAGCTAATTCCAGATCATGAGTGGGGTAATTTTGCTCGTAACTCTTTAGCTGCCTAGAAGCATACGCTATAACTTTACCCTCTTGCATCAAAACACAACCTAAACCAACTTTAGACGCATCACAGTAAACACTAAATTTTCCTTCTTCGGTTGGGAGGGTCAATACAGGAGCTGTTGTTAACTTCAGTTTTAACGTCTGGAAGCTGTCTTCACAGGCTTCAGTCCAAGTATACTTAAAGTCCTTCTTTGTTAAACCTGTCAGGGGTTTAGCTATCATGGAAAATCCCTTGATGAACTTCCTGTAATAGATATTAATAAGTAAATAATATCTAATGTTAAGATGTAAATCTTAATTTACCGTTTGAAACTATTTTTGGAAGTCTAATAATGAATTTTACATTTTTGAAGAACAACTAGTAAGTTGATAATGGATTACTTGTCAAGTAAAGACACTCGAGAGAGAGAGATGTCAATTTTCTTCGCTTTCAGCTGTTATTGCTGAAGGGGAGGCCATGCTTGACATCTACTATTATCCCATCTTAAGACACGAAGACCTCTCTCTCTCTCTCTCTCTCTCTCTCCATTTACGTTTCATCTCCCAACCTGTAAGGATTCTTCGACAAAGGTTCTGCTCCAGGATAAGTGTCAATTACAAAATCAATTTTCTGGTCCGGAGGTAGACAAGGCAAATAATCCAAGAACACCTCAGGAAAAATCACAAACAACTAATATATCCTGAGGTTTAGTTTCTACCAAAGACTGGGAATCTATAATGGTTGCAAGGAAACAAACGAACTCACCCATAATAGATCCCCGAGCATCCATGGGCGCTATTACTGAAAGCTTCTTTACGCTCCTTAAAGATTGCAGTGAAAGCTTCTCACTGTTCGGAGGATGGAAATTGACAATCCTCGCTCTCTAGTCAATTGTAGCATGATGTCAGAACAACCAATCAATACTGAGTATCACATCATACCCGGTTATCCCCATCACTATAAAAATAGCTGGCAATGTCTTCCTTTCGACCGATATCAAACTATTAAGTACCATCTGATCTGAATGTAGACACTCACCAGATGGTAGCTTTACGTCGTACATACACCTGACAAGCTTAACTTCCAAATTTACTTTCACTACAAAAGCTATAGCTACGAATGAATGTGATGCGCCTGAATCTATCAAAGTAAATGATGGCACTGAATTAACAAATACAGTACCTCAGATCACAGTACAACGGTCCTCACCATCTGGCTCGGTCATTGGCGAAAATTCAGGGTGTAGCCTTAACTGGTCCCTTCTTCACTGCAGGGCAATCCTTCGCTAAGTATCCAGGCTCATTGCACTTAAAACATCGATTAACTCTTGGTTTTGGGAAGTCCCAGAAAAGATGACCAGACTCAAAGCAATTGAAACACTTGCCGGCAAACTATCCGCATTCTCCCGGATGAGACTTCAAACACTTCGAAAACTGTGGAAACTACCTCTTTGGTTGTTGTTATGACTTCTTCCCTCCCATCTGATCATTCAAATTGCCATCGCTCAGCAGCTGTCGGATCTGTCAACCAGCCTTCAAACATAGAAGGATTCAATCTCCGAAACTTGTCTCCACTTGAACTTGCTCCAATACTTCTCGGTCCTCCCTGACCTAAGAGCGATCCAAATAGTTCAGCTTGTCTACCAACTATCTCTGCAAGCTGTTTTACTGACTCCTCAAGCTGGTTTCTAGGTTGCTCTGGTTGTCTTGGATTCCTCGTCATTTTTTAAACTCTAATCCTGGACAAGATTAAAACAATCTAATCTTAAATATAAACTAACTAAAAGTAAAAAAAATACTTACAGTCAGTGAAGCACGTTGCATGGCGGCCGGCATTGTCGAGTAATCCTTTGAACGAATCGACCATTTTGCTCTGATACCAACTTGTAATTCACCCCAAACCTGCCCCCGGTTCGGTGCGCTACTTTGCTAACCAATACCACATTTAAAACGAAGTTTAAAATAATTTTTGATAAAATTTCGACTCGATTTTCAGGTTTTTTGAACCATAAAAATGGTTGGAAAACATGCGTAAAATACGTATAAAATATGTCGAAAAAGATCACGCTAAAACATATTTGAAAGGGGTAAAATTTTTAAATTTTTTAAAATTTTGCACACAATGGGCATCGCGTGCACCGGTGCGCTCGTCACCCAAACAATGCGCGTGCATCGCGCGCCGCTACTGCATGCATCTCGTGCGCAGCAGTGCACCGTCCACGATGGATCGGCGCACAGGGCAGATCGATTGGCTAGCTCTCGGGTTTGGCCGATCAATTGGCACTGTGCGCCGATCGATTGGCGTTGGCGCACACCAGCAGCGCGCGCTGCGCGGGCCACGCCCAGCCCTCTCTCAGCACATGCGCGCCCTCTTTCGGCAACAGTTGTGACGCTCCTAACACTGTACCCAATTTTTCCATATTATATTTTTTTTTATACTTAAAACTTTAAACTTAACGTTTTAGCAGAAATAAAACTTTTTAAATCGGGATCGAAGTCTAAGTTGAAAATCAATGGAGTCTAGGTTGATAAACTATTTAAAAAAATTATAAAACAAATTTAAAAATAATTAAAAACTAAATAAAAATCGACGGGGCAAAACGGGACGTTTGTCCCTAAAAATGAGGGGCGATCGATTGCCCAAAATCGGCGATCGATCGCCCCATGGCGATCACACACTGGCGATCGCTCGCCAGTTGGATCGCCCCTGGGCGATCGTCTTATGCCCAGCGATCGCCTAAACTGGCGATCGCCAAAACACAAGTGGCGATCGATCGCCCGTTCGTGGCGATAGATCGCCACACGCTCTGGAATTCTTCCAGAGCGCGGCGTTCTATGGGCGATTGATCCCCACCCTTGGGCGATCGATCGCCATCTCCTCTGCCTCCCTTCTTTCTTCTTCGCTCATTCTTCTTCCCTTCTCTTCACCTGCTTCCCCATACACTAAACCAACCCTTCACCATTTCATCAAATATACAACCTAACATAACTTACTCAAAATCTCATCACTCCTCACTTCTTCAATCAACCAAAATTACAACTCAAAACACATTTAAAACGAAATATATTTTCATGAAAACGAACTGCATGGATATGTTTAAAACCCGAACATATCCCTATTATCAAACATTTTACAAAACGAGTTTTCCAAAACATTTAAAAACTCAAACATAAACCTATCAACTATCAGAACCAAACACCCTAAAATGTTTCTATACAACCATCAGCCCGACAATTCCCAAAAACCCTCAAAACATATAACCATGAGTCCCACGGGTAAAAATGCGCCTCGACTGTGCCAGCACACTCCCGCAATCATCCTCTGTTAACTGCATCACTCCTCAGGTAGATGAACCTCGTCCTCACCTATGTCGAAGTCACCTACACCATACAGACGCACTATGAAATAAAAATCTCAGTAAGCTCTACGTAAATGCAATGCGTGCTGTGCATATGTGTTCGTAAATCATGCATCATCTTCATTATCTTTACTCTGGTTGTCACCAAGATCTCATCCCCCTAAATGGAGAGGGCACATCCTGCGGTCGGACTACCCTTTGCACTTAGAGGAGGGGGGTACACGCTTACAACATGTACAGTCGTGCCTGAGCCCCATCTTGCAAGACCTATAACTGTATGAGTACATATTAGATGCGATATTGTGACAGACCCTTTCGTGCCTACACAATAGATCAATAGCCCCTCTCCAGGCCGCATCGCCATTTTCTTTAAAACATTGTGCGGAAATTCATTTTTTTTATGCATAATTTAAAACCGTGATGCATGAACAGTTACGTACTTAAAGTAAACAAACAACATACATATACCATCAAGACAATTAAAGCTATTAAAAGCATATCCTATCTAACTACCCAACCAAAACAATTTAAACCAAAAGCGCCACCAAAATTCCTCGAGACGACCTCGACGTACGGTCTAGGCCAATCGGCCAGAGAAGATCACGAGAACTTATCTCGTGAACGTTGCAATCTAAGCTCTGTCCACGAGCTTTGTTCACCTAAGGCAATTTCACCAAATTGTCGTTAAAACGAGCTTAAATAATTAAATGCTCAAACTAGCAAAATCCTTAACTAAGAAATTTCTCCTAGAGCTATAACTCAACTAATCGAGCCATTTCAACAACCAATTCGCGCTCGATACCCCGAAACATCCATTTATGAGTTTTCCCCAAATTCTCAAATTTTTACATTTCTCACAATTCGATCTAACTTCGTCCAATAACGTTCAATACGTCTTTTATATCCATAAACTCGATAAACCTATCGATTTCTAACCCTAAATCACATTTTTCACAAACCCTAAATGAAACCCTAATCGTTTTTAACTCCGTAAAAACCAAACAATAAGCTTCCAAAGCTTTAGAATCATACCTAGAGCGTTGATTGGAAGAGAAAACACGAAGAACAGGTCACCGAAAATGGGAGAATTGCCGGTGTTGAAGGAGATCGCCGTCGAGAGGGGAGAAATCGCAGTGAGAGGGAGAGAGAGAGAAGAAATTGCAGAAGTCTTATGGAGGAGAGAAAAGGCTTTTGCCTTTTAATAAAAATTGACTTGTAAAATGACCAATTTGCCCTTCCTTTGTTTTCTATTCTTTTCGTCCTTCGTTTCGTTAATTGTCTAACGATTTAGTTTCCCCAAACTTCCTTATTTCACCAATAATTCTAACTTATTAAAAGGGTTCTATTAAAATTGTCCGCTCGCAATTCGGACCTCGTTTACTATTTTTACCAAAGTATCCTTTATATTACGATAAACGTAATTCTCGTAAAATTAGCGTTACGACTCCTAAAATTTCCAAAATATTCTTAAAATCCTTATTAATTATTAGGATCGTAATAACGCTTTCTTTTCACAAAACCGACTTAATTTGACATATTTACAAAAATGTCATTTATATCATTTATTTACAAATTCCCGAAAAATTCGGGTGTTACAACAGCGCACTCTTTTCACCTATTTTTACTTTTCTTCAAATTTCCTTCAACCAAAACTGATGAGCTCTGACCTGCAAATAGGACTCAAGAACTCGAAGAAGATCGTTAGTTCCTGGGTGACACAAAACCAACAAATTCGAGAAGAAATATGGCAAACGAAAGATTAAACGTGCTCGGAATTTAACGAAATTTTAGGTGAGTATTGTGTAGTGAGTGAGGTGTGTGCTGATGAAATTTGTGGTCTAGATTTGTTGATTTGGATGATTTATGAATATTTTCCGAGAATCGACCGATGAGTGCTATTATGGAGCTTTCGGCAAGAGTTTTCTTCCAACGAAGATAACTCGATTCAAGGAATCAGTTACAGCCACCTCTTGTTGTTTTCCGCTCTCAAAAGAGTGGAGAAGAGGGTGGCAAAATCCACTCCAACTAGCTACCAAGCTAGAAGAATGGTTCAGGGGTGCAACCCCTCGGTTGTTGTCAACCGAGCTTACCTTGGAAGCTCCTTGCTCCAAGCTTCTTCTTCTATTGAGAGAGAAATCCGTGGGTGCTCATAAATCAACCAAAAAAAGTTAGAAACACCAATGCCATAAATATATAGACCTCATGGTAAGCTTGGGCTTGGGCTTGGGCTTGGAAGGAGAATGATGGGTCATCATGTGGGCTTGAGCCATGTCTTCAACTTTAATGGGCCAAACCAAGCCACCAACTAATCCTATCATTCATCTAATCCTAACATTCATCTAATCCTAACATGCATCTAATAAAGTTTAAACAAGAAGGCCAACGTTTGCCAATACGTTCGAAATTTCAAAAAAGCAACAAATATCAAAGCTCGGGAAGACAAATTCCCATGTGAGCATTAAGGTTCCTCTTTAGTCTTTCCACATGAGGAGATGCTTTGATTGGTCAACGTCCCCAGCTTTAATCTCCCACTTCAAGTCGTCCATGGTGTCCTCCAAGTCTTCACACGAACCATGACCTGCAAAAGAGACAAGTGTGTTAGTCAAATTGTGGACTCGGGTCTGAGATCGTGTAATGGGCCTACGGGGCACACCATTCTCCCCAGGTGATGGAGGATTTTACCTCAAATCCTTTAAGTCAGGCCTTTCGGAGTTTTCTTCATCGCTTATATAAGGTAATAGGTCCATGACATTGAACGTTGCCGATACTCCGTAATCTCTAGGCAGTTCAATCTTATAAGCGTTGTTATTGATCCGCTGCAACACATTGAAGGGTCCATCCGTACGAGGAAGAAGCTTAGATTTTCTTTTGTCGGGGAATCTATCTTTTCGTAGGTGCAACCAAACCAAATCTCCTTCATTGAAGATAACCTATTTTTGGCCTTTGTTTACTCATTTGGCCACGCTCGCATTTCTCTTCTCGATGGCTTGACACACGTTCTCATGTAATTTCTTAATCTGTTCGGCCTTGTTTGCTCCTGATTGGTTGGCCAGTTCATTAATGGGTAACGGAACAAGGTCCAACGGTGTACATGGGTTAAACTCATAGGCAACCTCAAAGAGCGTTTGCTCAGTAATGGAATGAAGGGTGCGATTGTAGGAAAATTCCAATCCGGGAAGGACTACATCTTAACTGGATAGTTTCTTACCTACAATACTGCGTAAGAGGGAGCCTAAGGTCCTGTTAACAACTTCCGTCTGCCCATCAGTTTGGGGGTGGAAAGATGTGCTAAAACAAAGCTTCGTCTCCAACTTCTTCCACAAAGTAGTCCAGAAGGAGCTCAAAAATTTAGTGTCTCGGTCCGACACTATGGAATGCGGTATACCATGTAGGCGAACGATTTCTTTGAAAAATAGGTCAGCTATAGAAAAGACGTCATCCGTTTTTGCACAATGAATGAAATGTGCCATCTTAGAGAAACGATCCACAACCACCATGATCGAATCCTTATTACGAGCAGTTCGTGGCAATCCCAAAATGAAGTCCATACTAACTTCAGTCCAAGGGTGCGAAGGAATGGGTAAGGGCATATACAATTCTTGTGGTAGAACCTTACTCTTTTCTTTTTCGCACACGACGCATGTCTCCACCATGCGGTGCACGTCTCTTTTTATATGTGGCCAAAAAAAGTGTTCCTTAAGCATATCGAGTGTCTTCTTCTCCCCGAAATGACTCACTAATCCTCCACAATGGGCTTCTTTTACAAGACTTCGCCTCATGTTTCCTTGCGATATACATAATTTTCCTACCCTTAGTAAATAGCCGTCCATAAGTCGATATTCTCCTTCAGCCTTTTCCTCGCACTTGGTGTAATAAGATCTAAAGTCAGGGTCAGATTCGTAATTATGCTTGATCTATTCAAATCCAAAGTATTGAGTCCCTAGCTTGGTAAGGAGAATGCGTTTCCTTGAAAGTGCATCGGCGACTACATTATTTTCCTCTTTCACATACTTCAAAATATACGGGAACCTCTCCAAAAATTCTACCCACTTAGCATGCCTCTTGTTTAACTTATGCTTACCCTTGATATATCGTAAATATTGATGGTCAGTATTGATAACAAATTCTTTTGACAAGAGGTATTGATGCCAATGCTCTAATAACGGCATAAAATTCCTTATCGTACGTGGAGTAGTTTAGCATGGCTCCTTTCAGTTTCTCACTAAAGTATGCAATGGGTTTTCCCTCTTGCATGAGCACGGCTCCAATGCCAACTTCGGAAGCATCACTCTTAATTTCAAATACCTTTGTTAAAGTCAGGAAGTGCTAACACTGGTGCGTGGCATAACTTGTCCTTGATTAGCCCAAAGCACTTTTGACAAACCGGGGTCCAAGTAAACTCTTTTCCCTTCTTAGTGCAATCAGTGAGCGGTGAGACTATTAAACTAAAGTCTTTTATGAACCTCTGGTAAAAAGAGGCCAGACCATGGAAGCTACGCAATTCGGTTAAAGAGTTGGGGGTAGGCCAATCCTTAATGGCCTTGATCTTGTCAACATCGGCTTCAATGCCATCTTTAGAAATGACAAACCCTAGGAAATAAACTTTATCTTGTGCGAATGAGCATTTGCTTAAATTTCCAAATAATTGAGTTTTTCGTAGGATTTGGAAAAGTACACTAAGATGGTTGAGGTGTTGTGGGAGGTCTAGATTGTACACCAAAATATCGTCAAAATAGACAACAATAAATTTTCCTAGGAAATCTTTCAATACGTTGTGCATAAGTCTCATGAAAGTACTGGGCGCATTAGATAACCCGAAGGGCATCACCATCTACTCAAAAAGCCCGTACTTAGTCTTAAATGCCGTCTTCCACTCGTCACCTTCTTTCATTCTAATTTGGTGGTAACCACTCTTAAGGTCCACCTTAGAAAATATTGACGCTCCACTGAGATCATCAAACATATCCTCGGGCCTAGGAATGGGGTATCTATACTTTACGGTGATTTGATTAACGGCTCGACTGTCAATGCACATCCTCATTGTGTCGTCATTCTTGGGTACCAGAAGTGAGGGAACTGCACAGGGGCTCATGGACTCTCGTATGTATCCTTTATCCAATAAATCTTGAACTTGATCTTAGAGTTTCTTGGTCTCCTCGAGGTTCATTCTATAGACCGGTCTATTAGGTAGTGTGGCCCCAGGGATGAGGTCAATTTGATGTTCTATACCACGTAGAGGCGGTAATCCTTGGTGTAGTTCCTCAGAAAACACATCTTGGAATTGATTGAGCAACTTCTTTACAGGGTCAGGGATTACTCCAAGCTCCATAACTCTATCTCGAAATAGTATAAGAATCATGGGATCTCCTCGAAGCACCGATGCCTCTATCTCTGATCTAGTCTTAAAAAGCTTTGCTTTATTCTTCGCTTCTTTTCTAGCGGCATCATCTTTGGATATTTCCTCGGGGGTCAAAAGTGCTAACTTAATTGTTTTACCACCAAACTTAAGAGAATAGTAGTTAGAATATCCATCGTGGTTCACTCTTTGATCAAATTGCCAGGGTCGTCCAAGAAGCAAGTGGCTAGCACTCATGGGCACGACATCGCATAAAACAAAATCTTGATATTTTCCGATAGCAAAATCTACTCTCACTTGTCTAGAGACCTTAACATCATCCCTATCATCTAACCATCATAACTTATAAGGGTGGGGATGCGTAGTTGTCTCTAATTCTAACTTCTTAACTAACTCGTCAGATGCCACGTTGGCATAACTTCCTCCATCTATAATTAAAGAGCATATCTTATCCTAGATAACACATCTACTATGAAAGATATTCTCACTTTGGCAATCTTCTCCTGAATTCTTAGTCACAAGGACTAGTCTCCTAACCATCAACAAGGGTCCCTCAAGAGTGCACACGACTTCATCCTCAGTGTCACTGTCCTCAACATCTTTGTCCTCTATTCCTACCTCGTGGTCATCCTCATTCTCAACATCTCCCGTATCTTCTTTGATTAATCATCACCCGTCAATTCGGACATTGAGCCATATAATGACCCAGACCTTGACATTTATAACACTTGATTTCTCTCACTCTAAGTGGGTTGGCTTTATCGACAAGGTTTTGCTACTGGACTCCTTAACTGGCCAACTATGGTTAAAAGGCTTCTTTCCTTCAGCCTTGTCAAAGGGCTTGATTGGCGCGGGTGGCTTAGAGGTGACTTTTGTAGGAATGTTGGGGGTAAACTTAGAAGGGTAGGTGGATTTTCTCTTTCTATTGAGTTGTCGCTCAATCGTCATGGCCATATAAACTATTGCATCTAAGGACTCTGCCGGGTGTATTTCAACTGGATCTCCTATGTCTCTATTCAATCCTCGAATGAATCTAGCAATAACTTGCTCCTCAGGTTCTTCCATATCTACTCATATCCTTAGAGTTTCAAATTTGGCAAGGTAAGCCTCAGCGGATCAAGTTCCTTGTCGAAGGTTTTGGATTTGAAGGAATAGATCTTGACGGTAATGGGTGGGTATGAACCTCTTAGTCATGAGCGACTTCATTGCTCTCCATGTTGTAATGGGGGTATCTCCTATCCATCGTCATTGGAGCTTAATATTGGACCACCAGAGGGCTGCATATCTCGATAGCTCTACGGATACTAACTGGATCTTTACTTTATCGGAGTACTCATAATAGTCAAAAACTTTCTCTACCTTATCAATCCACTCTAGAAAGGTTTTTCCATCGCATGTCCCGTCAAATAGGGGTATATGTAGCTTGACATTTCTAAGGTCCTCTTGATCCTTTCGTCTATTTGGTCAAAAAGTTTCTTCATCATCTAAGGTCCATTCTTCCTCCTCCTCATAAAGCGGGTTTCTTCTCCTAGGATACTCAGGTCTTTCTTCGTCCGAGGTGAGATATTGTTCTTGAAATCGTCTCCTAGGATTTTCGGGTCTAAATCGAGGTGGGGGTTCTCGGAACGCTTCATTTGGAATTCTCGTATTAAGGACTTCCATTATATGTTTCATGCTAAGGGTTAAGTTCTTAAGTTGTTGGCCTATATTGTTAACTTCTCCACTAAGACCATCTAATTGTCTTTGCATGCTAGACTCTCCCTCTTGTGGGGTGTGAGTCTCGGGTTGGGGAATGTCCTTGTCCCGGTTCGGTTCTTGATTCATATCTTGGTTTAGCTCTCGGTTAATTGCAATCCTAGTCTTCATTCATGTGAATACTAAAGTTTTAGGAAGGAAAATATTAATTAGGTTCAAGTTGATCATGGGTGTTAGGGAAGGTAAAGGTGGGGAACCTAACTAGAATTTCGACCTAGAAATTTTGAAATGCATTTTTGAGAGCTTAGACGACCGTTTTTGGGATCAAAACATGATTGTCACAGGCTACACTTATGTCATTGATATAGATCTTTTTGATAGCTTTGATTTTCCAGGTGGCTCGTCGAAAACTAACACTTGTAGCCAAAGTTATGGCCGTTATAGTGGGGAAAGGTCAAATTCACTAACAAACAAGTTTTAAATCCACTAAACAGAGATAATCGATTCGTACATGCTCTTTAACGCCTTAGTGAACTTAATACATATATTCCCAAACATGCAATTACAAACAATTATCTTATCGAACCTTATTAATTAAAATCTCGTCTAAACACAAAGTGAAAGCGACATAAAGCAAACACCAAAAGAAGTGGCTAGTTTAGGTTATGCACTTTTACTAGCATTTACTCATTTTAGCAACGTTTTACTTTACCAATGTAATTCAAATGAAAAGGTAAATATTCTCAGCAGATTAATGTACTAAGACTGCATCAATAGAATATTATAAACATGAAGCTCGGATTCAAATATGCAACAGTATTAAACTAGAACACTAAACAGCAACTTAAACAACTAAATAGCAACACGAAATGATGTTAATCAAACATATTTCTTAATGCTCAGATCTGTGATTATAACAACATGTTCTTAAGTGCTGGAAAAGTAAGATACACAGCAGCCAAGTCAGCAAAACCAAAAAGAGAAAGAAAAACAGCAAGTACAAAGTTTGTTAGCCAATGTTCTACCAAAAGGGGAAGGAAAACTTGTAGCACGAAAATGGTGGAAATGAAAAGTTAAAACCCCTGCTCAAGTTGTAGACAACTTACAAAAAACGTTCGTGAAATGATCTTGCAAGAAACTAAAGGAGAAGGTAAGAAAAACAGCAAGAACACCAAACCGAAAATGAAGAACAGCAAGCACCTAGTTTTGGTGCCTCGGTTTTGGGTAACCAAATGGGTTTGGAAAACCAAACCGATCTGGTTTCCCTCACCCTAAGGGCGCTATCCAAGCTCTGATACCACCTGATGAGCTCCGACCTGCAAATAGAACTTAAGAACTTGAAGAAGATCGTTAGTTCCCGGGTGACACAAAACCCACAAATCCGAGAAGAAATAGGGCAAACAAAATATCAAACGTGCTCGGAATTTAACGAAATTTTAGGTGAGTATTGTGTAGTGAGTGAGGTGTGTGCTAATGAAATTTGTGGTCCAGATTTGTTGATTTGGATGAGTTATGAATATTTTTCGAGAATCGGCCGATGAGTGCTATTATGGAGCTTTCGACAAGAGTTTTCTTCCAATGAAGACAACTCGATTCAAGGAATCGGTTACAGCCACCTCTTGCTATTTTCTGCTCTCAAAAGAGTGGAGAAGAAGGTAGCAAAATCCACTCCAACTAGCTACCAAGCTAGAAGAATGGTTCGGGGGCGCAACCCCTCGGTTGTTGTCAACCGAGCTTACCTTGGAAGCTCCTTGCTCCAAGCTTCTTCTTCTATTGAGAGAGAAATCCGTGGGTGCTCATAAATCAACCAAAAAAAGTTAGAAACACCAATGCCATGAATATATAGACCTAATGGTGGGCTTGGGCTTGGTCTTTGGCTTGGGCTTGGAAAGGGAATGATGGATCATCATGTGGGCTTGAGCCATGTCTTCAACTTCAATGGGCCAAAACAAGCCACCAACTAATCCTATCATTCATCTAATCCTAACATTCATCTAATCCTAACATGCATCTAATAAAGTTTAAACAAGAAGGCCAACATTTGCCAATAAGTTTGAAATTTCAAAAAAAAAAGCAACAAATATCAAAGCTCGGGAAGACAAATTCCCATGTGAGCATTAAGGTGCCTCTTTAGTCTTTCCACATGAGGAGATGCTTTGGTTGGTCAACGTCCCCAGCTTTAATCTCCCACTTCAAGTCGTCCATGGTGTCCTCCAAGTCTTCACACGAACCATGACCTGCAAAAGAGACAAGTGTGTTAGTCAAATTGTGGACTCGGGTCTGGGATCGTGTAATGGGCCTACGAGGCGCATCAAAAACACCTAAAACTCACCTAAAACTTTTCCCGACATCTCCCACTTTTCGGCACGAGAAAATCCTAGAAAACACGACTCTCAAACTTTAGCGAAATTGTGAAATTGGGTTAAAACAAACACCATTTACTCTACGAAAAACCGAGCAGCATAACGGCTAAATTTTCTAAAACCAATCCTGAAAAAAACCAAATATTTATACAATAACTCCCAAAATAATATTCACAAGAGTTATAAAACCATACACAAACAAAATCCATCAAACATCCAAATCCCACGAACATTCAAAATAGTTAGAAAACTATATACAATCTAAACTACTAATCCCCACACCTCTCCCGAAAAACCATGGTCGAGATGCCCCTACAAGCACCCTCACCGGCATGCCTCGTGCATCGCCAACTGCTCCCTAGTCCTTGGCTCCCTAATATAGCTCACCTGTAAATCCGTCGTCATCTACACTACAGAACACAAAAGATAAGACTAACACTTAGCAAGTAGGGAATAATGCAATTCAAAACAATGCATGCTCCACTCAACCCCTAAATGTAGTTTCTACTCACTCTGTTGTTTTTGTTTCATTTTCGTGGCATTTGTCTTTCACTTTTACACGTGAATCAAGTAGGTAAATGTCCTAACACAATCCTAGCCGGCCACGTCTTGACTCATTGAGCGAGATCAGAGGCACACATCCTAACACAATCTTGGACGGCCATACGGATCTCCTCCCACATCGATCATAGAACTCTCAGTGTGCCTTCGAGCATGAGCATATCAAGGCGTTCATACTCACGACACATTACGTACATTCAGCATAGCATTTCTCGTAAAATCCCTCTCAAGGTGCTACACACGAGCACTCATTCCTGATAAGGCAATTCTACTCGAAACCAAGTTGCATATCTAGTTTTCTTGTCTTCTTACTTTTCATATTCGTAACTCAAAACATGCTAAAATTCGTATTTCGTAGTTTAAAAACATTATGCAATGCATGAAAATACAATGCTCAATCAAAACAACAACCAAACAAACCAAACATCCCTATCGTTCGATGGTGTAGGCCCAAAGGCAACAAAAACACAAGTCCCTCTACTTACCTGATTTCTCGGCACGTATCCAGTTACGTCGACTACGCTAAATGCTTGCTCATCAACCTAACAAATAGAGAAATTCACTTAGTAATACTCTAAGAAATTTTAAGGGAGTATCTAAATTAAATCTAACTACCATTTATAACAAACTCCCTAAAACCCGAAATTCCTACAATTTTATTGTCCAAACTTACATTGGCCATAACTTACTCGTTTTTCAACGGATTTAAACATTCCACCCCATTTCGTAAACCTCTACATGTCTACTATCCATTGCAACAATCAAATTTAACAACCAAACAACTTGGATAATCGGAAATCCCAAACACAGAATCGGCAAACATTGTTTCCAAAAACAAGTTTTTTACAAACTCACATCCACTCTCTAATCTATCCACCTAAACATCCTAAACCAACCTATCCTAAGTTTAAACCATCAAATTAGGATGAAAACCAACCAATGAAGGAGAATTTTCGGACCCCTCAATTAGGGTTTCCCAAACCCTAACCAAACTCAACAAAAACACCTAAAAAACATAAAGAATCTTCACCTAAATGCATTACCAACAAAACCCAACTAAAACATACCTTAATTCCTTTCTAATCTCCACCAAATGAAGATTGAATTTTTCAGAAATGGAGGAGCTCTTAGGGAATTCGTGGAAGAGGAGAGGAGAAGAAGAAAAAGTGGTATTTTCATTCACCACTTTACGAATTTTATAAAACCATATATTCTTCTTTTAACTTTTTCCACAAAACTCATAATTTTTATAAAATACCCACTCACCTCTCACTCTCACTAATCCCACGTTGAAGTCTCCCTTCCAACCCTCTTATTTCACTTTTTATTTCATCTACATTTACCTTTACCTAAAATTCAACTTAACAAAATATCTAACTACTAAAATCCTAGGGTTTCTCTCAAATTCCTCTTCCAATTGCACTTTCTAACTCAATTTGATAGGATAACATTAGAACTAACTTTAAACTCTCACGACATACCCTAACCTAGGGTTACGTATGTTATAGGAATTTTTTGGGTGTTACATAATAGATCTCCGATCTGACTTTCTCAAGTCATACGTCTTTTGTTCAGCCAATAGTGTTCCACTCTACTTATTATTACTTACTAGCGCCCTTCACTTCAACTCATACATACTAGTTGACTTCTAGCTTATTCCCAAATCAAAGCAACTTGCTTAGTTGAGAAGAGCAAGGTGCGTAGCTGGCTTGTTAAAGCATGGAAAGGTATCCAGAAAGCACAGTCATAGTTATGATATAGGCGCCCTCTCACCTAATGCTCGTGACTAAGGGAGTAGCACTGTAACACCCGAGATTTTCCTCCAACGTACGTAGCCTTAGATTAGGTTAAGTTATGGGAGTTTAACATTAATCCTAGGGTTATGCTAAGTATATGAGTTAGAAAGTGATAGTTGGTGAGAAAACACTAAAGTTGGAGTAGCTTGGGGTTATGGTTGGTCGAAATTAAAGTAAAGGAAATTTATAAAAAAAAGGAGAAAAAGTGTGATGCCCCACGTTCGAAAAGAGTGATAATGCAAGGGGAGGGGTTGATTTATGAAACTTAAGAATTTTGTGGTAATATTTTAAAGTGAAAAATGGTTTATTAAAAAGGAAAAGAAAGAGAAGCAAAAATCTTTATCTCCCTCCCTTCTCTCCCACAAAAACCCTCAACCTTTATTGAAGAACTTCTCCCTCTTCTTCTCTTCAAGTTTTAGCAAGGAGTTAAGGTGATTTTTAATGGGTTTTGTTATAACTGCATAGTAGTGAAGATTTTTGGTGTTTTGGTGAGTTTTTGGAATGGTTTGGAAACCCTAATGGTGAAGCTCCGAAAATTCCCTTTCATGGTTGTGTTTTCTTGTCATTTTGGTGATTTAAACCTTAGATAGGATGGTTTAGATTGATTATGTAGATAGATTAGAGTTAGAGGTAAAATTGGTGAAAAACTGGTTTTGGATCAATGTGTTGCCGGTTCTATTTTTGTGAAATTCGATCGGCCATGTTGTTTGGTTGGTAAAATAGATTGTAGAATTTGATAGTAGACATGTAGAGGTTTATGGAATGAGTAGGATCGTTGAAATCCAATGAAAAACGAGTAAGTTATGACCGATTGAAGTTTGGACACTAAAAAGGGTAGAAATTCGGGATTTTGGAGTTTGGAAGCTTAGGGTTAGTTAGTTGTCGATAGAAATAGTGTAAATGTTCTTTAGGTTTAGTTGAATGTTTACTAAGTGATTTTCATTTATATGTTAGGTTATCAAGCGACTAATTGGGCTAGCCGAAGTGACTAAATACGTGCGGAGAAACCAAGTAAGTATTGGAGTGTCTGTGTTTTGCTTTTGAGCCTACATCATTGAACGGTAGGGTTTGATTGTTGGTTTTTGTTTTGTTTTGTGTTGAGAATTTGTATTGTCATGCATCATAGTTTTCAAACTATAAAAAAAAAACGAGTTTTGGGCTTGGTTTTGAAAGGTAAGCACGAAACATAAAAAGATAAGAAGAAACAAAATATGGTATCGAGTGGAGTAGCCTAGTCGCGTTATGGTACTAGAGTAGCACTTGCAAGGGGCTCTACGAGAGATACACCGCTGAAAATACGTAAGCTGTCGTGAGTATGAACGCCTTGTCGTTAACGTGCAAGAGCGAGCACTAGAGGGTTCTATGATCGATGTGGGAGGAGATCATGTATGGCCGTCCAATGGGCAGGGCCCCGATGTTTGCCTCTGATCTTGCTCTGCTGGGTCAAGGTGTGGTCATCCTGTGAGTGGGGCTTGGATGAGTGCCTACTTGATCTACACAAAAAAGTGAAAGATTAATGAAACGAAAACAAAACGAGAACAACAGAGCGAGTAGAAACTGCATGTGTTAGGGGTTGAGTATGCATTGTGTTTTTACATTCAGTATTCCCTACATGCTAAGCAATAGGCTTACGTTTTGTGTTCTATGGTTTAGGTGACGACAAGTTTTAAGGTGAGCTCTAGGAGCAAGGTCAGGATTAGGACGCAGTCGACAACACATGCTGTATGTCGGTGTGGGCAGTTGTTGGGGTGCCTTGACCATGGTGTTGCTGGGAGGTGTGGGATTTGGTAGTTTTGTTGGGATTTTGGCTGTATATATGATAGTGGATTTATAACTCTTTTAGGTGTTTGTTTTGGGATTTTCTTGTAAATGTTTGTTTTCAACTTTGGCTTTAGAAAAATTAAACGTTATGCTGATCGGATTTTTATGAAAGAAAAGATGTTTGTTTTCAACCACTTTCACGTTTTTGCTTATGTTTTTGGGTGGTATTTTTAGGGTTTCAACGTGTCGAAGGTTGAAAATTAGTGGAAGATTGTTAGGGGATGTTTTTGAGTGAATTGGTAGGGTGGTATATGAAAAAAATTGGAAAAAATGTGAAAAAGGTCGAAGTGGCTCGCTGGTGGCCGAGAGGATGCGCGTGCAGGCGCTGGAGGGCGCGCGTTGGCGCGGGCGTGGCACGAGGTGCGTGCTGCTGGGGCATGCGCAGCGCCCAGCGCCGATCGATCGGCACTTGGCGTGCAAGGTTTTGCGGCGCGAGGTACGCGCAGCAGCAGCACGCACTGCCTGGGGGACGTGCGTATCGAGTGCACACGAGTGACGCGGTGGTGCGCGCAGTGGCAGCACGCGCTGCCTGGGCGACGCGCACACCGAGTGCGCGCACGCGGCGCTTCTTGTGGCCCACTTCAAAAAATTATCAAATTCTTCCCTTTTCAAACATGTTTTAACCCGACCTTTTCTGATGCATTTTGTAAGTATTTTATGAACGTTTTCCACACATTTTTAAGTTTTCAAAAAAACCCAAAAATCGAGTCAAAAATTTATTTAATCATAGTTTAATGGTTTGTAAGAGTGAGCAAAGTAGCGACCCGAGCTAGCGTGGATTCGGGGGCCTTACAAGTCGGTATCAGAGCAAAATGGTCAAGTCGTTCAATGGATTACCCAACAATGCCGGTTGCCATGCAATGTGCTTCATCGACTGTAAGTATTTCTTTAATTCTAGTTAGTGTATAGCTAAGATTAGATTGCTTTAACCTTGTTCAGGAATAGAACCACGATGCTGAGGAGCGTAAGACAACCAAATAACAAACTTAAGGAGTCGGTAAAGCAGCTTACGGAGTTGGTTGGTAGGCAGGCCGAATTGTTTGTATCACTTATAAATCAAGGAGGACCGAGAAATCTTTGAGCAAGTTCTAGTGGAGAGAAGTTCCAAAGATTAAAGCCTCCGACGTTTGAAGTCCAGTTAACGGATCTCACAGCTGCGAAGAGGTGGATTCATACCATTGATAACATGTTTAAGTACGCCAATGTGGAGGAAGGAAATAAAGTGACTTGTGCGACTTTCCACTTAGCTAATGATGCTCAGAGCTAGTGGGACACAATGGAAGCCACCAGAGCTACTCAGAGGATTACTTGGAAAGAGTTTAAAGAGTTATTCTATGACAAGTACTACAACCGAACAATCCAAGCTGCCAAGAGAATGGAGTTTTTACAGTTGAAGCAAAATAGATCCGTGGGAGAGTACATCAGGCAGTTTGAGTCACTCTCCTGGTTCGCCAGCCATTTAGTAAGCAAGGATGAATATAAGGTGCTTCAGTTTATGCAAGGTCTGAAGCCAGAAATATATAAGGGCGTAAAGATATCAGGGATTGTGGGAGTATCCTATGTAAATGTTATGGCGAAGGCAATTGAGGTGGAGGAGGCAGATTTTAAGTGTGTTAAACTGGCAGAAGCTCCCAAAAGGATGTTCAAAGAGATTACACCTCAGATGAGCAAAGGTGGACCTTCTTCACAGTTTCAAGGAACAAAAAGGCCGAGTGGTAATCTAATTGATCAGAGAGGGGGAAAAAACCACAACAGCAACAAAGGAGAGGGTATCTGCAATGTCCAAAGTGCTTGAAGATTCATCCTGGTGAGTGTGGGCAGTATGCGGGCAAATGTTTTAATTGTTTTGAAGCTGGTCATCTTTCCCGTGATTGCACAAAGCCAAGAGTTATTCGGTTCCTCAAATGCAACCAGCCCGGTCATTTAGCCACGGACTGCCCTGCTGCAAAGAAAGGTCCAGCTAAGGCGACACCCAGGATCTTCTCCATGATTAAACCAGATGGTGAAGATCGACCAGCTGTGATCTTAGGTACGGTACTTGTCAATTCAGTGCCTGCATTTACATTGATAGACTCGGGTGCATTGCATTCTTTTGTTTCAATAGCATTCATAGTAAAAGTAAACCTGGAAGTAAAGCTAGCTGGGTGTATGTACGATGTGAAGTTAACGTCTGGTGAGTGCCGACATTCTGATCAATTGTTGCCTAATGGTTTGGTATCAGTAGGAAGGAAGACATTGCCTGCCAATTTGATTGTGATGGGGATAACCGGGTATGATGTGATACTGAGAATGGATTGGTTATTTCGTCATTATACAACCATTGACTGCAAAGCCGGAACAATTAACTTTCATCCCCCAAACGGTGAGAACCATTAGTTGCAAGCCTTGAAGAATGTAAGGAAGCTATCAGTATTGGCACCCATGGATGCTCGGAGATCGTTAATGGGTGAGTTTGTTTGTTTTATTGAAACTATAGTAGATTCTCTGTTTCAAGTAGAGGCTAAACCTCAGGATATCTTAGTTGTCCATGATTTTCTTGAGGTGTTTCAGGAAGATTTGCCTAGTTTACTTCCGGACCAGGAAATTGAGTTTGTGATTGACACATACCCTGGAGCAGAGCCAGTGTCGAAGAACCCTTACAGGTTTGCTCCGTCTGAGTTGAAGAAATTGAAGAAGCAACTGGAAGAACTGGTTGACTACCGGGAGTTTAATAAGCTGACCATTAAGAAAAAATATCCATTCCCGAGGATAGATGATTTGTTTGATCAACTCCAAGGAGCTCGGATTTTCTCAAAGATAGATTTGAGATCGGGGTACTATTAGTTGAAAGTCAAATCGCAAGATATCCCAAAAACAGCTTTCTAGACGAGACACGGACACTATGAATTTTTGGTTATGTCGTTCGGGTTGACAAATGCTCTAGCTGCTTTTATGGACTTGGATGAATCAAGTGTTTCAAGAGTATCTCAATAAATTTATCATTGTATTTATCGATGATATCTTGGTATACTCCCGGGATGAAGATGAGCACAAGGAGCATCTGAAGATTGTTCTGGAGACTTTGAAGCGTCATCAGCTCTATGCGAAGTTCACCAAGTGCGAATTTTTGTTGGATAAGGTTCATTTTCTTGGACATGTCATTTCTAGTGGAGGGATATCGATAGATCCAGCCAAGATACAATCAATTAAAGAATGGCCTCAGCCAATGAATGTCAGCGAGATTCAAAGTTTTATGGGATTAGCCGACTATTACAGAAAGTTTATTGAGGGTTTTTCAAAGATTGCAGCACCCCTGACTCGGTTGACAAGGAAAGATGTCAAGTACGATTGGTCGGAAGAGTGTGAGCTTAGTTTATAGATGCTGAAGCAGAAATTGACTACAGCTCCGGTGTTGACACTACTAGTGGTAGATGAAAAATTTAGCATTTATTGCGATGCCTCTCGGATCGAATTAGTTTGTGTATTGATGCAAAATGATAAGGTGATTACCTATGCTTCAAGGCAGTTGAAGTCTTGTAAGAGAAATTATCCAACCCATAACTTAGAGTTTGCAGCGGTGGTGTTTGCTCTGAAGATCTGGAGACACTACCTGTATGGACAGCAGTGTGAAATATATTCAGATCACAAAAGTCTGAAGTATATTTTCACTCAAACATAGTTAAATATGAGGTAGCGGCGGTGGTTAGAGTTCGTGAAGGATTACAATCTGGAGATCAAGTACCACCCCGGTAAGGCCAATGTTGTGACGGACGCGTTGAGCCGAGTTTCAACCTCAATTTCAGCGATAGAGGTTGAGATGTCAACGACATTGAGTATTGAGATTTGTAGGTTTGATTTGGAGATGGTTTCAAATGTTACAGCGGTGTTATCGGCTTAATCTTTGAAGCCTACAATTCTTGAAAAGATTAGAGAAACACAAGAGGAAGATCTCGAGTGCAACAAATTCAAGTTGAGGATGGTATCGGATGATAGGACCGAGTTCAGTTATTCGAAAAATGGATTCTGAAGTTTTGCAATAGGTGGTATGTTCCAAACAATGAGCAACTTTGGAATGAGATTTTATCAGAAGCGCACTTGTCGAGGTTTTCTGTCCATCCGGGCAGTACCAAAATGTACAGAGACCTCAAGCAGCATTACTAGTGGCCTAGCATAAAGAAGTCTGTAGCTGAGTATGTGGAAACATGCTTGGTCTGTCAGCAAGTTAAGGCAGAACACCAGAGACCTGCCGAGAAGTTGTAACCATTGCCGGTTCAAGAGTGGAAATGGGAGCAAATCTCTATGGATTTCGTTGTCGAGTTACAGAGGACGACGATGGGATATGATGGTATATGGCTGATTGTGGATCGTTTAACCAAATGAACCTATTTTCTACCTGTGAAGATGACACTCAATATGCATCAGTTTGCCAAACTATATATGCAAGAGATAGTATGGTTGCACGATGTACCGACTTCTATTGTATCGGACAGAGAACCAAGATTCATATCAAAATTTTAAAAGAGTCTGCATAAGGCAATGGGGACACAGCTCAATTTTAGTACAACATTTTATCCTCAAGCAGACGGACAATCTGAACGAACTATTCAGATTTTAGAGGATATGCTTCGAGCCTTTGTACTGGAGTTTCAGGGTTTGTGAAGCAGATAATTGCCTTTAGTAGAGTTCTCGTACAATAACAGCTTTCAAGCGACGATAAGTATGGCTCCATACGAGGCTCTATATGGGAGAAAATATAGGTCACTTCTTTATTGGGACGAAGTCGGGGAAGTCAGCTTAATTGGACCTGAAATCGTGCAACAGACAACCGACAAGATTAAATTTATTCGGCAGCATATGTAACAGCTTAAAGTCGGCAGAAGAGTTACGCTGATGGAAGCAGGTAGGAATTGGAATTTGAAGTGGAAGACAAAGTATTTTTGAAAATTTTGCCGTTTAAGGGAGTAATGAGGTTCGGGAAAAGGAGTAAGTTAACCCCGTGGTATGTTGGACCATTCCTAATCACAAAAAGAATTGGAAGAACGACATACAAGTTGGAGCTGCAAACTTTGATGGAGGGAGTGCACAACGTCTTCCATGTCTCGATGTTGAGGAATTGCCTAAGAGATCCATCACACGTAGTGGTACAGCAGAATATTGAGGTGCAGCAAACATTGATGTACGAGGAGAAACCGGTGGAGATCTTGGATTATGTAGTGAAGTCGTTACGCAACAAGGACATTCCACTGGTGAAGGTGCTATGGCGTAACCACAAAGTTGAGGAGCGACGTGGAAAAGAAAGCAGGATATGATGGATCGCTATCCTGAGCTCTTCAGGTACGCAAATTTTAAGGACAAAATTTTTTTTAGGAGGGTGGATTGTAACCCCCGAGATTTTTCTCCAACGTACGTAGCCTTAGATTAGGTTAAGTTATGGGAGTTTAACATTAATCCTAGGGTTATGCTAAGTATACGAGTTAGAAAATGATAGTTAGTGAGAAAACACTAGAGTTGTAGTAGTTTGGGGTTATGGTTGGTTGAAATTAAAGTAAAGAAAATTTAAAAAAAAAAAGGTGAAAAAGTATGACGCCCCACATTGGAAAAGAGTGATGATGCAAGGGGAGGGGTTGATTTATGAAACTTAAGAATTTTGCGGTAATTTTTAAAAGTGAAAATTGGTTTATTAAAAAGGAAAAGAAAGAGAAGCAAAAATCTTCATCTCCCTCCCTTCTCTCCCACGAAAACCCTCAACCTCCATTGAAGAACTTCTCCCTCTTCTTCTCTTCAAGTTTTAGCAAGGAGTTAAGGTGATTTTTAATGGGTTTTGTTATAAATGCATAGTAGTGAAGATTTTTGGTGTTTTGGTGAGTTTTTGGAAGGGTTTGGTTTGGAAACCCTAATGGTGAAGCCCCAAAAATTCCCTTTCATGGTTGTTTTTTCTTGTCATTTTGGTGATTTAAACCATAGATATGATGGTTTAAATTGATTATGTAGATAGATTAGAGTTAGATGTGAAATTGGTGAAAAACCAATTTTTGATCAATGTGTTGCCGGTTCTGTTTTTGTACAATTTGATCATCCATGTTTTTTAGTTGGTAAAATAGATTGTAGAATTGGATAGTAGACATGTAGAGGTTTACGAAATGAGTAGGATCATTGAAATCCGATGAAAAACGAGTAAGTTATGGCCGATTGAAGTTTGGACACTAATAAGGGGAGAAATTCGAGATTTTGGAATGTGAATGCTTAGGGTTAGTTAGTTGTTAATAGAAATAGAGTAAATGTTCTATAGGTTTAGTTGAATGTTTACTAAGTGATTTTCATTTATATATTAGGTTACCAAGCGAGTAATTGGGCTAGCCGAAGTGACCAAATATGTGCGGAGAAACCAGGTAAGTAGTGGAGTGTGTGCGTTTTGCTTTCAGGCCGACACCATTGAACGGTAAGGTTTGATTGTTGGTTGTTGTTTTGTTTTGTGTTGAGCATTTGTATTGGCATGCATCATAGTTTTCAAACTACGAATAAAAGGAGTTTTGTGCTTGGTTTTGAAAGGTGAGCACGAAACATAAAAAGATAAGAAGAAACGAAATGTGGTCTCGAGTGGAGTCGCCTAGTCGCGTTAGGGTGCTAGGGTAGCACTTACGAGGGGCTCTACGAGAGATGCACTGCTAAAAATATGTAAGTTGTCGAGAGTATGAACGCCTCGTCGTTAACGTGCGAGAGAAAGCACTGGAGGGTTCTATGATCGATGTGAGAAGAGATCGTGTATGGCCGTCCAATGGGCGGGGCTCGGATGTGTGCCTCTGATCTTGCTCTGCTGGGTCAAGGTGTGGTCGTCCTGTGAGCAGGGCTTAGATGAGTGCCTACTTGATCCACACGGTAAAGTGAAAGATTAATGAAACGAAAACGAAACGAGAACAATAGAGCGAGTAAAAATTGCATGTGTTAGGGGTTGAGATGCATTGTGTTTTTACATTCAGTATTTCCTACTTGCTAAGCATTAGGTTTACGTTTTGTATTCTACGGTGTAGGTGACAACAAGTTTTCAGGTGAGCTCTACAAGCAAGGCTCGGATTAGGACGCAGTCGACGATGCATGTTGTATGCCGGTGTGGGCAGTTGTTGGGGCACCTTGGCCATGGTGTTGCTGGGAGGTGTGGGATTTGGTAGTTTTGTTGGGATTTTGGTTGTATATATGATAGTGGATTTATAACTCTTTTGGGTGTTTGTTTTGGGTTTTTGTTGTAAATCTTTGTTTTTAGGTTTGGTTTCAGAAAAATTAAACGTTATGCTGCTCGGATTTTTATAAAAGAAACGATGTTTGTTTTCAACCACTTTCACATTTTTACTTACATTTTCGGGTAGTATTTTTGGGGTTTTAACGTGTCGAAGGGTGGAAATTAGTGGAAGATTGTTAATGTAACGACCCAGAGGGATCACCACATAATTTATGACTTTCTTAATCATTTAATTCTTATTACTCACACTCTATTCATTTTTGGTAATATTTTTTTTTTTGAAAAATAACTTAGCTCAAGATGTCATGCACGATTCAATAGGCATCGCTCAGCAGAGGAGTACATTATATATCTGCCGGCGGGCAGGGTAAAATGCTCCATCCGATAAAAGACTTCAGCTCTTAAGCTGCACCTACCGATGGAGAAATAAACTTGTATCTGCCGATCACACCCCAACAGATTTCTATACTTAATTACTTACTCCTGCCGGTCGCTAAACGACAAGCATGGAGTTCACATCTTCCGGTAGAGAAAGATTTCATCATCCGATTCGTCACGTGAAACTCGCGTGACTCACTTATCACCGCCTAATAGAGGACATCTTCCGGTGAGCACGAGCTTAACACGTGACCCTTTAAAACTTCACTAGATAGGAGATATCATCTGATGGGCACGTGCATCACTCGTGGTTCATTTAACCTCGTTCAGCATCAGCAATACGCAACACATACCGGTCACTAGACGACAAAATAACATCTTCATCATCCTGTGACTTTAATACACTACTCGTACCGGTCACTAAACGACAATTTGACATCTCATCATCCGATAGCTTAAGCGCACTACATCTGCCGATCACTAGATGACAAAATAGCACTCTCATCATCCGATAGCTTAAACGCACTACATCTACCGATCACTAGATGACAAAATAGCACTTTCATCATCCGATAGCTTAAACGCACTACATCTACCGGTCACTAGATGACAAAATAACACTCTCATCATCCGATAGACATAACCTTCACTGACTTCAAACTTCAATGGCATAACATTCATATTAATGAAAATCAGTAACTCACCCAGAATTCATATAGCGGAAGACTTAAGCAAACAGACCAACCAATGCTCCTTAAAATTATTTCCAGGTTCAGTGGTCAACAGACATCTTTAAAAGAAGACTCAATATTATAAAATAGACTCATCCTACTTAAACTATCATATTCATTATCATAATTAAAATCATAAAAACATTAACCAGGGGTCTCATTTGCCATCCAGCCACAAATTTTGCTCCCTGAACACCTTCCAGCAACCGAGCTTAGTCATTCTCATTAACTTTGAGATCCTCACCCGAAAGCTCGTCACCTAAATCATAAGATTTAAACTATAAGCCTAATGCTTAGTAAAGAATGCAATACTAATAAGTATACATGAATGCTCATTTTGAGAAACAAATGCTAATGAATCTTTTCTTATTCATATTCATACTCAAGTCTTCATCCTTGTTCATCATTCATATTCATTGTTCATAATCATCATTCATATACATCATTCATATCCATCGTTCATATTCATTGTTCATAATCATTATTCATATACATCATTCATGTTCATCGTTCATATTCTTCGTTCACGTTGTGTGGATTAAGGGAGGATTTGTGCCGGTAAAGGGGGTTTGACAGTGAGAGTGCACATAGTTCCCTTGTAGGTCGTATCATGGTCCTTCTTTTGGACAGTGACATACGCCAAACCGCCCCCAACCCTCGCTTAATTCACGTTGCATAAGTTTTATATTCTTATCTTGTTCATGCGAAAACATGCTCTTAAAACATTTTCATATGCATAAAACATTCATGATACATGAACATGAAAATTCTTAAATCATCAAGCTACAGAACAGAGCACCATTCGACATGAAACCTTACCATTGAGCTAATCATCAGCATAAACATTAGACAGTAACATAAGGGAAACTTCTAATCATCGTATGAGTTTCTACCTAGCATCCTTTGATGTAGGGTCCTAGTGACCGAGAAACCTACACATTCACTTACCTGGTCTCCTTAGCAATTTTAGCTCCTTTCTCTTCAAACTTTTTCACCTAAAACATTTACATTGCAGTAGTTAAAACAAAATCCTATTAGTTCTAATCACAAGTCATCCTAGGATCTAATAGCTATAGTCACTCCCGAATCCTTAGTATAGTTCTCTGTGCAGTTTGAAATCCAAAACCCAAAAACGACAGATTCGATTAGCGATAACTCAGGGTTGGTTGTTTACTGTCCAAAATCGATTCGGAATGACATTACCACTTCCAGATTTTAAAATACTCTTACTAATACTCGGCCATTGAAGAATCCAGAACATCAACATATAGCTGAAAACAGAGCTTAATGGCTAAAAGATAGCTACATTGTCAAACTCGTACCTCGAGCACAAAGTAGCCGAAAAGCAGCAAGGAAACTGATCGTCGAAGGAGGAATTTCCAGCTGACAGAGAGCGAGAGCTCGGGAGGGGAAATCGACGAGAGTAAGAGATGACGGCTACATTGGTTTAAATGAGGTTTGAATCCTTTCCTTTTTCTTTAAATACCGGTCGCAATCCTCCATTATTACAATTTTGCCACTCAACCTAGTTTAAATCCACATGTAATTAATTAAGCTTGGCATAAAATTCTAAACCGTGAAGATTGAATATTCATGACCGTTATTACAATTAGGAAGTCACCTGGTTGAAGTTGTCCGGTGTTACATCTACCCCTCCTTAAACAAAATTTTCGTCCCCGAAAATTGATCAAGCGAAGAGTTCTGGATATATGTCCATCATGTCCTGCCGTCTTTCCCATGTGGCTTCCTCAATACCATGACTCATCCATAAAACTTTCACCAGTGGAATCTCTTTATTCCTCAGAATCTTAACCGCAGAATCCAATATCTGCACCGGCTTTTCTTCATACACCAGTGTCGGTTCTAACTCAATATCTGTTGGCTGAATAACTTGTGTCGGATCTCGTATGCATTTCCTTAACATTGACACGTGAAAGACATTGTGAACCCTTTCCAATGATGGAGGCAGTTGCAATCTATAAGCCGTACTGCCAACTCTTTCTAAGACGGGAATGGTCCAATAAATCGTGGGTTTAGCTTTCCTTTCTTACCAAATCTTAAAACTCCTTTAAATGGTGAAACCCTCAGGAAAACTTCATCATCAACAGAAAACTCAAGGTCTCTTCTCCTTTGGTCTGCATAACTCTTCTGTCGGCTCTGTGCTGTTATCATTCTTTTCTTAATAGTGGCAATCTTGTCTGACAACTGTTGCAAGATCTCGGGACCTAGGAGTTTTGCTTCACCAACCTCATCCCAGTACAAAGGTGACCTGCACTTTCTGCCATAAAGTGCTTCATAAGGTGCCATACCTATGGTAGACTGGTAACTATTGTTGTAAGAGAATTCAACCAAGGGCAGGTATCGACTCCACGATGCCTGGAACTCAAGCACACATGCCCTCAACATATCCTCGAGTATTTGAATTTTCCGTTCAGATTGTCCATCGGTTTGTGGGTGGAAGGCAGTGCTGAAAGATAACTTTGATCCTAGAGTGCTTTGCGAACTTTGCCAAAATCTTGAGGTGAATCTAGGATCACGATTGGATACAATAGATAAAGGAATTCCATGCAATCTGATGATTTCTTGGACGTACAGATCAGCAAGCTGGTCCATTGTGAAAGTCATTCTTACAGGTATAAAGTGTGCCGATTTTGTCATTCTATTAACCACGACCCAAATACTATCATGTCCTTTAGTTGTCTTTGGCAAACCTACAACAAAATCCATGGCAATGTTTTCCCACTTCCATTCAGGGATTGGTAGGGGTTGAAGGGTACCTCCTGGGCGTTGGTGTTCTGCTTTAAGCTGTTGGCATACCAAACATGACTCCACATACTTAGCAACATCCCTCTTCATATTTGGCCACCAATAATGCAACCTTAGATCCCGATACATCTTGGTGCTACCAGGATGCACAGAAAAGGAAGAAGAATGAGCTTCAGCCAAGATCAACTCACGCAACTCTTATCATTCGGAATGTACCATCGGTTCTTAAATTTCAGAATACCATCTTTGTCACGACCCTTACCCGTATCCTAGTAAATTTTTTTTTTTTTTTATACACATTTACTTTAACTGTACATAGGGCGAAATCTAAATCGAAGTTCATTTAGTAAATCATTTAAAACAATTACTAAAACAAATAAACTTAAACAATTAAATCAATTAATTAATAAAATAAAACAATTAAATAAAACATTTTTTTTATATAAGCTCGGCCAAAAAGAGAACGGGTGGCGATCACTCGCCACAAAACTGGCTAGTAATCGCCACCAGGCGATTGCTCCTGGCGAGCAATCGCCACCAGGCGATTGCTCCTGGCGAGCAATCGCCATTAGGCGATCGCTTAATCCCGCCTGGCAATCGCTTCTCCAGCAATTGCCAGACAGAGAGGGAGGCGATTGCTCGCCTCCAAGAGGCGAGCAATCGCCATGCTCTCTGGATTTCTCCAGAGAGCACGGTGATCCCCCTCCTATTTTCCCATTTTCTTCTTTCCTTTTTCTTCATCCTTCGCCCTGCACTCCCCATTCCTAACACAAAAACACACAACACTCAACACACTCTTCACTTATCTCACTCTTTCCTCACACAATTATACATACATCCCATAAAGCATACTTCAAACATGACATTTATCCAAACTCTTAAACCGACACAATTTACTTTAAACGTAATCAAGTTTCATAAAAATGAATCGCGTGGTTCCGTTTAAAAGTTTAACATTCCTTCCTGTTTGAAAAACATCAAAACACTATAAAATGATATATGTTATCTATTCAGTCACCAAACATCCTAAAACATATCAAATCCTACGATCACCCTATCTAATTCACCATTAACCCAACATCACCCAAAAACTCTCAAAAACACCTAACCGTGAGTCAACCAGCCCTGCCAAAACACGCTCCGCCGCCACGAGCTCCTGCCACCGACCGACTACACTTGATCATCGTAGGGAGGTTCCTCACCTTCATTCTCGTCACCTACATCATACGATAAATACATTAAGCCTAATGCTTAGTAAAGAGTGTGCTAAACATAACATTACATATATGCATGACATTTGTAAAACAATTTCATTTCGTTTCGTTAAACCCTTTTTCTTGCCCCGTGAGAATCACAACTTGCCCCGTGAGAAACACATGACTTGCCCCGTGAGAAACACATGACTTGCCCCGTGAGAAACACATGACTTGCCCCGTGAGAAACACATGACTTGCCCCGTGAGAAATCATACATCTTATCCCGTGAGAAACATACATCGTTCGGAATTCATGATCGTTCTTTAATTTGACGTTACATAAAACATGCTCATAAATAGTTCGTATGCACTTTAATAAAACATGATGCATGAGGAGAGACATACGTATAAGCACCTATCGAACGACCACTAACCTATCGCTAAGGCATTACTTAAGCTACCCGTCTTACCACCAACCCCTGTAACTACCTAATTTCATCACAACCAACATTGTCAACATCGTTACGACGTAGGGCCTTAGTGGCCGGAAACCTAACACTCACTTACCTGGCGTCCTAGATATGCCGAGCACCGTCTGTTGAGCTTTGGGTTACCTAGGGCATTTAACAACACATCATTAATATCAACCCTCAAACATTACATCTAAAAACTTGACGTCTCGAGCTAGGACAAATTCTTCTAAAACTCCAACTCACTTCATTCGGGCATTTCGTCGAGCACATTGTGCTCACTAACTTCAAAGACTCCATTAATGGTGTTTTACCACCTCCAACAACCAACACTAAACCTTAAACTTCAACCCACACCATTAATCTACTACAACAACTTCAATAATCACTAATACATCATCAATGAGTAACAAATTAACAACCCTATCGATTTCCGAAATCCCTAAATTTCTTCACAAACCCTAACCCAAAAACCACTCCAAAAACGACTACCAACTTGACTAAAGCATAGAGCTTACTTGGAGGGTCGGTTTGTTGAAGAAACTTGAAGGAAGAACGCCAAGAACGGAGGAGTAGATCGATGTTGGAGGTTTGGCGATGGAAGAGGAGAAAAGTCGCGAGGGAGAGGGGAAACCGTGGAGGAGAGGAAAAGTGAGGGGAGAAAGAGAAAGAAAATCCTTTTAATTAAGGATTTGACTCACTAATTTACCTTTTTGCCCTTTTATTATTTCCTTGCTTACACCCTTCAATTAACCTATCCTTTTAGTTTCTCCAAACCATTTTATTTCACCAAATATTCCTATTTATTCTTAGGGCTCTAACGAAACTTCCCGTTGGCCATTTGGACTTAATTTATTATTTCCACCAATTATCACTCACTAAATGCTTAAAATATTAAAATTCTAAACTTATGGCTCTAAATCCTTAAAACAAAATTTCCGGGTATTACATCATTAAAGAGACTAAACTCCGAGGAGGCGTCCTTTAACTTACTCATCATGCTACTTTTCTCTTTCGAATCCTTTTGTTGTGCCTCTTTGATCCTGTCCAAAATAGTTGGTCGGATAGATAAACCAGCCAGTAAAAATGACAGCTTGGGAACTATTTCCAATTCGAACCTCTGAACTTCCTTCCTCAACGGTATAGACATGGTTGATAACGCGGGTTGCATTGTCGTTGACATTCTGCTTAAAGCATCGGCTACAGCATTAGCCTTGCCTGGATGATACTTAATTTCGAAGTCATAGTCTTTAACAAATTCTAACCAACGTCTCTGTCTTATGTTTAATTTCTTTTGAGTAAAGAGGTACTTCAGGCTTTTATGGTCGGAAAATACCTCACACTGTTGTCCATACAGATAATGTCTCCAAATCTTTAATGCAAACACAACTGCAGCTAATTCCAATTCGTGAGTGGGGTAGTTCTGTTCATAATTCTTTAGCTGCCTAGAGGCATACGCTATAACCTTGCATTCTTGCATCAAAACACACCCCAGACCAACTTTGGATGCATCACAATAAACACTAAACTTTCCTCCTTCAGTTGGGAGAGTCAAAAGTGGGGCTGTCGTTAACTTCTGCTTGAGTGTCTGGAAGCCATATTCACAAGCTTCGGTCTAAGAGTACTTGGTGTCCTTCTTTGTCAAACTAGTTAAAGGCTTAGCTATCATAGAAAATCCTTTAATAAACTTCCTATAATAGCCTGCCAAACCAAGAAAACTACGGACTTCACTGACATTCCTCGGCTGTGGCCAGTCCTTAACAGCCTGAATCTTAGTTGGATCTACTGACATACCCTCAACAGAAATGACATGGCCTAAAAAGTTAACCTTATCCAACCAAAATTCACACTTGGACAACTTGGCATAAAGTTGTTGCTGTTTCAGGGTTGTCAAAACCATTCTTAGGTGTTCTTCGTGGTCAGTTTCAGTCTGTGAGTATATGAGAATATCATCTATGAATACAATCACAAACTTGTCCAAGTAATCACGAAACACTCGATTCATCAAATCCATAAAAGCTGCAGGTGCATTGGTTAACCCAAACGACATCACAAGGAATTCATAATGTCCATAACGGGTCCTAAAAGCTGTCTTAGGTATATCACTTTCCTTAACCTTCAGTTGGTAGTACCCAGAACGCAAGTCAATCTTTGAAAACACCTTAGCTCCTTGCAATTGGTCAAACAAGTCGTCAATTCGGGGCAAGGGGTATTTATTCTTAATTGTCAACTTGTTCAGTTCTCGGTAATCTATGCACATCTTTAGGGAACCATCTTTCTTCTTAATGAATAACACAGGTGCACCCCAGGGAGAACTACTAGAGCGTATGAATCCCTTGTCTACTAATTCCTGTAGTTGGACTTTTAACTCCTTTAGTTCAACAGGTGCCATGCGATAAGGATTCTTAGATACGGGTAATGCCTCGGGATACGTATCAATTACAAATTCTATTTCTCTATCGGGTGGTAATCCTGGCAAATCATCCATAAACACATCAGGAAACTCTTTAACTGTAGAAATATCTTGCAGCTCTACTTTGTTCTTTACCCGAATATCGATTACACTAGCTAGATAACTCTCACAACCATCTTTCAATAACCGCTGAGCCTCTAGCGAGGATATAATCGGTATCTTACTTATTTTTGGGATAGCTTGGAAAGTGTACTGATCTCCATTAGGGGGTCGAAACTCGACTAATCCAGACCTACAACTTATCGTGGCATAATGCCTGGATAACCAATCCATTCCTAATATAATTTCATATCCCTTCATGTCAACTACAATTAGTTCTACATATAACTTCTTATCTCCTAGGGACACAATATCGCCTTTCAATATCTGCTCAGAATACATGGACTTTCCTGATGGTAACATCACACTATATGGCCTATCAGCTGGTAAGTATTCTAACTTATGCTTACACGCAAACAAGGTTGCAATAAATGAGTGTGTGGCTCCCGTGTCTATAAGTGTATAAGCAAAAACACCACAGAACATAATTGTACCTGTTATGACCGTATGTTGCATGGTGTCTTCGTCTTCCATAATAGCAAAGACTCGGGGCATTACTCTTGCTCGGTTTGGATCGGGTGGCATGGGGCAGTCTCTGACTACATGTCCGACCTTGTCACATCTAAAACAGCGGCCAGAAAGTAACTTGCACTCGCCGGGATGGTTCTTCTGACAGGTGGGGCATAGAGGGGCCATTGGTCGCTTTTCTTTTCCCTGATCATCATTTGGATTGAAGGGTCGCTTTATACCTTATTGTTGTTGTGGTGGTCCCCTGTTCTGTTGCGGCTGCCATCCTTTGTTCTGACGTGGTGGCGGCTGAGTTTCCTTCGTGAATTTTCTTGGCTGCTCACGCTGTGCATATGCTGTCATTTCAGTCTCTTCCAACTCCAAGGCCTTAGCCGTCACTTCACCATAAGGTACATTGTGTATCCCAGCAGTCTTTACTTTCATGTACAAACTCAGCTTCAGTCCTTGAACAAATTGGTAAATCCTGTCCTCATCATCCTCAATCATTCGGGGAGCAAACCGTGATAAAGCATCAAATTTGCATATGTAATCCGTCACAGAGCCAGTTTGTCGCAGATTCATGAACTCCTTCTTCTTGTTGGCCCGAACAGTCCTATTGAAGTACTTGTCAAAGAAGGCAGTCTTAAACATTTCCCAGGTCATAGCTCCTGCATTAGCGGTGTTCTGGATTGAATCCCACCAATGCCTTGCACTCAATTCCAAATGAAAGACAGCATATGTGACCTTATCTCCTTCATCAACCTTTGCATACTTAAACATGTCCTCAATCTTTCGAACCTATTCCTCAGCATAAATAGGATCTAAAACATGTCCATTAAATACCGGGGGTCGAAGCCGGTGGAAACGCTCACCCCCATGATCATGAGTTGCATTAGTACTGGAGTTGCCTTGTTCCTCTCTAGCAGTCATCAGCTGTTCGATCTGGCGAGATTGGCGCATGACCAACTCTGTCAACTGAGAAATGGCATTGCTATCCTCATTTGTCTCTCTTTGCTGACCTCTAACCATTTTGGGATTCCTAGACAAATAATTTATAGATACATCTTAACTTAATGACATTTACTGAAATCATAAATACTTACAGTTGCTGGAGTGTGCTCAGATGGCAATCTGTGCTGGGTGGCAGTCTGCAGAATCGATTTTAGAACCCGATTTTGCTTTGATACCATAATTGTAACGACCCCAGAGGGATCACTACATAATTCATGACTTTCTTAATCATTTAATTCTTATTACTCACACTCTATTCATTTTTGGTAATATATTTTTTTTTTTTGAAACATAACTTAGCTCAAGATGTCATGCACGATTCAATAGGCATCGCTCGGCAGAGGAGTACATTATACATCTGCCGGCGGGCAGGGTAAAATGCTCCATCCGATAAAAGACTTCAGCTCTCAAGTTGTACCTACCGATGGAGAAATAAACTTGCATCTGCCGATCATACCCCAACAGATTTCTATACTTAATTACTTACTCCTGCCGGTCACTAAACGACAAGCATGGAGTTCACATCTTCCGGTAGAGAAAGATTTCATCATCTGATTCGTCACGTGAAACTCGCGTGACTCACTTATCACCGCCTAATAGAGGACATCTTCCGGTGAGCACGAGCTTTGTAATATCTGGCTTGTACGGATTTCAGATATAATATATTTTATTGTTATTCTATTATATAATGACACTTTTGGTAAATATTTCAAATCAGATCCGTTTCACGAAAAGAAAGCGTCATTATGATCCTAACGATTAATAGGAATTTTAAGGAAATTATGAGAATTTTCGGAGTTTAGACGCTATATTCCGAGTAAATACATTTCTCGTAATGTAAAGGACGTTTTCGTAAAAATAGTAAACGAGGTCCAAATTGCGAACGGACAGTTTTAATAGAGCCCTGGTAATGAATGGAAATTATTGGCAAAATATGGAGTTTTCGAGAATCCAAATCGTTAGCCGATTAACGAAACGAAGAACGAAACAAGAGCTAAGGGCAAAATGGTAATTTGCAAACCAAATTTTATAAAATAACAAATCACCTCTCTTCTCCCTCACTTCTCTTTTCTTCTCTGCTTCTCACGATTTCCAGAGAGCAAAATTCTCTCTTTCTCCCTCGCGACTTCTCTCTCGGCCGCGACGATTTCTCATCGATCCGACCTCCGTTCTTCCTCCGGTTCTTCACGTTTTCTCTTCCGGTCAACGCTCTAGGTAAGTCTCTATAGTTTTAGAGCGTTTATTTTGATTATTTTGGAGTTTGGACAATTAGGGTTTCGTTAGGGTTCGTGTTAAAAATGAGATTTAGGGTTCGTAATTAATAGGTTAGCAGTGATTAAGTATATATTGCACGTATTTGACGTTATTGGGCGAAGTTAAATCAATTTGTGAAAATGTTAAAAGTTAGGGATTTTCGGGTTTTTGAGGAAAAACTCGTTAATTGAAGTCTTGGAGTATCGAGCATTAAATTGATGTTATAAATGCTTCGATTAGCTAAATTAAGAAATTAGGAAAAATTCTTTAGTTAAGGTTTGTAATTTGAACGTCAATAGCTCAAATTGGTTTTAACGGCGAATATCGTGTTTTGCCACAGACACACGACTCCCGTGGACGAAGCTTGAGATTTTGCGCGCTCAAGGTAAGTTTCCGTGACTTATTCTGACCAATTGGTTTACACCATACTTCGTTGTCGTATCGAGGATCCCTGAAGCGTTATTTGTTTAAAATTGCTTTGGTTGGGTAGATAGGTTTATGATTGTTTTAGGTTATTCTATTTCAGTCTTGATGGTATACATGTGCTTGTTTATTGTATGTTTATATTATGCTCATATCTGTTCATGCATCACGTATTTCAAATGTTATGAAAATGAATTTCCGCACGTGTTTAAGAAAAGAAAATGAACCTCTGTAATAAATGAATGTAATCTGTCTGTATCTGGTCACGCGAGGTGGGGCTCAGGCATGGCTGTGCGTGTTGCAAGCGTGTACCCCCCTCCTCTAGCTGGAAAGAGTAGTCCGACCGCAGGATGGGCTCTCTCTGGTTAGTGGGTTGCGATCTCGGTGACAATCTGTCTGTCTGCGACGTAATGAATCTGTATCTGAATCTGAATCTGCATGATTTCTGAATGGCATACGCACGCATGCATCTGCATTTACGTAGCTTACTGAGATTTCATTATCTCATAGATGTCTGTATGGTGTAGGTGACGTTCTAGGTGACATAGATCCAGGTGAGGACGATGTTCCTCCTTCTGATGTCTGAGGCTGTTGATGGATGATGGCCCGTGAGAGTGCGCTGGGCAGTCGAGGCGCGTTATGACCCGTGGGGGAAGTATGTATAGATTTTGGGATTTTCAGGATGTTTGGGCTGAGGTTAATTTGTATTGAGCATATTAGGATGCTTGGTCTGGTAGTTGATAGGTTTACTTTTGACGTTTCAAATGTTTTGGGGAATCGTATTTAAAACGTTATGTTAAGTCTTTTATTCGAATGTTATAGAAAATGTTTTGAAATGCTTTTAGGTTGTTACGGATAGGCTCGGTTTTTAGAGCTATCCACGCAGTTGGACTTCGCAAAGTCCGACGCGAGTCGATTGAGTTTAGATTATGTTTTAATCGGTTGAGTGCAGGTTGTGAGTTATGGTGATTACTAGTGAAAGGAAGAAGATGATTTGCTCCCTGGAAATCGGATTCCAGAGAACAAATCGATGTGTTTGATGCTGTGAAGTATGAAGTGTTAAAGTCTCTGTTATTGAAGGAAGGAAGGGAAGGATCGCTGCATAGTGTGCAGCGATCGATCTCTGCTGAAAAAGCAGAGATCGATCGCCGCCCTTGCTTTGTATGCAGCGATCGATCTCTGCAGTTTGCAGAGATCGATCGCCGCCTCCTTTTGGCAGCGAATGGTTCCGATTCTGCCCCTGTTTTAATTTTTATTAAATATTTAAATGTTTTAAGTTTTATTTAAATTGTTTTAGCTTATGTTTTAAATGATTTACCAAACAAACTTCGATTCCGGTTTCGGTTTCGATTTCAATTCCGCTTTAACGTTAGGTTTTAAAGTTATAAAATGTGAGGATAAAAAAATAATAATAATAATAATACGGGAAATACGGGTACGGTATTAGGGGTGTTACAAGCTTAACACGTGACCCTTTAAAACTTCACTAGATAGGAGATATCATCCGATGGGCACGTGCATCACTCGTGGTTCATTTAACCTCGTTCAGCATCAGCAATACACTACACAAACCGGTCACTAGACGACAAAATAACATCTTCATCATCCTGTGACTTTAATACACTACTTGTACCGGTCACTAAACGACAATTTGACATCTCATCATCCGATAGCTTAAGCGCACTACATCTGCCGATCACTAGATGAAAAAATAGCACTCTCATCATCCGATAGCTTAAACGCACTACATCTATCGATCACTAGATGACAAAATAGCACTCTCATCATCTGATAGCTTAAACGCACTACATCTACCGGTCACTAGATGACAAAATAACACTCTCATCATCTGATAGACATAACCTTCACTGACTTCAAACTTCAATGGCATAACATTCATATTAATGAAAATCAGTAACTCACCCAGAATTCATATAGCGGAAGACTTAAGCAAACAGACCAACCAATGCTCCTTAAAATTATTTCCAGGTTCAGTGGTCAACAGACATCTTTAAAAGAAGACTCAATGTTATAGAATAGACTCATCCTACTTAAACTATCATATTCATTATCATAATTAAAAACATAAAAACATTAACCAGGGGTCTCATTTGCCATCCAGCCACAGAATTTGCTCCCTGAACACCTTCCAGCAACCAAGCTTAGACATCCTCATTAACTTTGAGATCCTCACCCCGACAGCTCGTCACCTACATCTAGGTTCATTGTTCATAATCATCATTCATATTCATTGTTCATAATCATCATTCATATTCATTGTTCATAATCATCATTCATATTCATTGTTCATAATCATCATTCATATTCATTGTTCATAATCATCATTCATATTCATTGTTCATAATCATCATTCATATTCATTGTTCATAATCATCATTCATATTCATTGTTCATAATCATCATTCATATTCATTGTTCATAATCATCATTCATATTCATTGTTCATAATCATCATTCATATTCATTGTTCATAATCATCATTCATATTCATTGTTCATAATCATCATTCATATTCATTGTTCATAATCATCATTCATATTCATTGTTCATAATCATCATTCATATTCATTGTTCATAATCATCATTCATATTCATTGTTCATAATCATCATTCATATTCATTGTTCATAATCATCATTCATATTCATTGTTCATAATCATCATTCATATTCATTGTTCATAATCATCATTCATATTCATTGTTCATAATCATCATTCATATTCATTGTTCATAATCATCATTCATATTCATTGTTCATAATCATCATTCATATTCATTGTTCATAATCATCATTCATATTCATTGTTCATAATCATCATTCATATTCATTGTTCATAATCATCATTCATATTCATTGTTCATAATCATCATTCATATTCATTGTTCATAATCATCATTCATATTCATTGTTCATAATCATCATTCATATTCATTGTTCATAATCATCATTCATATTCATTGTTCATAATCATCATTCATATTCATTGTTCATAATCATCATTCATATTCATTGTTCATAATCATCATTCATATTCATTGTTCATAATCATCATTCATATTCATTGTTCATAATCATCATTCATATTCATTGTTCATAATCATCATTCATATTCATTGTTCATAATCATCATTCATATTCATTGTTCATAATCATCATTCATATTCATTGTTCATAATCATCATTCATATTCATTGTTCATAATCATCATTCATATTCATTGTTCATAATCATCATTCATATTCATTGTTCATAATCATCATTCATATTCATTGTTCATAATCATCATTCATATTCATTGTTCATAATCATCATTCATATTCATTGTTCATAATCATCATTCATATTCATTGTTCATAATCATCATTCATATTCATTGTTCATAATCATCATTCATATTCATTGTTCATAATCATCATTCATATTCATTGTTCATAATCATCATTCATATTCATTGTTCATAATCATCATTCATATTCATTGTTCATAATCATCATTCATATTCATTGTTCATAATCATCATTCATATTCATTGTTCATAATCATCATTCATATTCATTGTTCATAATCATCATTCATATTCATTGTTCATAATCATCATTCATATTCATTGTTCATAATCATCATTCATATTCATTGTTCATAATCATCATTCATATACATCATTCATGTTCATCGTTCATATTCTTCATTCACGTTGTGTGGATTAAGGGAGGATTTGTGCCGGTAAAGGGGGTTTGACAGTGAGAGTGCACATAGTTCCCTTGCGGGTCGTATCATGGTCCTTCTTTTGGACAGTGACATACGCCAAACCGCCCCCAACCCTTTCTTAATTCACGTTGCATAAGTTTTATATTCTTATCTTGTTCATGTAAAAACATGCTCTTAAAACATTTTCATATGCATAAAACATTCATGATACATGAACATGAAAATTCTTAAATCATCAAGCTACAGAATAGAGCACCATTGGACATGAAAACTTACCATTGAGCTAATCATCAGCATAAACATTAGACAGTAACATAAGGAAAACTTCTAATCATCGTATGAGTTTCTACCTAGCATCCTTTGATGTAGGGTTCTAGTGACCGAGAAACCTACACATTCACTTACCTGGTCTCCTTAGCAATTTGAGCTCATTTCTCTTCAAACTTCTTCACCTAAAACATTTACATTGCAGTAGTTAAAACAAAATCCTATTAGTTCTAATCACAAGTCATCCTAGGATCTAATAGCTATAGTCACTCCCGAATCCTTAGTATAGTTCTCTGTGCAGTTTGAAATCCAAAACCCAAAACAGACAGATTCGATTAGCGATAACTCAGGGTTGGTTGTTTACTGTCCAATATCGATTCGGAATGACATTACCACTTCCAGATTTTAAAATACTCTTACTAATACTCGGCCATTAAAGAATCCAGAACTTCAACATATAGCTGAAAACAGAGCTTAACGGCTAAAAGATAGCTACATTGCCAAACTCGTACCTCGAGCACAAAGTAGCCGAGAAGCAGCAAGGAAACTGATCGTCGAAGGAGGGATTTCCAGCTGACAGAGAGTGAGAGCTCGGGAGGGGAAATCGCCGAGAGTAAGAGATGACGGCTACAGTGGTTTAAATGAGGTTTGAATCCTTTCCTTTTTCTTTAAATACCGGTCTCAATCCTCCATTATTACAATTTTGCCACTCAACCTAGTTTAAATCCAGATGTAATTAGTTAAGCTTGGCATAAAATTCTAATCTGTGAAGATTGAATATTCATGACCGTTAATACAGTTAGGAAGTCACCTGGTTGAAGTTGTCGGGTGTTACAGTTAGGAGATATTTTTGAGTGAAATGATAGGGTGGTATATGAAGAAAATTGGAAAAAATATGAAAAGGGTCAAAGTGTCTCGCTGGTGGCAGAGGGGATGTGCGTGCAGGCGTTGGAGAGTGCGCGTTGGCGCGGGCGTGGTGCACAGCAGGCGCGAGGTGCGCGCTGTAACACCCAAGAAGTTCCAATAACGTACGTAGCCCTTAGGTTAGACGATTGGAGGTGTTTAACATTAATCTTACAGTTTTCCTAAGTTCTTAAATAGAAAGTGAAGTTTGAGGTTAGAAAGTAAATAAAATTGTAATGATACCTAAGATACTTAGGTAGAGTATTGGTGTAATTGAGATTTTAGTTTAATGGAATGGAAAATTATAGAAATTAAATGGGAAAAGCGTGATGGAAGAGAGCTTTTACGTTTGATTAAATGTGAAGAGAAAGTGGAGGATTATTTGTATAAAAAGAATGAATTTAGTGGTAAAAGTTAAAAGGTGGACAAGTTGGTTTTTAAAATGGATGGAAATGAAAGGTTAAAAAGTAAAATCTTCTTCTTCTTCTCCCTTTGCTTCCACGAAAATTGCAGCATCCTTGAGGGTTTCTCCCCTCCATTTCCATCAAATTTTTCAAGCTTTTAAGGTAAAAATTAATTGGGTTTTATGTTATATGCAATGGAGGAGTGGTTTTTGATGTTTTGAAGGTGTTTTTGTTGAGTTTGATTAGGGTTTGGGAAACCCTAATTGGGAGGTCAGAATTTCCTCTTTCATTTGCTAGTTTTATCCTAAATTTGATGGTTTAATCCTTAGCTAGGTTGGTTTAGGTTATTTTTAGAGATAGATTAGAGTTTAGACGGAAGTTGTGCAAAAACCAGTTTTTAGTGTATAAGAGACCAATTCTGTTTTGATGATTTCCAATTGGCCAAGTTGTTTGGTTGTTGAATTTGATTGTTTCAATGGATAGTAGACGTGTAAAGGTTTACGGAATGGGGTGTAACGTCTAAATTCGTTGAAAAACGAGTAAGTTATGGCCGATTGAAGTTGGACACTAATATTTGTGGGAATTTCGGGTTTTAGGTGTTATGTTTTAAAGTTGGTTGAGCTGTTGTTAGTTTTGGGTTAGATAATTCCTTAGAATTTCTTAGAGTGTTGCTAAGTTATTTTCCCTATATTTGTTAGGTTAACGAGCGAGTAATTAGATTAAGCGGAGTAAGCGAGCACGTGCCGAGAAACCAGGTAAGTAGAGGAACGTGTGTGCTTTTGCCTTCGGGCCTACACCATGGAACAGTAGGGATGTTTGTTTGTTTGATTGATTGTTTGTTTTGGTTTGAACATTGTATTGTCATGCATCATTATTTTTGAACTACGAACCACGAGTTTTGAGCATGGTTTTAGATGGTGAGCACGAAATGAAATGTGAATAAAGTTGGAGTTACCCCGTCGCGTTAGGGTGCCAATCGCGAGGGACTCTATGAGAGAGTTGCCCCGTCATGTTAGAGTGACACTTGCGAGGAACTCTATTGGAGCCATCTAGTCACGTTAGGGTGCTAGGTTAGCACTCGTGAGAGGATTTATGAAAGATAAAGAAAACGAAACGAGATGATTAGAGTTGGAGTCGCCCCGTCGCGTTAGTGTGGCCCTTGCGAGGACTCCATGGGAGTCATCCAGTCGCGTTAGGGTGGCACTTGCGAGGGACTCTATGGGAGTTGGACACCTGCGAGGGACTCTATGGGACTTGCCCCGTCTCGTTAGGATGGCACCTGCGAGGGACTCCATAGGAGTTGTCCCGTCGCGTTAGGGTGGCACCGGCGAGGGACTCTATGGGAGTTGCCCAGTCGCGTTAGGGTGGCACCTGCGAGGGACTCTATGGGAGTTGCCCAGTCGCGTTAAGGTGTTAGGTTAACACTTGTGAGGGAGGGACTCTATGATAGATAAATGAAACGATAACGAAACGAAAACAACAGAGTGAGTAGAAACTGCATCTGTTAGGATTGTGTATACATTGGGTATGTCGACATGCATTATTCCCTACTTACTAAGTATTAGGCTTACGTTTTGTGTTCTATGGTATAGGTGACGATAGGATTGCAAGTGAGGCTGATGAAGGAGCTCAGGCCTAGGGGCCAGTCGACGACGCACGGGGCATGCCGGTGCAGGTAATTGTCAGGGCACCTCGACCATGATCCTCCGGGAGTGTGTGTGGGATTGGTATTTTGACTGTATATAGGTAGATTAGTTTAGACTTTATTTTGTAAATGATAGTGGTTTTAAAACTATGGTGAATGTTCTTTTGGAATGGCTTTGGATATGTTTTATAAATTGTTGGATTTTCGTGTTTATGGATTTCAAAACTTTAGTTATTATGCTGTTCGATTTTTCGTATAGAAAATGACGTTGGTTTTCACTTGTTTTCATGTTTTTGCTGACGTTTTGGAGTCGATTTTCCAAGATTTTTACGTGTCGGGAAGTGGGATATATTGGGAAAAGTTTTGGGTAAATTTTGGTAAGTTGGTTGGTAAAAATTTGAAGAAAATTGCATTGGAGTCGAGGTGGTGCGCTGTGGCCGGAGGAGGGCGCGCTGGCGCCAGGCAAGGTGCGCAGCAGGCTCGCAAAGCGCTCTGCTGGGGCGCGGGCAGCGCCCAGCGCCGATCAATCAGCAGGGTCACTGTTGCGCGATTGGGCAACCCGAGATGTTGCTGATTGATCAACGTTGTGCGCCGATCGATCGGCACCTCGTGCGCGCGGGTTGGCGCGTGCAGTACGTTGTTGCGCGCAAAGTGCGCGCAGCGGCAGTGAGCGATGCATGTGCTATCTGGGCGATGCGCGCACCCAATGCGTGCGCACGGCACCCAAGATGTGCCAACCCAAACTTTTTTCAAATTTTTGGTTTTTCAAAAATGTTTTAGCCCGATCTTTTTAGACACTTTTGGCATATATTTCACGCACGTTTTCCAACCATTTTTTAGGGTTCGAAAAACCCAAAAATCGAGTCAAAATTTTATCAAATTTTAATTTAAACTTCGTTTTAAACATGGTAAGTGTGAGCCAAGTAGCGCACCGAGCCGGGACGGGTTCGGGGGCATTATAACAGCACTGATCGATCGCAAAATATTGGTCAGGCAACCCGAGAGGTTGCCAATCGATCGGCACCTGGCGCTTAAGGTTGTGCGCACGCGGCGCGCACTGCCTGGGCAACGCGTGTGGCGCCTGTTGTGGCCTACTTCGAAAAATTTTCAAATTCTTTCCTTTTCAAATATTTTTTAACTCGACTTTTTCTGACGCATTTTGTATGTATTTTATGAACTTTTTCCAGACGTTTTGAAGTTTTCAAAAAAAACCCAAAAATCGAGTCGAAATTTTATCAAAAATTTATTTAATCGTAGTTTAATGGTTTGTAAGAGTGAGCAAAGTAGCGACCCGAGCTAGGATGGGTTCGGGGGCGTTACAAGCACACCTTCCTCTCAAGAGCTATAGAACTCCAAATCTTTGAATAGCCCTAAGCAAGCACCTTTAACAAGCAAGTAGCTAGCTTCCACTTTCCTTACTTAATAGCAAGGTGTGAAAGCCTTCGCTATAGCTTATACTTCTACTTTGCATCCCAAAGAAAGTACCCCTGCTTGCTAGTACACAAGCTAGTAAGCTAGTATACTAGCATTTGCCCAATTGCTTTTAGATAATTACCTCCTAGTTTCCACCTATCCTGTCCACTTGATTTAGGGCAGCGGAACTCATCTGAAAAGTTGATTTTCTAGATCAGAACGTGAACTCTGAGAATGGGGGTGTACAAGTTAACCATATAGAATCGATCCATGACCCCTAAACAAAAGGAGTCCTTTACCAAGTAAGCTAGGCCCCTTAACTTAAGAAAGTACCTTTACCCGCCTCAACCAATCTTAGCTCGGACAAGCCAACAGCCAATACTGAGTCCTTTCCCTGGGATAGGCTAATCAAAACAAATATGACTTGCATCCCTTATCTTTGAGACTACCCTTAGGACTCTATAAAGTCATTTAACAGCAGATAGACAGAAGTTATGACAACCCTCACACGAGAGACAAAAAGAAGGCTTTCATTAAGAGAATTTAACCATCTTTGATAGAAGAGAGAAGAGGGATAGCAATCAATGCTATGGCTACTTTAGGACAATTCCCACCTTAGGCCCCTACTGTGACAACAGCTACAACGCATCCTACATCAGAAAATGCTATCGACGAAACAAACCTTTATCAAGCATATCACCATGACCTGGTACAAAACCAATCTTTACTTTTCTGAATCCATTACAAGAAAAGCGTTATAACAGTAGTTACACAGCCACTGAATGTCTTAGATAGCTGTAAGTGAAAGAAGGGTACTAAGCAGCTAGGAAAGCGGCTAGCTAGTTTACTTACTTGTTTGTACTCCCATCTGAAATACTACTTGAAAGTCCATATTCAACTCAAAGAAGAAGCAAGCTTCAATGCTCCCTAAGACAAGAGAGCCCTCATTATGGGGAGGGTAAAGAGCTTCCAACGCAAAGCGGCCTTTCATTATATAAACAGGTGAAAAACAATCAAAGCCCATGAAAGGTATGGGGAAAACCCACCACCCTTAACAATACGTGGCCAACTTAACGCTTTCTTGTTCACAACACAACCAATCCCTCAAAGCAATGAATGCGTTCAAAAGAATGCCATAGCACAAGAAAAAATTTATGCGCTGCTGAATACGGGATGGTACGTACGACTTAGAGCCAAGGCATTTATAGGTCTCCTGTCGGAGTTCTATCTAGGAAGTGATAGCTCAAAAGGCAATTCTTCCTGGGTCTAAAACAGCAAATGGGAAGGCTCTTTCTCCTCACACTCACTCTTATCTATATCCTTCCAAAATCCTAGTGTTGGTTACCATCTTCAAAGCTATTGCTGCGGAACTCATCTGAAAAGTCGATTTTCTAGATCAGAACGTGAACTCTGATTTACCACACTATCCGGAAGGACAACTTGTGGAACCTCAATATCCACAGGCTTATTAGCTAAATGGTAGTTGACACAGACAATACGGTCGGTCGCTTCTCGTGGATTTGAATAACCCTACTGTGCAAAAATGGGATATGCATTTGAAACAGGTGCCTCAGTTACTATATATATCATGAGCGATAGGAAAATGGATCGAGTATACCTTTATCCAAGAAAAGGTCTTTCTAGTTTGCATGGTCCAATCATTGAGACCAGAAATTTCTACAATAAAATTAGGTAGGTTGCTAATGTAGTTCTCTATCCCTGATTGTGCTATTTACTGAAAGAATTTGACTCGAATCTAGGAGGGTAGAAGAAAGAAGTAAAATTCTTAATGATTTACTTATGTACAGAGTAACAAACATGAAAATGAGATCAGTGGATCATTTTTGAGTCATTTATTGAATGATAAATCACAATAAGTGACAGAGATACATGATTTAAATAACGGAAGATCCAATATTTGAAAATTGTGTTTAGAATATCTAGAAAAGTGCAAACAAGACCAGATATAATTTGATCATTATGAGCAAAGAAAAAATCTTTGTAAACAGATCCAATCATTAGTTCCAGGAGAATGGAAGCCTATACATAAATCAGTTAATAAAAGAATAGAAAAAGCTTTGATTGTATCACGTAAGTTATATAGGAACTCTTGAATCAAAGAGTTAAGAAGAAAAAATTGTTCATTACCTAGAATAGAATAAGCACTTAGAATAACAAAAGAGATTTTACTTGTCGAGAAGTACAAAATCATATGGATACGATCATGATTGTGTATCATGATCAATTGGATTGTTTCTTTGTAAATTTTGATAGGAAGCTTTTGTAGATGTGTTTCTGGGTATTCTTTTATCATTTCGTCCAATTCTAGAACTTTTCAAAAAATCTTTTTTTTCTGATTCAAGAAAATTTCAGATTCCCCAGTATTCCACCAATTAGTAACCCAAGATTCTAGGCTTTTTTTAAATGAAAGAGATATCGCAAAAAAACTACAGATGCAAGAGAATGAATGCTTTCATTTTTGCCATTTTTTCTTTCTTTTTTTTCATGAACTTACTTCATTTGTCAACTTGATAAATATTGAATATTCATATCAAACATAAGTTCTATTACAAGTCTGATTGAGAATATAATCAATCTATTCTCGGTTTTTTATTTGTGCTTGAGTGGTTAGTCCTTCAATTTGAAAACAATACAAAAATAGAATAACAAAGAATAATCCACTTTTGAAATTCGAATAAAGAAAAAAAAGATCTATTGTTTCGCAATTACTCAAATTTGAAGCATTTCAATGAATGCACGAAAGAACCACTTCAGGATTAGGATTTATAGGTGAAAGAAGTCTTCTAGAAAATCTTTAAAAAAAAAAAGCCTGTTAAAAACTAAGAATGCGAAAGCATTCATTCTTCGCTTCATTTTTCAAAATACTTCAATTAGTACATGCAATAAATAGGCTAATTCTGCAGCTTTTTGTTCAGAGATCAAATTCTTCTCATTACGAGTCAAGTCCCTAGTGTAACACCCGGTTTTACGGGATTTTAAAACTTTCACTATATAATTGTAATTTCGTAAATATAGTGAATTTAGCTCGTTTTGCGAACGAAAAGTTTTAATAGAGCCCTAGCAATAAATTGAAATTATTTGTGAAATATGAAAATTTGGAGAAACCGGATCGATGAATCTGTAACGCCCCTGAACCGGCCATGGCTCGGTGCGCTACTTTCCTAACAAATCCCGCGTTTAAAATGACATTTAAAATAAAATACGATAGAAATTTGACTCGATTTTCGAGTTTTGCGAACCCTCAAAATTTGGTGAAAAATGTGCCCAGAATACATGCAAAACGTGTTGGAAAAGATCGGGTTAAAACATATTAGAAATAAGAAATTTTTAAAAAATTAAAAAAGTTTATGTGCTGGGCGGCACGCGCGTGCCACTGAATGTCTTAGATTGCTGTAAGTGAAAGAAGGGTACTAAGTAGCTAGGAATGCGGCTAGCTAGTTTACTTACTTGTTTGTACTCCCATCTGAAATACTACTTGAAAGTCCATATTCAACTCAAAGAAGAAGCAAGCTTCAACATTCCCTAAGAAATGAGAGCCCTCATTATGGGGAGGGTAAAGAGCTTCCAACGCAAAGCGGCATTTCATTATATAAACAGGTGAAAAAAAATCAAAGCCCATGAAAGGTATGGGGAAAACCCACCACCCTTAACCATACGAGCCCAACTTAACGCTTTCTTGTTCACAACACAACCAATCCCTCAAAGCAATGAATGCGTTCAAAAGAATATCGTAGCACAAGAAAAAGTTTATGCGCGGCTGAATACGGGGTGGTACGTACGACTTAGAGCCAAGGCATTCATAGGTCTCCTGTCGAAGTTCTATCTAGGAAGTGATAGCTCAAAAGGCAATTCTTCCTGGGTCTAAAAAAGCAAATGGGAAGGCTCTCTCTCCTCACACTCACTCTTATCTATATCCTTCCAAAATCCTAGTGTTGGCTACCATCTTCAAAGCTATTGCTGCGGAACTCATCTGAAAAGTCGATTTTCTAGATCAGAACGTGAACTCTGATTTACCATTCCCAAGAACTTGTTTCAATTGTTATCATAAAGAATTCGAACAACTCCTTCAAATACACTATCCGGAAGTACAACTTGTGGAACCTCAATATCCATAGCCTTATTAGCTAAATGGCAGTTGGCACAGACAATACGGTCGGTCGCTTCTCGTGGATTTGAATAACCCTACTGTGCAAAAATAGGATATGCATTTGAAACAGGTGCCTCAGTTACTATATATATCATGAGCGATAGGAAAATGGATCGAGTATACCTTTATCCAAGAAAAGGTCTTTCTAGTTTGCATGGTTCAATCATTGATCCCAAAAATTTCTACAATAAAATTAGGTAGGTTGCTAGTACAGTTCTCTATCCCTGATTGTGCTATTTACTGAAAGAATTTGACTCGAATCTAGGAGGGTAGAAGAAAAAAGTCAAATTCTTAATGATTTACTTATGTACAAAGTAACAAACATGAAAATGAGATCAGTGGATCATTTTTGAGTCATTTATTGAATGATAAATCACTACAAGTGACAGAGATACACGATTTAAATAACAGAAGATCCAGTATTTGAAAACTGTGTCTAGAATAACTAGAAAAGTGCAAACAAGACCAGATATAATTTGATCATTATGAGCAAAGAAAAAATCTTTATAAACAGATCCAATCATTAGTTTGAGGGGAATGGACGCCTATACATAAATGAGTTAATAAAAGAATAGAAAAAGCTTTGATTGTATCACTTAAGTTATACAGGAACTCTTGAATCCAAGAGTTAAGAAGAAAAAATTGTTCATTACCTAGAATAGAATAAGCACTTTGTAACACCCGAGAATTTTTCCTCAGTTTAATTAATCAAAAGAATTGGAGAGAAAATAATAAAAAGGTAAAGTAATTAAAAGTGAATAAAATTGCTTGAACTAAAATGTTTATTAAATTAGGTTCATGAAATTAAGCCGTGAGTTATAATTAAGAACGAGATTTAACGAAAGTCGAAATGGTCGGGAACACGGGAGGGCAAAACGGTAAATGAGGATTCGATTAATTAATGGTTATAATTATTATTATTATTATTAAATAATAATAATAAAATCGACAGAATAGCCGAAGCTATTCTGTCGAGCTCGAGCCCGAGCCCCGCGAGCGAAGAACAGGGGAGACGAGGGGGAGGCGACGCGGCGCTGTTCGACGGCGATTTCCGACGGTCTCCGGCCAGACGACGGCGGCGAGCAAGGTCCGGCCTGTCTCCGCGCACGAACCGACGGTAAGACCCTAGTTTTTCCCTGTTTTCGGTTCGGTTTAGGTCGTGGGTGACGAGCTCGATTGAGCTCCGATCACCGGCCGATTTTGGGTGTTTCTGGCGTGGGTTTGCCGACCCTTGAACCGGCGATGGCCATTGATCCGTGAGGTGCTCAATTTGAGCGAAAATCAGTGAATCCCGAATTAAGGGATTTCGGGTTGTGTGTAGCCTTGGAATTTCGATTAGTTTAGGCTAATTGAGGCTAATTGGGGTTGATTGGTGAGGAAATGGAGGGAAATCGATGAAAAACCGAGTTGGGGGAAATTTCCGGTTGAAGGGCAGTTCAGGTTTTGCCCTTTTCCACCTAGCCACGGTCATTTGTTTTAAAATTCCTTTTGGCAAGTTAAAATAGGTTATTAGAGGAGTACGTGGCCGCTGGAATCGTTTGATTCCGATAACCGACGCGAAAGTTACGCGCGTTCAAAGTTTCGGGTCGGTTTTACCAAACCCGAATTAGTGGCCCGCTTAGTTAAGTTTTAGTTGGATTAGGCTATAAATAATAGTTTGAAGTAAATTGGTGAATGTGGGCTTAATTTTAATGAAGTTTGAATATTTGCCGTAGGTCGAGCCGTAGGTGGGTAAGTAACCGAGTAGCCCCAGCGTGCTACAGAAGACAGGTAAGTTCTCGTGATCTTCTTTGGCCGATTGGCCTACACGGTACGTCGAATGTCGTCTCGAGGAGTTTTGGAGATGCAATGTTTACTTGGTTTGGGTAGCTAGGTTTTAGGAGTTTTTAGTTTACGCTTTACAGTCTTGATGGTACATATTATTGCTTGTTTACTGTAAGATATTGAACTGTTCACGCATCACTTGTTTTAAAGAAAAGCATGAAAACGAATTTCCGCACAGAGTTTTAAAGATAACGTGAAGCATTGCATTGGCCAAAAGGCGTATTGAGCATAGCATTGCCCGAAAGGCTTATTGGCCGAAAGGCGTATTGAGCATAGCATTAGCCGAAAGGCTTATTTGCCGAAAGGCGTATTGAGCATAGCATTGGCCGAAAGGCTTATTGGCCGAAAGGCGTATTGTCCGAAAAGCGTATTGGTCACGCGAGGTGAGGCTCAGGCACGGCTGTACGTGTTGTAAGCGTGCACCCCCCGCCTCTAGCTGGAAAGAGTAGTCCGCCCGCTAGATGAGCTCTCTTCGGTTAGAGGGATAGGATCTCGGTGACACCTATTGAGCATTGCATAATAAGATAAAATAAAGCATGATTTATCGAACTCATACGAACAGCATACATTGCATTTACGTAGAGCTTACTGGGATTTCATCTCATAGTGTATTGTATGGTGTAAGTGATTACGAGGATACAGGTGAGGATGAGATCCCTCCCCCTGAGGAATGATTCAGTTGACGAAGAATGGCTGCGGTGGTGTGCTGGCGCAGTCGAGGCTTATTTGACCCGTGGGACAGTATATATAGATTTTGAGGGTTTTAAGTTATTTTGGATAGAATAGGAAAATTGTATAGAAATTATAGGATGTTTGGTTCTGATAGTTGATAGGTTATATATTTATGGTTGAATAGAACATTTTAGGATGCTTGGTTCTGGATAGTTGATAGGATATATATATATATATATATATATATATTAATGTTTTAAACGTTTTAGAACTGTTTTTGTAATTTTAAAACAGGAGGATATGTTAAACTTTCAAACGGAACCACGCAGTTTATTTTCATGAAAACGTACTTTGTTATGGTTGTATTTTGAGTCGGTTTTGGGGTGGTATTTCGGAAGACGTACGAGTATCGGGTGTTTGATGTTAAGTTGTATTTTGTAAGTGTTCGTGTACGTATTGGTTTAAATAATTGTTTTGAACATTTTATTAAATTGATTTCAAATTGTTTCCGCATAAACACTAAGGATAAAGGAAAATGAAAAATATGGTACGGTAATTTAAGGGTAAATAAGGGTACAGTGTTAGGGTCATGACACACTTAGAATAACAAAAGAGATTTTATTTGTCGAGAAGTACAAAATCATATGGATACGATCATGATTGTGTGTCATGATCAATTGGATATTTTCTTTGTAAATTTCGATAGGAAGCTTTTGTGGATGTGTTTCTGGGTATTCTTTTATCATTTCGTCCAATTCTAGAACTTTTCAAAAATTCTTTTTTTTTCTGATTCAAGAAAATTTCAGATTCCCCAGTATTCCACCAATTAGTAACCCAAGCTTCTAGGCTTTTTTTAAATGAAAGAGAGATCGCAAAAAGACTACAGATGCAAGAGAATGAATGCTTTCATTTTTGCCATTTTTTCTTTCTTTTTGTTTTTATGAACTTACTTCATTTGTCAACTTGATAAATATTGAATATTCATATCAAATATAAGTTCTATTACAAGTCTGATTGAGAATATAATCAATCTATTCTCGGTTTTTTTTTGTGCTTGAGTGGTTAGTCCTTCAATTTCAAAACAATACAAAAATAGAATAACAAAGAATCCACTTTTGAAATTCGAATAAAGAAAAAAAAAGATCTATTGTTTCGCAATTACTCAAATTTGAAGCGTTTCGATGAATGCACGAAAGAACCACTTCAGGATTAGGATTTATAGGTGAAAGAAGTCTTCTAGAAAATCTTTCAAAAAAAAATCCTGTTAAAAACTAAGAATGCGAAAGCATTCATTCTTCGCTTCATTTTTCAAAATACTTCAATTAGTACACGCAATAAATAGGCTAATTCTGCAGCTTTTTGTTCAGAGGTCAAATTCTTCTCATTATGAGTCAAGTCCCTAGTGTAACACCCGGTTTTACGGGATTTTAAAACTTTCACTATATAATGGTAATTTCGTAAATATAGTTAATTTAGCTCGTTTTGCGAACGGAAAGTTTTAATAAAGCCCTAGCAGTAAATTGAAATTATTTGTGAAATATGAAAATTTGGAGAAACTGGATCGATGAATCTGTAATGCCCCCGAACCCGCCCTGGCTTGGTGCGCTACTTTGCTAACAAATCCAGCGTTTAAAATGACGTTTAAAATAAAATACGATAAAAATTTGACTCGATTTTTGAGTTTTGCGAACCCTCAAAATTTGTTGGAAAACGTGCCCAAAATAAATGCAAAACGTGTCGAAAAAGATCGAGTTAAAATATATTAGAAATAGGAAATTTTAAAAAATTTAAAAAGTTTATGTGCTGGGCGGCACGCGCGTGTAACACCCCTAAAACTGTACCCGTTTTTCCCCGAATATATTTTTTTTTATCCTATTAAATTTAATTAAACTTTAAGTGGAAGCTAAAACGAAATCGAAACCAGAATCGAAATCGGAATTGAAAACTAACCTTTAAAACAATTTAAATAAAACTTTTTAAAACAATTAAATTAAATCAATTAAAACTAGTAAAACATAATAAAACATTAGGAGGGCAGAATTGGAATTCTGCCCTCAAAAGGAGCAGCGACTGGTCGCTGCTAATTGCAGCGCCCAATCGCCGCGGGCGCTGCACATCGCAGCGCCCAGTCGCTGCACTTGTGCAGCGATCGGGCGCTGCATGTTGCAGCGCCCAGTCGCTGCACAGCAGCGACCAGAACACTTGCTCTCTGGGATTTCCAGAGAGCAACTAGTGCATACTTACCTTCAATTCTTTCACAGAATTGAACTCCTCTATTTGCTCTCTGGAATCTGATTCCAGAGAGCAAAACTCTTCTTTTTACACAGACACGCACCATATCACACGACCTAAACTCCAACTGATACTCGATCATTAAAACGTACTCACCTCAATCGATTTGCGTCAGACTTTGCGAAGTCCAACTGCATAGATAGCTCTAAAAACCGAGCTTATCCGTACAATCCTAAAAGTCTTTAAGACGTTTCGTAACATTTAAAACGCAGTTTAAACCCAAAAATATTTCTATATACGTTAAATACAATTTAAACCCAGCAGTTCCAGAATTTCTATACTATACATCTATACATGTCAAACAGGCCCCAAAACCCTCAAAATCTATACATACTGGCCCCAACGGGTCGTGTAAGCCTCGACTGCGCCCAGCACACCACCCGCCGCAGCCATCAGCCGCACTGAGCTATGCCTCAGGTGGAGGAACGTCGTCCTCACCTGGTATCTCGTAGTCTATGTCACCTACACCATACATAAACACACTATGAGATAAATCTCAGTAAGCCCTAGTAATGCGATGCATGCTGTGCTATGAGTTCGATAAATCATACTTTATTTTATCTTTCTATGCAATGTTCTGTAGGTGTCCACCGAGATCCTATACCCTCTAACCAGAGAGAGCTCATCCAGCGGGCGGACTACTCTTTCCGGCTAGAGGAGGGGGGTACACGCTTACAATCCGTACAGCCGTGCCTGAGCCCCACCTCGCGTGACTACTGTAACCTGTATGCCTTTTCGGCCGTGAACTGTAAGCCTTTCGGCCGTGAACTGTAAGCCTTTCGGCCGTGAACTGTAAGCCTTTCGGCCGTGAACTGTAAGCCTTTCGGCCGTGAACTGTAAGCCTTTCGGCCGTGAACTGTAAGCCTTTCGGCCGTGAACTGTAAGCCTTTCGGCCGTGAACTGTAAGCCTTTCGGCCGTGAACTGTAAGCCTTTCGGCCGTGAACTGTAAGCCTTTCGGCCGTGAACTGTAAGCCTTTCGGCCGTGAACTGTAAGCCTTTCGGCCGTGAACTGTAAGCCTTTCGGCCGTGAACTGTAAGCCTTTCGGCCGTGAACTGTAAGCCTTTCGGCCGTGAACTGTAAGCCTTTCGGCCGTGAACTGTAAGCCTTTCGGCCGTGAACTGTAAGCCTTTCGGCCGTGAACTGTAAGCCTTTCGGCCGTGAACTGTAAGCCTTTCGGCCGTGAACTGTAAGCCTTTCGGCCGTGAACTGTAAGCCTTTCGGCCGTGAACTGTAAGCCTTTCGGCCGTGAACTGTAAGCCTTTCGGCCGTGAACTGTAAGCCTTTCGGCCGTGAACTGTAAGCCTTTCGGCCGTGAACTGTAAGCCTTTCGGCCGTGAACTGTAAGCCTTTCGGCCGTGAACTGTAAGCCTTTCGGCCGTGAACTGTAAGCCTTTCGGCCGTGAACTGTAAGCCTTTCGGCCGTGAACTGTAAGCCTTTCGGCCGTGAACTGTAAGCCTTTCGGCCGTGAACTGTAAGCCTTTCGGCCGTGAACTGTAAGCCTTTCGGCCGTGAACTGTAAGCCTTTCGGCCGTGAACTGTAAGCCTTTCGGCCGTGAACTGTAAGCCTTTCGGCCGTGAACTGTAAGCCTTTCGGCCGTGAACTGTAAGCCTTTCGGCCGTGAACTGTAAGCCTTTCGGCCGTGAACTGTAAGCCTTTCGGCCGTGAACTGTAAGCCTTTCGGCCGTGAACTGTAAGCCTTTCGGCCGTGAACTGTAAGCCTTTCGGCCGTGAACTGTAAGCCTTTCGGCCGTGAACTGTAAGCCTTTCGGCCGTGAACTGTAAGCCTTTCGGCCGTGAACTGTAAGCCTTTCGGCCGTGAACTGTAAGCCTTTCGGCCGTGAACTGTAAGCCTTTCGGCCGTGAACTGTAAGCCTTTCGGCCGTGAACTGTAAGCCTTTCGGCCGTGAACTGTAAGCCTTTCGGCCGTGAACTGTAAGCCTTTCGGCCGTGAACTGTAAGCCTTTCGGCCGTGAACTGTAAGCCTTTCGGCCGTGAACTGTAAGCCTTTCGGCCGTGAACTGTAAGCCTTTCGGCCGTGAACTGTAAGCCTTTCGGCCGTGAACTGTAAGCCTTTCGGCCGTGAACTGTAAGCCTTTCGGCCGTGAACTGTAAGCCTTTCGGCCGTGAACTGTAAGCCTTTCGGCCGTGAACTGTAAGCCTTTCGGCCGTGAACTGTAAGCCTTTCGGCCGTGAACTGTAAGCCTTTCGGCCGTGAACTGTAAGCCTTTCGGCCGTGATAAGCCTTTCGGCCGTGAACTGTAAGCCTTTCAGCCGTGAACTGTAAGCCTTTCGGCCGTGAACTGTAAGCCTTTCGGCCGTGCACTGTAAGCCTTTCGGCCGATGCTATGCTTTACGTTATCTTTAAAACTCTGTGCGGAAATTCGTTTTCATGTTTTTCTTTAAAACCAAGTGATGCTTGAACAGTTCAATATTATACAATAAACAAGCAACACATAGACCATCGGGACTTTAAAAAAAAACGTAAACTATAAACTCCTAAGACCTAGCTACCCAAACCGAGCAAAACTAACTAAGGCATCTCCAAAAACGCCTCGAGACGACACGATGTACGGTGTAGGCCGATTTGGCCAAAGAAACTCACGAGAACTTACCTCGCGTCCAAAGCAGCTTAAACCCGTCCACGAGCACTGTTTACCTAAGCAATTTACAAGGATTTACGTTAAACGAGTTTATTCAAAAATCTCGAAATTTCATAAATTCTAACATTTTTCCTAAATCGATTAGATTCGTCCAAATACGTCCAACACGTTCAATATTTACTTAATCATTGACAACCTATCGATTACGAGCCCTAGATCTCGTTTTTAATCGAAAATCTAAACGAACCTAAACGTTTAAAACTTTACGAAACTCGGATTTCAATGTTCCAAAACTATAGAGACTTACCGAGAACGTCGATTGGAGGAGAACGCGTGAAGAAAACGAGACGAACGGAAGGAAAATCGGAGTCGGAATGGTTGGATTTCACTGTCGGCAGAGGAGGTTCTACGAGGGCTTTTTCTTCTCTGGAAGAAAATGAGGGATTTCAATCGCAGAAGTGTTCTGCGATTGAAACAAATTCGATTTTAAATGAAGAAATAAATAATTGAATGCTAAAGACGATTTTGCCCTTTTCTAAGTTTTTATATTAACTTTGTTCTTCGGTTCGTTAATCGTCCAACGATTTGAGTTCCCAAAACTTCCTTATTTCACCAATAAGTCCAACTTAGTACTCGGGATCTAATAAAACTGACCGTTCGCAATTCGGACCTCGTTTACTAATTTTACGAGAACGTCTTTTACACTACAAGAAACTTAATTACTCGGAATATAACGTTGTTACTCCGAAAATTCCCGTAAATTTCTTAAAATTCTTATTATTTGCTAGGGTCATAATGGCGCTTTCTTTTCGTGAAACGGACCTGATTTGACATATTTATCAAAAATGACATTATATAATAAAATAACAATATAGTATAATATATCTGAAATCCGTACATGCTGGGTATTACATTCTACCCTCCTTATTCAGAATTTTGTCCACAAAATTAAATCATACATATAACTCACTCAAAACAGCGTGGGATAACTCGTCATCATATCTTGTTGTCGTTCCCAAGTCGCCTCTTCCACCTCATGGTTCCGCCAAAGGACTTTGACTAGCGGAATTTCCTTGTTGCGCAAAATCTTGGTGGAAAACTCCAAAATACGTAACGGCCTCACCTCGTAATTCAAGGTAGGCTGTACCTCGATCTCCGTAGGCTCTATGATATGCGACGGATTGCGAAGACACTTCCGAAGCATAGACACGTGGAATACGTCGTGGATACCCTCCATAGAAGCTGGAAGCTGTAGTCTGTACGCTAGCTTCCCGATCCTCTTCAGAATAGGAAAGGGCCCCACATAACGAGGGTTTAACTTACCCCTCCTTCCAAATCTCGCTATGCCTTTGAATGGAGAAACTTTAAGGTAGACCTCGTCACCTTCTTCAAACTCTAGCTCTCTCCGTCGTGTGTCTGCATAGCTCTTTTGCCTGCTCAGAGCTACCATAATACGCTGTCGAATAATGGCAATCTTCTCTGTCGTCTGCTGTAGAATCTCGGGACCAACGATGCTGGCCTCGCCAACCTCGCTCCAATATAGTGGAGATCTACACATCCGACCATATAAGGCTTCATACGGAGCCATGCCAATAGTAGCCTGGTAGCTGTTATTATACGAGAACTCGATCAGCGGTAAATATCGGCTCCAAGAGCCCTGAAACTCCAGCACACACGCTCTGAGCATATCCTCCAGAATCTGATTAGTCCTCTCTGTCTGACCATCGGTCTGAGGATGAAACGCTGTGCTGAAATCTAGCTGAGTCCCCATAGCTCTGTGTAAACTCTTCCAGAACTTTGACGTGAATCTAGGATCCCTGTCGGAGACAATAGAAACTGGAACTCCGTGCAATCTGACAATCTCCTGCACATAGAGTTCGGCAAGCTGATCCATAGACGATGTCATCTTTACGGGCAAAAAGTGAGCCGACTTTGTCAATCGGTCCACAATAACCCAAATGCCGTCGTGGCCTCTCGTAGTCCTCGGGAGCCCCACAATGAAATCCATAAAGATCTGCTCCCATTTCCACTCCGGAATCGGCAGTGGCTGTAGTGTTCCAGCTGGTCTCTGGTGCTCCGCCTTAACCTGTTGACAAACTAAACATGTCTCGACGTACTGGGCGACCTCTCTCTTCATACCTGGCCACCAAAAGTGCTGCCGTAAGTCCCGGTACATCTTGGTACTTCCCGGGTGTACAGAATAAGCTGAAGAATGTGCCTTAGCCAATATCTCCTTCCTCAGACTCTCGTCGCTAGGCACGTACCACCTGTGCCCGAACTTCAGAATACCATCCGCTGATAAATGGAAATCCGACGAGTCATCTAACATCATACTGGATCGAAGCTCCATACACTCCGAATCGCTCCGCTGAGCCTCTCGTATACGATCCAGAATAGTCGGCCTGAGAGAAATGTTGGCGAGCATACCGGATAACTCAGCCACTATCTCCACGTCGAACCTCTCAATCTCAGATCGCAGCGTAACTGACATCGCTGCTAATGAAGGCTGACTCGCAGAAGGCACTCTACTCAAGGCATCAGCAACCTTGTTCGCCTTCCCCGGATGGTAATGTCAAAATCATAGTCTTTAACAAACTCGAGCCATCGTCTCTGTCTCATGTTCAGCTCCTTCTGCGTAAATAGGTACTTCAGGCTCTTGTGGTCGGAGAATACGTCGCACTGCTGCCCATACAAATAGTGTCTCCATATCTTCAGTGCGAAGACCACAGCCGCTAACTCGAGGTCATGCGTAGGGTAGTTCTGCTCATACGGCTTCAGCTGCCGAGAAGCGTAAGAAATGACTCTCCCCTATTGCATCAGAACACAACCGAGTCCCACTCCAGATGCATCGCAATAAACACTGAATCTGACACCTTCAACAGGCAGTGCCAGCACTGGAGCGGTGGTCAACCTCTGCTTTAACTCCGCAAAGCTGTCATCACAAGCAGACGACCATATAAATCTCTCATGCTTTCGAGTCAATCGTGATAAGGGAAGTGCGATCTTCGAGAACCCCTGAATAAACTTCCGGTAATAACCGACCAATCCGAGAAATCCACGTACCTCACGTACATTCTTCGGCTGCGGCCAATCACTGACCGCCTGGACTTTGCTCGGATCCACAGAAACTCCGTCCTGTGATATAATATGGCCAAGGAAACTCACTCTGTCAAGCCAGAACTCGCACTTGGAAAACTTCGGATAGAGCTGGCACTGACTCAATATCTGTAAAACGATCCTCAAATGCTCCTCGTGGTCTTCCTTCGTCTTAGAATAGATGAGGATGTCGTCAATAAATACCACTACGAACTTGTCCAAGTACTCCTTAAAGACACGGTTCATCAGATCCATGAACGCTGCAGGAGCATTAGTGAGCCCAAATGACATAACGAGGAACTCATAATGCCCATACCTCGTCCTGAACGCGGTCTTTGGCACGTCATCCCTTCGGACCTTCAGCTGATAGTAACCCGAGCGCAGGTCGATCCTGGAGAATACTCGGGCACCCTGTAGCTGATCAAACAAGTCGTCGATCCTGGGCAGTGGATACTTGTTCTTCACTGTCAACTTGTTCAACTCCCTGTAATCAATACACATCCTGAGGGTCCCGTCCTTCTTTTTAACAAACAGAACAGGCGCACCCCAGGGCGAAACGCTGGGTCGGATGAAACCCTTCTCTAATAGCTCGTCAAGCTGAGTCCTCAACTCTCTTAACTCAGCCGGCGCTAATCTGTACGGATTCTTAAACGTCGGCGCGGTGTTCGGATAGACATCAATTGTGAACTCAATCTCCCGGTCGGGCGGTAATCCGGGAAGATCGTGTAACGACCTAGACACTGTACCCATATTTACCCTTAATTACCGTACAAATTTTTCATTTTTTTTTTTACACTTTATACTTATATCTTTAACTTATCATTTTAAACAAACTTAATTAAACTTTAAACTAAACCTAAACCGAAATCAGAAATTAAATCTAACTTTCGAAGCTTTTAAACCAAATTAAAACAATTAAAAGTAAATAAAGTAAACTATTTAAAACAATTAAAATTATTTAAAACAGTAAACAAATCGCGGAGGGCAAAACCGGAAAAACGGAGGGGAGTAATTGCGGCGACTGAGCGCCTAGGCGCTGCAATGTGCAGCGACCATTTTCTCCACTCCCTCTCTGGAATCGGATTCCAGAGAGCAATCTCCTACTTCGTTTCTCTATTTTTACAAGTACTCACTGGAATCCAGAGAGCAGAACATCACCCTGCCACTTTTAGCATTTCCCACTTCCACCACTAATCACCGTCAATTTATCATTTAAACTTAACTAATACGTATTCTAAACTCAATCTATTTGCAGCGGACTTTGCGAAATCCAACCGCGTGGATAGCTCTAAAAACCGAGCATATCCGTAACAACCTAAAAACATTTCAAAACATTTTCGTAACGTTTAACTAACAGATTAAACCAAACAATTCAATATACCGTTTATAAAATAGATTTCCAAAACATTCAGTAAACAGTTTAAACAAAAGAGTTTTACATGCAATTACTAAAACCTTTTCTAACTCCTATCCAGATCCAAACAACCTAAAATACTCTATACGATTATCAGTTCAAAACATCTCAAAATAACCTCAAACCCTCAAAACACGTATATACTTCCCCCACGGGTCGGTAAAGCATCGACTGCGCAACACACCACCGCAACCCATCTTCCGTCAACTGCCTCATGCCTCAGGAGGAGGAATGTCCTCACCTGTTTCCTTGTAAACACCTACACCATACAGACATCTATGAGATAATTAAATCTCAGTAAGCTCTAGTAAATGCAGATGCATGCGTGCGTATGCCATTCAGAAAACATGCTCAGATTTAGATACAGATACAGATTCATTTATTTCTTTGCTTTGCTTTGCTATAAACTGTATACCGATTGCTTTACTTTGCTTTGCTATAAACTATATACCGATTTCTTTACTTTACTTTGCTATAAACTGTATACCGATGGGCCATTTAAACTATATACCGAAGGGTCATTTAAACTGTATACCGATTGCTTTACTTTGCTTTGCTATAAACTATATACCGATTTCTTTACTTTACTTTGCTATAAACTGTATACCGATGGGCCATTTAAACTATATACCGAAGGGTCATTTAAACTGTATACCGATTGCTTTACTTTGCTTTGCTATAAACTATATACCGATTTCTTTACTTTACTTTGCTATAAACTATATACCGATGGGCCATTTAAACTGTATACCGAAGGGTCATTCTTTCTTTGCATTTACCTTAAAACGTCGTGCGGAAATTCGTTTTCATGACATTTAAAACACGTGATGCATGAACAGATATGAACATAAAATAAACAAGCAACATATGTACCACCAAGACCGAAATAGAATAACCTATAACAATTGTAAACCTATCTACCCGACCCAAAGCAATTTAAAACAAACAATCCATTGAGATCCTCGACGCTACATCGAAGTACGGTGTAGGCCAATCGGCCAGAAAAGATCACGAGAACTTACCTCGTGTCCAAAGCAGCTCAAGCTCCGTCCACGAGCGCTGTTTGTCTGAAGCAAAACGCAATTATCGACGTTAAAACTATCTTAAGTTAATAAACGTCCAAATTGTCAAAACCTTAACTAAAGGACTTTTCCTAAAATCATAACTTAACTAATCGAAGCGTTTAAACCACTAATTAGTGCTCGACAGTTCGAAATCACATTTACGAGCTTTTCCTTAAAAACCCGAAAATTCCTAATTTTTTACTTTTTCGCAAATTGATTTAACTTCGTCCAATAACGTCAAATACGTTCAATATATACTTAATCAAGGCTAACCTATTAATTACGAACCCTAATTCGCGTTTTTAACGAAAATCGATCGAAACCCTAATTAACTAAATCTCCGTAAAACTCGAAATAAAAGCTCTAAAACTACAGAGACATACCTAGAACGTCGATTGGAGAAGAAAGCACGAAGAAAACGGAACGATCGGAGGAGAAAACGGAGTTCGACGTGGAGAACCCGTCGATGGCAGAGAAGGAGATCGCAAATTGGAGCTTCCCTGGCGTGAAAATGGTGGAGGAGGAAGGAGAAGAGTGATTTTAATTAAAAATTTACTTTACAAATTACCATTTTGCCCTTACACTTAATTCTATTTTGTTTCGTCCTTCGGTTCGTTAATCGTCCAACTATTCGGGTTTACCAAATTTCCTTATTTCACCAACAAGTCCAGCTTATTATTTGGGATTTAACAAAACTGTCTGTTTGCAATTCGGATCTCGTTTGCTATTTTTCACGAGAACATCTTTTACAATAAGAGAAATGTATTTACTCGGAATATAGCGTCTAAACTCCGAAAATTCTCATAATTTCCTTAAAATCCATATTAATAATTAGGATCATAATGGTGCTTTCTTTTCGTGAAACAGACTTGATTTGACATATTTACAAAAATGCCATTATATATTAAAATAATAATATCCAGAAAAGCTGGATATTACATTATTGTAGCGACCCACGTCCGAAACCCCGCCCAGCCCACGTCCCGAACCCCGGCCCAGCCCACGCCCTGCAACCCCGTCCCCGGCCCAGGTGCTCCTGGGTTTACACCGAGCGACGTGTCCAGCCACGTGTCCAGTCCGTGTTCAGCAGCGTGTCCGGCACGTGCTCCGCAACGTGTCCACTACTCACAGAACTTTCCCCTCCCTGCAGGGAGGGGAAAGTTCTGTGAGTAGTGGACACGTTGCGGAGCACGTGCCGGACACGCTGCTGAACACGGACTGGACACGTGGCTGGACACGTCGCTCGGTGTAAACCCAGGAGCACCTGGGCCGGGGACGGGGTTGCAGGGCGTGGGCTGGGCCGGGGTTCGGGACGTGGGCTGGGCGGGGTTTCGGACGTGGGTCGCTACAATAAAAGGCGCCTTTTATTGTAACGACCCACGTCCCGAACCACGTCCCCGGCCCAGGCCCGTACACCTGGCATCGAGTTCCCGGCCCAAGCCCGTACACTTGGCACCGAGCCAACGTGTCCGGCCACGTGTCCGCTACTCACAGAACTTCCCTCTCCCTGCAGAGGAATTTTACCTTCCTCCCCACTCGAACCCAAGACCTCAGGGTAAGTACTTGGGCTACAAGTGAGGAGTACCACTTGAGCTATTGGCCCAGTGGTACTCCTCACTTGTAGCCTGTGGATCATATCCCTGGGTCCTGGGTTCGAGTGGGGGGGGAGGCACAATTACCCTGCAGGGAGGGGAAAGTACTGTGAGTACACGTGGTGGGCCTGTGTGGCTGCCACGTGGCAGTGTAAACCATCGATGCACGGTGGCTGCACATCTCGGCGTTGCTGGACACGTGGCTCGGTGTAAACCATCGATGCACGGTGGCCGGGGACGGGGTTCAGGACCCGGGTTGTTACAGATCGTCAAGAAATATACCAGAGAAATCTCTGACAATAGGAATGTCGCTCGGCTGTAATCCGCTGAGCAACTGTACATCAAATACTGAGGCCATAAAAATACAGCACGCACCTTTGAACTGCTCGTTGACCTGCATAGAATAAGAGATAGGCGATCCAGTCAATCGGTTCATCGCCTGATAAGAAAACTCCGCTCTGTCCGGGGGTCGGAAGGTCACAATCCCGGAGCGACAATCGATGGTGGCGAAGTGCTGTGCTAGCCAGTCCATCCCCAAAATAAGATCGTACCGCTCTATGCGCATAACAATCAGGCAAGCATAGAGGGTATTGCTCCCCACCGAGACTACATTGCCCTGGAGAATACGATCTGACTGCATATGCTCTCCCGAAGGCAACATCACACTAAACTCGACCCCAGCTAACTCTGACTCTAGTCCCAGTCTAGCCATACATGCAGTCGACACGAAGGAGTGCGTAGCTCCGGTATCCATCAGTGTAAATACAGTAGCACCCATAAGTAAAATAGTACCTGCAATCACGGCAGGCTGAGCCTCGTCATCAACGTCACCCGGCTCAATAAAGGCAAAAACTCTGGGCACAACTCTCCTCTGATCAGTGGCTGGCAGTCCTCCACTCCGTCTCGGGCAATCCCTAACAAAATGGCCCGGCTCCCCACACCAATAACATACATTCGTGCCCATCCTACACTGGCCAGTGTGCTCCCTCTGGCATTTAGGACAAACTGGTGCCTGAGAAGTAACCTGTAACTGCTTCCCCTTTCCCCGGTCAATACCTCCCTCCAGAGGCCTTTTAATACCCCTCTGCTGCTGTGGCTGAGGCTGCGCTCTCGGTTGCCAGCCCTTACCCCTGACCTGAGGGTAGATCTCACGGAAGAAGCCCTTGGATGGCTCCCTCAATCTGACAGTATCCACATCAACTGCCTCAATGTCTAGCGCCCTGACCACGATGTCATCATAGGATACATTCCGTACCCCCGATATAGTAAGGCGCATACGGAACTCTCGACTAAGCCCCTGTAAAAACCTCCGTACCTTGTCCTCGTTGATGCCAACTTGACGCGGTGCGAACCGAGATAACGCCTCAAACCTCCTGACGTACTCGGGAATAGAAGCAGTCTGTCTCAACTGCATAAACTCCATCATCTTCGCCTCGCGAACGATATGACTGAAATACTTGTCGTAGAATAACTCTCTGCATCTGTCCCAGCTCATAAGAGTCACATCGATGGCTGACTTCACTGAATCCCACCAAAATCTGGCATCCAAGGCTAGGTGGTAGGTCACCAACGCTACCTTCTGTCCGTCCTCGATGCTCGCGTAACCCAACATATCCTCCATAGTACGAATCCACTCTTCAGCCGAAGAGGGATCCGTAGACTGCCCGTTAAACACGGGGGGCTGGAGCTTTTGAAATCTCTCCATCCCGCGATTAACCGGAATGGCTGGCTCTCGGGCTCTAGTGCCCTCTCTGTCAATCATAATGCCCAGCTGCTCGGATTGTCTAGCCATCTGCTCAGCCTGTCTCTCCATATGCTGAGACTGCTGGGCGATAAAATCCTTAAGCGTGTCAATCGTATCATCACGGTCGTCTCGATCATTCCGTGGACGCACCATAGCTATATAAAAGTTAAAACAAATATACTAAGAAACTAGAAACCAAATAAAGCTATAAACATACTTACAGTTGATGAAGGATGTCCGCGTAGTGGCTGTACAGTCGAGCAGTCTACAGAACCGATTTTAAAACCCGGGGCTCTGATACCATAACTGTAACACCCCTAAAACTGTACCCGTTTTTCCCCGAATATATATATTTTTTATCCTATTAAATTTAATTAAACTTTAAGTGGAAGCTAAACCGAAATCGAAACCAGAATCGAAATCGGAATTGAAAACTAACCTTTAAAACAATTTAAATAAAACTTTTTAAAACAATTAAATTAAATCAATTAAAACTAGTAAAACATAATAAAACATTAGGAGGGCAGAATTGGAATTCTGCCCTCAAAAGGAGCAGCGACTGGTCGCTGCTAATTGCAGCGCCCAATCGCCGCGGGCGCTGCATTGTGCAGCGATCGGGCGCTGCATGTTGCAGCGCCCAGTCGCTGCACAGCAGAGACCAGAACACTTGCTCTCTGGGATTTCCAGAGAGCAACTAGTGCATACTTACCTTCAATTCTTTCACAGAATTGAACTCCTCTATTTGCTCTCTGGAATCCGATTTCCAGAGAGCAAAACTCTTCTTTTTACACAGACACTCACCATATCACACGACCTAAACTCAACTGATACTCGATCAATTAAAACGTACTCAACGCTCAATCGATTTGCGTCAGACTTTGCGAAGTCCAACTGCATAGATAGCTCTAAAAACCGAGCTTATCCGTAACAAATCCTAAAGTCATTTAAGACGTTTTCGTAACATTTAAACGCAGTTTAAACCCAAAATATTTCTATATAACGTTAAATACAATTTAAACCAAGCAGTTCCAGAATTTCTATACTATACATCTATACATGTCAAACAGCCCAAAAACCCTCAAAATCTATACATACTGTCCCCACGGGTCGTGTAAGCCTCGACTGCGCCAGCACACCACCGCAGCCAACATCCGTCAACTGAGCTATGCCTCAGGTGGAGGAACGTCGTCCTCACCTGGTATCTCGTAGTCTATGTCACCTACACCATACATAAACACACTATGAGATAAATCTCAGTAAGCCCTAGTAAATGCGATGCATGCTGTGCTATGAGTTCGATAAATTATGCTTTATTTTATCTTTCTATGCAATGTTCTGTAGGTGTCACCGAGATCCTATACCCTCTAACCAGAGAGAGCTCATCCAGCGGGCGGACTACTCTTTCCGGCTAGAGGAGGGGGGTACACGCTTACGATCCGTACAGCCGTGCCTGAGCCCCACCTCGCGTGACCTGTAACTGTATGCCTTTCGGCCTGTAAGCCTTTCGGCCGGTGTACTGTAAGCCTTTCGGCCGTGAACTGTAAGCCTTTCAGCCGTGAACTGTAAGCCTTTCGGCCGTGAACTGTAAGCCTTTCGGCCGTGCACTGTAAGCCTTTCGGCCGATGCTATGCTTTACGTTATCTTTAAAACTCTGTGCGGAAATTCGTTTTCATGCTTTTCTTTAAAACCAAGTGATGCGTGAACAGTTCAATATCATACAATAAACAAGCAACACATAGACCATCGGGACTTTAAAAAAAAACGTAAACTATAAACTCCTAAGACCTAGCTACCCAAACTGAGCAAAACTAACTAAAGGCATCTCCAAAACGCCTCGAGACGACACGATGTACGGTGTAGGCCGATTTGGCCAAAGAAACTCACGAGAACTTACCTCGCGTCCAAAGCAGCTTAAACCCGTCCACGAGCACTGTTTACCTAAGCAATTTACAAGGATTTACGTTAACGAGTTTATTCAAAAATCTCGAAATTTCGTAAATTCTAACATTTTTCCTAAATCGATTAGATTCGTCCAAATACGTCCAACACGTTCAATATTTACTTAATCATTGACAACCTATCGATTACGAGCCCTAGATCTCGTTTTTAATCGAAAATCTAAACGAACCTAAACGTTTAAAACTTTACGAAACTCGGATTTCAATGTTCCAAAACTATAGAGACTTACCGAGAACGTCGATTGGAGGAGAACGCGTGAAGAAAACGAGACGAACGGAAGGAAAATCGGAGTCGGAATGGTTGGATTTCACTGTCGGCAGAGGAGGTTCTACGAGGGCTTTTTCTTCTCTGGAAGAAAATGAGGGATTTCAATCGCAGAAGTGTTCTGCGATTGAAACAAATTCGATTTTAAATGAAGAAATAAATAATTGAATGCTAAAGACGATTTTGCCCTTTTCTAAGTTTTTATATTAACTTTGTTCTTCGGTTCGTTAATCGTCCAACGATTTGAGTTCCCAAAACTTCCTTATTTCACCAATAAGTCCAACTTAGTACTCGGGATCTAATAAAACTGACCGTTCGCAATTCGGACCTCGTTTACTAATTTTACGAGAACGTCTTTTACACTACAAGAAACTTAATTACTCGGAATATAACGTTGTTACTCCGAAAATTCCCGTAAATTCCTTAAAATTCTTATTATTCGCTAGGGTCGTAATGGCGCTTTCTTTTCGTGAAACGGACCTGATTTGACATATTTATCAAAAATGGCATTATATAATAAAATAACAATATAGTATAATATATCTGAAATCCGTATATGCTGGGTATTACAGCGCGTGCCTACTTTGGGCTCCGTGTGCCACCTCGCGCACGCGAAGGTGCCAGACCAACATCTGCCGATCGATTGGCGCTGGGCACTGCGCGCTACGCGCACCTGCAGCGCGCGCCCAGCTCGCGCTCTATGCGCCCACCTTCGACCTTTTCCCACTTTCTTCCATTTTTCCCCAAGCCAAATACTTCCAAATCACCCAAAATTTTTACCAAATATTCCCGACTTTCCCGACTCCATGACACGTAAAAATCTCAGAAAACTAACTCTAAAATCTTAATGAAAACGTGACAACAGTTGAAACGACATTGTTTTCACTACGAAAAACCGAGCGGCATAACAACTGAATTTTCTAGAACCGAAATCTTGGAAATCAAACAGTTTATAAAACATATTCAAAACAGTCCCAAAACATTCTTTACAACGTTATAAAACACTGTCTTTTATACAAACAAAGCCAATGAAACGACAAACTTTACAAACCTCCAAAATAAGTATAAACTAAAAACGATCCAAAAATACCGTTTCACCCACATCTTTCTAAAGATCATGGTCGAGACGCCCCGACACTGCCTACACCAGCATACCGCGTGCATCACTGACTGCGTCCCAATCCTAGCTTTTCTCATAGCTCTCACCTAAAAGGATGACGTCACCTACTCCACATAATACAAAACATAAGTCTAATGCTTAGTAAGTAGGGAATAATGGATGCAAACACATACAATGCATACACACCTTATCACATGCAGTTTCTACTCGCTCTGTTATTCTCACTTTGTTTTCAAAATCTTAATATATCACCTAACAGGGTGGATCAAATAGGCGCACATCCTATATCATCTAAGATAGCCCTACTTTGACCCAACAGTACGATATCGAAGGCCACATCCGAGTCCAGCTCCAAGGATGGTCATACTCGATCCCTAGGCACACATCCGAGTCCAGCTTCAAGGATGCATTTCCATCCGAGTCCCGCTCCAAGGATGGCACTACCCCAAAATCCTGGTATACATCTGAGTCCCGCTCCAAAGATGTATTTTCCATCCGAGTCTCGCTCCAAGAATGGCACCAGTCACACATCTGAGACCAGCAACAAGAATGTGTTTCCATCCGAGACTAGCTCCAAGGATGGTACAACCCAATCCCCACACGTTTCACGCTCACCGTTCAAAACCATGCTTAAAACTCGTGTTTCGTAGTTGGAAAAAAACAATGATGCATGTCACACATATACTCGACACAAAACAAAACACAACCAAGCAAACAATCAAGCAGTCCCTACCGTTCCATGGTGTAGGTCTGAAGGCACAATCACAAGCAACCTCTACTTACTTGAACTCCTGCACCGCACTTACTCGCTTTAGCTACGTAAATTTCCCGACTCGGTAACCTATCTGTAACACCTGAGATGTTCCTGTAACGCACGTAAGTCTCTTGGATTAGTTAAATGGATAGGAGAGGTTATGGTGAGGTTAAGGTTAAGGATAAAAGGATTGGAATTAAGTCATGCAAGCAATAGAAGAGAAATGGTTTGACAATTCAAACCAAACCATTTTGAAAAGTCAAACCCTTTATCAACCAATAGAAAGTTAGTCATTACATGAATTTAATGTTTAAAAAGCTAGAGGTTTTATTGGTGCATATCACGTTGGAGGTTATTAAATGGGAAGAAGTGGGTTGATTTATAATTTTAAAGAAATTTGTGGAGGTAAAGAAAAAGAGGAAAACACTTTAGGTTAAAATTAGGTTTTCTTCATTTTCTTCCTCATTTTTGGTTCTCTTCTCCACAAAAATTTCCAGCCCCATTTTAGGGTTCTCTCCTCCTCCATTTCATCCATTTCTCAAGGTGATTGAAGGTAAAAATAAGTGGGTTTTTAGTTTTCTACCTTAAGGGGTTGATTTTAGGTGTTTAATGGGAGTTTTGATGAGTTTTTGGAGGGTTTGTGTAAACCCTAAGTGTAACCTCCGAAAATTTAGTTTCAATGTTAGTTTTCTTTCCTATTTTGATGGTTTAATTGTTGGATGGATTGGTTTAGGTGATTTATGGAGTTAGATTAAGAATTTGGAAGGAGTTTGGAAAAATTGGATTTTTTTCAATTAAGGTGGCCGATTCTGTTGAGGGGTTTTCGAATTGGCCAATGTGTTTGGTTGGTTAATCTGAGTATTTCAATAGATAGTAGACGTGTAGATGTTTCCGAGTTGGGGTGGCACGTCGAAATCCGTTGAGAAACGAGAGAGTTGTGACCGTTTGAAGTTTGACGGTCGAATTATGGGGAAAAAACCGAGTTTGAGTGTTTTGAGTGTGAAGTTGTTTAAGTGTTGTTTAGTTTTAGGTTTAAGAATCCTTTAGATTTTATTGGTAACTTATTAAGCTAAATTTCATTATTTTAGGACGTCGGACGATTGAATTATCGGTAGAAGTAAGCAACTGGAATCCAAGCGAATAGGTAAGTAGTGGAATGCCTTCGTTTTGCCTTCGGGCCTACACCACGGAACGGTAGGATTTATTGTTTGATAGTTGTGTTGTTGGTTGGCGTTTGAGTGTTGCGTGGAACGATAGGATTTATTGTTTGATAGTTGTGTTGTTGGTTGGCGTTTAAGTGTTGTGTGGAACGATAGGATTTATTGTTTGATAGTTGTGTTGTTGTTTGGTGGTTAATATTTTTTGTTGTTTGATTTTTGTTGGCTGGTTGATTTATGTTAAGCACGTGTTGAGTATCATGCATCGTTTTTAAGTTACTTGATTTATTTATGTTAAGCATGTGTTGAGTATCGTTACAAAAATGAGTTGTGCATGACGTGTAAGGTGAGCGTGAAACGTAACTAAGAAAGAATAAAGTTGAGTAGAGTCGCCAGGTTAGGCAAGTTGCCGGGGAGGCACTTGTAACATGCCGGGGAGGCATTTTGCCAGGGAGGCAGTGAGTTGGGACTCTACTCGAGATATAAAGTTGAAAATATGTAAGTGCTGTTGGAGAAGATTGTGTGCGGCCGTCCAATGGGGGGGGGACCGAGCGTGAGCTGGCCGATCTTGCTCCGTGGATCAAGGCGTGGCCGTCTAATGAGCGGGGAGCTCGAATGTGTGCCTACTTGATTCACATGTGACAGGGAAGGGAGAAAATTGTGTGCGGCCGTCCAATGGGGGGGACCTGGGCGTGAGCTGGCTGATCTTGCTCCGTAGGTCAAGGTGTGGCCGTCCAATGAGCGGGGAGCTCAGATGGGTGCCTACTTGATTCACACATGAAAGTGGAAAGATTTAATAAAACGAAAGCAAAACGAAAACAACAGAGTGAGTAGAGACTGCATGTGGTAGGGCGGTGTGAGTGCATCGTGCATGCTTATATTTCTTTTCCCTACTTGCTAAGCGTAAGCTTACGTGTGTGTGCGTGTTTTGTGGTGTGGGTGACGAGTTTTATACAGGTGAGGTAGACGAGACCGCCAAGGATTAGGCCGCAGTCGGAGGAGTACGGAGTCCGCCGGTGCAGGCTATTGTTGGGGTGTTTTGACCACTGTATGCCTCGGGCAGTGTGGAAGGTGAATTTTGGAATAAATAGTGTGTGTTTTTCGTGTTTGTAATGTTTTGTTTTGAAAAGAAGTTAGAAAGGTGAAAGTTTAGTATTTGGAATTTGTAAATATCTTCATACTTATTTTGGACAGTTTATTGGACGGTTTATAAGTCGATTGTGTTTGAAACTATTTTCGTAATGATCATAAATGTTTGAGGGTTGAAATAGTATGTTTTTGGTTTTAAAGTTTCAGATTTTGGTTTAACGAATTTTAGGCGTTACGCCGCTCGTTTTGGTTTTAAAATAATTAACGTCGGGTTACGTTCTCTATTTTTTTAAGTAAACGTTTTAAGCCGGTTTTCCACAATTTTTACGAGACTTGAGGATTTGGGTGTCGGGAGTGTGTGGTTAAAATTTTAGAATTTTTGGAGATGTTTAGCTTGGAGAAAATCGAAGAAAAAGGGGTGAGGGTCGGCTGGGAGTGCAGGGGCGATCGCCAGCCAGCCTCTCTGGTACTGTAGCACCAGAGAGGGTGGCGATTGATCGCCACATTGTGGCGATCAATCGCCACTGTTTTATAAAAAAACATTAAATTTTAATTTTTTTTCAAATTTTCCTATTTCGAACTAGTTTTAACCCGACATTTTCTGACGCATTTTAACTGTATTTTGGGCACGCTTTCTAACAAAACTCGAGTGTTTGAAAAACCCGAAAATGAGTCGAAAAAGTTACGAAAATTATTTTAAACGTCGTTAAATAGAACGGGTTGGGTTTGAAATGTGACGCACCGATCCTGGGCGGGTTCGGGGTGTTACAAAGATGGTATTAGAGCAAAAGTGGTTCGAGACGTTCAAAGGAATACCCGACAATGTCGGCCGTTGTGCAACGTGCTTCACCGACGGTAAGTATTTTTTTAACTTTAGTTAGTTTCTTTTCTAAGATTAGCTTTCCTAACCTTTTTCAGGAATAGAAAAGAAAATGCCTAGAAACCCAGGACAGCCAAGACGACCCGGACGACCCCGGAATGAACCCGAATCACCTGAGGACCCTAATAAACAACTCAGGGATCTTTTGAATATGCAATCTCAGCTGCTCGGTATTTTTATGAGCCAAGGACTACCGGGAAACCTTGGAGCGGGGTCCAGCTCTGGAGCTGGATCTAGCAGAGAGAGGTTCAGAAGGTTAAAGCCTCCGGCCTTTGAAGGATGTCTGACCGATCCGGTAGCGGCTGAAAATTGGATCTGTACAGTCGAACAGATGTTTACTGTGGCAGACGTGGAGGATGAGAACAAGGTGAAATGTGCGACGTTCCACCTGTCAAACAGTGCCAAAAGCTGGTGGGGGTCCGTAAAAGCTACTACAGATATTTAGAGTATGAATTGGGAAGAATTCAAAGAGTTATTTTATGAGAAATACTACAACCGCACAGTCCAATCTGGAAAGTGATTAGAGTTCATGGCCTTGAAGCAGACTGGATCTGTTGGAGACTATATTCAGCAATTTGAAGCCTTGTCCAAGTTTGCCAGCCATATGGTTAGTCGAGAGGAAGACAAAATCTTTCAGTTTGTGCAGGGTTTAAAGCCAGAGGTTGAGATGTTGGTGAAGACATTTGGTATTGATGGCATACCGTTTAACCGTGTGGTGGCTAAAGCTCTGGAAGTGGAGGTATCTGCTGTAAGATTCTTAAATCTGCTGAAGCACCGAAACAGATGTTTAAGGATGTTACAGCGCAGTTTAGCAGAGGCGGCGGATCATCGTCTCAATTCCAAGGTACGAAACGACCGGGTGGAAATTTGAAAAATCAAAGGGGTGGTAAGAAGCCGCAGCAACAGAAGAAAGGATACCCGCAGTGCCAAAAGTGTTTGAAGATTCATCCCGGTGATTGTGGCCAGTATGCTGGGAAATGTTTCAATTGTTTGGAACCTGGTCATATATCTCGTGATTGTACCAAGCCTCGAGTCACCCGTTCTTTTAAATGTAATGAGATTGGTCATCTGGCAAAAGACTACCCTGCAATGAAAAAAGGACCGGTGAAGGCTATGCCCAGAATCTTCGCTATGATTGAGCCTGAGGGAGAGGATCGAGCTGCTGTTATTTCAGGTACGGTGTTTGTGAATTCAGTACCTGCATTTACTTTGATAGATTCAGGTGCTTCTCATTCTTTTGTGGCAACGACATTTGTGATGAAAGTGAATATGGATGTGAGTCCGGCTGAATGTCTTTATGATGTGAAGCTACCTTCTGGTGAGTGTCTACATTCGGACCAGATTGTGTTGAATAGTTCAATATCAGTGGGAAAGAAGCAGCTGCCTGCTAATTTAATCGTTATGGGATCACCGGGTATGATGTTATACTCGGTATGGATTGGTTGTTCCGTCACCATGCCACCATCGATTGCAGAACCGGGACTGTTAATTTTCATCCTCCGAATGGTGAAAAGCTGACACTACAGTCTATGAGGCATGTACAGAAGCTTTCTGTTATGGCTTCGCTCGATGCTCGGGGATCTTCTACTGGTGAGTTTGTATGTTTTCTTTCAACGATAGTTGATTCTCAGTCTTTGGTAGAAGTTAAACCTCAGGATGTTTTAGTTGTCAGAGAGTTTCCTGAGGTGTTCCTGGATGATTTGCCTGGTCTCCCTCCGGACCGGGAAATCGAGTTTACCATTGACACGTATCCTGGAGCAAAGCCGGTGTCGAAGAATCCTTACAGGCTAGCTCCTCCCGAGTTGAAGGAATTGAAGAAGCAGTTGGAGGAATTGGTTGACAAGGGCTTTATCCGCCCTAGTTTTTCACCTTGGGGAGTGCCCGTGTTATTTGTGAAGAAGAAGGACGGGTCGCTGCGAATGTGTGTTGACTATCGGGAGCTGAACAAGCTAACTGTGAAAAACAAGTATCCATTGCCAAGGATAGATGACTTGTTTGATCAGTTGCAAGGAGCTAAGATATTTTCTAAGATTGATCTGAGATCGGGGTATTACCAGTTGAAAGTTAAATCGCAGGATATCCCGAAGACAGCTTTCAGGACTCGGTATGGACATTATGAGTTCCTGGTTATGTCGTTTGGTTTGACGAATGCTCCAGCTGCATTTATGGACTTGATGAATCGAGTGTTCAGAGAGTATCTCGATAAATTCATGATTGTGTTTATCGATGACATTTTAGTTTATTCCCAGGATGAAGAGGAGCATAAGGAGCATTTGCGAATTGTCTTGGAGATTCTGAAGCAGCATCAGTTATATGCCAAGTTCTCGAAATGCAACTTTTGGCTGACGAAGGTACATTTTCTTGGTCACGTAATTTCCAGTGGTGGAGTATCAGTGGATCCGGCCAAGATTCAGTCGATTAACGAATGGCCTCAACCGAAGAATGTCAGCGAGATTCGGAGTTTTCTGGGGTTAGCTGGCTATTATAGAAGGTTTATTGAAGGGTTTTCTAAAATAGCAACACCTATGACTCGTTTGACATTAAAAAACGTGAAGTATGAATGGTCTGAAGAGTGTGAGCTAAGTTTTCAGACGTTGAAACAGCGATTGACTACAGCTCCGGTTTTGATGTTGCCTGTAGCTGAGGAGAAGTTTTGTATTTATTGTGATGCCTCTCAAATTGGTCTGGGTTGCGTGCTTATGCAGAAGGATAAGGTAATAAGCATATGCTTCCAGGCAGTTAAAGTCGTATGAGAAGAATTATCCAACCCATGACTTGGAGTTAGCTGCCGTGGTGTTTGCTTTGAAAATCTGGCGGCATTATTTGTATGGTCAGCAATGTGAAGTATATTCAGATCACCAAAGTCTGAAGTATATCTTCACGCAGAAGGAGCTGAATATGAGGCAACGTCGGTGGTTAGAATTTGTGAAGGACTATGATCTGGAAATTAAATACCACCCAGGTAAAGCCAATGTAGTCGCAGACGCTTTGAGCCGTGTTTCGACTTCAGTTTCGGCCATGAAAGTGGAGATGTCCAGAGAGTTGTGCACGGAGTTTCAGAGATTCGATTTAGAGTTGATTTCAGACGTGACTGCCGTGTTATCAAATCTTTCTCTGACGCCTACCATTTTGGAGAAAATTAAAGAAGCTCAGCAGGGAGATTTGGAGTGCAACAAATTTAAGCTGAGTATGGTATCTGATGATCGGACAGAGTTCAGTTACTCGGATGACGGTATTCTGAAGTTCCGTAATCGGTGGTATGTTCCGAGCAATGAGCAGCTTCGGAAGGAAATTTTAGTTGAAGCTCATTCGTCGAGGTTTTCTGTTCATCCGGGGAGTACCAAAATGTATAGAGACCTCAAGCAACACTATTGGTGGCCCGGTATGAAGAAGTCGGTGGCTGAATTTGTTGAAACATGTTTGATCTGTCAGCAGGTGAAGACAGAACATCAGAGACCTGCTGGGAAGTTGCAGCCATTACCGGTTCCTGAGTGGAAGTAGGACCAGATTTCAATGGACTTCGTTGTTGGATTGCCTAGGACGACGAAGGGATTTGATGGCATATGGGTGATTGTAGATCGTTTAACGAAGTCAGCCCATTTTCTACCAGTGAAGATGACGTACAGTATGGATCAGTTTGCTGAACTTTATATTCAGGAGATTATGAGATTACATGGTGTGCCGATTTCGATTGTATCAGACAAGGACCCGAGGTTTACTTCAAAATTTTGGCAGAGTTTGCATAAAGCGATGGGGACTCAGTTGAATTTCAGCACTTCTTTTCATCCTCAGACGGACGGACAATCTGAGTGTACTATTCAGATTCTTGAGGATATGCTCCGAGCGTGTGTGTTGGAGTTTCAGGGTTCCTGGAGTAGGTATACCTTTGGTGTAGTTCTCGTATAACAATAGTTATCAGGATACTATTGGAATGGCTCCATACGAGGCTCTATACGAAAGAAAGTGTAGATCGCCTCGTTATTGGGACGAGGTCGGAGAATCTAGTTTGATTGGTCCGGAGATCGTGCAGCAAACTACGGATAAAATCCAATTCATTCGGCAACGCATTCTGACAGCTCAGAGTCGCCAAAAGAGTTATGCAGACTGTAGGAGGCGGGAGCTGGAATTTGAGGTGGGCGATGAAGTGTTTCTAAAGATTTCGCCGTTTAAGGGTGTGATGAGGTTCGGGAAGAGAGGGAAGTTGACTCCGAGATATATTGGTTCGTTCCCGATTGTGAAGCGAGTAGGAAAGACGGCGTATCAATTGGAGTTGCCTGCTGCAATGGAGTGTGTGCACAACGTTTTCCACGTATCGATGCTACGTAAGTGCCTGAGGGATCCATCTCATGTCGTGGTACAGAAGGAGATCGAAGTGCAGCCTACATTGTCCTATAAGGAGAAACCAGTGGACATCTTGGATTATGCAGTGAAGAAATTGCGCAATAAGGACATTCCACTGGTGAAGGTGCTGTGGCGCAACCACAACATTGAGGAGGCGACATGGGAGCGTCAACAGGACATGATGGAGCGCTATCCTGAGCTCTTAAGGTACACAAATTTTGAGGACAAAATTTTTGTAAGGAGGGTGGATTGTAACACCTGAGATGTTCCTGTAACGCACTTAAATCTCTTGGATTAGTTAAACGGATTGGAGAGGTTAAGGTGAGGTTAAGGTTAAGGATAAAAGGATTGGAATTAAGTCATGCAAGCAATAGAAGAGAAATAGTTTGACAATTCAAACCAAACCATTTTGAAAAGTCAAACCCTTTATCAACCAATAGAAAGTTAGTCATTACATGAATTTAATGTTTAAAAAGCTAGAGGTTTTATTGGTGCATATCACGTTGGAGGTTATTAAATGGGAAGAAGTGGGTTGATTTATAATTTTAAAGAAATTTGTGGAGGTAAAGAAAAAGAGGAAAACACTTTAGGTTAAATTTAGGTTTTCTTCATTTTCTTCCTCATTTTTGGTTCTCTTCTCCACAAAAATTTCCAGCCCCATTTTAGGGTTCTCTCCTCCTCCATTTCATCCATTTCTCACGGTGATTGAAGGTAAAAATAAGTGGGTTTTTAGTTTTCTACCTTAAGGGGTTGATTTTAGGTGTTTAATGGGAGTTTTGATGAGTTTTTGGAGGGTTTGTGTAAACCCTAAGTGTAACCTCCGAAAATTTAGTTTCAATGTTAGTTTTCTTTCCTATTTTGATGGTTTAATTGTTGGATGGATTGGTTTAGGTGATTTATGGAGTTAGATTAAGAATTTGGAAGGAGTTTGGAAAAATTGGATTTTTTTCAATTAAGGTGGCCGATTCTGTTGAGGGGTTTTCGAATTGGCCAATGTGTTTGGTTGGTTAATCTGAGTATTTCAATAGATAGTAGACGTGTAGAGGTTTCCGAGTTGGGGTGGCACGTCGAAATCCGTTGAGAAACGAGAGAGTTGTGACCGTTTGAAGTTTGACGGTCGAATTGTGGGGAAAAAACCGAGTTTTAGTGTTTTGAGTGTGAAGTTGTTTAAGTGTTGTTTAGTTTTAGGTTTAAGAATCCTTTAGATTTTATTGGTAACTTATTAAGCTAAATTTCATTATTTAGGACGTCGGACGATTGAATTATCGGTAGAAGTAAGCAACTGGAATCCGAGCGAACAGGTAAGTAGTGGAATACCTTCGTTTTGCCTTCGGGCCTACACCACGGAACAGTAGGATTTATTGTTTGATAGTTGTGTTGTTGGTTGGCGTTTGATTGTTGTGTGGAACGATAGGATTTATTGTTTGATAGTTGTGTTGTTGGTTGGCATTTGAGTGTTGTGTGGAACGATAGGATTTATTGTTTGATAGTTGTGTTGTTGTTTGGTGGTTAATATTGGTTGTTGTTTGATTTTTGTTGGCTGGTTGATTTATGTTAAGCACGTGTTGAGTATCATGCATCGTTTTTAAGTTACTTGATTTATTTATCTTAAGCACGTGTTGAGTATCGTTACAAAAATGAGTTGTGCATGACGTGTAAGGTGAGCGTGAAACGTAACTAAGAAAGAATAAAGTTGAGTAGAGTCGACAGGTTAGGCAAGTTGCCGGGGAGGCACTTGTAACATGCCGGGGAGGCATTTTGCCGGGGAGGCAGTGAGTTGGGACTCTACTCGAGATATAAAGTTGAAAATACGTAAGTGCTGTTGGAGAAGATTGTGTGCGGCCGTCCAATGGGGGGGGACCCGGGCGTGAGCTGGCCGATCTTGCTCCGTGGATCAAGGCGTGGCCGTCCAATGAGCGGGGAGCTCAGATGTGTGCCTACTTGATTCACATGTGACAGGGAAGAGAGAAGATTGTGTGCGGCCGTCCATGGGGGGGACCCGGGCGTGAGCTGGCTGATCTTGCTCCGTAGTTCAAGGTGTGGCCGTCCAATGAGCGGGGAGCTCGGATGGGTGCCTACTTGATTCACACGTGAAAGTGGAAAGATTTAATAAAACGAAAGCAAAACGAAAACAACAGAGTGAGTAGAGACTGCATGTGTTAGGGCGGTGTGAGTGCATCGTGCATGTTTATATTTCTTTTCCCTACTTGCTAAGCATAAGCTTACGTGTGTGTGCGTGTTTTGTGGTGTAGGTGACGAGTTTTATACAGGTGAGGTAGACGAGACCGCCGAGGATTAGGCCGCAGTCGGAGGAGTACGGAGTCCGCCGGTGCAGGCTATTGTTGGGGTGTTTTGACCACTGTATGCCTCGGGCAGTGTGGAAGGTGAATTTTGGAATAAATGGTGTGTGTTTTTCGTGTTTGTAATGTTTTGTTTTGAAAAGAAGTTAGAAAGGTGAAAGTTTAGTATTTGGAATTTGTAAATATCTTCATACTTATTTTGGACGGTTTATAAGTCGATTGTGTTTGAAACTATTTTCGTAATGATCATAAATGTTTGATGGTTGAAATAGTATGTTTTTGGTTTTAAAGTTTCAGGTTTTGGTTTAACGAATTTTAGGCGTTACGCCGCTCATTTTGGTTTTAAAATAATTAACGTCGGGTTACGTTCTCTATTTTTTTAAGTAATCGTTTTAAGTCGGCTTTCCACAATTTTTACGGGACTTGAAGATTTGGGTGTCGGGAGTGTGTGGTTAAAATTTTAGAATTTTTGGAGATGTTTAGCTTGGAGAAAATCGAAGAAAAAGGGGTGAGGGTCGGCTGGGAGTTCAGGGGCGATCGCCAGCCAGCCTCTCTGGTACTGTAGCACTAGAGAGGGTGGCAATTGATCGCCACATTGTGGCGATCAATCGCCACTGTTTTATAAAAAAAAAACATTAAATTTTAATTTTTTTTCAAATTTTCCTATTTCGAACTAGTTTTAACCTGACATTTTCTGACGCATTTTAACTGTATTTTGGGCACACTTTCTAACAAAACTCGAGTGTTTGAAAAACCCGAAAATGAGTCGAAAAAGTTACGAAAATTATTTTAAACGTCGTTAAACAGAACGGGTTGGGTTTGAAATGTGACGCACCGATCCGGGGCGGGTTCGGGGTGTTACACTATCACATGCACAAAATTCACTTAAGCATCACAATTCACTTCTAAAGAATATTTAATCTAACTCTAACTATAAACAACTAACTTTAACACAACTCAATCTAAAATCCCAATTTTCCTACATTTTCGGTGTTCAAACTTCAATCGGTCATAACTCCCTCATTTTTTATCGGATTTAGACGTGCCACCCCATTCCGTAAACCTATACATGTCTACAATCCAATAACACCCTAAACGAATCTATCAAATAATTAAACCATCAAATTGGCAAGAAAATACATCAAGAAAAACATAATTTCGAAATCCCCCTAGGTTTGTTTCAAACTCCTTCAAAACTTCACTAATCTCACCAAAAACACCAACAAACTCCACTATTATGCATACAAAATAAAACCCATCAAATACTAACCTCAAATCTTGAAGAAAATTGAAGAAGAAATGGAGGGAGAGCCCTCTTCTTGCTGCTGTAAAAAAACGTGGAGAAAGGGTGAGGAAGACAACCCTTTTTCTCTTTTTTTCCTACCTCACTTTTCTCTTTTAAAAAAATCCACCAACTTTCTCATTTTTTATAAAATCACCCCACCTTTTCTCTCTTCCTTTTCTCCATCACGTGATCATCACTTTTGTTTTTTGCTCCTCCTTTAGTTTTATTCACTTATTCACTTACCTTTAATTTTTTTTTTTATCTTCACTCATTGGTTCATCTCTTCCTTTGAATTTTCTGTAACACCCGACATTTCGGCCAGGTGATTTTCTGACCATTTTCATTGCCACCCTCTTATTTAACCGTTATGATTTAAATTTAATGTTAAGACAAATTTATTACAAGTTGAGTAAAACTAGGTTGGGTGGCAGTTTAGTAATTAGAATTGATGGATTAGGTATAAATAGGAAATGGAAACCTTAAATCTCATTTTATTACCACTGTAGCCGACATTCCCTCTCAGCGATTTCTTCTCTCCCAAGTTCTTGCTCTAGGCTACCAGAACTTCCCTTTACCGACGGCTGGTTTCGAGCTTCCTCTTCTCTGCAAATCCACACCCGAGGTATGAAATGGACAATGTAGTCATTCATTAGTAAATAGAGCTCTGTTTTCAGCTCGGCACTGAGTTCGGATTTTTTTTAGCAGTGGCCGAGTAGTTTAAGACCTTTTAAAATCTGAGAGTAGAAATGTCATCCCGAATCGATTCTGAACATTTTAAGTAACCAACTCGGATTTAACCAATGGTAAAACCTGTCCACCTAGTTTCGGATTTCAGACTGCAGTGTGTCAAACAGAGGAATCGGAATAACTTTAGCTATTAGATCCTAGAATGGTTTATGGTTAGGACTATTAGGACCTTGTTTTAACTACTGTAATGTACATGTTTTAGGTGAAGAAGTTTAAAGGAAAGAAGCTCGGATTGCTAAGGAATCCAGGTAAGTGAATGTGTTAAGATTTCCGGCCACTAGGGCCCTACACCGCAAGGGTATTAGGAAATCACTGAGATGTTAGCTTATTGACTATGATTTGTCATTTCTACGATATGAAGAAGTTGTGTAAGTAAATGTAAAGTTACAGGATGTTTTACTTGTCCTCATGATATGACTTCTCTCTATGAACTTATGTCTACGCACTATGTTCCTGTTATGATTAAGTTGAGAATATTAAAAGCAAATGTAACCAAGATTAAGTGCAGAGCGGGGAAAGACTATGTTATGTATGACTCGCGAATTCTCCCACTGGTGGAGGCCGAGTTAATGATATGTATGACTCGCGAAATCTCCCACTGGTGGAGGCCGAGTTAATGATATGTATGGCTCGCGAATTTTCCCACTGGGGAGGCCGAGTGATGTATCATGATTGCCGCGATAGGCAAATGATTATGTATGACTGCCGCGATAGGCAAATGACTATGTACCCCTGTCTTCCTCCCTCGTTCCCTGCCTTAATACATGTTATGTAAATGATAAAGATGAACGTGAATGAAGAATAGTTTATGAATTATGTCTCTTTAAATTGTGTACTCATGTATATCTGTCAGCATGCATTCCTTACTAAGCATTAGGCTTATAGTTAAACCTTATGGTGTAGGTGAAGAAGGTTCAGGTGAGGATGTCATGTTCAAAGAGGATGCTCAAGGTGACAGCGCGGGACTGGAGAGGCGATTTATGACCCTTGGTTAAGACTCTTATGTTACAGTATGTTAAAGAATATGGTAGTTTAAGTAGGATGAGATTATTTCAAAACGTTGAGTTTTGAAACTGTCTAGTGGATCACTGAGTCAGGAATGACTATATGGATTTATAAATGGTCTGTTGTTAAGTCTTCCGCTATATGCATTTTGAATGAGTTGTGTTTTCTTTCTGTTGGAAGGAGTCATTTGATGATTTAGAGTTCTCTACCGTAAGACGGAAGCTGGAAGAGGTAGTCTTCCGGCTGACGTCATCGGCAGATGCCGAAAGAATAATTGTTTGATGGTTTAGTCTTCCGGCTGACGTCATCGGCAGATGCCGAAAGAATAATTGTTTGATGGTTTAGTCTTCCGGCTGACGTCATCGGCAGATGCCGAAAGAATAGTTGTTAATGGTTTAGTCTTCCGGCTGACGTCATCGACAGATGCCGAAAGAATAGTTGTTAATGGTTTAGTCTTCCGGCTGACGTCATCGGCAGATGCCGAAGGGTAGTTGTTTGATGGTTTAGTCTTCCGGATGACGTCACCGGAAGATGTAAAATGTGTTTTGTCGATTAGCGACCGGAAGATGTAAAATGTGTTTTGTCGATTAGCGACCGGATGATATTTTAATTTAGCACGCGAGGCCCACGTGCCTACTGGAAGATGTCTTCTTTTAGGCGATGTTAAACGAGTCACGCGTAATGCACGTGATGACCGGACGACTAAATTACTAAGGGTTGTTAATGCATGCAACCCATGCAAAACCCGTGTGGTATTATGTTAAGAAAATTGAGGGCACTTCCTCTTTCCCCGAAATTGTCTAGAAGCCAATGACCGAGTCTAGTCGCTCGACTCTGTGAAGGTTGAGCTGACGAGGCGTGGGAAGTCGGGCACGAGAGGGTTCGTCTTCCTTAATGGTTCTGCGTTTCTATTACCAGTTAAAAAAAAAATATGTTGAATGTGAAAGTCTGTTGAGAGATAGTAAGTTAATGTAATAATAGTAAAAGTCAAGCAAACAATTAATGAAAGAATATGAACACGTGACGGCTCCTGGCCGGGGTCGTTACATTTTCAACCTTCTCTTTTTAACTTTTCAACACTTTTTCTTCCATTACTTCATCTTCTTTTATTCTTTATTTTTCTCTCTCATTTCCAACATGGATGACTCTCATTTCATCCATCTTTGATTACTTAATTTATCTTTAAGTCAATTCAACTCACACAAACTTCTAACCACACAAATCCTAGAATTTTCTCTAAATTTCTCTTTCCAACTTTACTTCCAACTCAAAAGCTAGAACTAATGCTAACGCTCCAAATATATCCTAACTAAGGCTGCGCACGTTAAGGGAAATTTTCTGGTGTTACACAACTTGTAACGCCCCCGAACCCGCCCCGGCTCGGTACGTTACTTTGCAAATAAAGCCCACGTTTAAAACGAAATTTAAAATAATTTTCGTAAATATTTCGACTCAATTTTTGGGTTTTTTGAACCCTCGAAAATGGTTGGAAAACGTGCGTGAAATACGTGTCAAACGTGTCAAAAATTAAAAAAAAAAAAACCCGGTCTAGCCTGGTCTGTCGGCGCGCGCGGTGCGTTGTAGCTCAAGTGGTACTCCTCACTTGTACCCCAGGTACTAATCCCTGAGGTCCTGGGTTCGAGTGGGGGGAATGCAAAAACTCCCTTCAGGGAGGGATAAGATCGTGAGTACACGTGGTACTGTCTTCGGGACCCCACATGACAGCGGGCCCATCGAGGGGCACTGCACGACTTGCCTGGCCTCGGTTCGGGGGGAGGTCGTTACAAAAAAAGGCGCTCTTTTTGTAACAACCTCCCCCCAAACCGGGGCCAGGCAAGTCGTGCAGTGCCCCTCGATGGGCCCGCTGCCAAGTAGCTCAAGTGGTACTCCTCACTTGTACCCCAGGTACTAATCCCTGAGGTCCTCGGTTCAAGTGGGGGGGAAGGCAAAAACTCCCTTTAGGGGGGAGAAGATCGTGAGTACACGTGATACTGCCTTCGGGACCCCACGTGGCAGCGGGCCCATCGAGGGGCACTGTACGACTTGCCTAGCCCCGGTTCGAGGGGAGGTCGTTACAGAATCAATCAATGAAATGAGAGGAGGATTATTAGAAAATTGAATAAGGGGCAAATTGGTCATTTGATAGGTTAAATTTTATTAAAAACAAAAAATCATCCCCTCCCTCAACACTTCACGCTTTCTCTCCTAAAAATCACCTTCCAGGCAATTTTCTCCTCTCCCTTGCGCGTTCTATCTTTCGACAACACATGCCTCCTCTCTGGCGACTAAACTCTCACGTTTTCTTCTCCGATCAACATTCTTGGTAAGCTTCTAGCGTTTGAATGATTTAGTTTCCGGTTTAGGGTTAAGAAACGGTTGAAGCTTTAGTCAGGGTTTTGTTAAAAACGTAGATTAAGGTTTGAAATCGATAGGTTTATCGTGATTACGCCTCTAATGGATGTATTTATGGTTATTGGACTTAGTTAGTCGATTTATTGATAAGTGTTAGGGTTTTTTATTTTTGAAGGTTTTGGAAAACTCCATTAATGGAGGTTGGTTGTTCTTGAACGCGAATTGCTCGACAAAATGCCTGAATGAGTTAAATTAAAGTTTTAAAAAATATCCTTTAGCTAGGGACTTCGTTAGTCTTTAGAATTCGATTTCCAAGGATCGGTTTTAATGACGATTATTATGAATTGCCTTAGGTGAACAACGCTCGCGGACGGAGCTCGGTACGCTAAAGACACGAGGTAAGTCTTCGTGACTCGTTTGGCTGATTGGTCTACACCATAAGAGTAGTTGTTAATCGAGGTTTTGGTGAGTCTAGATGTCTTTGGGAGATAGGATGGGTAGTTAGGGCTTTTATAGTTATAGAATGCTCGTTCTAAGTTTTATTTACTGTTTTATGTTTATTGCATCGCTTACACTCATGCATCATTGTTTCCAAAGAGCATGAAAATGAATTCCGCATACGTTTTCATGAAAAGGAAATGACTAATGAAAAGATAAGAATGCATGTAAGTACGGTCACGTCGGGGAGGTGGTTCAGACATGGCTGTCCTATAGGTGAAACATGTTTTTCCCCCGAGTAGATAGAAGGGGCTATCCAATCGTCAGATGTGCCGTTTTCATCTACTGAGAGCGAACCCCCGGTGACATCCTGCTATGTAACTAAATAAATAAAAAGACTGCATGATTTCTAAATAGCATATGCATTAAACGCATTCTCATTAACGTAGATTTACTGAACCTTTAGCTCATACAATATCTCTATGGTGTAGGTGATATCGAAAAATGTGAGGATGACGTTCCTCCACCTGATGAACGCACGTGTTGATGGAGAATGCTCGTGGGAGTGCACTGGCGCAGTCGATGCTATTTTGACCCATGGGGGGAAAGTTGTATAGGTATTTTGGGTGCGTTAGATTTAGATGACATTAGAATGGTATAGTCGACTCATTTTAGGGTGTTTGGCAACTGGATTGATTATGTATATTGTTTTGATGATTAATAGCATTTTGTTGAGTTTTGGATATTTTAAACTTGTAGGGATATGTTCAGTTTTTAAACGGATTCAAGCAGTTTGTTTTTATGATACTTGTCTACATTTTCTAATACATTTCAGGTAGTTTTTGGGTGATTGATGAAATTAAGAAGTGCATGAGGGTAGAATAGTTATTGTGTTTTATTGTAACTTGATGAAAAGGAAAATGGGATGGAAGAAAAATTGTGAAGCGTGTGTGTGTGTGTGTGTGTTTGTGCCGGGAGTTTAAAGAAAAAGAAAGTAAAAGGCAAGCTTTCTGGATTTCAAAATCCAGAGAGGTTGTCAATCAATCGCCAGGGAGGGTGATCGATCGGCATGAAGGATGGCAACTCTTTGGTTTTTCAAGAGAGTTAGCCGATCGATCGCCTGAAAGGGGCGATCGATTGGCTCTTACAGGTTACACTTTGAAAGAAATTCCAGAGCGGCAGCTGATCGATCGCCAGAAAGAGGCGATCTATCGGCTGTCTAAGGGCCGATCGATCGACTGTGAAATGGCCAATCGATCGCCCCTTTTGTTTTCTTGCTTCGGACAGTTTTGTCCTCGGCTTTTGCACTGTGATTTTCCTCAGTTTAATGTATTGTTTTATTTGAATGATTTTAAACAATTTCAACAATATGAGATTTCGATTTAGAGGGTTAGAAGTTAGAATTTTATGAGTATTATAAAAAGAAAAATTTTACGAAAATTTTAAGGTATAAGAAATTGGATGATTTAAAGGTATAGGAAATTGGGTTCGTGACAGTTATGGTATCAGAGCTCCCGGGTTTTAAAATTGGTTCTGTAGACTGCTCAACTGCGCAAGCCACTACACGGACATGCTTCCTCAACTGTAAGTATGTTTTGTTATGTTTAGTTTTAGATTGCTTTCTTACTATGGATTATATTAGAATATTTAGGAAAATACTGTTGTATTGAAAAGAAAAATAAAAAAAAATGTTAGATGAGTTAGGTGACTTAAGAAATTGGAGATGACATTATGTATTAGGTTGACATTAAAGGTGACCGCTATCATAAGGTTAAGAGAATGGTGCGTGGGTTAGAACCATGGAAGATATGCTAGCGTATGCTAAGATCGAGGATGGGGAAAAAGTTATGTGCACTACCTTCCACTTGGCATCCGATGACCGATTCTGGTGGGACTCAATCAAAGCAACGACCGACATAACCGTGATGACGTGGGAACGGTTTAGAACCGTATTTTACGACAAGTACTTTAGCCGCACTGTGAGGGTGGCTAAAAGGACGGAGTTTACGCAGCTGAAGTAGACTGGCTCGGTTGCAAAGTATATTCAGAAATTCGAAGCCTTATCTAAGTTTGCACCACGTCTAGTAAGCGACAACGAAGACAAGATGCACCAATTTATGGAAGGGCTGAATCAAGAAATCTGGAAGAGCATTATAGTATCTGGAATTTTGAATGTGCCTTATACAGATATCGCAGCCAGAGCTCTAGAATTTTAGGCTGTAGAACTAACATGCGTAAAGCCAAGGGAGCCTGCTAGGGGCTTCTTCCGTGAAATCCAACATCAACCTCATCAAAAGGCCATATGAAGGAGGAAACGACCAAGGCAAAGGGAAACAAGTGCAAGGGGCTCCTCAAAAGCCTCTCTGCCCTAGGTGCCAGAAGGAACACTATGGTAATTGTAGACTGGGCACAGATAAGTGTTTTCGATGTGAAGAGACCGGCCACTATGTCATAGATTGTCCACTGACGGGTTGAAACCGACCAGGCAGAGACTGACCGGGTGGAGATCAAAGAAAGGTTATGCCGAGGATCTTTGTCTTTATTGAACCTAGTGATGTCGATGACGAGCCCCAGCCTTGGTTATTGCAGATACAATCTTAATCACTGGGGTGGCAGTGTTTTCATTGGTAGACACGGGAGTTACGCACTCTTTTATTTCAACTGCTTGTATGACTGAACTGAGGTTAGTGCTTGAATTAGCAGAGTGTGAGTATAAAGTGATGCTGCCTTCGGGAGAGTTTATGCAGTCGGATCGTATCTTTCAGGGCAATGTTGTCTCAGTAGAGAATAATACCATTTATGCCCACCTGATAGTTATGGGCATAGAATGGTACGAACTTATTTTGGAGATGGACTGGCTGTCGCGCCATTTCGCCACGATTGATTGCAGGTCCGGGATGGTGACTTTTCACCCCCCGAACAAAGAGGAGTTTACGTTCCAAGCAATGAATAGGTTAAGTGGGCTGCCAACTTCCTATTCTATGAAGGTCAAGGAGTAGTTTAAAGACGAATGCTCAGTTTACTTGGCCATAGTGGTTGAAACTCGATTGTTGAATGGAGTAAAGCCAAGTGACCTTACAATAGTTAAAGAGTATGCAGAAATCTTTCATGACGATCTTCCGGGATTACCATCAGACAGAGAGATTGAGTTTGTGATCGATGTATATCCAGGCTCTGCGCCTGTATCTAAGAATCCGTACAGACTGGCACCTGCTAAACTAAAGGAGCTGAAGTCTCAGTTAGAAGAGTTGTTAGACAAGGGATTCATCCGGCCTAGCTTCTCTCCATGGGGTGCTCCAGATCTGTTTGTTAAGAAGAAAGACAGAACTCTCAAGATGTGCATCGACTATACGGAGTTGAATAAGTTGACGGTAAAAAACAAGCATCTGTTGCCCCAAATAGATGACCTGTTTGACCAACTGCAGGGTGCTCAAGTATTTTCGAGAATTGACTAATGCTCGGGTTATTATCAGTTGAAGGTCCGGAGGGAAGATATTCAAAAGACGGTGTTTCGAACGAGGTATGGGCATTATGAATTTTTGGTAATGTCTTTTGGACTTACAAATGCCCCTGCAGCATTTATGGATCTGATGAATCGCGTCTTTAAGGAGTATTTAGACAAGTTTATTGTTGTTTTTATCGACGACATCTTGATCTATTCTAAGACAAAGGAGGAACACGAAGAGCAACTCTGGATTTTCTTGGGAATCCTGAAACAACACCAGCTATACCCAAAGTTTTCCAAATGCGAGTTTTGGCTGGATTGAATTGGTTTCCTTGGCCATATTGTATCTCAGGAAGGGATTTTTGTAGACCCGAACAAGATTCAGGTTGTCAAGGATTGGCCGCGACCTAAGAATGTGCGGGAGGTACGAGGATTTCTTTGATTGGTCGGGTATTATCAGAAATTCATTGAGGGGTTTTCAAAGATTACAGTCTCTCTTTCACATTTGACTAGGAATAGTGAGAATTTGTATGGTCGGCTGCATGCGACAAAAGTTTTTAGGAGCTGAAACAGAAGTTGACAACGGCTCCAGTTTTGACACTGCCAGTTGAGGGCGACAAGTTCAGCATATACTGCGATGCATCTAAGGTTGGACTGGGGTGTGTACTTATGTAGGAAGGAAGGGTTATCGCGTATGCTTCTCGACAATTGAAGTCGTATGAGCAGAATTATCCGACGCACGACCTAGAACTTGCAGCTGTCATCTTCGCATTAAAAATTTGGAGACATTATTTGTACAGGCAACAATGCGAAGTGTATTCAGACCACAGGAGATTAAAGTATCTGTTTACGCAGAAGGAATTGAACATGCAGCAAAGAAGGTGGTTGGAGTTCATCAAAGACTACGACTTTGAAATTAAATACCATCTAGGAAAGGCAAATAAAGTCGTAGATGCCTTGAGCAAAATGCCTACTACGAGTCAACCCACGCTTGCGTCAATGTCGGTAACGTTAAAAACGGAGATTTTGAAGTTTAATGTGGAGATTGTTGTTGTCCAACATGCTTGCAAATATTTCACTAAGGCCGACGATAATAGACAAAATCCGCGAAACTCAACAGAAAGACTTGGCGTGCGAGAGATATCGGTTGAACATGACATCTGAGGACTCGTCCGATTTCAGCCTATCGGAGGACAGTGTATTGAAATTCAATCATAGGTGGTGCGTGCCTAATGACAAGGAGTTGAAGAGAGAAATTTTAACTGAAGCACACTCCTCGGCCTACTGGGTAATCCAGGAAGCACCAAGATGTATCGGGATCTAAAACAACATTTTTTGTGGCCTAACATGAAGAGGGAGGTTTCCGAGTACGTAGAAACCTGTCTGGTTTATCAACAGGTTAAGGCGAAGCATCAAAGGCCGGTAGGAACTTTGCAACCCCTACCGATTCTGGAGTGAAAATGGGAGCAAATCTCTATGGACTTCATTGCTGGGCTCTCGAGAACGACGAAAGGGCACGATAGCATATGGGTGATAGTGGACCTGTAACACCCGATTTTACGGGTTTTTGAATTGTGCGCGCAATGATAATTTTATAAATAATCGAAATATGTCTGTTTTGCAAACCGAGAGTTTTAATGAAATCCTTATAATTAATATGAATTTTGGGTGAATTATGGAAATTTAAGAAATTCAAACCGGAATATAATGCTTAAGTTTCCAGTTTTGATCTTATGGAGATTTAATTCATAGAAATAGTAAAATAAATCTGTTTGACGAACGGAAAGTTTTATTAGAGCCCTAGGAATAAATTGGAATTATTGATGAAATAAAAAAATTTTGGAGAAACCGAAACAATAGTCGAACAATAAGATAAACGGAAAGTTTAAAGGAGAGGCAAACTTGTCTGTTTACAAGTTTAATTGATTAAAATAGGGCAAAACCCTTATTCTCCTTCACTTAGCAAATTCCAGAGAGATTTTTCCTCCCTCTGGCGATTTCCCTCTTCCAACGGCGCTTCTTTCATTTGGCTTCAACGATTTCTCCTCCGATCAACGAGTTCCTTCACATTTTCTCTTCCCCTCGTGATTCTAGGTAAGAATCTATAGTTTTTCGACTGTTATTCTCGATTTCTAGCATTGTAAATTGTTAGGGTTTTGTCGGATTTCGTTGAAAACAATCGGGTTAGGTTATGAATGATTAGTTAGGGTTTTGGCCGCGCGGTGCGCACGCGGGGCGCACAGTGAGCGCGCGCGCCGAATGCAAGGCGCGCCCCACTCGTGCCAAATGTTGTGTTTTGGTGTCTTAAACCTCTTTTGATGATTCCCGACCTTAGACGAGTCATTTTGAGTATGTTTTAAGTTAGAGCCAAAATGTCGATAGATGTGGATTGACTGCCCGAGTTCCTTCTCCAACGAACGAACGAATGTAAATGAAGGAAAATGAACGAACGAAAAGGAAATGGAAATGATAAAAGAAAAGAAAAAAATGTATGCGAGAACGGGCGAGGGTATCATGTATGTATGTATGTATGCACGCACGACACAGGTCGTGGCGGCACCGACGCGGGGTCGGGGTCGTCACAACAGTTGGTATCAGAGCTCCTGGGTTTTAAAATCGGTTCTGCAGACTGTTTGACTAGGCAAGCCACTTCACAGACATGCTTCTTCAAACTGTGAGTACGTTACATGCTTTATTAGCTTTTTTTGTGTCTTAGAATTATTGCTTTAACCTTATAGGTTTACAAAATGGTGCGTCGAGGGAACGATAGGGACGAGAGAGACGATACCATAGACCAACTTAGAGACTTCATTGCTCAACAATCCCAACACTTAGAACGACAGGCTCAATAAACGGAAGGACAGTCTCAACAGCTTGACACGCTGATAAACCGTGAGGGCAACAGAACTCAGGAGGTGGTGCCTCCTAGTAATTGGGGAATGGAGAGATTTCAAAAGCTATAACCCCCGGTGTTCAATGGACAATCTTCAGATCCCTCTTTAGCCGAGGAGTGGATTCGAACCATGGAGGATACGTTGGCCTATGCGAATATTAAGGATGGGGATAAAGTCACGTTTGTCAGCTATCACTTGGCACAGGATGCCCGTTTGTGGTGGGATACAATAAAGGCTACTACAGATATAACCGTGATGAGCTGGGAGCAGTTTAAAACCATATTCTATGACAAATATTTTAGCCACACGGTACGGGAAGCAAAGATGATGGAGTTTATGCAATTGAGGTAGGCAGGCTCAGTTACCAAATATGTCAGAAGGTTTGAGGCCTTATCCCGATTCGCACCACGCCAGATCAGTGTTAATGAGGATAAGGTGCGTTGATTTATGCAGGGATTGAGTCAAGAGATCCGAAAGAACGTCATTATATCAAGGGTACGGAATGTGCCATATGCTGAAATTGTAGCGAGGACGCTAGAAATTGAGGCCGTTGAACTGGTTTACGTCAAACCGAGGGAGCCAGCTAAAGGGTTCTTTCGAGAGATACAGCCTAGGCCTCAGAATAAGGGCTGGCAACCGAGGGGACAACCACAGCAACAACAAAGAGGAACAAAAAGGGCCTATGATGGCAAAGGTGATCAGGGTAAGGGGAAGCAAGTCCAAGGGGCCACACAGAAGCCTATTTGTCCTAAGTGCCAGAAAGAACATTTTGGTGATTGTCGGATGGGCACTGATAGATGCTACAGATGTGGTAAGGTTGGCCACTACGTCATGAATTGCCCATTGGTGAATCGAAGTCACTCAAGCGGGGATCAGAGGAGAGTTGCCCCGAGGATTTTTGCCTTTATTGAGCCAGGCGATGTCGACGATGAGGCCCAGCCCTCCGTTATAGCAGGTACTATTCTAGTCACGGGAGTGGTTGTATTTTCATTGATAGACACGGGTGCTACACACTCGTTTATTTCCACTGCATGCTTAGCTAGACTAAAAATAGTGCCTGAGTTAGCAGAGTACTAGTATAGAGTTATGCTGCCTTCAAGGCAATTTATGTTGTCAGCTCACATCTTCCAGGGCAACGTTGTCTTTATAGGGAGCAATACCCTCTATGCCCGGTTGATAGTAATGGGCATAGAGCGGTATGATCTTATCTTGGAAATGGATTGGCTATCTTGCCATTTCGCTACCATTGACTGCCGATCCGGGTTGGTGACTTTTCGGTCCCCGGGTAAAGAGGAGTTTGCCTATCAAGCAATGAATAGATTGAGTAGCCTACCAACCTCCTATTCCATGAAGGTTAATGAACAGTTTAAAAGTGAATTCTCGGTTTTCATGCTCACTATGGTCGACACTCAGTTACTTAATGGGGTAACACCAGGTGACATCTCGATCATCAGGGAGTTCGTGGAGATTTTTCGCGACGATCTTCCCGGATTACCGCCGGACCGGGAGATAGAGTTTATGATTGATGTTTATCCAAGTTCTGAACCGGTTTCTAAAAACCCGTAAAGATTGGCGCCCACCTACCTAAAGGAGTTGAAATCTCAGCTAGAAGACTTGTTGGATAAGGGATTCATCCGACCAAGCTTTTCTCCATGGGGCGCGCCGGTTTTGTTCGTTAAAAAGAAAGACGGAACTCTCCGTATGTGCATCGACTATCGAGAGTTGAATAAATTGACAGTGAAAAAAAAGTATCTGTTGCCCTGAATAGATGATTTGTTCGACCAACTACAAGGTGCCAGAGTATTTTCCAGGATTGATCTACGCTCGGGTTACTATCAGTTGAAGATACAACGGGAAGATATTCCAAAGACGGCATTTAGAACGAGGTATGGGCATTATGAATTCCTCGTTATGTCTTTTGGACTTACGAATGCCCCCGCAGCGTTTATGGATTTAATGAACCGTGTCTTCAAGGAATATTTAGACAAGTTTGTTGTTGTGTTCATTGACGACATCTTGGTCTATTCTAAGATGAAGGAGGAGCACGAGGAGCATTTACGCATTGTCTTGAGAAATTTGGAGAAACACAGACTTTGCCCGAAGTTCTCCAAGTGTGAATTTTTGTAACGACCCCGGCCAGGAGCCGTCACGTGTTCATATTCTTTCATTAATCGTTTGCTTGACTTTTACTAATATTACATTCACTTACTATCTCTCAACAGACTTTCACATTTTACATATACTTTTTTTTTCTAAACTGGTAATAGAGACGCAGAACCATTAAGGAAGACGAACCCTCTCGTGCCCGACTTCCCACGCCTCGTCGGCTCAACCTTCACAGAGTCGAGCGACTAGACTCGGTCATTGGCTTCTTGACAATTTCGGGAAAAGAGGAGATGCCCTCAATTTTCTTAACTTAATACCACTCGGGTTTGCATGGGTTGCATGCGTTGACAACCCTCAGTAATTTAATCGTCCGGTCATCACGTGCATTACGCGTGACTCGCTTAACATCGCCTAAAAGAAGACATCTTCCGGTGGGCACGTGGGCCTCGCGTGCTAATTTAAAATATCATCCGGTCGCTAGACGACAAAACACACTTTACATCTTCCGGTCGCTAATCGACAAACACATTTTACATCTTCCGGTGACGTCATCCGGAAGACTAATCCATCAAACAACTACCCTTCGGCATCTGCCGATGACGTCAGCCGGAAGACTAAACCATCAAACAATTATTCTTTCGGCATCTGCCGATGACGTCAGTCGGAAGACTAAACCATCAACAACTATTCTTTCGGCATCTACCGATGACGTCAGCCGGAAGACTAAACCATCAACAACTATTCTTTCGGCATCTACCGATGACGTCAGCCGGAAGACTAAACCATCAACAACTACTCTTTTGGCATCTGCCGATGACGTCAGCCGGAAGACTACCCCTTCCAACTTCCGTCTTACGGTAGAGAACTCTAAATCATCAAATAACTCCTTCCAACAGAAAGAAAACACAACTCATTCAAAATGCATATAGCGGAAGACTTAAGCAACAGACCATTTATAAATCTATATAATCATTCCCTGACGCAGTGATCCACTAGACAGTTTCAAAGCTCAACGTTTTAAAATAATCTCATCCTACTTAAACTACCATATTCTTTAACATACTGTAACATAAGAGTCTTAACCAGGGGTCCATAATCGCCTCTCCAGTCCCGCACTGTCACCTTGAGCATCCTCCAGCAACCAGCCTTAAGCATCCTCCTTGAACATAACATCCTCACCTGAACCTTCTTCACCTACACCATAAGGTTTAACTATAAGCCTAATGCTTAGTAAGGAATGCATGCTGTCAGATATACATGAGTACACAATTTAAAGAGACATAAGTTCATAAACCATTCATCATTCGTGTTCATCTTTATCTTTTACATAACATGTATTAAGGCAGGGAACGAGGGAGGAAGACAGGGGTACATAGTCATTTGCCTATCGCGGCAGTCACACATAATCATTTGCCTATCGCGGCAACCATGATACATCACTCGGCCTCCCCAGTGGGAAATTCGCGAGCCATACATGTCATTACTCGTCATACATATCACTACTCGGCCTCCACCAGTGGGAGATTTCGCGAGTCATACATATCACTACTCGGCCTCCACCAGTGGGAGATTTCGCGAGTCATACATATCACTACTCGGCCTCCACCAGTGGGAGATTTCGCGAGTCATACATATCACTACTCGGCCTCCACCAGTGGGAGATTTCGCGAGTCATACATATCACTACTCGGCCTCCACCAGTGGGAGATTTCGCGAGTCATACATATCACTACTCGGCCTCCACCAGTGGGAGATTTCGCGAGTCATACATATCACTACTCGGCCTCCACCAGTGGGAGATTTCGCGAGTCATACATATCACTACTCGGCCTCCACCAGTGGGAGATTTCGCGAGTCATACATATCACTACTCGGCCTCCACCAGTGGGAGATTTCGCGAGTCATACATATCACTACTCGGCCTCCACCAGTGGGAGATTTCGCGAGTCATACATATCACTACTCGGCCTCCACCAGTGGGAGATTTCGCGAGTCATACATATCACTACTCGGCCTCCACCAGTGGGAGATTTCGCGAGTCATACATATCACTACTCGGCCTCCACCAGTGGGAGATTCGCGAGTCATACATATCACTACTCGGCCTCCACCAGTGGGAGATTTCGCGAGTCATACATATCACTACTCGGCCTCCACCAGTGGGAGATTTCGCGAGTCATACATATCACTACTCGGCCTCCACCAGTGGGAGATTTCGCGAGTCATACATATCACTACTCGGCCTCCACCAGTGGGAGATTTCGCGAGTCATACATATCACTACTCGGCCTCCACCAGTGGGAGATTTCGCGAGTCATACATATCACTACTCGGCCTCCACCAGTGGGAGATTTCGCGAGTCATACATATCACTACTCGGCCTCCACCAGTGGGAGATTTCGCGAGTCATACATATCACTACTCGGCCTCCACCAGTGGGAGATTTCGCGAGTCATACATATCACTACTCGGCCTCCACCAGTGGGAGATTCGCGAGTCATACATATCATTACTCGGCCTCCACCAGTGGGAGATTTCGCGAGTCATACATATCACTACTCGGCCTCCACCAGTGGGAGAATTCGCGAGTCATACATAGCGTAGTCTTTTCCCCGTGTCTGCACTTAATCATGTTACATTTACTTTTTATGTTCTCTACTTAATCATAACGTGGGCATAATGCATAGACATGAGGTTCACAGAGAAAGGTCATACCATAAGGACAAGTAGAACATCCTGTAACTTTACATTTACTTACACAACTTCTTCATGTCGTGGAAATAACAAATCATAGTCAACAAGTTAACATTTCAGTGATTTCCTAATACCCTTGCAGTGTACGGCCCTAGTGGCCGGAAATCTTAACACATTCACTTACCTGGATTCCACAGCAATCCGAGCTTCTTTCCTTTAAACTTCTTCACCTAAAACATGTACATTACAGTAGTTAAAACAAAGTCCTAATCATAAACCATCCTAGGATCTAATAGCTAAAGTCATTCCGATTACTCTGTTTGGCACACTGCAGTCTGAAATCCGAAACTAGGTGGACAGGTTTTACCATTGGTTAAATCCGAGTTGGTTACTTAAAATGTTCGGAATCGATTCAGGATGACATCTTTACTCTCAGATTTTGAAAAGTCTTAAACTACTCGGCCACTGCTAGAAATATCCGAACTCAGTGCCGAGCTGAAAACAGAGCTCTATTTACTAATGAATGACTACATTGTCCATTTCATACCTCGGGTGTGGATTTGCAGAGAAGAGCAAGCTCGAAACCAGCCGTCGGTAAGGGAAGTTCTGGTAGCCGAGAGCAAAAACTTGGGAAAGAAGGAATCGCCGAGAGGAAATGTCGGCTACAGTGGTAGTAAATGAGGTTTAAGGTTTCCATTTCCTATTTATACTTAATCCATCAATTCTAATTACAAAACTGCCACCTAACCTAGTTTTAATCAACTTGTAATAAATTTGTCTTAACATTAAATTTAAATCATAACGGTTAAATAAGAGGGTGACAATGAAAATGGTCAGAAAATCACCTGGCCGAAATGTCGGGTGTTACAGTTTTGGCTGGATCGAATAAGTTTTCTCGGCCATATTATATCTCAAGAAGGGATTTCCGTAGACCCGAGTAAGATTCAAGTTGTAAAAGATTGGCCGCAGCCTAAGAATGTGCGGGAGATACGTGGATTTCTCGGATTGGCCGGGTATTACCGTAAGTTTATTGAGGGATTTTCAAAGATTGCAGTCCCTCTTTCACGATTGACAAGGAAAAATGAGAAGTTTGTATGGTCGACAGCATGTGAGAAGAGCTTTGAGGAGCTGAAGCAGAAATTGACCACGGCTCCAGTTTTGACACTGCCTGTCGAAGGCAATAAGTTCAGCATAAATTGTGATGCGTCTAAAGTTGGACTTGGATGTGTGCTTATGCAGGAGAGAAGGGTTATTGCCTATGCTTCTCGGCAGTTGAAGCCATACGAGCAGAATTACCCGACGCGTGACTTGGAATTGGCAGCAGTTGTCTGTGCGTTGAAAATTTGGAGACACTACCTATATGGGCAGTAGTGTGAGGTGTTCTCAGATCACAGGAGTTTAAAATACCTCTTTACACAGAAAGAACTTAATATGCGGCAACGAAGGTAGTTAGAGTTCGTTAAAGATTATGATTTTGAGATCAAATACCACCCAAGGAAAGCAAACAAGGTCGCAGATGCCTTGAGTAGGATGTGTTCTACGAGTCAGCCTTCACTTGCAGCGATGTCAGCGACGTTGAGGTCTGAGATTGAAAGGTTCGACGTGGAGATTGTGGCTGAGTTATCCACTATGCTTACAAGTATTTCACTACGGCCGACGATACTTGACAGAATACGAGAAGCTCAAGGGAAAGACTTAGAATGTGACAAGCACCGTTTGAGCATGACATCTGAGGATTCTTCCGAATTCGGCTTGTCGGAGGATGGCGTATTAAAGTTCAGGCATAGGTGGTACATGCCTAACGATAAAGAGTTAAAGAACAAAATCTTGGCTGAGGCACACTCTTCGGCCTATTCGGTGCATCCAGGAAGCACCAAGATGTATCGAGATCTAAAGCAGCATTTCTAGTGGCCTAACATGAAGAGAGAGGTGGGCAGGTACATGGAAACCTGTCTAGTTTGTCAGCAGATCAAAGCAAAACATCAGAGGTCGGCAGGAATTTTGCAACCCCTGCCTATTCCAGAGTGGAAATGGGAGCAGATTTCGATAGACTTTATTGTTGGACTCCTGAGAACAAAGAAGGGGCATGATAGCATATGGGTGATAGTGGATCGATTGATAAAATCGGCCCACTTTCTTCCAGTTAAATCAACGTTCTCCATGGATCAGCTCGCCGAGCTCTATATGCAGGAGATTGTTATACTGCACGGGGTGCCTGTTTCCATAGTGTCAGACTGAGATCCGAGGTTTATTTCGAGATTTTGGAGGAGTTTGCACAAAGCCATGGGAACTCAGTTAAACTTCAGCACGGCATTTCATCCTCAGACCGATGGTCAGACTGAACGAACAAATCAGATTCTTGAGGATATGCTCAGAGCGTGCGTGCTGGAATTTCAAGGATCGTGGAGCAGGTATTTGTCACTGATCGAGTTTTCGTATAACAACAATTTCCAGGCTACCATCGGCATGGCTCCGTATGAAACACTGTATGGACGAAAATATAGATCACCGCTATATTGGGACGAGGTCGGTGAAGCTAGCATCATTGGCCCTGATATTCTACAGCAAACGGCAGAAAAGATTGCCGTTATAAGACAGCGCATCGAGATAGCTCAGAGCTGTCAAAAGAGCTACGCTGACAATAGACGAAGGGAGTTGGAGTTTAATGAAGGTGATGAGGTCTATTTGAAAATTTCTCCATTCAAAGGCATCATGAGGTTTGGGAGACGTGGCAAGCTAAATCCTCGTTACGTTGGGCCCTTTCCTATTTTGAAAAGAATTGGGAAGATGGCTTATCGACTACAACTATCGGCATCAATGGAGAGCATCCACAACGTCTTTCACGTATCCATGCTCAGGAAGTGTGTGCGTGACCCATCGCATGTCGTACAAGCACGGGAGATTGAGGTACAGCCAAAGCTAACCTATGTGGAAAAGCCGGTACTAATTCTGGAATCCTCTATTAAGGTATTGAGAAACAAGGAAATCCCGCTTGTCAAAGTGTTATTGTAACGCCCCGAACCCGCCCGGCTCGGGACACTACGTTTACAAACCAAACCCGCGTTTAAAACATCGTTTAAAATAATTTTCGTGAAATATTCGGCTCGGTTTTGTTAAAATTCCCGGCTCGATGTTCGGGTTTTTCGAACCCTCAATTTTTCTTGGAACACGTGTCTAAAATACGTTGGAAAAATGTCGGGTCAAAACATGTTGGAAATCGGGAGAATAAATAAAAAAAAAACAAAAATTGCACCTAAAGGGGTGCTGGGCGCGCGCTGGGCGCCAGGCCCGCCCAGGCCGCGCGCTGCGCGCTGCGCACACGCTATGCCACCGCACGCGCCGCACGCTGGGGCGCACCAGCGCGCCCCATCATTTTGTTCCACGACCGATCGTGGCTAAATGCCCGATCGGTCGGGCTTTCTCGGGTTTTCTTCACCCAGAAACTTCCCGACCGCGACCGGTCGTGCCCCGGGCCCGATCGATCGGGCCGGCTCGGGTTTTTCATCACCAAAAACACCCTAAAATGCCCTTTTTAACCTTTTTCCACCTCCCTACACATTTTAACACTTTTCTACATCCCGAACATCTCCAAAAATCCTGAAAATTTAACCATACCTTCCCGACGCATAAATCTTCCAACCCCATAATTATTTTTGAAAACCGACTTAAAACGGAGAATTACAAAAATCACAAACATAACCCGACGTTAGTTACTTTAAAATCAAAACGGACGGCATAACGCCTAAAATTTTTATAAACCAAAAATCTTGAAAAAGAAACGACATTTAGACTCCAACTCAACCAAATATAGTTTGATATACACCCAAACGAAATAACCTAGCTAACACCACAATTCCAATCCCAAACAAACCACACCACAAACCAAACATCTCCAAACCTTTCTCACAAAACTAACCACAACCTTCATAACTTCAGTACAAACCACACCCCAAGAACTAGGTCGAAGCGCCCCGACAAATGGCCTGCACCGGCGAGCTCCATGGATCCCCGACTGCCCCTATTCCTGATTCTCTCTCTGCAGCTCACCTGCAAACGCTCCGTCACCTACACCACAGAACACACACACACACACGTAAGCTTACGCTTAGCAAGTAGGGGTAACAAATATAAACATGCACAATGCACACACACCCACACGCAACTCTAACACAACAATACAACACCACTCAACACAACAACGCAACACAACCCTAAGGAAACTGCCTGCATCAAAAGATGCTTTACACTTTAACCGACTATCACATGACACGACATCCCAATGCAACTCAACAAACCGACTTAACATAACATGACAACACGACCAAACAATACTAGTTGCCCGCACCCGAAAGGATGTCTTAGTTGCCCGCACCGAAGTGCCTTAGTTGCCCGCCCCGAAGGGCCTTAGTTGCCCGCCCTGAAGGGCCTTAGTTGCCCGCCCCGAAGGGCCTTAGTTGCCCGCACCGAAGTGCCTTAGTTGCCCGCCCCGAAGGGCCTTACTCACGCCAAACAACATGACAACACAATATCACACGGTAACACAATGCAACACAACACTAAGCAACACAATAACTCAACGTCACAACCCAACATGGCAACACAACCCCAAGCAAAACAATAGCTCAACGTACACGAAGTAAAGCAATAACAAATAAACCCTACCATCCTGTGGTGTAGGCCCGAAGGCGAAAGGATGACACCCAATACTTACCTGACGTCTCGGTATGTGTTCGCTCACTTCGTCCAACCAAATTTCACGCTCGATCACCTTAAAGTAACAAAAACTCAACTTAGTAAATTACTAATAAAAGTCTAAAGGATCCTAAAACCAAAACTAACAAACACTTCAACTTAAAACTACAACTTAACTCAAAACCTGATTTTTACCCCAAAAGTGACCGTCCAACTTCAAACGGTCATAACTCCCTCGTTTTTCAACAGATTTCGACACGCCACACCAATTCGGAAACCTCTACACGTCTACTATCCATTGAACCACTCAAATTAACCAAACAAACACTCTAGCCAACTCAAAATCCAGCAAACAGAATCGGGTATCCAATGTTCCTAAACCGGTTTTTGTGATTTACTTCCAATCCATAATCTAATCACTCTAACCACCTAAACTAATCTATCTAACAATTAAATGATCAAAATAGGAAAGAAAACCAACATTGAGACTCAATTTTCGGACTCCATGGATTAGGGTTTCCAAACCCTAATCAATGCCTCCTAAAACACTTCAAAAACACACACAAACTCCATCTAATAACATACAAACCAAAACCCATTTATTTTTACCTCAAAATCCTTGAAGAAATTTGATGGAAGATGGAGGAGGGAGGCGTCAATGTTGCTGGTTCGTGGAGAGGAAGAAAAGAGAAGAAGATGACTTCAATTTTTTCAATTTTGACATTTTAATCAACTAAACTTTCACCTTTTTGTTTTTACCACAAATTTCCTTAAAATTTAAAATTCAACCCTCACTTTTCACTCATCCATTCAACGCCAAAAACCTCCCCCATAACTCATTTATTACTCATTTATTCCTATTGGTCCATTTGTTCATTGACTTTTCAAAGTGTTTGGTTTAATTTTTCAACTTCTCCATTCACTTAATTCCAACGTGAACCACCCTTATGTTACATTCAATTTTTCATCACAAACTCTTCTTTCCTATTGGTTGTTAGCTACTTTTGACTTTTCAACTCTCTTTATGTTGAATTGTTAAATCCTTTTTGTTTTCTCTTCTCATCCATTACACTTCAATGAACAACATCAACTTGTATAATTTAAATCTATACTTAGCATAATCTAGGCTACGCACGTAATAGGAAATTTCCGGGTGTTACAGTTATGGCAGAATCACGGAGTAGAGGAAGCTACCTGGGAGAGGCAGCAAGCTATGATGGCTAAGTATCCAGAATTATTTGTGTAATCAATTTTGAGGACAAAATTTCTGTTAAGGTGGATGGAATGTAACACCCAGTTTTTACAGGTTTTTGAATTGTGCGCGCAATGGCAATTTTGTAAATAATCAAAATATATCTGTTTTGCGAACCGAGAGTTTTAATGGAATCTTTATAATTAATATGAATTTTGGGAGAATTATGGGAATTTAAGAAATTCAAACCGGAATATAATGCTTAAGTTTCCGGTTTTGACCTTATGGAGATTTAATTCGTAGAAATAGTAAAATAAATCTATTTGACCAACGGAAAGTTTTATTAGAGCTCTAAGAATAAATTGGAATTATTGGTGAAATAAGAAAATTTTGGAGAAACCGAAACGATAGTCTAACAATAAGATAAACGGAAAGTTTAAAGGAGGGGCAACTTGTCTTTTTACAAGTTTAATTGATTAAAATAGGGCAAAGCCCTTCTTCTCCTTCACTTAGCAAATTCCAGAGAGATTTTTCCTCCCTCTGGCGATTTCCCTCTTCCAACGGCGCTTCTTCCATTTGGCTTCAACGATTTCTCCTCCGATCAACGAGTTCCTTCACGTTTTCTCTTCCCCTCGTGATTCTAGGTAAGAATCTATAGTTTTCCGGCCGTTATTCTCAATTTCTAGCATTGTAAATTGTTAGGGTTTTGTCAGATTTCATTGAAAACAACCGGGTTAGGTTAAGAATAATTAGTTATTGCTTTATGGACGATTATTGAACATTATTAGGTGAAATGTTTGGGCGTATTTGTCATTTAATTGAAAATCTGGTTTAGAGCTTTGGAAAAACCTCCATTAATGGAGTTTGAGGATTTGTGAGTGTAAGTTGCTCGATGAAATGCCCGAGAGAGGTTTATTAGAGTTTTAGGAAATTTCCTTTAGTTAGGAGTTTCGTAAATTTCTGAAATTTTATGTTTAAGCTCGGTTTTAACAAAGGACACTATGAATTGTTTTAGGTGACCAAGCTCGAGACGAGGAGTTTGGTGTGCAACGGACACGAGGTAAGTTTTCGTGACTTACTTGGCCGATTTAGTCTACACCATAAGAATTGGTTGATTCGAGGATTTTGGAGATGTTTGATTGTTTTGGGTATAGGTCGGGTAGTTAGTTTAGTTTAAATTGTGGAATTTTTTCGTTTATTGCTTGTTATGTTTTGAGGTCGTTTATTGTATCGCACGTGTCTACGCATCATGGTTTTCTCAAAAATCACGAAAAGGATTTTCCATGCACGTTTTCATGAAAAGGAAAGGCATAATGAAAAGGTAAAGAAATGTATGAAATGATGGTCACGTCGGTGGCGGTGGTTCAGACATGGCTGTCCGGTGAAACATGTTTTCCCCCGGGTAGATGAAAGGGGCTATCCAACCGCTGGATGTGCCGTTTTTATCTATCGAGAGTGAAGCCCGGTGACTTAAATGAAATGAAATGTATAGCGAAAAGGTAGGATGCATGATTTATGAACTGTACATGCATAGCATTCAAGTAGAGTTACTGAGCCCCTAGCTCACGTGTTATTTCTATGGTGTAAGTGATATAGAGCAAGGTGAGGAGGATTTCCCTCCCTCAGACAAGCCTGCAGCTTGAAGGAGGATGCTCGGGGAGCGGTTGGCGTAGTCGATGCGCACAAAACCCGTGGGAGCATAGGCTAAGTATTTTTAGGGTTTATGGGCTATATGGGTGGATGGGTGATGATATTATATGATGAAATGTATAGAAACTCTTATTAGGATGTTTGGTATCTGGATAGGTTATAAACCGTTGTTTTGATGATTTTGGATAGCTTCCGCTATGTATGGATGGTTGTTGATGAAATAGATAGGATGTTGATGTTTTGATGTGGATTAGGATGAATATTTGTGAATGTGGATGTTTTGGTGAAATAGAATGGATTTTGGATGAGTTTTGATGTTTTGATGTAGATTTGATGATTTTAGGTTGGATGTTCGGTTTTTGGGTGAGTAATTTAGTTGGATTATTGATGGATATTTTTATTATGAAATTTGAAGTGTATATTAGGAGAAGATTTGAAGAAAAATGGCAAAGTGGTAGAAAAATGGGCAGGAGGGTGCGGGTGGTGCGCTGGCTAGGCGCTGCAGGCATGCTGGCCGGGCGCTGCGCGCACGCATGCAGGTCGCGAGCTGGGTATGCTGTGCGTGCGCCCAGGATGTGCCCAGCACGATCGATCGCTCACGAGGGGCGATCGATCGGCGTTTATGGTCATTTTTAGTCGAAAATCGAGAGAAGGCCGGATCGATCGGCCCTTGGGCACGATTGATCGGCGTTGACACGTACGTGGCACATGGGGAGGCGCCGGAGGAGCGCGATGCCAAGGCGCTGCTTGCACCTGGGTGGGGCGTTGCGCTGCACACTGCGCGCGCGCGGCGCGCGCTATGGCCGCACGGTGCGCGCGCGGGGCGGACAGTGGGCGCGCCCCACTCGTGCCAAATGTTGTGTTTTGGTGTCTTAAACCTCTTTTGATGATTCCCGACCTTAGACGAGTCATTTTGAGTATGTTTTAAGTTAGAGCCAAAATGTCGATAGATGTGGATTGAATGCCCGAGTCCATTCTCCAACGAACGAACGAATGTAAATGAAGGAAAATGAACGAACGAAAAATAAATGGAAATGATAAAGAAAAGAAAAAAATGTAAGTGAGAACGGGCGAGGGTATCACGTATGTATGTATGTATGCACGCACGACACGGGTCGTGGCGGCACCAACGCGGGGTTGGGGTCGTCACAGGACCGTTTGACAAAGTCGACCCACTTTTTACCAGCTAAGATGACACATTCCATGGATCAGCTTGCAGAACTTTATATGCAGGAGATAGTTACATTGCACGGAGTCCCGGTCCCAATTGTTTCCGATAGAGATCCGAGATTCACCTCTAAATTCTGGAAAAGTCTGCACAAAGCCATTGGAACTCAGTTAAACTTCAGCACGGCATTTCATCCTCAAACTTATGGTCAGACAGAAAGGACAAATCAAATTCTAAAGGATATGCTTAGAGCCAGTATTTTGGAGTTTCAAGGCTCGTGGAGCAGGTATTTGCCACTAATAGAATTCTCATACAACAATAGCTTTCAAGCTACAATCGGCATGGCTCCGTACGAAGCGCTGTTGTAACACCCGGTTTTATCAAACTAATTCTCTATTCTTTTAAATTAATGGATGACTAGGCAAAGGCATAAGGGGTAATTAGAAATTTTAAATGGATAACCTATTTAAGGAAAGAGGGTTGGGTTTAATGCACTGTAGCCTCCACCATTTCATACTTTTCCTCTTCGGGTTTTCAGCTCGAGTAGCAGAGCTCTCTAGGCGATTTTCCTTGCTCGATTCTCTTTCAACCTAAGTAAGTTTTCCTCATTCTCTTGCGTTTTAGCAGTTAGATAACCGAGGGAGTACAATGTCAGGATTTCAAGGATGCTGTTGAAGAGAGTAGGTTCGAGTTCTTGGGGAATAAATGGGAATGTGCAAGCAGTAGAGTTCCAAACTGGTTTCCTTGTTCTTCTGGTTAATTTTTGGTAAATTTTAGTGAAGGTTTGATTGATGTTCTGTTATGAACTTAGGTGAGCAAGCTTCTAAGGTAGCTTACAGCCGAGTGATTTCCAGGAGACCAGGTAAGTAAAGTTTGCTTGTGCCTTCAGGCCTACATCACAAAACAATAGGATTATATGTGTTTGAATGTTTGTATGTCATGCATCATATTTTGAAAATTTATGCAAAAATGAATTTACATGAAATGGCATGGTAAGGAATGAACAGACTATAACAGTTGTTGAGGGAACTAATCCGCCCCTTAACCAAGAGAGAGGATGTATGACTTTGGGGGAAATGATCCAAACGCCAATTTCACAGGGGGATCAGATCAGTTTGTTAAGGGAACTAATCCGCCCCTTAATCAAGAGAGAGGATGTATGACTTTGGGAGAAGTGATCCAACTCCCAATTTCATAGGGGGATCAGATCAGAAACGATGCATATGCAACTGAGATGAAAAAGTAGAAACTGCATATTTAGGAATTTATGTTTCAGCATTACATTTCATTATTGCTTTACTTACTTAGCATCAGGCTAATAGATGAGTTTTGTGATGTAGGTGAAGAAGTGACTACAGGTGTGATTTCTGAGTATGCTGAGGAATAGGCTGGTTGGGGGGAGCACCTTCATGCCTCGACTTGGCGAACTGATTGGGTGGTTTAACTGATGTCAGTGGATGAAGGTTTAGTGAACCATGATTCAAATTTAAATATGTTGAGAGTTTTAGTGACAGTAGTAGTTTTGATGTTTTGGATACAATTTGAGACTCTTTCTGAGAATGATACTCTGTTGGGTTTAATAGTGGTCTTTACCAAAATTTTGGAGTAGTACACGGATTTATGTAGTTTTGAACGGTGTTAGTAAAATGCTCAAGTTCTTTTGATGGTAAGAGTTTTCTTTGTTTATAGAGAAATTGTTGCTATGTTGTTGTTCAGTAAAGTCACCAGATGATGTCTTCAGTAAAGCCATCGGATGATGTCTTCAGTAAAGCCATCAGATGATGTCTTCAATAAAGTCATCGGATGATGTCTTCAGTGGAAGCCATCGGAAGATGAAAGTAGAAAAATTTTCGTTTTGTAACCGGATGATGTTGAGTGTTTTATCCATCGGATGATGAAGGTAAAAGTCTTTTGTCGTTTTGTAACCGGATGATGTCGAGTATTTTACCTAGCGGAAGACGTGAGTAAAAGATTTGTCATCTTGTGATCGGCAGAGGCTGGATGAACGAATCATCCGGCTGACGTCATCGGTAGATGCGAGTAGCAAAACTTGTCGTTTTGCGATCGACTGATGCTGGAAGAATGACTCCTCCGGCTGACATCATCGGTGGAAGCCTTCGGTTTTATTTCTGCCCCTTTTCGTTGACCTTGTTTAGCGGCAGATGCATTTGACTTTTTTACAAATTTTGAGTATTTTACGCTTAAGCTTTCATTCAATAAATTCTTACTACTTTAACCGATTATTCGACCACTGTTTTGTAGTTTTGCTTAACTTTGCTTTGCTCAAAGATTTTCCGCTGCAAGTTTTTATGTCTTTAACAAACATTCAAAATTGACTTTCGAGTGAAGTTTTAAATTGGTCCAAAATCTCCTAGCTATGTTCAGGTTTATGAATAACGAACTGAGTTTAGAAAACTCGGGGCGTTACAGCTGTATGGACGGAAATGTAGGTCTCCACTATATTGGGACGAAGTTAGCGAAGCTAGCATAATTGGCCCAGATATTTTACAGCAAACGGCAGAGAAGATCGCCGTTATTAGGCAGCGTATTGAGATAGCGCAGAGCCGACAGAAAAGCTACGCCGACAATCGACGGAGGGAATTGGAGTTCCATGTGGATGACGAGGTGTATTTAAAAATTTCTCCATTCAAGGGTGTTATGCGATTCATGAGAAAAGGCAAGTTAAGTCCTCGATATGTGGGGCCATTCCCTATTTGAAAGAGAATTGGAAAAATGGCATATAAGTTACTACTTCCAGCATCAATGGATGGCATCCACGACGTGTTTCACGTATCCATACTTAGGAAGTGCGTGCATGATCCATCACATGTCATTGAAGTAAGGGAGATTGAGGTACAACCCACGCTGACTTATATGAAAAAGCCAGTGCGAATTCTAGAGTCCTCTGTTAAAGTGTTGAGAAACAAAGAGATTCCGCTAGTTAAAGTTTTATGGTGGAACCATGACGTAGAGGAGGCTACCTGGGAGAGGCAACAGGATATGATGTCCAAGTATCCTGAACTGTTTGTGTAATCAAATTTTGACACGGCGTCCCTTAGAGAAGGGGCTGTGTAACTCACAAAATATTCAAGAGTGTGCTCGGGAGTGCAATGTGAACAATGCCGAGAAGAAAATATAGAAAGGGAGAAGAAAATGATATCGATCAAGCAAGGTGAATGTGTGTGACATGTGGCCGAGGGTTGTGTGCATTATGAGGGTATAATATATAAAAGAAAAATAGAAGAAGATGAAGGTGTTGGTAGTGTGCAATCCATGAAGAAGAAAATGAAGTAGATGAAGAGAAAATTGCAAGAAATAAAGGTGAAGTGTGTGAATGGTGAGGCCGAAATTAAAGAGTGATAAGTGTGTGAAAATGTGATGGAAAAGATGAAAATGGAAATACCTTTGGCGGACCCGAGGAGCTATCTTACGTTTGAGCTCTCGGGTGCACGTTTTTCTGGAGAAAAACGACCACCGTAGGCCTGGGTTTTCTTCCTCGAAGCCCTTACCCTCAAGAGAACATGGTGAGGGAAAAATAAGAACTAGCCTAGCAACCTTGAGCTAGGATAGCAATGGAGGACCTCTCCACTCGATAGAAATCGAGGAAACACCCGAAGGTTCTTCTAACACGTTGTTAGGGAAATAGTAATTTCATAAATGAGCAAATGGTATAATACATGCACCAATTCTATGCATTTATAGGCAACTTAAGGTGGATTAGGGTTTGGCATGGATTGGAAGAGTGAATGGTGGCCATTGATGAAGAAAATAATCGGATGGCTAGACTTAAGGTGGATTAGGGTTTGGCATGGATTGGAAGAGTGAATGGTGGCCATTGATGAAGAAAATAATCGGATGGCTAGGAGGGAGATCCGTGCGCTCGGGCGCTCGGCCAATCAGGCGCTGCCATGCGCGCCAGCTGGCGCCCAGCAGTGCTCCACATCAGCGGCCCAGGTGCGCGCCCATCTGACGGCCAAGGTGATTTCCCGCGCGCGCCAGCTAGCGGTCCAGATTGCCATTCGTGCGCGCACCAGCTCAGCGATCCGATGCCTACTGCCCGCGTGCCTCCCAACCGTTGCCTGCCCCTCAAGTTGCTGCTGCTCGTGCCTCAAGCTGCTACCCGCCCGAGTGCGCCTGCCCGCGCCATTCTAATGCTGCCTGCGCGCGCCAGAATGTAGCCACAATCAATCCGAGCCATTTTTTAGCCAATGGATGAGATTTTGTCAACTCTTTGATCCATGTTGTTACCCACATTGTACCTGCAAAATTCCATACCTTAAATGTGGACTCTTCTTTGGGCTAAGGCTTGCTTTCGGCTCAATTTGTTGAATAGAAAATCTTTAAGTGTTGAGAGCTTCTTAACTTGGATGGCCAAGTCTTCAACTCATAATCCACCACATTCATCTAACCCTAACCACACAATCTAATATATGATGCAAATATAATAATCCATACAAAAAGGCTAATGTATGCCAACTAAGTTTAAAAATAAAATTACATAATTTTATGGGTCGAGAAGATAAATTCCCATGGGCTGAAAGGTAGATTCTTCCAAGTGCTCCATATGCATTCCTTCCACATAATTATACCTACAAAAAGAGAACACGTAATAAGTATAGAGATTATATAAAGTTTGGGATTTTGCCAAATTTCTTTTTGAATGCAACCCGAGGCATGTCATCCTCTCCGGGTGATTTGAGGATTTGACCTCAAATCCATTGGTTGACTTCTTCCCACAAATGTCTCCTATAATTTCTAGTCTACTAGCTTTGTTGACACTCTTTAAAAGCTTGAATTTGAAGGCAATGAGGATATATTCTTCCGTTCGAAAGTATCTCACCAAATGATACCGTAAATGGCAAGGGAGTGGTCTTGCTACAACTTTCTTTGGTATAGGTATTAAAATCGAATTCATACTTTGGACGATGTCACCACTCTGGACGACATCCATACTTTGGACAATATCCATACTTTGGACGATGTCACCACTCTGGACGACATCCATACTTTGGACGATGTCACCACTCTGGACGACATCCATACTTTGGACGATGTCACCACTCTGGACGACATCCATACTTTGGACGATGTCACCACTCTGGACGACATCCATACTTTGGACGATGTCACCACTCTGGACGACATCCATACTTTGGACAATATCCATACTTTGGACGATGTCACCACTCTGGACGACATCCATATTTTGGACGATGTCACCACTCTGGACGACATCCATACTTTGGACGATGTCACCACTTTGGACGACATCCATACTTTGGACAATATCCATACTTTGGACAATATCCATACTTTGGACAATATCCATACTTTGGACAATATCCATACTTTGGACAATATCCATACTTTGGACAATATCCATACTTTGGACAATATCCATACTTTGGACGATGTCACCACTCTGGACGACATCCATACTTTGGACGATGTCACCACTCTGGACGACATCCATATTTTGGACGATGTCACCACTCTGGACGACAACCATACTTTGGACAATATCCATACTTTGGACAATATCCATACTTTGGACAATATCCATACTTTGGACAATATCCATACTTTGGACAATATCCATACTTTGGACAATATCCATACTTTGGACAATATCCATACTTTGGACAATATCCATACTTTGGACAATATCCATACTTTGGACAATATCCATACTTTGGACAATATCCATACTTTGGACAATATCCATACTTTGGACAATATCCATACTTTGGACAATATCCATACTTTGGACAATATCCATACTTTGGACAATATCCATACTTTGGACGATGTCACCACTTTGGACGACATCCATACTTTGGACAATATCCATACTTTGGACGATGTCACCACTCTGGACGACATCCATATTTTGGACGATGTCACCACTCTGGACGACATCCATATTTTGGACGATGTCACCACTCTGGACGACATCCATACTTTGGACGATGTCACCACTCTGGACGACATCCATACTTTGGACAATATCCATACTTTGGACAATATCCATACTTTGGACAATATCCATACTTTGGACAATATCCATACTTTGGACAATATCCATACTTTGGACAATATCCATACTTTGGACGATGTCACCACTCTGGACGACAACCATACTTTGGACAATATCCATACTTTGGACAATATCCATACTTTGGACGATGTCACCACTCTGGACGACATCCATATTTTGGACGATGTCACCACTTTGGACGACATCCATACTTTGGACAATATCCATACTTTGGACAATATCCATACTTTGGACAATATCCATACTTTGGACAATATCCATACTTTGGACGATGTCACCACTCTGGACGACAACCATACTTTGGACAATATCCATACTTTGGACAATATCCATACTTTGGACAATATCCATACTTTGGACAATATCCATACTTTGGACGATGTCACCACTCTGGACGACAACCATACTTTGGACAATATCCATACTTTGGACAATATCCATACTTTGGACGATGTCACCACTCTGGACGACATCCATATTTTGGACGATGTCACCACTTTGGACGACATCCATACTTTGGACAATATCCATACTTTGGACAATATCCATACTTTGGACAATATCCATACTTTGGACAATATCCATACTTTGGACGATGTCACCACTCTGGACGACAACCATACTTTGGACAATATCCATACTTTGGACAATATCCATACTTTGGACAATATCCATACTTTGGACAATATCCATACTTTGGACGATGTCACCACTCTGGACGACAACCATACTTTGGACAATATCCATACTTTGGACGATGTCACCACTCTGGACGACAACCATACTTTGGACGATGTCACCACTCTGGACGACAACCATACTTTGGACAATATCCATACTTTGGACGATGTCACCACTTTGGACGACATCCATACTTTGGACGATATCCATACTTTGGACGATGTCACCACTCTGGACGACATCCATATTTTGGACGATGTCACCACTCTTGTAACACTCGGATTATTCGGGTTATGGGTTTTATTTTTAGACCTCCAATTTTTGCAGTTTAGTGTTTTAATTCGTAGAAATAATAAGATAAACCCGTTTTGTGAGCAGGAAGTTTTATTGGAACCCCTAAGATTTATGGCAATTTTTGGTGAGTTTTATGATTTTGGAGAAAATCAAATAATAGGTTATTTAAAAGATTTAAGTGAAAGATTAATAGGAGGGGCGATATGGTAATTAAGTAGGAAGAATTTTAATTAAACTTAAAAATTCCCCCCCCCCCCCCATCTCACAATTTTCTCTCCCAGCCGACTCTCTTCCTCCCTTTTTGCATTTTTCTCCTTCTTTGGCATTCCCTCTCTAGCGACCACAAATTTCCCTCCATCAACAATCATTTCTCCTTCCGTTTTCTTCAAGGATTTGAACCCTAGGTAAGTCTTAAATGATATATTCATTGAGTTATTGTTTTAGGGATTGTTATTTACTAAGATTTCGATTGGAGTTGTTTGAGAGTTATAGGTTTTGTTAGAAAACGATTTGACTATCAAATTTATAGTTTTTTATAAGGTAGTATTGATGTTTGTTGGTTGATTCTTAGATTTTGGTGATTGGGAGGACTATGCAGCGATCCTCTCTCTTCTCCACTTCACCAATTCACCACTTCGACACTTAATGCAATTTACTTCATATAACACTTTACAACATAGCTCTCTGGAATCCGATTTCCAGAGAGCACAACATTCCTCCTTTACATTGACATTGCCATGATTCACAACCTAAATCTCAACTCCACCCATTAAAACTAAAACGTATTCTAAACTCAATCGACTCGAGTCGGACTTTGCGAAGTCCAACTGCGTGGATAGCTCTAAACATCGAGCATAACCGTATCAACCTAAAACCAATCAAAACATTTCCAAAACATTCATTAAATAGTTTAAACCAAAACGTTTTACATACAATTACCAAAACGTTATCTAATCCCTATCCAGATCCAAACAACCTAAGTATACTATACAATTATCAACCCAAAACATCCCAAAATAAACCCAGAGTTCAGACATACATCCCCACGGGTCATATTGCGCCTCGACTACCCAGCGCACACTCACGAGCATCATCCATCAACTGCCTCCGACATCAGGAGGAGGAACGTCGTCCTCACCTGGATCTACGTCACCTAGCAGATCACCTACACCATACAGACACATATGAGATATGGAAATCTCAGTAAGCTACGTAAATGCAGATGCATGCGTGTCGTGCATATGAAGTTCAGAAAACATGCTCATCAGACATATCAGGTCATTTCATACATATTGCCACCGAGATATCAGCCCACTAAATGGAAAGGATACATTCCGCGGTCGAACTACCACTTTCCACTTAGATGGGGGGGGTACATGCTCACAAACCCTACAGCCATGCCTGAGCCCCATCCCGTGTGACCTTTCAGATACAGATTACGTATTTTCGTTCATTATTCATTTCATTAAAAACTCGTGCAGAAACCCATTTTTTATGCCATTTTGAAACACGTGATGCATGAACAGTTCATATCAGCGGAAAGTAAACAAACAGTTCATATCAGCAGACAATATAACATAACCTATAAACAACTAACCTAACTACCCAACCAGAATAACATAAAACAAACAGTTCCTCGAGTATTCTCGAGACGACGACGGAGTATGGTGCAGACCTTTGGGTCAAAGTAAGTCACGAAAACTTACCTGGAGCGCACTGAATGGCTAGCTTCGTCCACGGGAGTCGCGTGTCTGAGGAAAACACGATATTTACCATTAAAACTAATTTAAACAATTAACGTCCAAATCTAAAAACTTAACTAAAGAATTTCTCCTAAATTCTTTATTTAGCCAATCAAAGCGTTTATAACGTTAATTAACGTTCGATAATTCGAAATCCCAATTAACGAGTTTTTCTCAAAAACTCGGAAAATAAACCAATTTTTAACTTTTCGTAAATTGATTTTTCTTCGTCCAATAACGTCAAATACGTTCAATACATACTTAATCAAGGCCAACCTATTAATTACGAACCCTAATTCGCGTTTTTTGTCGAAACCCTAATTGAAACCCTAACACTAATCGGACCGAAAACTCAAAATAAACGCTCAGAGACTGTAGGTACATACCGAGGGTAGCGAGAGGAGAAGAAAGCGTGAAGAAATCGGGACGAACGGAGGTCGGACGGAGGTCGGATGATGAACGAACGCCGGCGGCCTAAGGAGAGGAGTGCTCTCTGTTTCGTGCGCAGGGAGAGGAGAAGAAGAAGTGAGGAGAGAGAGGGAATTTGTGATATTTAATAAAATTGATTTGTAAATTACCAAAACGCCCTTCTTTGATTTCTATATAGATTTCGTTCTTCGGTTCGTTAATCGTCCTGCCATTCGACTTCTCCAAACGTCCCTACTTCACCCATAAGTCAAACTTATTATTTGAGACTTATTAAAACTGTCCGTTCGTAATTCGGACCTCGTTTACTATTTTTACTAAACGTCATTTATATTTTGAAAAGCGTATTTATTCGGAATATAGCGTTTAAGCTCCGAAAAATCCCGTAAATTCCTTAAAATTCCTATTAATCGTTAGGACTCTAACGACGCTTTCCGTTTGCAAAACTGACTTGATTTGACATATTTAATAAAAATGCCTCATATAATATATATATATGAATATAATATATTAAATCCAAAAGTCCGTACGAACCGGATATTACATTCTACCCTTCTTATTCAGAATTTTGTCCACAAAATTTAAATCATACAAACAACTCGGGATATCAAGACATCATGTCCTGTTGTCGCTCCCAAGTCGCTTCTTCCACCTCATGGTTCCGCCACAAGACTTTGACCAGTGGGATCTCCTTATTGCGTAAAACTTTGACGGAATGCTCCAAAATACGTACCGGCCTTTCCTCGTAGGTCAAGGTAGGCTGTACCTTGATCTCTGTAGTCGCCACGGCATGTGATGGATCACGTAGGCATCTCCGAAGTATCGATACATGAAACACGTCGTGGATACCCCCTATAGAAACCGGAAGCTGCAGTCTATACGCCAACTTCCCGATCCTCTTCAGAATAGGAAAGGGCCCCATGTAACGAGGGTTCAACTTACCCCTCCTTCCAAACCTCGCGACGCCTTTGAACGTAGAAACCTTCAAATAAACTTCGTCGCCCTCCTCGAACTCTAGCTCACGCCGTCTCGTATCAGCATAACTCTTCTGTCGGCTCTGAGCTATCTGAATACGCTGTCGGATAACGGCAATCTTCTCTGCCGTTTGCTGTAAGATCTCAGGACCAACGATGCTGGCCTTGCCAACCTCGTCCCAATGTAACGGAGACCTACACTTCCGACCATACAGAGCTTCGTACGGTGCCATGCCAATAGTAGCCTGGAAGCTGTTATTGTACGAGAACTCGACTGAGGGCAAATATCGGCTCCACGAGCCCTGAAACTCCAGCACACATGCTCTGAGCATATCCTCAAGTATCTGATTCGTCCTCTCTGTCTGACCATCAGTCTGAGGATGGAATGCTGTGCTGAAATTAAGCTGAGTCCCCATAGCTCGGTGTAAACTCTTCCAGAACTTCGAGGTAAATCTCGGACCTCTGCCGGAGACAATAGATATTGGAACTCCGTGCAGACTAACAATCTCCTGCACATAGAGTTCGGCGAGCTGATCCATAGATGACGACATCTTCACTGGCATGAAGTGAGCCGACTTTGTCAATCAGCCCACAATAACCCAAATGCCATCATGGCCTCGCGTAGTCCTCGGGAGCCCCACGATAAAATCCATGGATGTCTGCTCCCACTTCCACTCCGGAATCGGCAGTGGCAATAATGTTCCAGCTGGCCTCTGGTGCTCTGCCTTAACCTGTTGACAAACTAAACAGGTCTCAACATACTGGGCAACCTCCCTCTTCATACCTGGCCACCAGAAGTGCTGCTTTAAGTCCCGGTACATCTTGGTACTCCCCGGGTGCACTGAATAGGCTGAAGAATGTGTCTCAGCTAAAATATCCTTCTTCAGGCTCTTGTCGTTAGGCACGTACCACCTTAGGCACCTTAGAAGACTAATCCATAAGGGAAGATATTAAATCGGTTAGAAGATTTTAACCGACTTACCAGGTGGGAGACTTAGTGAAGTTAAGAATAATTAATGAGTAGTAGGCACGTTAGACCTTTGGTGTTGCTTGAATAGAGGTAAGTAAACAAAAACATAGGAGTTAAGATTTAGCCGTGGTGACTACTAAGGAAAAATTTAGCACTTCAGGTTTAAGGTTGTGCTAAAGAGTTTCAAGTAGCATGAGTGACTATAGGAAGGATAGCGACGCAGTTAGAGCAGGTTTATAGTGTGTACGGTTTAAGTTAAGAACCGCAAACGTAGGGCTTACCTCCGGTAAGGAAGTAGAAACATTAGTGTTCAATGATCTAGGAGGGTTAAACCTTAATGAAAAGAAGTTTCTGAATCCTTCTCTTGGAAAATAGAGGGGGAAGAACTGAGAATCTGAAGAAGCTTATCAGCAACAAGTTTGTAAATGAGTAGACTGTTGAACAAGTTATCGTGCAGGAGCCAAGTGAAGTAATTAGAACCCGACTAAAAAGACCATCGGGTAATTGTGAGAAGTCTAGCACGACATCTGAGATAAGTACGGGGGATCGTAGATCCAATGAAGAGTTAAGATTAGAAGTTTAACTCAGTGGTTAATGTCGTACGAATCGTGAGCTTTGCAATTTTAAAGAATATGACTCGTATTTGACGAATCGTGACCGATGGATATATAAGTGACTTAAGGTTAGAATGAGTGGCTTTAGAGCAAATCCACAGCGAGACTTAGAGACCTTACTGTGCTCGAGGTTAATGGAGATTCGTGTTAGATAAACGAGCATATTGTTATACTCGATAGGTGGACAATCGTAGTGCAGTTAAAAGAACTTAACGTTGGAGCAAGTAATTTGAGAAGGTCTCGAGGGCGTGAAAGGGTTAGTTACGTATTCAACAGACACGAGATTAAGAGGTATAGAAACTAAAGGGACTTACTTTGAGAAGTCGAAGTTAGAATGAAGAGGAGTTTAGAATTATATTGAAATCTGGGTTACAACCCAGAATTTGGATACAATGTAGGCATTCAATTTGGCTGGCGTTAGGGAGCTTGGATGTAGCTCCAACCTGAGGGAACGACAGAGGAAAGACGTCGATAAGAGGGAACTTTGAAATTTGTATTATTTAAAGGTAATCGGTGAATGATTAAGTGAGAGTCGAAAGTGGATGCATGTGCAAATATTGAAGTGACAAATACGTCGTTGGGTCAATTGATTTGAGGATTTGAAATTTTAATATGTCCATGCTTGAGTGGGGTCGCTCGCGATCAAATCGAAAGTGGGGAAGTATGAATTTAAGGTCAATGTGGGAGAGTATAGTGAGGAGTTTTGGCTTAGAACCACGAAGAATGACTGTAAGTGCGGACGAAAAATCGAAGTGTGATACCGCAAGACGCGAGACGTTAATATCAAGGACTATACTGTATACCCTTTCCTCACTCTAATATTATTCGTCCTATTAAATATTCGAACAAAACTTTACCTGTAATAGCCGAAGGTTGGGCGGTTTCTTCTTCTCCAGTCGAGGCAAGCAACATTCGGGCATCGTTTCCCTGATTTGCGTCTCGTTGGCCTGTACCCGGTTGACCTCGGCCCGGCCTTGGGCAGTCTTTGACGAAATGACCATTCTCTCCACATCGAAAGCATTTATCTGTGCCTGATCTGCATTTCCCACGATGCTGCTTCTGGCAACTAAGACACAGAGGTCTTTGCGAAGTTCTTCGTGCGCGCTTCGGTCGGCTTTGATCGACTCTCTTCTTGTCCTTCCTCTTGGTACCGTGGTCATGAGGAGCATCCACGCCATGAATCCTAAGTTCTTCTCGGTTAGTCAATAGTTGGAGTTGACGAGATTGTCTATCGATAAATTGTGCTTGCCGGTCCATGTGCTGTGACTGACGATTTAGTAACTCCGTAAGTCGATCTAGAACGTCATCTCGAGGATCTTTTCCTCGAAACATGTTTATAAAACTCCTATAAAACGAAACAGTATACTTCTTAGAAACCTAAATCAAACAGAGCAGAAAACATACTTACAGTTGATGAAGGACGTCCGCGTAGTGGCTGTGCAGTCGAGCAGTCTACAGAATCGATTTTAAAACCCGGGGGCTCTGATACCATAACTGTAACACCCCTAAGTCCGTACCCATTTACCCGTATAAATTTTTCATTTTTATTTTTACATTTTAAATAAAACTTTAAAACGTAACGTTAAAGCGGACTTGAAATCGAAACCGAAACCGGAATCGAAATCGAAATTCGTTTGGTAAATCATTTGAAATATAAACTAAAACTATTAATAAAACTTATTTAAAACAATTTAGAAATGGGAGGGCAGAACCGTCCGTTTGGCAAAAAGGGGAAGGGGCGATCGATCTCTGCAATTGGCAGAGATCGATCGCTGGAGGCTTACTTGTTACAAGCGACCGATCTCTGCTTTTCAGCAGAGATCGATCGCTGCACCCAAGCATAAGGGCGGCGATCGATCTCTGCTGAATAGCAGAGATCGATCGCTGCACTATGCAGCGATCCTCTCTCTTCTCCACTTCACCAATTCACCACTTCGACACTTAAATGCAATTTACTTCATATAACACTTTACAACATAGCTCTCTGGAATCCGATTTCCAGAGAGCACAACATTCCTCCTTTACATTGACATTGCCATGATTCACAACCTAAATCTCAACTCCACCCATTAAAACTAAAACGTATTCTAAACTCAATCGACTCGAGTCGGACTTTGCGAAGTCCAACTGCGTGGATAGCTCTAAACATCGAGCATAACCGTATCAACCTAAAACCAATCAAAACATTTCTAAAACATTCATTAAACAGTTTAAACCAAAACGTTTTACATACAATTACCAAAACGTTATCTAATCCCTATCCAGATCCAAACAACCTAAGTATACTATACAATTATCAACCCAAAACATCCCAAAATAAACCCAGAGTTCAGACATACATCCCCACGGGTCATATTGCGCCTCGACTACCCAGCGCACACTCACGAGCATCATCCATCAACTGCCTCCGACATCAGGAGGAGGAACGTCGTCCTCACCTGGATCTACGTCACCTAGCAGATCACCTACACCATACAGACACATATGAGATATGGAAATCTCAGTAAGCTACGTAAATGCAGATGCATGCGTGTCGTGCATATGAAGTTCAGAAAACATGCTCATCAGACATATCAGGTCATTTCATACATATTGCCACCGAGATATCAGCCCACTAAATGGAAAGGATACATTCCGCGGTCGAACTACCACTTTCCACTTAGATGGGGGGGGGGTACATGCTCACAAACCCTATAGCCATGCCTGAGCCCCATCCCGCGTGACCTTTCAGATACAGATTACGTATTTTCGTTCATTATTCATTTCATTAAAAACTCGTGCAGAAACCCATTTTTTATGCCATTTTGAAACACGTGATGCATGAACAGTTCATATCAGCGGAAAGTAAACAAACAGTTCATATCAGCAGACAATATAACATAACCTATAAACAACTAACCTAACTACCCAACCAGAATAACATAAAACAAACAGTTCCTCAAGTATTCTCGAGACGACGACGGAGTATGGTGCAGACCTTTGGGTCAAAGTAAGTCACGAAAACTTACCTGGAGCGCACTGAATGGCTAGCTTCGTCCACGGGAGTCGCGTGTCTGAGGAAAACACGATATTTACCATTAAAACTAATTTAAACAATTAACGTCCAAATCTAAAAACTTAACTAAAGAATTTCTCCTAAATTCTTTATTTAGCCAATCAAAGCGTTTATAACGTTAATTAACGTTCGATAATTCGAAATCCCAATTAACGAGTTTTTCTCAAAAACTCGGAAAATAAACCAATTTTTAACTTTTCGTAAATTGATTTTTCTTCGTCCAATAACGTCAAATACGTTCAATACATACTTAATCAAGGCCAACCTATTAATTACGAACCCTAATTCGCGTTTTTCGTCGAAACCCTAATTGAAACCCTAACAAAAACTCGAAATAAACGCTCAGAGACTGTAGGTACATACCGAGGGTAGCGAGAGGAGAAGAAAGCGTGAAGAAATCGGGACGAACGGAGGTCGGACGGAGGTCGGATGATGAACGAACGCCGGCGGCCTAAGGAGAGGAGTGCTCTCTGTTTCGTGCGCAGGGAGAGGAGAAGAAGAAGTGAGGAGAGAGAGGGAATTTGTGATATTTAATAAAATTGATTTGTAAATTACCAAAACGCCCTTCTTTGATTTCTATATAGATTTCGTTCTTCGGTTCGTTAATCGTCCTTCCATTCGACTTCTCCAAACGTCCCTACTTCACCCATAAGTCAAACTTATTATTTGAGACTTATTAAAACTGTCCGTTCGTAATTCGGACCTCGTTTACTATTTTTACTAAACGTCATTTATATTTTGAAAAGCGTATTTATTCGGAATATAGCGTTTAAGCTCCGAAAAATCCCGTAAATTCCTTAAAATTCCTATTAATCGTTAGGACTCTAACGACGCTTTCCGTTTGCGAAACTGACTTGATTTGACATATTTAATAAAAATGCCTCATATAATATATATATATATGAATATAATATATTAAATCCAAAAGTCCGTACGAACCGGATATTACACAGCTCGCTAAGGAATCCAGGTAAGTGAGTGTGTTAGGATTCTGACCTTTAGGGCCCTACATCTCAAGGATACTAAGGAGGTTTGTTTGGGTGGTTGTTTTACGATGATGACTTGTCATGTGCTATGTTATGATGAATTTGAGTAGAGTGATGTTATGATACGCGATGCATTGTTCGTCCTTATAGTATGTCTTTCCTATATGTATCTATGTCTGTGCATTATGTGTATGTGTTATATGATCAATATAGGAATATGAAATGTATATGTAAGTATGATTAAGTGTAGAACGGGTTGAATGGGCCATGGTTATGTTATTAAGATGATGTGTATGGTTTGCGGATCCTTCCGGTGGTGGGGGCCGGACTGGCAGGCACAGTTCGCGGATCCTCCCGGTGGTGGGGGCCAGATTGGCAGGTACGGTTCGCAGATCCTCCTGGTGGTGGGGGCCAGACTGGCAGGAAGACTCGCAGATCCTCCCGCCGGTGGGGGCCGGGTTGATACTGCACGATCAGTTCGCGGATCCCGCCGTTGGTGTGGCCCGGGCTAATCGTTACAAACATTGTCCGTTGGGACCACGTTTATGATGTTTTTTCCGTATTCTCCCTGTGTCCTCTCTTAATTCATGCCAAGTAAAAGATGAGTAAGTGTATGATTACGAACATGAATATGATTTTTTGATGTATGCATTCATGAGCTTTTATGTGTTTGTTGCACTCCTTACTAAGTATTAGGCTCATAGTTTGAACCTTATGATGTAGGTGACGAGTTTGAAGGTGAGGACCTCAAACCGAATGACGAAGTTTAAGTTGAGTTACTGGATGGTGCTTGTGGCGGGATTTGTGGCTGGGCGGCGATTTGATCCGAGGGTGGTGCTTCTAGCAAGTTTGATAAAAGTTTATGATAGAGATGTTATGTAGAAATGAACTTTCATAAGATCTCATATGTTGACAAGTATTAGGATGGTTGGAGTCTTTTCTAGTTTTAAAGATGATTTTATGACTAAGGGGTTTTCACCCGTTTCGACTTCCGCTACGGTTTACTCGTTTATTCACGTATGATTTTCAATGATGGATAGTTTTAGGATTTAAAATCTCTTGATTGAATGATTTAAATTGGGTATTGATTGATGAATTTAGAAGAAGTTTTGTTGGATTAATGTATGTTTTATTAGCGTGGGAAGAATGCAGGAACCAGGGAGGTTGCCGATCGATCACTCAAGTGATGAGCAATCGATCGGCTACACTTTTTGGGTAGAGCGATCGATCGGCTGTTTTGGCCGATCGATCGGCTCTCTTGTGATTTCCAACTTTGACCCTCCTCTTTTTGTTTAAAACCGAACGTGTCTTTTTCTAGTTTCCTCTTCAGTTTCATTTATTGTTTTAAGTTATTTCCAAGGGATTTCAAATGTATTTTTAAACATGATTCTTAACCGTTTTAACAAAGTTTCTTCCAAGTAGTTTTTCCTCTATGTTCTGTATAAAAATATATATATATACGAGTCAAGAATAGGATTACGTCCATGATTATGTAAGTCGCGGCCCGTTGGATTTCGAGTTGTGACAACTCTGGACGACATCCATACTTTGGACGAGGTCACCACTCTGGACGACATCCATTCTTTGGACGATGACACCACTCTGGACGACATCCATACTTTGGACGATATCCATACTTTGGACGACAACTCGACCGAATTACTTACTTTCAGGGATTGACTTCTCAACCCCATTTTCCAGAGAACTTAAGACTCTCTGGACATTATTCCTTCTAATCGATCGACGTTCCTTTACCAAAAACTTAACAGATTTCCAAAAAGCTTAATTTCCTCTCTAGAAATTCACTCCTTTATTTCGGTTGACATCCTATGCTCATAAAAACAGATACAATTCATCAATGACTATACATGTACGACAAAACTTATAAATATCATCAAATGGAAATTCATCTCCAATGACTATCTAGAAAGCCTTTTTAAACATCATCATCCATGCAATATATGTGAATTAAATAGTACCGAGCATCCTAAAATGAACGTCTATACATTTTTCCTAACTAAACACCCCTCAGCCCGAACACATCCCAAAATACCCAAAATACTTATCCTTGGCTCCCACGGGTCAAAAAAGCACCGGCTTCACAGTGCACTCCCACAGGCATGTTCCTTCAATCCACTCTTTCCTCGGGTGGAGGAACATCTTCCTCACTTTGATCGAGATCACCTATACTATAAAGACATTCTATGAGCTAAAGGCTTAGTAAGTTCCATAAATGCCAATGCATGAACATGTATATGCAACTTTTATGAAGGTCATCCATGTCATTTCATTTCATTTATCGGTCCATGTCAGTCTTTGGTTATTGGGACTTAACCAGTCAAATGGATAGAGCACATCAAGCGGGTAGATGGCTCACACCATTTGAAATGAGGAAGACCCGCTCACCACGGAACGCCAGGTCTGAACCTCTCCCCGATAACCACCATGCGTTGTTTACTGTGATACTTTTCTTTCATTCAATCCTTACTTTTTCTTTCTCATGAAAACTATGCATAAATCCGATTTTCATGACATTTTGTAAAACAATTATGCATGAGCAATTTAATGCATAACATAAACATAAACAGTAGGAATATCATCAAAACAGCACAAACATACCTTATAAAAACAACTAAACTTAAGCTACCCAACAAAAACATAAAACATACATTTCACCTCAACAATCCTCGACTAACAAAACTGACATATGGTGTAGGCGAATCGGCCACAGTAAGTCATGAAAACTTAACTATTGTCCTTAGCACACCGAGCTCCATCCTTGAACTTTGTTCACCTAAGCCAATTCACAATACACGGCATTAAAACCGAGCCTAAACAATCAAATTTTGAAGACTAGAAAAACCCCTAATTAAAGGGTATCTCCTAATACCTTAATACTCTTTTCTCGGGCGTTTTACCGAGCAATCCGAGCTCAACATATTCTAAACCCCCATTAATGGAGTTTCTACTCATTTCTACTTCCAGATTTTAACCAAAATTCCTCAAACCACTCTACTTTTAATAAAAACTCTACTTCTTCCCTCGAGAGCCTCAAAATGTTGTAGCTTAACATTTTCTAGCGAGACCCGATAGTTTTGCCAACATCACCAGTGAAACCCTAACCGATTAAACTCTAGAAATAGAAAACTAACAGTTCAAAAGCATAGAATCTTACCTAGGATGCTGTTTGGAGAAGAAAACGTGAAGGAAATTGATCGGTTGGAGGAGAAACCGTTGAGGAATTGTCGTTGGAAGTTAAATCGCCAGAGAGGGAAAAAGTGGGGTTCTGGAGAAGAAATCGTGAAGTGTTGGGAGAAATGAAGGGTTTGTGACTTTATGTTAAATTAGCTTACCGAATGACCATTTTGCCATATAGTTTAATTGTTGTCATGGTTTGTTAGTTTGCTATCGATTCATTTTCTCCAAATTTCTCTATTTCACCCATTGTTCTAACTTATTCCTAGGGTTCTAATAAAATCTTCCGTTTTGCAAAAACAAAAATGGAATTAATTTATAATATTTACAATAACATCACTACATATCGTAAATTCCAAAAACCCGTAAAACTGGGCGTTACATTCCATCCACCTTAATTGGAATTTTGTCCTCAAAATTTGATTTAGCTTATCATTCTTGACATTAACGCCTCATGTCCTGCGACCTTATTCTTTGATTTACAATTGCTCCGTTCCTTTCGAGTCTCTTTCCTCTATCCCTCCAAAATTTTTGAAATTCCTAAATAAGAATTTCGATTCAATCTATATGTACGGTCATTCTTCATGGTTCTAAATCAAAATCCCTAAAACCAACTGTCGTAACAATAGTCTCCCAACCACATCCACTGCGTTTGATTTGACTAATCATGTCCTTCGTTAGGCATCACATGCTAATAAATTCCTAAGTCTCCAATTTGAATAACCCAACTGCATTTATATGCACATAAAAATTTACACATACATTGGCTTCCACTTAATCATCCATAAGTTAAACTTCCTTACCCTTTTGATTTGGCCTTATATTTGGGCTTCCTCGATCGAAGCCTAATTCAAGTCCTCAATTTCCTAAGGAATCGACTTCAAGGTTTTCTTCCAACTCCTTGGTTGTAACCCAAACTTCTTCATAAACTCACTGACTCTGTCCATAGTCGGAATACACACCAACTCAAATTTCTACATTTTCTTTAATAATTATCCCTCATAACTATTTTATCAATAGTATTTCCTGGTCACATACTTCTTTGGGCGACACGCCGATTATTGGCGACTATTTAAGTGTGGGCTTCTCAACCAAGAAATCCAACCTTTATATTTCGCAAACTATCTCATCAAAATACTTCAAGGCCTCAACGAGTCCAACTGGGAGTTAAAGTCACTACTCCCTTAAGATCTTGGTTCCTTGTGAATAAGATCTCATAATATCACATTTCATTCTGAGCCACGTTAGCGAGCTCTCCCGCTGTGGACATCTACCGATGGACACGTGCAGCTCTCGTGACTCATTAAAACATCTACCGAAAGACATGTGAAATTCACGTGTTCATCTAAGACATCTTCCGATAGCTTACAAGCTTTACATCATCTGATCACTAAACACTCTACATCTGCCGATCGCTAGGCGACAAAACTATACTTTCATCATCCGATGGCTAAACACTCTACATCTACTGATCGCTAGACGACAGAACTATACTTTCATCATCCGATGGCTAAACACTCTACATCTGCCGATCGCTAGACGACAAAATAGCACTTTCATCATCCGATGGCTAAACACTCTACCGATAGGAGAAAACACATCTTCCGGTAGAAACTCTTACCAAAAGGATTCATCCAACTTTCACATAACACAACTTAGCTAAGAAAGGCTTTTACTGGTATAACAAATTCATTCAGAGTATAAATAGCGGAAGACTTGTATGACATAAATCCTTTAAAAGGAAACATATCCTCATATCCAATCCCAGACTCAAAAGTTAACTCAAACAATACTAACACCATCCTACATAATTCCAGTTCTTATATTCTTACTGACATAAGGGAGCAATAACCAGGGGTCATAATCGCCTCTCCAGTCCCGCACTGTCACTTTGAGTATTCTCCAGCAACCAGCTTTAAAGATCCTCTTTGAAGTTAGTATCTTCACCTGTAGTCTCTTCACCTACATCATAAGGTTCATCTATAAGCCTAATACTTAGTAAGGAATGCAACATTAACATGAGTGCATGAATGCATAATTCAAGGAAAACATGCTCATAGATCATTTCTTGTTCATATTCTTGTTCATATTCATCGTTCATAATCATGAATCATATTCATCATTCGTAATCATTGTTCATAATCATTATTCATATTCATCATTTCAGTTGTGTGGAATGAGAGAGGATTTGTGCCGGTAAAGGGGGTTAGACAGTGATTTGGATCATGGTCCCTACTGCGGGGTCGTATACATATGTCCTTCTTTGGACTGTGACATACGTCGAACCGCCCCCAACCCTCACTCAACCACGTTGTAGGGATTTTATCATCTTATCTTGTTCATGAGAAAACATGCTTTTAAAACATTTTCATATGCATAGATGAAACAACTTAGACAATAATTAAAATTTAAAATTTGGAATTAAATTAATACCTAACACTTAGTAATGACTAATAGAAGTCGATTTGCACGAGACACACCACACCAACAAGAACCTAATCGGGCTAGAGACACTCCCCCTCCCGAACACACAAGACACGAAGGTAAATCTAGCATGTAAGGTAGTATGCAAGGACAACTCAATGCCTTGACGGGCTTGGTTGGCACCCTCACCCAACAACTCAAGGATGTTTCACTTGACATGGCCCAACTTAGAGAACACATGACAAACTATCCCCGAAGAGAATCCTATGAACGTGATCCTTCCCAAGAAACCTCCTCAAGGATTAGAACCGAACGTCCTAGACATTGAACCCCGAACCAACGACCCTTAGAGGAAGAAGAATAGGCCGAGCCCCAAAGAAGGAGACCTCATTATTATGATTCGGAGGATGAAGAATGGGCATGAGATGATGAAGAGCATTATCGCCTGAATCGTCGTAAGGACAACGATGACCTCTGTTGACTTAAATGATGTTTAAGTCTAAATATGTTTTTGATGATGTGTTTGAATGGTTAATATTGTAATCTGATTATGTTAAGTGAATGAGAATAACGACTATGCATTAGTAATTTAATCTGTTGGAAATGCCCTTGGAAAGGGTATTTTAGTTGTTTAACAATCGTGATTAAGTGTACAGGGCTGAAAACTCATCTGTCGATGAGTTGTTAAAAATAGACATATACCGATCGCTAAACGACAAAGCAAAGAAGGCTTCTGCCGATGGCCTTCATCTACCGATTGATAAAATGACAAAAGAAGAAGTCGTTCAAAGCCTACTTCAACCGATCGCTAGCGACATATACCGATGGAGTTTAATGGTGCTTCTGCCGATGGCTTTGTCAAGATACTCATACTGATGGCGTTTGAAGTTGCACATGCCGATGGCGGTTCAGCGCATATATTTTTACTTATGCCGATGGCAGTTCAGCGCATATATTTTTACTTCTACCGATGGCAAGGCTTGCATCTGCCGATGGAGTTCAAGGCTTGCATCTGCCGATGGAGTTCAAGGCTTGCATCTGCCGATGGAGTTCAAGGCTTGCATCTGCCGATGGAGTTCAAGGCTTGCATCTGCCGATGGAGTTCAAGGCTTGCATCTGCCGATGGAGTTCAAGGCTTGCATCTGCCGATGGAGTTCAAGGCTTGCATCTGCCGATGGAGTTCAAGGCTTGCATCTGCCGATGGAGTTCAAGGCTTGCATCTGCCGATGGAGTTCAAGGCTTGCATCTGCCGATGGAGTTCAAGGCTTGCATCTGCCGATGGAGTTCAAGGCTTGCATCTGCCGATGGAGTTCAAGGCTTGCATCTGCCGATGGAGTTCAAGGCTTGCATCTGCCGATGGAGTTCAAGGCTTGCATCTGCCGATGGAGTTCAAGGCTTGCATCTGCCGATGGAGTTCAAGGCTTGCATCTGCCGATGGAGTTCAAGGCTTGCATCTGCCGATGGAGTTCAAGGCTTGCATCTGCCGATGGAGTTCAAGGCTTGCATCTGCCGATGGAGTTCAAGGCTTGCATCTGCCGATGGAGTTCAAGGCTTGCATCTGCCGATGGAGTTCAAGGCTTGCATCTGCCGATGGAGTTCAAGGCTTGCATCTGCCGATGGAGTTCAAGGCTTGCATCTGCCGATGGAGTTCAAGGCTTGCATCTGCCGATGGAGTTCAAGGCTTGCATCTGCCGATGGAGTTCAAGGCTTGCATCTGCCGATGGAGTTCAAGGCTTGCATCTGCCGATGGAGTTCAAGGCTTGCATCTGCCGATGGAGTTCAAGGCTTGCATCTGCCGATGGAGTTCAAGGCTTGCATCTGCCGATGGAGTTCAAGGCTTGCATCTGCCGATGGCGTTGAAGATACATCTGCCGATGGAGTTCAAGGCTTGCATCTGCCGATGGAGTTCAAGGCTTGCATCTGCCGATGGAGTTCAAGGCTTGCATCTGCCGATGGAGTTCAAGGCTTGCATCTGCCGATGGAGTTCAAGGCTTGCATCTGCCGATGGAGTTCAAGGCTTGCATCTGCCGATGGAGTTCAAGGCTTGCATCTGCCGATGGAGTTCAAGGCTTGCATCTGCCGATGGAGTTCAAGGCTTGCATCTGCCGATGGAGTTCAAGGCTTGCATCTGCCGATGGAGTTCAAGGCTTGCATCTGCCGATGGAGTTCAAGGCTTGCATCTGCCGATGGAGTTCAAGGCTTGCATCTGCCGATGGAGTTCAAGGCTTGCATCTGCCGATGGAGTTCAAGGCTTGCATCTGCCGATGGAGTTCAAGGCTTGCATCTGCCGATGGAGTTCAAGGCTTGCATCTTCCGATGGCGTTTGAAGATACATCTGCCGATAGCATTGAAGATACATCTGCCGATGGCGCTATTAAGCTTGCACCTGCCGATGGAGTTCAAGGCTTGCATCTGCCGATGGAGTTCAAGGCTTGCATCTGCCGATGGACTTCAAAGCGTGCACCTGCCGATGGAGTTCAAGGCTTGCATCTGCCGATGGCGTTTGAAGATACATCTGTTGATAGCGTTGAAGATACATCTGCCGATGGCGCTATTAAGCTTGCACCTGCCGATGGACTTCAAAGCGTGCACCTACCGATGGACTTCAAAGCGTGCACCTACCGATGAAGTTCAAGATACACCTGCTGATTGTTTTTCAAGCTTCACCTGCCGATGGCGTTGAAGATATATTTGCCGATAACTTTTACGTTGCATATACCGATGGACTCTTAGAGCAACACATACCGATGACGTGGCGATTGAATTAAAGCTGCTTCCACCGATGATCTTCCGCCAAAATTCAAAATAGCCGCGCAACTACAGTGACGTCGTTTTCAGCATTAACTCTAGAACTTTAATGGCGACGACGACTTGCAACTACAGATGGCAACGGCTACCTGATCTAGTACGGATGCTTCCCAACAGTAACATTTTCCATTTGAAGAAAGAAGCATTCAATTCAGAGCTGAAAAAGAAGACAGAGTATTTAAGCCGAGGTTAGAGCACGAAGATACAACTTTTGCGAATTGAATTCCTGAGCCCTAACCTGCAAAATCTTATCATACTCTGTATTATTTTTTCTACACCTCTCGATTTTAACTTGAGATTCAATCCTTGTGAGAGTGTAGTCTGAGCTTACCATTTACGAACTCAACATTGTGTATAAGGCAGTGGATTGACGCCCGTGAAGTTCAATCCTGAATTGTAAAGGCAGTTGATCGGAGCCCGGAATTCCGATTTGTTTTTCTCACTGAGGAGAAGGGTAAGGATCTTCAAGGGGTGAACCTTGAAGCGTGGATGTAGGCAAGGTTTGGCCGAACCACGTAAAAATCTTGTGTTGATTTTTTCTCTCTCTCTCTCTCTCTTTCATTGTTACTGATTGATTGCTTGTGTTTAGTAATTAGGTAAATTTTAAAAAGGTCTAATTCACCCCCCTCTTAGACAATCTCGATCCTACAATTGGTATCAAAGCGAGGTTATCTTTGTCTAAGCTGTAGTTAAACACTCTGTGTTATATTTTTTTTACAATGGCATTCAACACCAACACCACACAAGTAGAAGGTCAAGCAACAAATAGACCTCCCTTCTTTGATGGGAGTGATTATGTCTATTGGAAGTCTAGAATGAGAATATTTGTTCAAGCTGTAGACTATGAACTATGGAACAACATAGAAAATGGTCCTTACATTGCTGTCAAAACAGAGAATAGTGTGAAAATCCCCAAAGCTTCACACGAACTAAATGATACAGATAAAAAGAACTTGAGCTTAAATGCCAATGCTATAAACACCCTGTACTGTGCTCTGAATAGAGCAGAATTTAATAGAGTACAAGGGTGTGACAGTGCCTAAGAGATCTGGCAGCTATTAGAAGTCACACACGAAGGCACAAATCAAGTGAAAGAGAGTAAATTAAATATGCTCATACACGAGTATGAACTATTCTCTATGCCTAAAAATGAGTCTGTTTCTTCCATGTTTACAAGATTTACTAACATTACTAATGGTTTGAAAGCTCTTGGTAAATCTTATTCTAGTGAAGAATAGGTCAGGAAGATCATCAGATGTCTTCCAAGAAGCTGGCAGCCAAAGGTAACTGCCATACAGGAAGCAAAGGATCTCAAGGCTCTGAAACTTGAGGAACTCATTGGATCTCTTATGACACATGAGATCACAATGTGGTCAAACGAGAAGGAAGACCTCAAGGAGAAAGAGGCTACAAAAAGAAAAGACATTGCTATGAAAGCTTCTTCCAGTAAACAAGATGTGTCTGAGGAAGAAGAAGAAGATGATGATGATGAGGATAAAGCCCTCATTACAAGGAGGTTCAGCAAATTCCTCCAAAGAAAAAGAATGCAAGGAAGGAGATTTCCAAATGGTGAGAAATCTCACAAGGAGAAGGAAATCACTTGCTTTGGATGTGGAAAGCCTGGCCACATGAAGGCAGATTGTCCACAGACAAAGAAGTATCCCAAGAAGTTTAAGAAGAAGGCTATGAAGGCCACTTGGGATGACAGTGAAGGTGACACCTCCTCTTCAGAAGATGAGGAAGTTGCAAATCTGTGCTTCATGGCACACGAGGAAAAGGTTAGTACTTCTTCCTCAAGTATTTTAAGTGATAGCGATAGTGATAATGATGAAGGTGAACTAATTGACGCCTTTAATGACTTGGTTAAACAATTTGGCATGCTTAAGACTAAGTATAACATGTTGAAAAAGGAAAATGCAGGGTTATTAGAAAAACATGCTAAAGAAGTGGACTTGCATGAAAAAGAAATTACTGAACTTAAGAAGAAAAATGAGTCCTTGAATAAACTTGTTCTTTGGTTCTCAAATGGTAGCAAAAACCTAACTCTGCTGATAGGAAATCATAGAGCTACTCATGATAAGGCAAGTATAGGTTATGATAAGTTCAATAAAAGGAAAGTTTTCAAGAATTTCTTTGTTAAACCATCCACTTGTCATGCATGTAATGAAGTAGGACATAAATCCTTTTAGTGTCCCTTAAAATCAAACAATATAAAATCTAGCAGTAAACTGCAATGGGTTCCTAAGGGGACCAGGCCTAACACTAGGACCCAAAAGATTTGGGTACCTAAGAAGACAACCTGATCTTTGTTTTGTAGGTTAACTGTTCTCCTAGGAAAAATCAATGGTATCTCGACAGTGGATGTTCGAGGCATATGACAGGAGACTCAACTAAGTTTGCAGTTGTCAACAAGAAGAAAGGAAGTGTTACTTTTGGTGGAAACCAAAAAAGGAAAATTGTTGGCATTGGCAACATAGGTAACAGCATTAATCCTACTATTGAGAATGTTTTATTAGTAGATGGATTAAAACATAATTTACTTAGTATTAGCCAATTATGTGATAAAGGATATAAAGTGATTTTTAAGTCAAATTCTTGCATAATTAAAGATGCTTCAAATGGCAAAATTCTGTTTTCTGGCTATAGGAAAGATAATATTTACATTATTGACTTAGATGATATTGCTGTGTCTGATGAAAAATGCTTTGCTGTTAATTCTTCCCATGATTCTTGGATTTGGCATAGGAGATTAGGACATGTAGGGATGGATAGTTTAGCTAAGATTACTAAGGAGAATTTAGTTAGAGGAATCCCTAAGATATCCTTTGAGAAGGATAAGGTCTGTGAAGCTTGCCAAATGGGTAAGCAGATCAAAAGTTCCTTTGCATCGAAGAATGCAATTTCAACTTCTAAGCCTCTCCAACTCCTTCATATGGATCTCTTCGGTCCTTCCAATATAGCCAGCCTAGGTGGCAAATTCTATGCCTTTGTTATTGTAGATGACTTCTCTAGATTCACCTGGGTACATTTTCTGAAGTCTAAGGATGAGACTTTTGATACCTTTTCTAGCTTTAGGAAAAGAGTTCAAAATGAAAAGGAGCTCATCATTATTGCTATTCGTAGTGATCATGGTGGAGAATTTGAAAATGAAAAATTCGAACTTTTGTGTCTCAAACATGGAATTGAGCACAACTTCTCCTCTCCTAGAACCCCTCAGCAAAATGGTGTTGTTGAGAGGAAAAATAGGTCTCTCCAAGAGCTAGCTCGGACTATGCTTAATGAGAATTCCCTTCCAAAATATTTCTGGCCAGAAGCTGTGTCAACAGCTTGTTATGTGCTTAATCGGGTCTCCATAAGACCTATTCTCGAGAAAACTCCCTATGAGTTTGGAATGGTAAAATCCCTTCTGTCAAGTAATCTAGAGCTTTTGGAAGCAAATGCTTCATTCTAAACACTAAGGATAACTTATGAAAATTCGATTCCAAATCAGATCTTGGAATTTTTCTAGGTTATTCCCTATCTAGTAAAGCATATAGAGTATTCAATAGGAGAACTCTAGTTGTAGAGGAATCAGTTCATGTTAACTTTGATGAGTCTCCTCAACCCACAATCAATGTGGATGAGGATGATATTTTCGATAAACAACTGGATTCTATTTCCTTAGAAAAACCTAGTGATTTAGTGATTCACTTCAAGTAGAAAAATCCTTAGAACCCTCCTCTACTTCTCTAGATATTGTTCCTGTCAAGGATGAAAATCCTACTCTCCCTAGAGATTGGAAATATGTCAGAAACCATCCAATAGATGAAGTCTTAGGTGATCCTTCATTAGGAGTAAAGACTAGATCCTCTCTTAGGAATCTCTGTGCCAATGTGGCATTTATTTCTCAAGTAGAGCCTAAAAAGTTTGAAGAGACCGAGAATGATGAGTATTGGATTTTAGCTATGCAAGAAGAGCTAAATCAATTTGAAAGGAGCAAGGTATGGGAACTTGTTCCACGGCCTAAGGATCATCCCATTATTTGAACTAAATGAGTTTATAAAAATAAATTGGATGAAAATGGGATTGTTGTGAGAAACAAGGCTAGACTAGTTGCTAAGGGATACTCTCAAGAAGAGGGTATTGATTTTGAGGAATCTTTTGCCCCTGTAGCTAGATTAGAGTCAATTAGGATGCTCCTCGCTTTTACATGCTACAAAAACTTCACACTCTTTCAAATGGATGTAAAGAGTGCATTCTTAAATGGTTTTATTACAGAAGAAGTTTATGTTGAGCAACCTTTAGGTTTTGAAGCTTTTGACAAACCCGACCATGTTTATAAATTAAGGAAAGCTCTCTATGGTCTTAAACAGGCTCCTAGAGCTTGGTATGATAGGTTGAGGAACTTCCTTGAGGAAAGGAATTTCAAAAAGGGTAACACCGACTCAACTCTGTTTACCATGCAAAAGGATAAGGATATTCTGTTAGTTCAAATTTATGTCGATGACATTATTATTGGATCAACTAATTTCAACATGTGTAATGAGTTTTCCTCCCTTATGCAAAGTGAATTTGAGATGAGTATGATGGGGGAGTTAAAATTCTTCTTAGGATTTCAGATTAGCCAATCTCCTGATGGAATTTTCTTCTATCAAGAAAAGTACATTAAGGAACTTCTTAAGAAATTTGGTTTAGAATCTGTCAAATCTTCTAGAACTCCCATGAGTACCACAACCAAATTGGACAAAGATGAAAACGGTCTAAGTGTGGACATTAAGAAATATCGTGGTATGATTGGTTCTTTGTTATATCTGATTGCTAGTATGCCAGATATTCTATTCAGTGTTTGTCTTTGTGCTAGATTTCAAGCTACCCCTAAGGAGTCTCATTTAACTGCTGTAAAAAGGATTTTCAAATATTTGAGTGAGACTTATGATTTATGATTATGGTATCCAAAGGGCACCTCTTTTGATTTGATTGGATATTTAGATTCTTACTATGCTGGTAGTCTAGTAGATAGAAAAAGCACAAGTGGAACATGTCAATTCCTTGGTGAATCTTTAGTTTCCTGGTATTCTAAGAAACAAAATTCTGTTGCATTGTCAACTGCTGAGAGTGAATATATTGCTGCAGGCAGTTGCTGTGCACAAATGCTTTGGATGAAGCAAACTCTTGAGGACTATAATCTATTCTATAATAGGATTCCTATTAGATGTGACAACACCAGTGCAATTAACATTTCCAAAAATCCTATCCAGCACTCTAGAACTAAGCATATTGATGTTAGATATCACTTCATTCGTGATCATGTTCAAAGAGGAGATATATCCTTAGAGTTTGTTAATTCAGCAGACCAACTAGCAGACATCTTTACCAAACCTTTGGATGAGAAGACCTTCAATAATATTAGAATAAAGTTAGGCCTGTGCCCATAATTGAAATTCTCATACTATCTACATTACGCTCACTTGTTTAGCATAAATCTTTATTAATTTCGAGCACAGTCAAGTCCCTAAATTCCACCATTGATGTGCTATAAACTATACATTCTAGCCTTAGGTCATTTATGTATTTATTGGTCTCAACTTGTTAAATACGAGTCAAACTCTTGGAGATTTCTAACTTAGCCTCACTCCTAAGTTCACTTAAATGGTTTCCCAACCAAATCCTCATTCTCCTTATTCCATAAATTGCGAATTTCACAAATCGCACGACATTAACCACTGAGCTAAACTTCTAATTTTAACCCTTCATTTAATCTAATGATTCCCTGCACTTATTTTTAATATCTTGCCAGGATTTCTTCAAAGTTACTAAATGGTCTACCTTCTTTCGTTCCTCCTAGTCGGGTTCTGAACACTCTTCTCATTTTATTTTTTTTTAACTATTCATCCCACAACCTTCTTGTTGTAGTTAAATTTACATCCTTAATCCAAATCTCCTTAAATTCTCAAATCCTACCTTTGTATTTTCCAATAACTTGGAACATCTCTTCATTAAGGTTAACCCTCCTAGTTCCTCGAACACTAATATTCCTACTTCCATACTGGAGGTAAGCCTCAGGCTGTGATCCTTAACTTGAACTGTATTAACTATAGGCCCATAACTAAACCCTTATACTTTTAAGCCAAAAGAATTTGTAATTTCTTACTTTGTCACTTTTTCTACAAGTGATATTGACTCTTGTCGATTCACCATTTCTCCTAACGTTGCACGCGTCATACTTAACCTCTAAACATAACTTTAAATTTAAGGTGTTAAACCCTTCTTTGACTAGCTAAAGTATTTGGGTTTCTAGAATAGTCCAGCCCTTGTCTACGTTTTACTCGTATCTTAATGCCCTCAAAATTTATCAACGTTCCAACTCCAATTTGATCCCTTCATTTTCTTCACGGGCATTGGCTAGTATGAACACACCTAAACTGTGCCTAAATCCTTCGTCCACAACTCCGTATTGATCAATCACATTCTCTAAAATTCCAAATTGAGAGCCACTTCTCCTTTGAATATTGTTTTCGTCTAAATACTTTCAACCTCACGCGGATCTAAATTATACGAGTTCTTACTAGGTCCTCTATTCACTTAGACATACTATTGTACTTCGACAATCTAGTATATTCCTCAATGAGTTTTATATCTAAACTTCAAATTTCTCTCTGAAGCTTCATATTCTAAAACTATGAGGTTTATCAATTAGAGTCCAGTTTCTATCTACTTAAATCTTATATCTCATAAATTGTACCCCTCTAATGGTAACCAATTTCTAAATGCACAACTTCTTATGATTAAGTAAGGCTAATTCTATTAATGCATAACTCTCTTTCTATAAGGTACATATCATCCTGTAATTAACCTACCGTATTCTCGTCGAGGTTCATCTAGGAATCCCTTCTTACCTACCTTCTACCATTCTCTTACCCCTCTATTCTCAAGCCTAGTTTTATCTATCGTACACATATTGCCATTAAACCATCTCTCCAACCATCCTTTCTATTCTATTTTTTTTTCACTCCATTAACTGTGAATATAAAACTCTACTTGAAATAACTGACGGTTGGGTAGTTTTCTCGTCTCCAATTGGGGCGAATGTCCTCGATGTAACTTCTTTCCTCTGGTCAGTAGCCTTCCTCGAACAATTTAGGGTATAATGGCCCACCTCCCTGCATCTATAGCACCGGTCTGTACCCAATCTACACATACCCCAATGGTTCTTCTTACACCTTGGGCAACGAGGCTCATGCTGAGGTCCTTGTACGCGCTTCCGTTGGCTCCGTTCCATTTCTTTCTTACCCATCCTCTTTATTCCCCTCATTGGTTATAGTCTTTGCTCTACTGGGTGGTTGAAGCCCTCCGAAGAACCTCTCCATAACTTGGTTATTTGGAATAACCACTTCTTAGGTTCTAGGGCCCTCTTGGTTTAGCAAAACCCCTATTCGCTTTGATTACTGCTCCATCAAATCCATGAGTCGGCTAACGGAATCCACCCGATTTATCAAAGTTTCTAACTTATGGAATTGCCTATCCATATGTTGCGCTTGTCGATCAAGGGGTTGGGATTGTTGGCCAATGAACTCCCTAGGTTGATCTATGGTGTCGTCTCTTTCATCTCGGTCATTTCCTCTACGCACCATTTTATAAACCTATAAAAGTTAAAGACAATAACTCTAAGAAACAAAAACAAAGAAACCTTAAAAACGTACTTACAGTTGAAGAAACATGTCCGTGTAGTGGCTTGTACAGTTGGGCAGTCTATAGAACCGATTTTAAAACCCAAGGGCTTTGATACCATAACTGTAATGACCTATAATTTACCCTTTTTAACTATACCAAAAATCGCATAAAATTTTAAAACTTTTTATTTCATCCTTATACTTGGACTTGCATATTACCCTCGCCCATTCTCATACAATTTCTTTCATTTTTCATTTTTTTGCATTCATCATTCATTATTCATTTCCTTTCCTTCTCGTTCACTCACTTTCATTCACAAATAACACTTAATTTCTCTCGAGTTTCTTCAATTTAAACAGTGGGGGTCAACGTGACCTCTGTAAGGAGATCGGTCGATGTTCATAAAACAGACAGGGAATTAATTTCACTCGGATTGCAGCTCATTCGTCCACATAATCAGATGACGTTATCGTCCACATAATCGGACAACGTCCATACTCTGGATGATGTCACCACTTTGGACGACATCCAAACTTTGACGATGTCACCACCTGGACATACTTTGGACGATGTCACCACTCTGGACGACATCCATACTTTTGACGAGGTCACCACTCTGGACGACATCCATACTTTGGACGATGTCACCACTCTGGACGACATCCATACTTTGGACGATGTCACCACTCTGGACGACATCCATACTTTGGACGATGTCACCACTCTGGACGACATCCATACTTTTGACGAGGTCACCACTCTGGACGACATCCATACTTTGGACGATGTCACCACTCTGGACAACATCCATACTTTGGACGATGTCACCACTCTGGACAACATCCATACTTTTGACGAGGTCACCACTCTGGACAACATCCATACTTTTGACGAGGTCACCACTCTGGACGACATCCATACTTTGGACGATGTCACCACTCTGGACGACATCCATACTTTGGACGATGTCACCACTCTGGACAACATCCATACTTTGGACGATGTCACCACTCTGGACGACATCCATACTTTGGACGATGTCACCACTCTGGACGACATCCATACTTTTGACGAGGTCACCACTCTGGACAACATCCATACTTTTGACGAGGTCACCACTCTGGACGACATCCATACTTTGGACGATGTCACCACTCTGGACGACATCCATACTTTGGACGATGTCACCACTCTGGACGACATCCATACTTTTGACGAGGTCACCACTCTGGACGACATCCATACTTTTGACGAGGTCACCACTCTGGACAACATCCATACTTTTGACGAGGTCACCACTCTGGACAACATCCATACTTTGGACGATGTCACCACTCTGGACGACATCCATACTTTGGACGATGTCACCACTCTGGACGACATCCATACTTTGGACGATGTCACCACTCTGGACGACATCCATACTTTGGACGATGTCACCACTCTGGACAACATCCATACTTTTGACGAGGTCACCACTCTGGACGACATCCATACTTTGGACGATGTCACCACTTTGGACGACATCCAAACTTTGACGATGTCACCACTCTGGACGACAACCATACTTTGGACGATATCCATACTTTGGACGATGTCACCACTCTGAACGACATCCATACTTTGGACGATATCTATACTTTGGACGATGTCACCACTCTGGACGACATCCATACTTTTGACGAGGTCACCACTCTGGACGACATCCATACTTTTGACGAGGTCACCACTCTGGACAACATCCATACTTTGGACGATATCCATTTTTTGGACGACAACTCGACCGAATTACTTACTTTTAGAGGTCGACTTCTCAACCCCATTTTCCAGAGAACTTAAGACTCTCTGGACTTTATTCCTTCTAATCAATCGACGTTCCTTTACCAAAAACTTAACAGATTTCCAGAGAGCTTAACTTCCTCTCTGGAAATTCACTCCTTCATTTTGGTTGACATCCTATACTCATAAAAACAGACACAATTCATCAATGACTATACATGTACGACAAAACTTATAAATATCATCAAATGGAAATTCATCTCCAATGACTATCCAGAAAGCCTTTTTAAACATCATCATACATGCAATATACGTGAATTAAACAGTACCAAGCATCCTAAAATGAACGTCTATACATTTTTCCTAACTAAACACACCTCAGCCCGAACACATCCCAAAATACCCAAAATACTTATCCTTAGCTCCCACGGGTCAAAAAGGCACCGACTGCACAACGCACCCCCACAGGCATGTTCCTTCAATCCACTCTTTCCTCGGGTGGAGGAACATCTTCCTCACCTTGTTCGAGATCACCTACACCATAAAGACATTCTATGAGCTAAAGGCTCAGTATATTTCTTAAATGCCAATGCATGAACATGTATATGCAATTTTTACGAAGGCCATCCATGTCATTTCATTTCATTTATCGGTCCATGTTAGTCTTTGGTTATTGGGACTTAACCAGTCAAATGGATAGAGCACATCAAGCGGGTAGATGGCTCACACCATTTGAAAGGATAAAGACCCGCTCACCACGGAACGTCAGGTCTGAACCTCTCCCCGATAACCACCATGCGTTGTTTACTATGATACTTTTCTTTCATTCAGTCCTTACTTTTTCTTTCTCATGAAAACTATGCATAAATTCGTTTTCCATGACATTTTGTAAAACAATGATGCATGAGCAATTTAACGCATAACATAAACATAAACAGTAGGAATACCATCAAAACTGCACAAACATACCTTATAAAAACAACTAAACTTAAGCTACCCAACAAAAACATAAAACATACATTTCACCTCAACAATCCTCGACCAACAAAACTGACATATGGTGTAGGTCAATCGGCCACAGTAAGTCATGAAAACTTAACTGTTGTCCTTAGCACACCGAGCTCCATCCTTGAACTTTGTTTACCTAAGCCAATCCATAATACACAGCATTAAAACCGAGCCTAAACAATCAAATTTCGAAAGACTAGCAAAACCCCTAATTAAAGTGTATCTCCTAATACCACAATACTCTTTTCTCGGGCATTTTACGGAGCAATCCGAGCTCAACATATTCTAAACCCCCATTAATGGAGTTTCTACTCATTTCTACTTCCAGATTTTAACCTAAATTCATCAAACCACTCTACTTTTAATAAAAACTCTACTTCTTCCCTCGAGAGCCTCAAATGTTATAGTTTAACATTTTCTAGCAAGACCCGATAGTTTTGCCAACATCACCAGCGAAAACCTAACCGATTAAACTCTAGAAATAGAAAATTAACAGTCCAAAAGCATAGAATCTTACCTAGGATGTTGTTTGGAGAAGAAAACGTGAAGGAAATTGATCGGTTGGAGGAGAAACCGTTGAGGAATTGCCGTTGGAAGCTAAATCACCAGAGAGGGAAAAAGTGGGAAGAAATCGTGAAGTGTTGGGAGAAATGAAGGGTTTGTGACTTTATGTTAAATTAGCTTACCGAATGACCATTTTGCCCTATAGTTTAATTGTTCTTATGGTTCGTTAGTTCGCTATCGATTCATTTTCTTCGAATTTCTCTATTTCACCCATTGTTCTAACTTATTCCTAAGGTTCTAATAAAATCTTCCGTTTTGTAAAAAAAATAGGATTAATTTATAATATTTACAATAACATCACTACATATCGTAAATTCCAAAAACCCGTAAAACCGGGTGTTACATTTCATCCACCTTAATTGATAAGGTATCTCTTCATCATAGAGGGGATTGATGTACCACTTGATAAGGGAGGGTTCTTGTTCTTTGATGGGACTCACTCCATGTTTTGATATAAAAAGATTTTTCTTTATATGTCCTTCTTTTCGAGTGGCCTCACCACGAGCCACTTGCTCGGGCGTCAATAGTAGAAGATTGATTTTTCTACTGCCAAAGTTAAAAGTATAGTGGTTTAGAAATCCGTCATATTGTACCCTCCGGTCGTAATGCCATGGTCTCCCTAAAAGGATATGGCTCGCACTCATTAGGACAACGTCGCAAAGAACCAAATCCTTATATTTTCCTAGGGTGAGATCGACGGTTACTTGCTTAGTTATCACGTGGTCATTCCTATCATCCAACCATTGAAGCTTGTAAGGGGTAGGGTGGTTAGTGGTTTCCAACCCTAACTTGTTGGCCATGTCTTTGGAGGCCGCATTGATGCAACTTCCTTCATCAATTATCAATGAGAAAACCTTGTCTTTGACTGCACATCGACTATGGAAAAGATTTTCATGTTGGCAGTCCTTGTCCATGTTCTTAGACATTAAAGCTCGTCTTATAACAAGTAGTAGAGGTCCCTCTTGAGCCGTGCACTCATCGGCTTCTTGGTCACTCTCTTCTACTACTTAATGACCATCACACGGCGGTTAGTACAATCATTAGCATAGTGTCTTTTTCTTAGACATTTAAAACATTGGACATCACGTGCTCTTGGTCCTTTTGGTTGATTTTCTTGGACTTTATGCATTGGTGGGGGATTGTAAGTGGCGATTGGTCATTTCAGAGGCCAATTATGATTGAAGGGCCTCTTGTCTTCATGCTTTGGGGTGGTTTTGTCGGAATTGAAATTCTGTGGTGGAAATTTGTTAAGCAAGTCGGTCTTGCATTTCCTCTTTAATTGCCTTTCCACCGTAAGGGATAATTGTATGACCAAATCCATGGTCTCAAATTGTTGCATTTCTACAGCGTCTCCTATATCGCGGTTCAATCCACGGATAAACCTTGTGATGAGTTGCTCTTCAGGCTCATCAATAGCACATCGCATATTGAGAGTCTCGAATTCCGTAAGGTACTCATTGACCGTGAAATGGTTTTGCTTGAGGTTGTGGAGTTGATGGAAGAGTTCGTGTTTGTAATGTCAGGAGACGAACCTATGGTGCATTAGGTCTTTCATGGAATTCCAAGTTGAGACAGGGTAACCTAGTGTTCTCATTCTTTGGGATTTAAGGTTGAACCACCATAGTGCAGCGTGGCCCATAAATTCGAGAGAGGCGAGTTGAATTTTAACTCTTTCGAAATAGTCGTGGCATTAAAAAACTCTCTCTACCTTATAAACCCAATCTAAAAATGTGTGCCCGTCACACGTTCCATTAAAAGGGGGAATTGTGATCTTGATATTGCGGAGGTCATCGTTATCCCTTCGACAATTAGGACGGTATTGCTCTTCATCATCTCCCACCCATTCTTCATCCTCCGTATCATAACGTGGTCTCCTTCTTTGGGGCTCAGCCCATTCTTTTTCCTCTAAGGGTTGTTGGAAAGGTGACACGGGATCCCCTAGAGAAGGGTCCGTGTAAACCCACAAAATTATCAAGAGTGTTCGGTGTGTGTGAGGGATGAAAAATCGGTGGAAATGGTGAAGCAAAGATGAAGAATAAATGCAAGAGATGAAGGTGATGTGTGTGCTAAAGGTATATGGCCGAAAATGGAGGAGATGGAATGAATGATATGTAATAAAATATAAGGAAATAAAGGTGTGAAAATGTGTATGAAAAGTGAAGAAATGGAGATGGAGATGAAGGAAAATAAATGCAAGAAAATAAAAGTGATTTGTGTGTGTGAAGTGTGGTCGTAAATAAGAGTGTTCAAGTGTGTGAAAGTGATGGCAAGAAGTAAATGGAAATACTTTTGGCGGGTTCAAAGAGCTATCCTACGTTAGGCTCTTTGAACAAAACAATTTTCCCAGAGGAAAACCGACCACCTAGGGCCTAGGTTTCCTTCCTCAACTCCGACTCCCAATTGAGAAGGCGAGGGAAATGTTAAGAGCTAATCTAGCAACCCAAGCTAAGCTAGCAATGGAGGGCTACTCCACTTGGTTCAAGGAACCAAGAAAAAACACCAAAGGATAACCTCCTTGGATAGAAAAATTGTAACAACCCCACAAGGGATGGTCACATAATCCGTATCTTTCTTAATCATTTAATTCTTGTTACTCACACATGATTCATTATCAGTAGTGTATTTCTTTTTTTTTGAAACATAATTTAACTCAAGATGTCATATGCGATTCGCTAAGCCTCAATCGGCAAAGGAAAAACATTACATATCTGCCGGCGGGTAGTACAATGTGTATCGGCTAGTGAAGGGAAAACTTTAAGCTATAGACTGCATCTACCGATAGAAGAACGAACCACATCTACCGGTCACTAGACGACAAAACCGTGTTTATACCATCCGATGGAGAAACTCTCTACATCATCCGATGAAATAAGGGTACATTATCCGGTGACTTATTACACTACATCTGCCGATCACTAGACGACAAAATAACACTCTCATCGTCCGATGGCTTAAACACTCTGCATCTGTCAATCGCTAGATGACAAAATAACACTTTCATCATCCGATGGCTTAAACACTACATCTGCCGATCGCTAGACGACAAAATAGCACTTTCATCATCTGATGGCTTAAACACTACATCTGCCGATCGCTAGACGACAAAATAGCACTTTCATCATCCGATGGCTTAAACACTCTACATCTGTCGATGACATCAGCCGGATGATTGCCTCATCCAGCTTCTATCATACGGCAGTAAAACACTATAATCATCAAACATCTTCATTCGATGGAACATATCTCAACTCACCCGATTCTTAACTTAGTAACTATAAACTTCAAGAGTAAGGATCATAAATTCATCCAAAATACGCATAGCGGAAGACTTAAGCAACACAACCATTCAATAATCCTTAAAGTCATATTCAGACTCTAAAGTCAAACCATTCGAATCCAAATCTCATTGTTATGAGAAATTCTGTTCTACTTAGTCATCTGTTCATCGTAAACTTTTCTGACTTACTGTGAGCATAACCAGGGAACTTATTCACCTATCCAGCCTTGCACTGTCACACTGAGCATCCTCCATCAACCAAGCTTAGACATCCTCATTAACCTTGAGTTCCTCACCTGAAAACTCGTCACATACATCATAAGGTTTAAACTATAAGCCTAATGCTTAGTAAGGAATGCAACACTAACATGGATGCATGAATGTATAGTTTGGGAAAATCACATACTCATAAGTCTTTTTCTTGTTCATATCTTTTCTTGAAATCATCATTCATAGTCATAGGTCATATTCATCATTCGTAGTCATTTTTCATATTCCACATCCATAGTCATTTGTCTTATTCATCATTCATAGTCATTGATCATATTCATCATTCATAGTCATTAATCATATTCATCATTCATATAAGTTGTGTGGATTAAGAGAGGATTTGTGCCGGTAAAGGGGGTTCGACAGTGAGTTTGATCTTGTTCCCTACTGCGAGTCGTATTCATATGTCCCTCTTTGGAATGTGACATACGCCGAACCGCCCCCAACCCTCACTTAGTCCACGTTGCATAAATCTTATATATATATATACATATATACATACATATTCTGTTCATGGAAAACATGCATTAAAACATTTTCTTATGCTTGAGAAACATTCATGATGCATGAACATGAGAACTTTTAACTCATCAGACTATGACAAGGATCACACCAGAGAAGACAACTTCACATTCACTAGCAGGTCATCAAATAGTATAACTCACAACATACATAAATCCTTCAAGTGCAGACAAGCTCATTATCATAAGGTAAACATTAGACATCTAAACAACCTAGTACTCCCACAATGTAGGGCTCTATTAGCTGGAAATCTTAATACATTCACTTACCTGGTCTCCTTAGCACTTTGAGCTCCTTTGTCTTCAAACTTCTTCTCCTAAAACATTTACATTGCAGTAGTTAAAACAAAATCCTAATAGTTCTAATCTCAAGTCATCCTAAGGTCTAATAGCTAAGAGTCATTCCCACTCTCGGATTTCAAATGTTCTTATTGTTAGTCGGCCATTGGAAAATCCAAAACTCCAATGCCGAGTAGAAAACAGGACTAACAAACTAACAGATAGCTATGTTGTCTATTGCATACCTCGGGTACAGAGTAGTTGAGTAGTGGCAGAGAATCCGATCGTCGAAGAGGGTATGCTGAAAGCAGAGAGCAAGAGCTTTGGAGAGAAGAAATCGCCGAAAAGGAGGGTGTCGGCTACAGTGGTTCAAGTAAGGCCATTGGATGCAGAAAATCGGTGGTCAAGGAGGAATGCATCTGTGGGCGCGCGTCTGATTTGAGGAGGCAGCTGACGCGTGCATCTGACGGCCCAGAACGCTGCCCGGGTGCGTGCCATCAACGACGCTCAGCAGACCGTGTGTTTCACTACTGCCCACGCGCCTCGCTGCTGCCCGCGCCCCGCGCTCCTGCCTGCGCCTCCCGCTGCTGCCCGCGCGCCAAATCGACGCTCAAGCTTGCTTCAGCGCCCAATCTTGATCAACGGCTAGATTTTGCCATGTCATTAAGCCATGTGACCACCCACATTTGTACCTGCATTTTCTTACCTTTTAATGTGGGCTCTTCTTTGGGCTAAGGCTTCTTTTGGGCTCCTTTTGTTGAAGTGTCTTTCCTTGAATAATTTGTTGAATAATTTCTTCAACCCATCATCCACCGCATTCATCTAACCCTGACCACAAAATATAATGCATGATGCAATTATATAATCCATACAATAAAGGCGAATGTATGCCAAATAAGTTTGAAAAATAAAAATACACATTTAGAGGGCCGAGAAGACAAATGTCCATTGGCCACTTGGTGATTTTCTCCTTGTGCTCTAAGTGCAATCCTTCTTCATAAATTTTCCTACAAAAATAGACAACACTTAATAAGTAGAGAAAATGGATAAGGCAAGGGATTATACTAAGTTTCTTTTAGCATGCAACCTGAGGCATATCATCCTCTCCGAGTGATTTGAGGATTTGACCTCAAATCCATTGGTTGATTTCTTTCCAAGGATGATTCCAACAATCTACTCGCTTGATCGATACTCTTGATAGGATTGAATTTGAAAACAATGAGGATATGTTCCTTTGTTTGAAAATCTCTCACCAAGCGATACTCTAAATGGTAATGGGGTTTGATGGTCTTACTAAAATTTTCTTTGGCAAGGGTGGAAAAATTGAATTCGATAGCTACTTTGGAGGGTGATTGCTCGGTGATGGAATGAAATTTTCCAAAGTAGTCGAATTTGACAAATAGTAAGGTGGAAATGCTATAATCCTTCGACCAAAGAATTGATCCAATTACTCTTAGGACCTCAAAGGAAAATTTTCTTACCAATTGAACTTTAACTCTAGTTCTATAGTAGAATTTGTAGTAGTCAAATGGTGGGGAATGCGGTTTTGGTAATCCACTAAATTGTAGGAAAGAGCGTTTGTGGTCTACAAAGGGAATAAAATTCCTACTTGTTTGTGTAGCTCTAAGAATGGAAGTAGGAAGTTAATAGTTAGGCTTAAGACCATAAACTAACTTCTTCCTAAGTGGTGGGAATGGTAGTATTTCCTTAAGTTTTGGAAAAGGAAGGAATGGAGTAATAATCATGCTACACAGTCCAAAAATACTTTCTTCACTCAACTTTCTTTTCTCTTGATGCCACAAGGATAAATTTTCCAATTGATGCGGCATCTATTCTTCAAATAAGGGATTGGAATACCATTTAATGGGATACGACATCTCTTCATCGTACAAGGGATTGTCATGCCAATTGATATGAGAGGGTTCTTGTTCCCTTGAGATTACCAATCTGAGCTTAGATATTAAAAGATTTTCCTTATTTCGCCCTTCTTTACGAGTGGCCTCATCTTGAGCCACTTGCTCGGGGGTCATCGGTAGTAATTTTAATTTTCTTCCTCCAAAATCGAAATTGTATCGGTTGAGGAATCCATCGTAATGAACTTTACGGTCATAGTGTCATGGTCGTCCTAGTAAGATGTTGCTGGCACTCATTGGGACAACGTCACAAATAACTGAGTCCTTGTATTTTCCTATAACGAAATCAACAGTTACTTGTTTGGTAATCTCATATTCATTTCTATCGTCCAACCAACTAAGCTTGTAGGGTGTAGGATGGGTAATGGTTTCTAATCATAATTTAACGACCATGTCTTGGGAGGCCGCATTGATGCAACTTCCTCCATCGATTATTAGTGAACAAACTTTGTCTTTGACCGCACATCTACTATGAAAAAGATTTTCCCGTTGGCAGTCCTTGTCCACAGTCTTCGACATTAATGCTCGCCTTATGACCAACAGTAAAGGTCCATCTTGAAGCGTGCACTCATCGGTTTCTTCTTCGCTATTTTCTAATACTTCTTCCTTTTCAATCTTATTATATTGGCATTCGTCCTCTTCACTCTCTCATTCACCCGTGGATTCTTTAATGACCATCACACGGTGTTTAGTGCATTCGTTCGCATAATGTTCTTTTCTCAAATATTTGAAGCATTGGACATCAGGTGCTCTTGGTCCTTTTGATTGTGGCTCTTGGGTTTTGTTAGGTGGGGAATTGTGAGGGGTGTTGGATCCTTTTGAGGGCCAATTTCGATTGAAAGGTTTCTTTTCTTCATGCCTTGGGGCAGATTTCTCGGAATTGAAATTACGAGGTGGAAATTTGTTAGGCAAGTCGGTCTTACGCTTTCTCTTAAGTTGCCTCTCCACCGTGAGAGCTAATTGGATGACCAATTCCATGGTCTCCAATTGTTGAATTTCTACCGCGTCTCCTATATCGTGGTTAAGACCTCGTATAAACCGAGCGATGAGTTGTTCTTCAGGCTCGTCAACAGCACAACGTATATTGAGAGTCTCGAATTCCGTGAGATACTCATCTACGGTGAGATTGTTTTGCTTGAGGCTATGGAGTTGATGAAAGAGTTCGTGTTTGTAGTGACGGGGGACGAACCTATGCTGCATTAAGTCTTTCATGGAAGTCCAAGTAGTAACGGGGTATCCTAAAGTTCTCATCCGTTGGGTTTTGAGGTTGGACCACCACAAGGCAGCATGGCCCGTAAGTTCAAGGGAAGCGAGTTGAATTTTCACTCTATCAGAATAATTATGGCAATCAAAAACTCGCTCAACCCTATCAACCCAATCTAAATACATGTGCCCATCGCACGTTCCACTGAAAGGGGGAATGGTTATTTTAATATTTCGAAGGTCGTCGTTGTCCCTACGACGATTTGGCCGGTACTCTTCATCGTCTACGGTCCAATCCTCATCCTCCGAATAATGAGATCTCCTTCTTTGGGGTTCAGCCCATTCTTCCTCTATGAGTGGTTGAGGGGTAGGATTATGACGTCTAGGACATTCGAGAATGATCCTAGAGGAGGTTTCTTGTGAAGGGACTTGTTCATGGGATTCTTTTCGGGAAGGATTGTTCAATAGTGATTGGACTTGTTGGGCAAGGTTGTTAACTACGCTCGCTAAGGCATCGATTTATCCTTGCATGCCTCCTTGAGCGCTAGTTTCACCTTCGTGACGTGTAGGTTCGGGAGGGGGAGTGCCCCTCGCACAAATTGGTTCTTTGTGTGGAGTGTCACGTGCAAAACCGCTCCTATTAGTCATGTCTAAGTGTTTTAATTTTTAAATTCAAGTTCTTGACTAAGTTGTTTCATCAAAAAATTAGTGAGGTGATTATCTTGATTAATGTCTTAGGAAAAATTTTAAATACTAAGGACTATTCCTAACTATGACAATAAAACAAAGATCATGCTCACATTAAATATCTTAAAAATTTGGGATTCAATAACGACTTAGGTGATTCAACAACACTTAGCAACAACTAATTTTAGAAATAAAATTTCCAATACGTGCAATTACCAATTTCCAATTAAATATGAACCAAGTTACCAACTTTAAGCAAGAATTACTCAAAATAATATTAATTCCAACTAAATAACATCAAAAACAGCAAGTAAACACATCAAAACACAAGTTTTGTTAACAATAACATGCTGAAATTTTAATGTTAGCATAGCAGAATTTTCATGAAATGCTTAACTCAATATAGCCGATTTCTAGCTAGAAATTAATTATCCTTGTAAATCAAATTTTATGTAATTAAATTACAGCATATAATAGATGAATTATAAGCTAAATCCAAGTGCAAATATTCAGCAAGTTCATAGGAGAATCCGAGGTAAAGTGGTTAAAAACCATGAAGAAAAAGCAACATATGTGAACCGATTTTGTGGCTTAACTTTAGGGCTGATTTTGTGCTTCAAAAATTCCAGAATTTATATATGGTTAATGGACAAGATTAAAGTGCCAAAACATGGTTCAAATGATAACATAAGGTGCTAAAGAAACCGAGGCTAAAAACTAACAAAAACCGTGAGGAAATAATCATCAAAATAATCTGGTTTTTATATAATCACTTAGGGCTGATTTTTACATATCATTCTCAACAATATTTTGAGCATAAATTTGGCTTAGATTTAAATGTAAATATTGACTCAAAACACAGCAAAATAATATAGAAAAACTGAGGAGAAGATAAGCTTAAAACCGAGCAAAATAAGCATAAAATCCGAAAAGAAGAAGGATAGAAATGAAGTGCTCACCTTGGCCAATTTTTGTCACAATGCAAACCGCATTTTTCCACAATATATTAAGCATTTAAATGACAATAATAATGGCAGCAAATATAATAGTTAGGTTAGCACAAAGTTAGCACAAAATATAAGGAAAATAATGCTAGAAACGAAACGAGCCGCTATCCCAGTTTTGTGACGATTTTGACTATTGTCATGGCAACTAAAATGCATCGTGGGAAGCCTTTTGGCTCTGATACCACTTGACACGGGATCCCCTAGATAAGGGTCCGTGTAAACCCACAAAAATATCAAGAGTGCTCGGTGTGTGTGAGGGATGAAAAATCCGTGGAAATGGTAAAGCAAAGATGAAGAATAAATGCAAGAGATGAAGGTAATGTGTGTGCTAAAGGTATATGGCCGAAAATGGAGGAGATGGAATGAATGATATGCAATAAAATATAAGGAAATAAAGGTGTGAAAATGTGTGTGAAAAGTAAAGAAACGGAGATGGAGATGAAGGAAAATAAATGCAAGAAAATAAAAGTGATTTGTGTGTGTGAAGTGTGGCCGAAAATAAGAGTGTTCAAGTGTGTGAAAGTGATGACAAGAAGTAAATGGAAATACCTTTGGCGGGTTCAAAAAGCTATCCTACATTAGGCTCTTTGAACAAACGATCTTCTCGGAGGAAAACCGACCACCTAGGGCCTAGATTTCCTTCCTCAAATTCGACTCCCAATGGAGAAGGCGAGGGAAATGTTAAGAGCTAACCTAGCAACCCAAGCTAGGCTAGCAATGAAGGGCTACTCCACTTGGTTCAAGGAACCAAGGAAAAACACCAAAGGATAACCTCCTTGGATAGAAAAATAGTAGTTTTATAAATTTGGCCAAAGTTGTAAAACATTCACCAATGCTATGCATTTATAGGCAACCTAAGTGGATGAGGGTTTGGAATGATTAAGAGGATAAATGGAGGCCATTGGATGCAGAAAATCAGTGGTCAAGGAGGAATGCATCAATGGGCGCGTGTCTGATTGGAGGAGGCAGCTGGTGCGCACATCTGACAGCCCAGAACGCTGCCCGGGTGTGTGCCATCAACGGCGCTCAGCGGACCGCGTGTTTCGCTGCTACCCACGCACCTCGCTCCTGCCCACGCCTCCCGCTGCTGCCCGCGCGCCTAACGCTGAAGCTTGCACGCCTGCCTAGCGTGGATTTTCCTGCCCGCGCGCGCCAGATCGACGCTCCAGCTTGCTTCAGCGCCCAATCTTGATCAACGGCTACATTTTGCCATGTCATTAAGCCATGTGACCACCCACATTTGTATCTGCATTTTCTTACCTTTTAATGTGGGCTCTTCCTTGGGCTAAGGCTTCCTTTGGGCTCCATTTGTTGAAGTGTCTTTCCTCGAATAATTTCTTCAACCCATCATCCACCACATTCATCTAACCCTAACCACACAATCTAATGCATGATACAATTATATAATCCATACAATAAAGGCGAATGTATGCCAAATAAGTTTGAAAAATAAAAATACACATTTAGAGGGGCGGGAAGACAAATTCCCATTGGCCACTTGGTGATTTTCTCCTTTTGCTCCAAGTGCAATCCTTCTTCATAAATTTTCCTACAAAAATAGAGAATACGTATTAAGTAGAAAAAATGGATAAGGCAAGGGATTCTACTAAGTTTCTTTTAGCATGCAACCCGAGGCATGTCAAAAGGGGTTCAACGTCTAGGACGTTCGGGTATAATCCTAGAGGAGGTCTCTCGTGAAGGATCTCGTTCTTGGGATTCTCTACGGGGATGGTTGTTCATGTGTTCCTTAAATTGGGTCATTTCAAGGGAAACGACCTTGATTTGTTGGGTGAGATTAGTAATCAAACCCGTTAAGGCATTGATTTGACATTGCATGCCACCTTGCATGCTAGTCTCACCTTCGTTACATGTGTGTTCGAGAGGGGGAGTGTCCCTAACCAGAATTGGTTCTTGGTGCAATGTGTCACGTGTGAATCCACTTCTATTAGTCATGTCTAAGTATTTTAATTTAAAATTCAATTTTAAACTCTTGACTTAATTGTTTCATCCAAAGTTAGTGAGGTGATTATCTTATTTAATGTCTTAGACAATTTTAGGCACTAAAGGTGAATTCTTAGCTAAGACAATAAGATAATAAGGATCATGCTCACACTTATCATTTAAAATTTGAAATCAATAAAACAACTTAGAATTCTCAATAAAACTTAGCAAACTAATTTTAGAAATGAAATTCTCAAAAACATACAATTACCAAAATTCTAACCAAATTTCAACCAAGTTATCAACTTTAAACTAGAATCACTCAAAACAATATTAATACCAACTAAATAACTTCAAAAAAAGCAAATAATAAAATTAGAACACAAGTTTTATCAAGGTTAACATGCTGAAATTTCAAGTTAAATAGAGCAGAATTTTCATAAGTGCATAATATTCAACATAGCCGATTTTTAGCTTAACGTTTCTACAAATTTGGAAATCAATTTTGGGCATTCAATTCTTAGCACATAATAGATGATTCAAAAGAGAAATTTAAGTGCAAACAACTAACATTAGGAATAAGAAAACAGATCATAAACACTAGAAAAATCAAGAGGCTAACATCAAGCATAAATCGATTTGATTGAACTTTCTTGGCTGAATTTTCTATGCAACATTAAGTGTAACAACCGGGGTTTTTAGGAAAAATTGGAGAGAAAATAACAGATTAATAAATTGGTTGTTTTAATTAATTTAAAAGAAAAGTAAATGGTTTTTATTAAGGTTCAGGTATTTCTCAGTCAATTAAGCCGAGGGTTAGGTTAAATTAATAACGAGATTTAACGAAATTCGAAGAGGCCAAAAGTACAGGAGGACAAATCGTATTAGAACACAAGTTTTATCAAGGTTAACATGCTGAAATTTCAAGTTAAATAGAGCAGAATTTTCATAAGTGCATAATATTCAACATAGCCGATTTTTAGCTTAACGTTTCTACAAATTTGGAAATCAATTTTGGGCATTCAATTCTTAGCACATAATAGATGATTCAAAAGAGAAATTTAAGTGCAAACAACTAACATTAGGAATAAGAAACAGATCATAAACACTAGAAAAATCAAGAGGCTAACATCAAGCATAAATCGATTTGATTGAACTTTTTATTATTATTATTATTATTATTAAATAATAAAATAAAACAACAGAATGGCTTTGCCATTCTGTTGTTCTCGTTCGTGCCCGACGCCGAGGGGAAGCAGGGGAGACGGAGGCGAGGGGGGAGGCGACGCGGCGCCGAACGCCGACGACTCCCGACGATCTCCGGCCAGACATCGGCGGCGAGCTGTTCCCGGCCATCTTCGTGCACGAACCGACAGGTAAGGTTTGGTTTTTATGCCCTGTTTCAATTCTGTTCAGGATCAACGGCGACGAGCTGCTAGAGCTCCGATCGCCGACCGTTTTTGGCTAGTTTCGCCGTCTGGATTCCGGGCTCGGTGCCGGTAAGCACTGCTGAGCAGTGTTCAGCTCGGGAGGAGCTGAAAACCGAGGGATCCAATTTTGGGGAATTCGGGTTTTCTGACTTGGAGCTTTGATTTTGGTTAGTTTATATTAACTGAGCGTATAGGTGGTCGATTGGTGAAGAAATTGATGAGAATTGAGGAAAAATTGGAAAAGGGAAAAATTCTCGGTTTAGGCAGCTCGGGTTTTGGGGATTTTGACCTAGTTAGGGTTAGTTGTTTTGAAATTCCTTTTGGCATGTTAAAATAGGTTATTAGAGGAGTACGTGGCGGCTGGAATCGTTCGATTCCGATAACCGACTCAAAGTTATGCACGTTTGAGGTTTCGGGTCGGTTTTTACCGAACCCAAATTGGTGGCCCGTTTCGTTAGGTTTTTGTTGGATTAGGCTAGAAATAGGCTAGAAATAGTAGTTTGAGAGTAATTGGTGAATGTAGGCTTAATTTGAATGAAGTTTGAATAATTGTAGTTAGAGTTAGCTTAAATATTCTTTAGAAGTGAATTGTGATTCTTAAGTGACTTTTGTGAATGTGATAGGTTACCGAGTGGAGAATTTACGTAGCCAAAACGAGTAAGTTCGGTGCAGGAGTTCAGGTAAGTAGAGGATGTTTGTTTTGCCTTCAGGCCTACACCATGGAACGGTAGGGAATTCTTTGTTTGTTTGCTTATTTTGTTGTTTCGTTTCGTGTTGCGTGTCGTTGTTTTGTTTCGTGTGTCGTTGGTTTGTTTCGTGTTGTATTGCATATCTTTGTTGAAACATGCATCGTGAGTTATAGTACGCTACGCTAGAGATGAGTTGCATTGTTTGGCATTGTGAGCATGAACGTAATCAGATAAAATGAATTGTAATGAATCTGAAATAGTGTGCCTTGTCGGGATACGGTGCTTGCAGTGACACCCCGAAGGGAACTCTATGAGAGACCGGCTAAAATACGAGATCTGGAATAGTGTGCCTTGTCGGGATACGGTGCTTGCAGTGGCACCCCGAAGGAAACTCTATGAAGGATTGGCTAAAATACGTAAAGGTCGTGAGTATGAATTCCTAGACGGTTATAGGATTCTACGAACGACGAGGGAGGTCATGTATAGCCATCCTAGACGGTTATGGGATGTGTGCTATCTGGTCTTGCTCTGGTGGTTCGGAGTGTGGTCATCCTAGACGGTTATGGGATGTGTGCCAACTCGTTCCACACGGCTTATGAAAGATTAAAGCAACGAACAGCAAATAACCACAACTGAGTGTTAGAAACTGCATATGCTAGGTTGATTGCATTGTATTGTTGTCTCATTCGTATTCCCTACTTGCTAAGCGTAAGCTTACGTGTGTGTGTGTGTTCTGTGGTGTAGGTAACGACGCGGGTACAGGTGAGCTATGTGAGTCAGCCAGGACTTGGGAGCAGTCGGAGATGCACGGGGCGTGCCGGTGCGGGCAGTTGTCGGGGCGTCTCGACCATGGTCTTCGGAAAGACGTGGGTGGAACAGTATTTTGGGGTCGTGTATAATTTACAATTATTTTGGTGGTTTGTAGAGTTGTCTATTTGGTTTTAGAGTTATTGCATAGCTATTTGTATTTGGTGTATATAATCATAGTTAAGGGTGATATGTCGCCCTGTACTGTGAACTTTCTTCACTTAGGAATGTTTGTATTTTAGTTTCCCTCTTTACTGCTATTTGGAGATTTCTCATGCCGTATGCTGGATAGTTGGTTAGGAGTATTCTGGATCTGTTTGGGGATTGATTTATTACAGGTACCTAGCATTTTGGGAGGCACTATTTTCAGGCGTTACTTTGCCGAAATTTTCGGGAAGTACGCCGTGGTGCTTCAAGGTTAGGATTAAGGGAAATTAGGAAGTCTAGATAGCTATGTCAATGTTATTTTAAATTAAGCTTTAACGTGGGATTAGTGAGCAAAGTAGCGCTCCGAGCCAGGGTGGGTTCGAGGGCGTTACATTAAGAGTCGATTTTATATACGTTAATGGCATTAATTTTAGATGCTAATCATGCTTCAAACATAAGAAAATAAGCTAAAGGAAACCGTGGCCAAGTAGATGCAAAAACCGAAGCAAAGCATGAAAAAATCCGAGAAGAAACCCAAGCCTAAATCAAGAGGAAATTTATCTCACCTTGGCCGATTTTTGCCACAATGCATGCCACATTTTTCCACAATATATTAAGCTATTAAATGATAAGAATAATGGCAGCAAATATTAAGATATTCATAGCACAAAGATAATCATAAAATAGATCCAAATATTATGCTAGAAACAAAGAGCGGCTTTCCTGGTTTTGTGTAAATTTTTGGCTAATATCAAAGACAACTAAAATGCATTAGGGAAGCACCTTACGCTCTGATACCACTTGACACGGGGTCCCTTAGAGAAGGGGCCGTGTAACCCACAAAATATTCAAGAGTGTGCTTGGGTGTGCGATGTGAACAATGCCGAGAAGAAAATATAGAAAGGGAGAAGAAAATGCTATCGCTCAAGCAAGGTGAATGTGTGTGACATGTGGCCGAGGGTTGTGTACATTATGAGGGTATAATATATAAAATAAAAATAGAAGAAGATGAAGGTGTTGGTAGTGTACAATCCGTGGAGAAGAAAATGAAGTAGATGAAGAGAAAATTGCAAGAAATAAAGGTGAAGTGTGTGAATGGTGAGGCCGAAATTAAAGAGTGATAAGTGTGTAAAAATGTGATGGAAAAGATGAAAATGGAAATACCTTTGGCGGACCCCAGGAGCTATCTTACGTTTGAGCTCTCGGGTGCATGTTTTCCTAGAGGAAAACGACCACCGTAGGCCTAAGTTTTCTTCCTTGAAGCTCTTACTCTCAAGAGAACAAGGTGAAGGAAAAATAAGAACTAGCCTAGCAACCTTGAGCTAGGATAGCAATGGAGGACCTCTCCACTCGATAGAAATTGAGGAAACACCCGAAAGTTCTTCTAACACGTAGTTAGGGAAATAGTAATTTCATAAATGAGCAAAAGTTGTAATACATGCACCAATGCTATGCCTTTATAGGCAACCCAAGGTGGATTAGGGTTTTGTGTGGATTGGAAGAGTGAATGGTAGCCATTGATGAAGAAAACAATCGGATGGCTAGGAGGGAGATCCGTGCGCGCGCGCTCGGCCAATCAGGGGCTGCCGCGCGTGCCACATCAGCAGCCCGGGTGCGCGCCCATCTGACGGCCCTGGTGATTTCCCATGCGCGCCAGCCAGTGGTCCAAATTGCCATCCGTGCGCGCGCAAGCTCAACGATCCGATGACTGTTGTAACGCCAAGAAATTTCATTTTATGGGTTTTGAGTTTTAGGTTGTCTGGTTTGTTATTTTAAGCCTTATAGAGTTTTAATTCGTAGAAATAGTAAATTAAGTCCGATTTGTGAACGGAAAGTTTTGTTAAAACCCTAGGAATAAATTGGAATATTTGAAGGAATAAGGGAATTTTGGAGAAACTAAATCGATAGGTTAATTGATGAGTTAAGCAAGAAATTAATAAAAAGGGCATTTAGGTAATTCAAAGTCAAAATTGTTATAAAACCTAAATAACATCAGTTTTTCCCTCATTTCTCTCCTCTCCCCTACGTGAAACGATTTCCCCTCCCTTAGATAAAATCTTCTTCTCCCACGGTGATTCTTCAAACGGCGATCAACTCCTCTGATTTCTGGCCTCTTCCTTCAAGCTTTCTTCTCCAAATCCATACTCTAAGTAAGTTCTATACATTGGGTATGTTTAGTTGTTGTTTTAGAGTTAATTTTGGTTTAGGGTTTTGTGAGAAATTTTTGGATTTGTGAGAAATCGATAAGATTGCTAGATTATTGCCCATTGATGATGCATTGGTTGTTATTTAGGTAAGTAGAAGGAATTAATGATGTTTGGTTGATAGTTAGGGTTGTTTTGTGTTGTTGGAAGGTTGTTGGAAGCCATTAATGGAGTTTATGAGCTTTTGAGCGCGTAGTGCTTGATGAAATGCCCGAGAGAAGGAATTAGAGTTTTTGGAAAATTGTCTTAGCTCGGGTTTTCGTTTAGTTTTGAATTTGATGATTTAAAGTCGATACAAATGACGTGTTATAAAAATGCCTTAGGTAACCCAAGCTCACAGGACGGTGTTCGGCATAGCTAGGACGCCAGGTAAGTGAGTGTTAGGTTTCCGGCCCTAAAGGCTCTACGTTGTATCGATGTTAGAATGGTGTGTTATGATAATGTCTAATTGTAGTAGGGATTTTGGTGAGTCAGGTAGCCTAGGATAGAGCGTTAGCGATTAGTTAAAAATTTTATCCGCCTACGGGCTACAAACATTAAGGGATTATTAGGAATCATTTTTGATGAATGTTGTATGCATCAATTTCCTCATGCATCATGTTTTTACGAAATATGCATACAAACTATTTTACGAGCATGTTTTCATGAAAATTGAAATAAAGAACGATAAAGAACTAAAGATTTCAAGTGTTATGGCATGGTTCTTACGGGGCAAGGCATGGTTCTTACGGGGCAAGTCTTGGTTCTCACGGGGCAAGAATGTGGTCTACGGTGTAGACGGTTGTGCTAACGTTAAAGAAATGAACATGTTTTATAAATGGCATGCACATATGTAAATGTGATGTTTAGTGCACTCCTTACTAAGCATTAGGCTTAATATGTTTATCGTATGATGTAGGTGACGAGAATAAAGGTGAGGAGCTTCCTTTCGATGATCAGGCATAGATGGTCGATGGGCGGAGCTCATGGCGACGGGGCGTGTTTTGGCTAGGCTGGATGACCCGTGGGTGTTATCCTAGCTGTTTTGTGGTAAATAGGTGTGAACTAGTTTTGATGTTAGGGATGTTATGGATTTTAGGATGTGTAGTAAAGTTTGATATTTTGGAAATTGTATAGTGGATGTAGGCTTAAAGTTGTGTTATTTTGAACGACTTGTTAAACATTTTTGTTTTGGAGATGTTTTAGGAAAATTCCGCTTTTACGATCAACATTTGTGTTGTGAGTTAGGTTGGATCATAGTTGATGATTTTAGGTACCTTAAGCCTATAAGGATACGCTCAGTTTTTAGAGCGATCCATGCAGTCCATTTTAGTGATTTATGCCTTGTTTCGGTTGTGTTTAAACCATGCTCTGGGTAGTGTTTTTGAGGATTTACAAATTGATGAAGGTACAAGGATAGTAGAATTGGGTTATATGAGTGTGTTGAGTATTGATGAAAAAAGGAAAGGAGAATGATGCAACGCTCTGGAATTTAGATTCCAGAGCGGTTGTCGATCAATCGCCAGTAAGGGCGATCGATCGGCAATTGTTAGGCTAAGCTCTCTGGTTCTCCAGAGCGCTAGCCGATCGATCGGCCAAAGGGGGTCGATCGATCGGCTGTAGGATGGCTAAGCGCTCTGGTTTTTTCAAAGCGCTAGCAGATCGATCGGCCAACAAGGGGTCGATCGATCGGCTGTTGTATGACGAGTGATTGAACGGCCAATGTAGGGCCGATCGATTGGCTGTGGGCAATTGGGCGATTCTACCCTTTTCCGTTTACTCATTGTTGTTTTGCCTTTATATTGTCTTCTTAAATGATTTTCATGACTTTTTCAACGACTTAGACTATGATTTAGAGCTTGGATGTAAAAAAAAACAAAAAAAAAAAAAATTAGGAAAATTTCATGACGAGGACTCTTCATCGACTGTAAGTGTTTAAGTTTAAGTATGATTCCTAGTTATTTATATTGTTTTGTATTGTCTAATGTGTCTAGGAGCAAGAAAATGCCGAGAGCACCTAGACCACCTCCTGGGAACCCCATGGACCAGTTCATGGACATATTACACCAACAGTCTGAACAGATAGGAATCTTATTAAACTGAGAGGTGAATGGGAGCGAGAATGGACAAGGAAATACCTCACGGGATCAAAGTGGGGAGAGGTTTAGGCGACTTAGGCCCTCGACCTTCAACAGACAGTCTTCGAATTCCACGAGTACTGAAGAGTGGATCCGCAAGATTGAAAGTATGTTTGCCTATGCTAAAGTGGAGGAAGCCGATAAGGTGACGTGTGCAGTGTTTAATTTAGAGAAAGACATTATTTTCTTGTGGGATACGATTAAAGCTACTACAGATGTGGCGGTTATGACTTAGGAAAGGTTCAAGACAGTATTCTACAACAAGTACTTCAGTCGCACTCTTCGGGCCAATAAGAGGGCGGAGTTTTCCCAACTACGCCAAACAGGGACAGTGGCCGAGTATATGCGAAGGTTCGAGTCATTATCCCGGTATGTTGGACTTATGATTTATGAAGAAGAGGACAAAATTCACCAATTTGTACAAGGTTTGAAACTGCAAATTCAGAAGGGGGTAATGACGGCAAGCATCGTAGACGTGCCTTTTCACAAGATCGTGTCTAAAGCTCTCGAACTTGATGACATCGAAATGAAACTTCAGTAGCAGAGAGAGGCACCGAGGAGGTTTACTAGAAATGTACAACCACAGCAAAATTGGGGTTGCAGCCACAACCACAATGTGGTGTCAAGCGGGCAAATTAGGCGCCTAGAGTTCAGGACAAAGGTAAACGTCAGCAAGGGGCATCACAGGTTCCTTTGTGCCCTACTTGCCAGAAGAACAACTATGGGGAGTGTAAGTTGCATTCCAATCAATGTTTTTGGTGTGACAAGGTGGGGCACAAAGCCATTGATTGTCTTGAGCCAAGCAAGAGGCCCCTTATTGAAGATGAGAAAGCTGCTCATGAAAATATAACTAAAAGTGTTAATTATATTTTGACCAAAATTTTCGGTAAGTTAATAAATTTCGAAAATATGAGATATTTTGAGTAACTTTATTAATTGATTTCTACCCTAAGGTGATTTATTATGTTATCGGGGTTATAGTAGCATTTACATATTTTTGTGATTAGCATGTTCATGCATCATACTAGTATGCCATAACATTTTGAATTTTATAGCATAAAATTGATTATAATTTTATTTATTTATTGTAGCATCATGTCTCAATTAATGATAAATTTGCTTGCGACTGAAAAGTTAGACGGTGACAATTTTGTTAAGTGAAAAAAGAATTTGAATCTCATTCTCGTGCATGACAACTTGAAATGTGTACTGATGGAGGAATGTCCTCCTACTCCTGTGACTAATACTCAAAGAGTCAGGAACCTCAAGAAAAAGAACAAGTCAAACAAGAAAGACTCAGACCCTCTAAAGCCCAAAGGAAAATGTTTCCATTGTGGGATAAATGGTCATTGGAAGAGAAACAGCAAGCAGTATCTTGAGGAGCTTAAAAAGAAAAAGAGTAAATTTGATTTACTAGTTACTGAATTTTGTTTGGTAGAAAGTGATTTATCACCCTGGATAATTGATTCAGAAGCGACTAATTATGTTTGTTGTTCTTTGCATATGCTAAACTCCTACAGGAGACTAGTTGATGGAGAGTTTACTCTCAGAGTTGGTAACGGAGCAGTAGTTGCAGCTTCAGCAGTGGGAGAAGCCAAAATTTATTTCGAGAACAATAAATATTTGTTTTTAGAAAACATTTATTTTATTCTGGGGTTTACTAGAAAACTCATTTCTGTTTCTCGAATAATTGAACAATTATATGCTATTTCTTTTGATAATAATGCAGTTATTATTTCTCGGAATGGTTTAAATATTTGTTCAGGCTCAATGAAAAATGGGCTTTATATGATAAGACTCATCATAAGTTCATCACTATTGAATACTGAAATGTTCAAAGTTGAATAGCCTAAATCCAAGAAGCAAAAGATTTCTCATACTAATGATTCATAGCTTTGGCACCTATGACTTGGTCATATTAATCTTGAAAGAATTAACAAACTTGTTAAGGATGGTCCTTTAAAAAATATAACCATTGGATCTTTACTTGTTTGTGAATCATGTCTAGAAGGTAAAATGACCAAGAGGTCCTTTATTGGAAAGGACCAAAGGGCTCAAGAAACACTTGAGCTAATACATTAAGATGTATGTGGCCCAATATTTACACGGGCTAGAGGTGGCTATGAGTACTTTGTGGCATTCAAAAATGATTACTCAAGATATGGATATACTTACCTGATTCAACTTAAGTCTGAAACTTTTAGAAAGTTTCAAGATTTTAAAACTAAAGTTGAGAACCAATTAGGTAAGACTATCAAGTGTCTTCGATCAGATCGAGGTGGTGAGTACTTTGACGGTGAATTCAAGGATTATCTGTTAGAAAATTAGATAGTATTTCAACTAACAGTGTCACGACCCTAATACTGTACCCGTATTTCCCGTACTATATATTTTTTTTTTATATTTTTATTTTAAACTTAAGCGGAATTGAAGTTTACATTTTTAAACCACTTAAAACAAAACCATTTATAACCTTAAAACTATTTAAAACAATTAATAAAACAATTAAAACATTTATTAAATCGGTCAAGGGCAAAACCGGAAGGCAAAGGAAAAGAGAAGCAACGACTGGTCGCTGCAAGCGCTGCATTATGCAGAGACCGATCGCTGCATAATGCAGCGACCAGTCGCTGCATATTGCAGCGACTAATCCTACTCTCTGGAATTGGATTCCATAGAGCAAAACTTCACATCCCCTGTACTTAAACATGCACTTTAATTCTTCATTTCATATATCCTAAAACATATATACTTCACCAATTATGAGATCAACTATTCGGCTTAAACGCAATTCAAACTTTTGTAAAAACAAATGGCGTGGGTATGTTTGAAAGTGTATCTTTCCTCCTGATTTAAAACGCCCAAGCAGTTTATAAAAACAGGTTTTCAAAACGTTTAAAACCTCAAAACGTAAACCTATCAACTACCAGAACCAAGCATCCTAAAATATTCTATACAATTGTCAGCCCTAAACATCCCAAAAACCCTCAAAATCTATACATACTTCCCCACGGGTCGGTTAAGCGTCGACTGCGCCAGCACACCACCGCAGCCATCCTCCGTCAACTGGACTCAAGCCTCAGGAGGAGGAATCTCATCCTCACCTGTATCATCGTAATCACCTACACCATAATACACACTATGAGATGAAATCCCAGTAAGCTCTACGTAAATGCAATGCATGCTGTGCGTATGAGTTCGATAAATCATGCTTTATTTTCTTTACTATGCAATGCACGATAGGTGTCATCGAGATCCTATCCCTCTAACCAGAGAGAGCTCATCCAGCGGGCGGACTACTCTTTCCAGCTAGAGGTGGGGGGTACACGCTTACAACACGTACAGCCGTGCCTGAGCCCCACCTCGCGTGACTGATAAACGATACGCCTTTCGGCCAATATGCCTTTCGGCCGATATGCCTTTCGGCCTATGTTATGCTTTACATTATCTTTAAAACCCTGTGTGGAAGTTCATTTTTCATGTTTTTCTTTAAAACACGTGATGCGTGAACAGTTCATATCTTAGAGTAAACAAGCAATAATGTATACCATCAAAGACTGTAAAACATAATCTATAAAACAAATAAGCCTAGCTACCCAACCAAAGCAATATAAAACAAGTGCATCACCAAAATTCCTTGACACGACATTCGACGTACGGTGTAGGCCAATCGGCCAAAGAAGAATCACGAGAACTTACCTCGTGTCCAAAGCATCTCAAGTTCCGTCCACGAGCGCTGTTCACCGAAGCAATTTACAAGGATTGACGTTAAAATGAGTTTAAGTAAATAAACGTCCAATTGTCAAAACTTTAACTAAAGGAATTTCCTAACATTCCAACTTAACTTATCGAGGCATTTAATCCATTAGTCTACATTCGATACCCCGAAATCCAATTTACGAGTTTTCCGAAAACCCGAAATTTACAAATTTAACATTTCTCCTAAATCGTCCTAACTTCTTCCAATAACGTTTAATACGTGCAATACGTTCATAAACTATAACAATCTATCAATTTCGAGCACTAAATCTTGATTTTTTAACAAAACCTAAACGAAACCTAATTGTTTAAAACTCCATAAACATCAAAATAAAAGCTCTAAGATTGTAGGTTCATACCTTGAACGTCGATTGGAGGAGAAAGCACGAAGAAAACGGAACGATCGGAGGTCGGAACGGAGTTAGATTGGGAGGAGGCGTCGGCAGCCAGAGAGAGAGTTCTCTGGTTTCGTGGGCAACAGGGAAGAAAATGAGAAAATGAAATGAAGAAGAAATGGTTTTGGTTAAATTTATAATATTTAATTGGTAAATTACCAAATTACCCTTTCCTTTGATTTTATATAAGTTTCGTCATTCGTTTCGTTAATCGTCCAACAATTCGGGTTCTCCAAATTTCCTTATTTTACCAATAACTCCAACTTATTATTTGGGCTCTTTTAAAACTGTCCGTTCGCAAAACGGACCCCGTTTACTATTTTTACCAAAACGTCCTTCATTTTACGAGAAATGAAATTTCTCAGAATATAGCGTTTAGATTCCGAAAATTCTCATAATTTTCTTAAAATTCCTATTAATCGTTAGGATTTTTAATGACGCTTTCTTTTCGTAAAACGGACCTGATTTGACATATTTATCAAAAATGCCACATATATAATAAAATATTAATATAATATATTAAATCCAAAATCCGTACGAGCCGGGTATTACAAACAGCACCAGGTACACCTCAGCAAAATGGTGTTGCTGAAAGAAGAAATCGAATATTGCTTAAAACGGTAAGATCCATGATGAGCTATTCCTCTCTTCCAAAATCATTTTGGGGATATGCTTTACAAACAGCAACCTACATACTTAATGTAGTTCCATCTAAGTCTATACCTAAAACACCCTTAGAGTTGTGCAGTGGTCACAAACCTAATTTGAGACACTTTCGCATATGGGTTGTCCTGCATATGTGTTAGTAGGTCAGACCGAGAAGTTGGAACCAAGAACTGAGGTTTGCATGTTTGTTGGATATGCGGTAGGCACGAGAGGAGGTTTGTTTTATAGACCTCAGGATAATAAGGTATTTGTATCGACAAATGCCACAGTTCTAGAGAATGACTATATAACAAATTACAAACCTCATAGTAAGATTATCTTAGAAGAGATTCGATCTGACCAGGTTAGACCTGTTACAACAACAGTTGTTGATCCACAAGTTACAAGAAACACCACTCTTTCTAGTCATCCCATCATTATACATCTTCGTAGTGAAAGGGTAGTACGACTACCATCTCGATATCGACACGATGGTGAAGCACAAGTTGCTATCACTGATGATGGGAAAGATGATTCATTAACATATAGATGTGCAATGGAAGACTCTGACAAAGAATCATGGCTTAGAGCTATGAAACTTGAAATGGAATCTATGTATTCCAACTCAGTCTGGGATCTTGTAGATTTACCATAAGGGGTAAAATCCATTGGGTGTAAATGGATCTACAAGAGGAAACTTGGAATAGACGAGAATGTAGAGACATTCAAAGCTAGACTGGTGGCTAAGGGTTATACCCATAAGGAAGGGATTGACTATGAAGAAACCTTCTCACCAGTAGCAATGCTTAAGTCTATTCGTATTCTGCTTTCCATAGCTGCTCATTATGATTATGAGATTTGGCAGATGGATGTCAAGACAGCTTTTTTTGAATGGCTATCTTGAGGAGACTATCTACATGGAGCAGCCAGAGGGTTTCATAGCACAGGATGCAAAACAAAAGGTTTGTAAATTGCATAGGTCTATTTATGGACTCAAGCAAGTATCCAGGTCATGGAATATGAAATTTGATGATGCGATCAAATCTTATGGATCTGTGCAATGTCTTGATGAGTCTTATGTATACAAGCTCTTTAAGGATAAGCAAGTGGTTTTTCTAATTCTATATGTCGATGACGTTCTACTTATTGGGAATAATGTCGGATTATTATCAGACATAAAAGTTTGGTTGGCTAAGCAATTCCAAATGAAAGATTTGGGAGAAGCGAGTTATATTCTTGGGATTCGTCTTTTTAGAAATCGCAAGAATAAGTTGTTAACCTTGTCTCATGCATTGTATATTGACAAGATGCTCGTTAGATATTCAATGCAGAACTCTAAGAAGGGTAATTTACCTTCTCGTCATGGAGTTACTCTTTCTAAGAAGCAGTGTCCTGACACGCCTCAAAAGGAAGAGGATATGAGACACGATCCATATGCATCAGCAGTTGGTAGCTTGATGTATGCTATGTTATGCACAAGACCTGACATTTGCTATGCAGCAGTGATAGTTAGCCGTTTTTAGTCTAATCCAGGATTAGATCACTGGATAGCAGTCAAGAACATTCTCAAGTATCTTAGGAGAACGAGAAATTATATGCTTGTATATTCAAGTAGGGATTTGATTCCTACAGGATATACGGATTTTGATTTTCAATCTGATATAGATGATCGAAAGTCGATATCTGGATCAGTATTTACTCTTGGTGGTGGAGCCATCGTTTGGAGAAGTACCAAACAAGGAGGAGTTTCTGACTCGACTATGGAAGCCGAGTACATAGCTGCTTCAGAAGCTGCTAAAGAAGCTGTTTGCTCCGCAAGTTCTTTAGTAATCTGGAAGTTGTTCCATATATAAATAAATCACTCACACTTTATTGTGATAATGGTGGTGCAGTGGCGAATTCTAAAGAACTGAGAAGCCACAAAAGATCAAAGCATATAGAAAGAAAATATCATCTAATTAAAGAGATCGTGCAACTTGGAGACGTCGCCATTTTGAAGATTCCTACCACTGAGAATCTTGTAGATCCCTTCACCAAGACGTTGTCTGCAAAGAGTTTTGATAAACATCTAGAAGGATTAGGGATTAGAGACATGTCTCATTTGCTTTAGGGCAAGTGGGAGATTGTTGGGAATAATGTGCCCAACAAGCAAATGTTATGAACAGTTTTATTGCTGTAATTAATAAATAAATTTTATGATTAATTTTTATATTTGCATTGTTCGTTATGTTTTATAAATTCAAAGAAAAATCATTGATCATTTGTGCAATTTTAAATTTACATATATGTTGATATATGTGGGATTAAATTTAAAAAGAAATAATCATAATAGTCCATGACTTATATTTGAAGTAAAAGATTTTCAAATTAATAAAGTCATAAATACAGTTCACTTCGTTGAGAATGTATAGTCATATCCCAACTATATATGTAGTGACATAAAGTGATTGTATTTTATATGATATGATTATATAAGACTCGACCAGATGAAATTATATTATTCTTATAATATCCGTTAAATGAAGAATAATTAATTTTATCATAATGATGGTCATATATGCATGATCTTAATTCATTGTATTTAGTAGACTCCTATTTCATTTTAATTTATTCCTTGATTTACTTGGTACAGTTTTGTATAAGCTGCATTACATAAACCTTGTATTTTAGGAATAAATTAAATAAGTTACTAGGAATGCTGACATTGATACAATGAAATCTATAATACAAGATTCCCTTGTTTGTTAGTTCAGGGATTGAATAATTAGCGCGCAAATTCATAAATGTTATGAATTAATTATTCAATCAAAAACTAATGGTAGTCAAGGATAAAAATGTAATATGAGAGGTTAACAGATTTAATACCTAGCTCTATTACGAATCTTAATGGAGGATTAATACATATGTAATGACTATATCAATGGACATTACTTTGAGTAAATATAATTTATAGTTCTAAGAGTCCAACTCTAAGTATTTAGTGGAATTACTCTAGAATTAATAATTGTGTTATTTAATATAAAGAGTTTATATTAATTAACAAATATTATTGGAGCTTAGAACTATAGGTCCATCGGTCCCTCTATCATCTTATATCATTATTTAATTGCTATATTACAAGAATAAATATATAAATGATTAATTATGATTAATCATTTATAGGCACTCAGATAAATATGTTTTGATTCAAAATAGATAAATAGTTTTTATTTATTTTGAATTCAAAATAAAATATCTCATTAGATTAGATATTTTTAAGGAATTTGAATTAGATTTGAAGAATCTCATCAGATGAGATTTGATCTTCAAATTTAAATTAGTAATTTAACAAACTATCAAATCAGATTTTTTGAAGTTTGAATAAAAGTAGATCTAGAAAATCTGATTAGATTTGATTTGATCTACAATTAACTTATAGTTTGTTTAATGTTTAAAAGTAGATCTGAATAATCTCATAAGATGAGATTATCTTGAAAAGTTGTTTTCATAACTATATTCTAAAAACTATTTTTAGATTATATGATTAATCGATAAATTTGATTTACTAGATAAATCATCTGCTAATCAAATTACATTTAATTAGATAAGATTTATTTTTCAAAAATTAGTTTTTATTAAAATAAATCTGAAAATTAATTTTAAAACAGATCTATAAAATTGTCAAATGTGATTTGACAGAAGATAACTGAACGACTGAAAAACAAATCCCTAGAGAAAAAGGTGTGACCTTTCCGTATTCAGTTTTAGAAAAACGTTTTCTAAGATCGAAGAGAGACGTCTCATGTGTTGAGAACACGTCTCTCCAGAAATATAAGAGTGTGTTATTATTGTAAGAGGGACGCCCACACGTCAGGAAATTGAAGTGTAAAGATCTTCAGAGAAGACTTGACTGTTTCAAAGTCTTCGGGAAAAACACCTAATCTTGAGTTAAAGCTGTTAAGATCAGACGGGAGTACCTGAGTAAAAATGTTGCTCTAAGAGGTATCTTCTTTTATTATTTCATAATCTAAATCTAATAATTTTTCTTAATGTAAATTGTTTACATTTTGAAAAATTACATATTTATCAAAAATAATTTCTTTTAGACTAACGATTCAATTTATGATTTTTTGATTATTTTAAAAAATAGTTTTAAAGTCACAGGGTAACGCATGTCACTATTATTATGAATAATAGTGAATTCCGCCATGCGTGGGAACCTCAAAAACCAACAGATATGAAGCGTCTCTCATATAATTGTATCCTCTTACAACTACTGGAAGTTGATATCTTGTATGCTAAGTATGAAGTGTTATTAGATTCCTTGTCAACTTTTTGTCTTTATCACGAGTCACTAGTTTATCTTTTACGAATGCCCTTGTGGCAAAGAAGTAACTATTTTTTGTGTTGTATCATAATAGTTTCTCATGTCAGATCATGAGAATTTTTTGACCTTATGACTGAAGAAGGTTTGTTCCTTCTGGGTAATCATGCATTGAATTATGGATGATGTATGTGCATTGAATGACATTTTGGTAACGAGGTCACCTGAAAGATTCCTCCTCCACATTGACTAGTACTTTTTGTTGCTAGCAAAATTTGACTATGAAAATGTGATATTTGATATTTAGTATCTGGCCACAACTATGGTTCAAAAAACCTTTTTTTGAGTTCATAGAGTTTAGAAGCTCGGAGTTTGGCTTATGTTTGACATGTTTAGAATTAGAAAAATCAAGTTTTTTTTCTTGTTTCATATTGTTTGTCATACATTTGATTCAGTATGTGGTATGTGTTGTGAAGGACTATTGCAAAGTATTGTATTGGAAAGTATAGGGTGTATTTGGTTCAATCGTGCAGAGTTGAAGGACCATGAAATTGTGGCAAAGAAGTTGTAACGCCCCGAGCTCGCCCGGCCCCGGAGCGCTACGTTTGCAAATCAAACCCGCGTTTAAAACATCGTTTAAAAAAGTTTTCGTAAATTTTACGACTCGTTTTTGGGTTTTTCGAACCCTCAAATTTATGGGAAAACAGGCCCAAAATACGTTTAAAATACGTCGGAAAATGTCGGGTCAAAATATTGTTGGAGTTGGAAAAAATTCAAAAAAAAACGAATTTTGGCCTCAAAGGGCCGCTGGGCGCCGCGCGCGCCCAGGCAGTGCCCTGCGTGCGCGTGCTGGGCGCGCCCCTACGCGCTGGGCGCACCAGTGCGCCCCGACCACGACCGATCGCGGCTCGATACCCGATCGATCGGGCCTCCTCGGGTTTTCTCGACCCAAAACACCCAAAAACTCTAATTTTAACCCCTTTTGACCTTTCTCCGCAATTTCTCATATTTCTCCACCCCGAACATCTGTAAAAATCACGAAACTTTAACCATACCTCCCCGACACTCGAATCTTCAAATTCCGTAAAAATCTTAGAAAACCGACTTAAAACGGTAATTAAGAAAAAATAGAGGACGGGAACCCGACAGTATAACCATTTTAACAAAAACCGACAATATAACAGCTAAAGGTTTCTAAACCCAAAAACCTGAAAAAACACACACAATAAAACCCAATTCACACCAAGTCAAGATCCAGCAAATCCAACATACCAAAACAAAATATTTTATCCTCAAACCAAAAACTATACATCCCGAGAACCAGATCGAAGCGCCCCGACAATGACCTGCACCGGCGAGCTCCGTGGATCCCCGACTGCCCCTAGTCCTGCTCCTCGGTACCAAGCTCAACCAGAAAATACTATGTCACCTACACCACAGAACACACACACACGTAAGCTTTCGCTTAGCAGTAGGGATAACATTATAACAAACGCAATGCACACACACACACACACCCGACTCTAACACAACAATACAACACCACTCAACACGACACGCAACACACCCTAACACTGCATCGAAAGATGCCTTAACGCTTTAACAGACTATCACACAACATCCCATGCACTCAACAAACCGACCAAACAATACTCGTTGCCCGCACCCGAAAGGATGCCTTACACGTTGCCCGCACCGAAGTGCCTTACACGTTGCCCGCACCGAAGTGCCTTACACGTTGCCCGCACCGAAGTGCCTTACACGTTGCCCGCACCGAAGTGCCTTACACGTTGCCCGCACCGAAGTGCCTTACACGTTGCCCGCACCGAAGTGCCTTACACGTTGCCCGCACCGAAGTGCCTTACACGTTGCCCGCACCGAAGTGCCTTACACGTTGCCCGCACCGAAGTGCCTTACACGTTGCCCGCACCGAAGTGCCTTACACGTTGCCCGCACCGAAGTGCCTTACACGTTGCCCGCACCGAAGTGCCTTACACGTTGCCCGCACCGAAGTGCCTTACACGTTGCCCGCACCGAAGTGCCTTACACGTTGCCCGCACCGAAGTGCCTTACACGTTGCCCGCACCGAAGTGCCTTACACGTTGCCCGCACCGAAGTGCCTTACACGTTGCCCGCACCGAAGTGCCTTACACGTTGCCCGCACCGAAGTGCCTTACACGTTGCCCCTGGTATCAAGCTCACCAGAAATACTATGTCACCTACACCACAGAACACACACACACGTAAGCTTTCGCTTAGCAAGTAGGGATAACAATTATAACAAACGCAATGCACACACACACACACACCCGACTCTAACACAACAATACAACACCACTAACACGACACGCAACACAACCCTAACACTGCATCGAAAGATGCCTTACGCTTTAACAGACTATCACACAACATCCCCATGCAACTCAACAAACCGACCAAACAATACTCGTTGCCCGCACCCGAAAGGATGCCTTACTCATTGCCCGCATCCTTTCCCGCACCGAAGTGCCTTACACGTTGCCCGCACCGAAGTGCCTTACACGTTGCCCGCACCGAAGTGCCTTACACATTGCCCAACTATCGTTAACCCTCACAACGACAACACACGACGACAACCATGCAGCTATGCATATCTAACGTGCTTTACATCATGATGCATGCTTCAAAGAAGTGCAATGCCACAACACACCAAGCACAACGATAACATAACACTACACAAAGAAAAGCATTAACAAATAAAACCTACCGTTCTATGGTGTAGGCCCGAAGGCGAAAGAACATTACCCACTACTTACCTGATGGCTCAACTATCGCTTGCACACTTCTACCGATCGAATCACTCGTCCGACGACCTAAAATAACAAAACTTAGCTTGATAAGTTACCACTTAAATCTAAGAATTTCTTAAACCTTCTTAAACCTAAAACTAACCAACAACTAAAACACATTTCACACAAAACCACTTAAACTCGATTTTTACCCCAATTTGACCGTCAAACTTCAAACGGTCATAACTCCCTCATTTTTTACCGGAATTTGACATGCCACCCCAATTCGGAAACTTCTACACGTCTACTATCCATTTAAATATTAAATCAGTTAAACAAATACCTTAACCAACTCAAAATTCAACAAACAGAATCGGTGCACTTTATGCCTAAAAACCAGTTTTGTGCATTTAATTTCAAATCATAATCTAAGCACTCCAACAACCTAACCCAACATATCTAAGGCTTAAACAACAAAAAATGGAGGAAAACCCTCAATTGAAAACCAAATTTCGGAATCCTCCTTTTAGGGTTTTCAAACCCTCACCAAAACCTTCTAAAACACCCTAAAAACTCTTTTAAACTTCATCCCATAGCACATAAATCAAAACCCATGAGAAATTACCTTTAAATCACTTGAGAATATAGAAGAACAAAGAGGGAGAGGCGTCGGCTATGGTGGAGAAGGAGAGAACCGAAATGAAGAGAAAGAAGAAATGAAAACCCTACTTAAACCACAATTTTCCATTGCTTTTAATTTCTTCCACCACATTCTTCTTAATTTCAAAACTAACCCACCCCTCAAGCACTTAAATCCAACGTGATTCTTCCTTCCACCACCACACAAACATCACTTTTCAATTAATGGTTACTAACTTTTAATTGGTTAAAAGAGTTAGACTTTTCAAACCAAAGTTCTCCACCAATCACAAGTTGGTTTGACTTGTCAAACTCTCCATTTCTCATTACCCTTCTACTACCCTTCCATGTACAAATGAACCCTCATGCTTGACCTAGGCTAGGGTCACACACATTCAGGGAAATTCCGGGTGTTACAAAAGTGAGTCCTTCAAATGGAAAAGCAAAACTGATGTTATAAAGTTAGTCCAAAACTGATGTAACAAAGTTGTCCAATAATAATTTTATGACTTGTCCTTTTCAGGTTAAGAGACCATGTGCAAGAGGTTGACAATAATCCTCTGCTTATATTTCCTAAGGGAACTTGTGTAAATAACCAGTACTCAGTCATGTTTAAGAAGGTAATCTTATATGATACAATACTGAATATAGTTTTATTTGCAGCTATGGATTTAACTGTCTTTTCTCACTTATGATTGAGTCATAACAAACCGTTGCAGCATTTTTCATGTTTTAAGTTTTAAAATAGTTGATGAAATGGACGTCTTGCTATTATTTGTTTTTATTTGTAACTTTATTAGTTCTTCATTGTTTATTATCTCATTCACTTCTATCTATTTGAAACTGACCAGGGTGCATTTGAACTTGACTGCTCTGTTTGTCCAATTGCAATCAAGTACAACAAAATTTTTGTCGATGCTTTTTGGAATAGAAGGAAGTAAGGGGCCTTGTCTATTTATATTGTGTTCTATTGCATAGACCGACTGCATTTGTTGCATAATAACATTTGTGAATGGGGATATATCATTCGTTGAACGCGGCTTAATTTTGTGTGAAGTTTAATGTGATAAGTGTGTATTTTACACACTTTATTATACTCTTTTATACTTGATTTGAATAGCTTTACTCAAGTATGTGAATGATTCTAATAACTTTGGTGTAAGTGCGTAGAGAAATTGAAGAATTACAGGTTTTGTAAAAGAAGAAAAGACGTTTTTGTTTTGGCAGAGGAGTTGTCGATCGATCGGCCACATTTAGGCGATTGATTGGCTGTGCGATTTAATTTCTTTTAGAATTAATCTGGACCGTCGATCAAACTGAAAGCATGAGATTAGGTTAAAAGAGGCAAAAAGATGAGAGAGAAATCATTCAAGCCAGAGAGAGACGGAAACCAGAAAACGAAGCGAGAGCAAGGGAGAAAGGAGATTTCGGATCGACAACCCTAGTTTTTCTTTCTCTTCCTCTTCTGAACTATGAACACCTTTATTATTCTCGTTGCTTTCCTTTATTCTAGTATGAACTAATTTTCTTTTCTAAGGCTACGATGTAGCCGAATTATGATTATTTAGTTTTTCCTTTAATGCAAGTTAATGATTTTCTATATCGTAATTGTGTTGAGTAATTTATTTCATTCTTAATGCTTGCGATTGCTTAATCACCAAAAGAATGTTTATAGGATTATTTTAATATACGAGAGTTGTAAAATAATCGTGCACTAAATAAATTACCATGAAAAGGATGTTAGACTAAAGATAGCTAATGCGTTTGTGTCGTATTTTAATTTCTCATTCTTAATGTATTCAATTAATTCTCAGGATAAGAGACCGAGAGGTAATAATTTGTTAGTTGGATAAGTTTGTCATTACTCGAGAGAGATTGATAAATACTTTTGTGAAATTGTCATCAACACATAGAAATAGAAATTAATGAATTGGATTAGGAATACTAAATAGGATTAATTTAGGTGAAATCGGAAACCCTAGAGCTTTCTCATTATATTCTCAAACTCATTTAATTTATGCGATTTAATTAAATTATTTTACTGTGTTTTATTAAATCCAAAATCATCAAAGTTCTATATTCATTATAAATTGAAATTAATTTCGTTTGATAATTAATGAAACTAGTCTTCGTGGGATCGACTCGTACTTACGAACTTTATTACTTTTGCGACACGTTCATTTGCGTAGGATTTTTCGCAACAAGTTTTTGGCGGCGTTGTCGGGGACTATTTATTCTATTATTATTAGATTAAATAATTCTAGTTTATATTTGAATTCAATTTATTTTATTTTATTTTATTTCTTTTTAGGTGTATCAGAAAACACGGTGCTACCAACCTAGTTCATATAGATTTAGAAATTGAACGGACCTGTCGTAAAAATCAAAAGGAAATGAGAACAGCAGCCATGAATCTTGAACAAATTGAAAAAGTTGAGACATGGACATTATTAGATTATGTGATGTCATCTGTGGTCGGTGTCCAATCTGCAATTCGTAAACCAGCAATTACGGGCCACAATTTTGAGATCAAGCCGGGGACCATTCATATGATTCAACAGTCAAAATTTAGCGGTTTGCCTTCCGAGGATCCGAATGATCACATTGCCAACTTTGTAGAGGTGTGCGATACCTTCCAATTGCATAATGTCTCTGATGATGCTGTAAAGCTATGATTGTTTCCATTCTCATTGCGAGATCGAGCAAAAAGTTAGTTAATTTCGTTGCCAGCTGATTCTATCACCACATGGGCTGAGCTATATCAACAGTTTCTTGCTAAATTCTTCCCTTTTGAGAAGACTGTGAAGTACCGAAATGAGATTGTTAATTTCAGCCAATTCAACGGGGAGACGCTGTATGAATCGTGGGCTCGTTTCAAATAATTATTACGAAAGTGCCCACAACATGGTTTGCCACGTTGGAAGCAAATCCAAACATTTTTTATTGGTTTATCAGCCTCCACAAGGACTCTAGTTAATGCAGATGCAGGTGGTTCACTTCTCCAAAAGACAGAATTAAAAGCATTTACTTTACTGGATGAATTAGCATTGAATAATGATCAATGTCCTGTCTAGCGGCAAATTCTGAAAAAGCAACCGAGCACTCCTGAGATAGACGCAGTAAAGGCTTTGACTATTCAAATCGTATTTCTAACCAAGTAACTACATAATAATCAAGATCTGGTCAACTCGATTTATTCTTCAAAAGGAGTCTGCCAATAGTGCCAAGGACTACACGCAAGTGAGGAATGCCAACAAGGAAATCAAATGGCAACTAATTCGTCCGAGCAAGCAAACTTTGTTGGGAACTACAACAGGCCAAATTTTCAAAACGCAAATAATTACTACACGGGAGCACGCAACAATCACTCGAATTTCTCATGGATGAATCAGAATAATGCCATGCAAATGCCACACTCCTCCCAACAAGCCCAGTCATTCCAAGAGAGAAAGCCCATTCTTGAAGAGATAGTCACTAAGATGGACGAACACACCAATAAGTTCATGGCAGAAACTCGCACTACCTTACAAAATCAATCGGCTTAGATCCGAAGTTTGGAGATTCAAATGGGCCAAATTTCTAATGCACTCAATGGGTGACCTCAAGGTGCATGGCCGAGTTCCATAGAAGTGAATCCAAAAGAGCAATGCAATGCAATCACCCTTAAGAGTAGCACGATGATTGATAATTCGGGACAAGACATTAAGAAGACAACTGAACATAAAAATACAGATTTATCATCATCTCCGATTGAAAGTGAAGCACAGAGTCGAAAAAAGCTTCATCTCAAAATTTGTCTAAGGTAACACAAAAGGTTCTTTTTCCTCAACGTCTAATGAATGTAAAGATTGACAAACAATTTGGAAAATTTTTGGAAATATTCAAGAAGCTACACATTAACATTCCGTCCGTTGAGGCTCTCGAGCAAATGCCCAGCTATGCAAAGTTCTTGAAGGATATCTTATCTCAAAAATGAAAGATTGACAAATATGGCACGATCGCTTTGACTGAGGAATGTAGTGCCATTATTCAATGTAAGTTTCCACAAAAACTGAAAGATCCGGGAAGTTTCACCTTACCATGTGACGTGCCTACGATCCCGAACCGTCAAACATGAACCAAGGTATGAAATTCTAACTATTTTATATACTAATTGGTTTGTGAGTTTTGTAGGTTAAAAATTCTTCTCAAAGCTTGGAGTGATTAAAGGAAGAGGGATTTTGTCTTCCCTTTATCAAATTTTGTAACCAAGTTCTTTATTTGTTTTTAAGTTTATGACACTATGGATTTTTCTTAATCCTTATTTATTGGCCACTTGTAGCCAATTTTATTGTTAGATTATTTGATTAAATTGTTTAGGGTTAGGAAATTTTAAGTGAACAAGGAAACACACAAAGCCTACAAAGAGGCTTGACCAAGGAACTTGCCATGCCTGGAGCCAACTGCAGATGTGGAGCTGCTGACGTGGCCGAGCACAACGGCTACATTTTTGAAGAAGCATCTCCAACGGCTCTTACTTTCTCCCGAAGCCTTCCCTTGATATTTAAGCTTTTCCTTTGGCTATTGTAGTTAGTTTTTCATCATCAATATTTGGAATTTACAGAAGAGTTTCTTCTTGTTCGGAGCATCCTCCGTGAGGGTTTTTCCCACGGTATTCATCGGCGCGAGTCGCCATGGATGACCACCAAATTGTGCCTCAAGCTTCACGGTTGCTTGGAGGTACTCTTACCCTTGCCTTCTCTCCCTCTTCCAAGAGCTGGAGTCGAAAAGGAGGAAGGAGGAAACCCGTGCCCTTAAGCTGTGATTTCTCCTCGGCAACGAGGGATTTCTTCCCAAAGGCGCAGAGCTGCGCATCGCACTGCCTTTGGACCAGCCACGGGTCTTCATTTCCATTTCCCTCGGTCTCTTCTGAGGACGAAGCAATACGCGTAGGGCAGCCTAGTTACTGAAGCACTCCTCCCATCACGGTGGAGCTCTTCGCCGAAGGTACAGGGAACACCTTTCGGCCGACTTGGTTCTCTTTCGACTTCCATCTCCTCCACAACGCTCCCTTCAATCCAAACGACCTTTTCAGGCGTTACCCAACTCACCCACCTCTCCGTTTCGACTGGTATCAATTTCTCATCTCCTACGCAATTTTTGGTTTTTCCTCTGTTTTTAGCGATTGTTTGGAGTGTTCTTTGGTTTCTCTAAAGAACACCGAAGCTTGCTGTTTAATGTAGTCTTCCGCATGCATCTTAGGTCCCAGAAGTCCATCACCATGTGAAATTGAGAAGTCAATTTTTGAGTGAGCATTGTGCGATTGGGGGGCTAGTGTGAATTTAATGCCACTATATATTTTTCAAAAGCTTGGTCTTAGCGAAGCAAAGCCCACGAGAGTACTTATACAATTGGCTGATCGCTCTATCAAGCATCCGTATGGGGTAATTGAAGATGTCCTTATCAAAGTTGACAAGTTTATTTTTCCTGTTGATTTCGTGGTTCTTGATATAGAAGAAGATCGTGACATCCCCATTATTTTAGGCCGACCGTTCTTAGCAACTGGAGGAGCATTAATTGACGTACAAAAAGGTGAGCTTAAATTGCGAATACAAGGTGAAGAAGTGAAATTTAAGGTGTTCAAATCAATGAAGTACCCAAAACCTAGCGATGACATATTTCGGGTGGATTTCCCTAACACTGTAACAAGGGAAGCTTCACGTCAACCAAGCGACCCTCATGAGCCTAATGGGAAGCAGTACAGTTGAAAATTCGGGAGAGTCACCATTCCAGGTCCTACCACCTATTAAGAAACCACCCGACTTAAAGATTCAAGCTCTCACATCAAATAGCGATAAGTCAATTGACGATAATTTTCCAGACGAAAAGCTTCTGGCGAATGACAAGTTGATAAATGGGCAATGTATAACGACCCATTTTCCCAACAAGATATTGTTCGCTCTGGGGATTGGGCCGTAACCCAATATTCTCCCCTCATGGCTTTGTTTGGCAAGGACTTCCCAGTCGGTCACCCAATCTGGTACTACTCTCACCGAAGCACTTTTAACTTCGGAGTTTTTATGGGATCCGTTGCCAATTGTGCTCCAAAACACGTCTTTCTATCTTGGGAGGGTCTCTTTACATATGTTTCATTTCCATATACTTCCCCAAGCAATGTGGGATTGTGACGACCCCCTTTTTACGATCCGTCACCTTCCGATTCGCCCGCGCGGACGTACCGCCATCCGGGTCATCACAATCACCCCCCCTCGGGAGCCCAACGTTCTCGTTGGCCACATTTTCGGTTGGGTACAGGCTCTAATACCATAACAATTTTTGTATAAATTTTTCTTTTTATAACCCTCATAAAACTTTGACTCCTACACCTCTAAATCGAAGTCTCAGATTGTTGAGATTATCTAAAATCCGTTAAATAAACCATGTATTAAACAAAAGGAAAAATGCAGTGCAAGAGCCGAGGGCAAACATGTCCAAGGCAAGAAAAACAAAGGGGCGATCGATCGGCCACTTAACAACCGATCGATCGGCCCTTAGACAGCCGATCGATCGCCCCTCATCTGGCAATCCATCGGCTACCGCTCTGGAATTATTCCAGAGCGTAGCCTGCAGGAGCCGATCGTTTGCCCCTTTACAAGCGAACGATCGGGAACTTCTCCGAAAAACCAGAGGGTTCTGCGATCGATCGCCCCTCTTTCTTCTTCTTCCGTCAACCTGCACACACAATTCTACCACCTATTCTTCCATGTCCCTATCCCTTCATCAACATACTTTTAAACACAATCCATAACAAACACTTCATCATAAAGTCGTTCATAACCTCAATTCGTCAATCACCAAAAACACAACTCAAAACCTATTCTAGAAAATGTAGTAGAATTTCATGAAAACGAACTGCGTTGATCCATTTGAAAACTAACCAAATCCCTACGAAGTTGACAACCAAGCAGTTCCAGTATAAAATTTCAAAAGTATCAACGGCTAACCTATAAAAATCAGAAGCTAACAATTGTACGAAAGCTACTCAAAAGAAAACTCGTCCATAATTCATCAAAATAACTTCTTTAACATCGTAAACTCCCTATAAAACCATCTATACATTTTCTACCCATCTCTATCCCTAAAATACCTTTACATACATCCCCACGGATCAAAATAGCATCGACTGCGCCAGTACACTCCTACGAGCATTCTTCTTCAACTTGCTTATACATCGGGCGGAAGAACATCATCCTCACCTGTATCGAAATCACCTACACCATAGAAATAATCTATGAGCTAAAGGACTCAGTAAATCTACGTAAATGCATATGCGTGCGGGATTCGTAAAATCAAGGATTCCTTTTTCATTGTTTAGATACATAACGGGAGGTGTCACCGAGGGTTGACTCACCAAATAAAGAGGGCACATCTCGCGGATAGATAGTCTTTTCCATCTGCAGGGGGAAAACATGCTCCTCCTCTCAGGACAGCCATGTCTGAATCCCACCCCGACGTGACCGGGATTACATGCGTTTCATATCTTTTTATTAGTCGTTTCTTTTCGTGAAAACATAACGTGAGAAATTCATTTTCTATGCTTTTCAAAAATATGATGTATGAACATGAATCATGCTTAAAGTAGGAAACATAAAAAATACGTAAAGCCTAGTAAAGCATTCTAATACGACAACCATCCTAAGCTACCAATCCAAACTACGCTAAACAACAACTTCATCAATATCCTCGATCAACAACACTCATCTATGGTGTAGGTCGGATCGGCCAAGCAAAACACGAAGACTTATCTCGCGTCCGTTGCAATTCAAGCTCCGTCCACGAGCGTTGTTCACCTATGGTAATTCACAACAATCATCATTAAAACCGAGCCTAAATCATCAACCTTGAAAGTTAACAGAACTTCTAGCTAGAGAAAATTTCCTAAAACTCTAATTTAACTCTTTGAGGCATTTTATCGAGCAATTCACGCTCATGAATTTCTAAACCTCCATTAATGGAGTTCTCCAAACTTCCAACAACCCTAAACCTCAACAACCCTCATTAATCCAACTAACTCTTACCAACGACCATAAATACGCCCATTAGAGCCACAATCACGGTAAACCTATCGATTTCAAACCTTATTTCACATTTTTAAAAAAACCATAAACGAATCCTAACCTTTTAAACCCTATAAATTGAAATCTAACGTACCAAAACTATAAATTCTTACCTAGGGAGTTTTTTAGAGAAGAAATGTGAACGATCGAGTCGCCGGAGGAGGAGGAATCGCCGGAGGAGAGAGCCGCGTGAGGGAGGAGGGAAATCGCCGTGGAGGTGAGGAGAGAAAAAAGAATCGCGTAAGTGTTGAGGGAAGAAGAGGGATTTGTGATTTTTATTAAAATTTGGCTTGTCAAATTACCATATTGCCCCTCCATTTGATTTCTATTTGTTTTGTTACTTATTTCGTTATTTAACCAACGATTTGTTTTCTCCAAATTTCTCATATTTCACCAAAAATTTCAATTTATTACTAGGGCTCTAACAAAGCTTTCTGTTCGCAAAACGGATTTAATTTGACATATCTACACAAATGCCATTATATATAGGAATAATAAAATCCCGTAAAACCGGGTGTTACATTCCATCCACCTTAATTAAAATTTTGTCCACAAAATTTGATTATACAAATAGTTCAGGATACTTTGATATCATAACCTGCTGCCTCTACCAAGTAGCCTCCTCTACATCATGATTCCGCCATATAACATTTACCAGCGGGATCTCCTTATTGCGCAACATCTTGATAGAGGACTCTAGAATCCACACTGGTCTCTTCACATAGGTCAGTGTTGGTTGCACCTCGATCTCTCTTGCCTCAATGGCATGTGATGGATCACGCACGCATCTTCTAAGCATCGATACGTGAAACACATTGTGGATGCCTTCCATTGATGCGGGAAGTTGTAATTGATATGCCATTTTTTCAATCCTTTTCAAAATAGAGAACGGCCCCACATAACGAGGGTTCAACTTACCTCTCCTTCCGAACCTCATAACACCTTTAAATGGAGAAATTTTAAATAAACCTCATCACCTCATTGAACTCCAACTCCCTCCGCCTGGTGTCGGCATAGCTTTTCTAGCGGCTCTGTGCTACCTCGATACGTTGCCTAATAACGGCGATTTTCTCCGCCATTTGCTATAAAATGTCTGGGTCGATTATTCTAGCCTCACCAACCTCATCCCAATATAGTGGAGACCTGCATTTTTGACCATACAACGCCTCGTACGGAGCCATGCCAATCGTAGCCTGGAAGCTATTGTTGTACGAGAACTCAATCAAGGGCAAATATCGGCTCCACGAGCCCTAAAATTCCAGCACGCAAGCTCTGAGCATATCCTCAAGAATCTGATTTGTTCTTTCTGTCTGTCCGTCAGTCTGAGGATGAAACGTTGTGCTGAAATTTAGCTGAGTTCCCATCGCCTTATGCAAACTCTTCTAGAATTTCGAAATAAACTTGGAATCTCTATCGGAGACAATCGAAATGGGTACTCCGTGTAATCTGACGATCTCCTGTACATACAGTTTGGCAAGCTGATCCATATAATAGGTCATCTTCACTGATAGAAAGTGGGCCGACTTTGTCAAACGGTCCACTATCACCCAGATGCCATCGTGCCCTTTCGTCGTTCTCCGGAGTCCAACTATGAAATCCATGGAGATCTGTTCCCATTTTCACTCTGAAATCGGCAGTGGCTGTAAGGTTCCGGCTGACCTTTGGTGTTCCGCCTTAACCTGTTGACAAACCAGGCAGGTTTCCACATACCTGGCAATCTCTCTCTTCATGTTCGGCCACTAGAAGTGTTGTCTCAGGTCTCTATACATTTTCGTGCTCCTTGGATGCACTGAGTATGTCGAGGAGTGTGCCTCGGTTAAGAACTCTCTCTTCAACTCCTCATCATTAGGCACGTACCACCTATGTCTGAATCTTAATATGCCATCATCCAACAGGCTGAAATCGGACGGGTCCTCAGATATCATACTCGACCAATATCTCTCACACTCCAAGTCTTCCTTCTGAGCTTCTCGGAGTTTGTCAATTATTGTCGGCCTAAGAGAAATGTTCGTGAGCATAGTGGACAACTCAGCCACAATCTCTATATCAAACTTCTCAATCTCAAACCTCAACATTACCAACATTGATGCAAGCGATGGCTGACTCGTAGCGGGCATTCGGCTCAAGGCATCAGCGGCTTTATTTGCCTTCCCTGGAAGGTATTTCATTTCAAAGTCATAATCTTTAACGAACTTCAATCACCTTCTTTGCCGCATATTCAGTTATTTCTGCGTAAATAAATATTTTAAGCTCCTGTGATCTGAGAACACCTCACACTGCTGCCCATACAGATAGTGTCTCCAGATTTTTAACGTAAAGACGACGGCTGCCAACTCTAGGTCATGCGTCGGATAATTTTACTCATACGGCTTCAACTACCGAGAAGCATAAGCAATGACTCTGCCCTCCTGCATTAATACACACCCAAGTTTGATCTTTGAGGCATCGCAGTAAATACTGAACTTATCGCCCTCAACTTGCAATGTTAAAACTGGCACTGTAGTCAGCTTCTGTTTAAGCTCATCGAAGCTCTGTTCGCATGCAGCTGACCATATAAACTTCTCATTCTTCCGTGTCAACCGGGACAAAGGAATAGTAATATTCAAAAATCCATCAATGAATTTCTGATAATATCTAGCCAACCCAAGAAATCCATGTAGCTCTCGCACATTTTTAGGCTGCGGCCAATCTCTGACAACTTCAATCTTAGTCGGATCCACCGAAATTCCCTCCTGAGATATGATATGGCTGAGAAAACTAATTCGATCTAGCCAAAACTCGCACTTAGAGAACTTCGGGTACAATTGGTGTTGACATAGAATCCTCAGAACTATCCTTAAGTGCTCCTCGTGCTCTTCCTTTGTCTTTGAATAGATCAAGATGTCATCAATAAAGACGACGACAAACTTGTCTAGATACTCCTTAAAAACACAGTTCATCAAATCCATAAACACTACAAGAGCATTCGTAAGTCCAAAAGACATCACAAGAAATTTGTAATGCACATACCTCGTTCGGAATGCAGTCTTTTAAATATCTTCTCTCCGGACCTTCAACTGATAATAACCCGAGCGTAGGTCAATCCTCAAAAATAATCGGGTACCGTGCAGTTGATCAAACAGGTCATCAATCCGGGGCAGTGGATACTTATTCTTCACTGTTAGCTTATTTAACTCTCTGTAATCGACACACATCATGAGAGTCCTGTCCTTCTTCTTGACGAACAGAACCGATGCACCCAAAGAGAGAAGCTAGATCGGATGAACCCTTTGTCTAACAATTCTTCTAATTGAGATTTCAGCTCCTTTATTTCAGCAGGTGCCAGTCTGTACAGATTCTTCGATACAAGCCCAGAGCCTGGATAAACATCAAAAGTAAACTCGATCTCCCTATCCGTTGGTAATCCAGGAAAATCGTCGAGGAAGATCTCAGAGAATTTTCTAACTACCGGAATGTCTTATGGTTTTACCCCTTTGAGCAGCTGAGTATCGACCATGTAGCCAGATAAACAGAGCATTCGCCCCTAAACTACTCTCGGACCTTCATGGAATAGGAAGTAGGCGACCCACTCGACCTATTCATTGCCTGATATGAAAACTCTTCTTTATCTGGGGGCCAAAAAGTTAATAACCTGGATCGGCAGTCAATGGTAGCGAAATGGCGTGACAGCCAGTCCATTCCCAAAATCAGATCATACCGCTCTATGCCCATAACTATCAACCGGACGTAGAGTGTGTTATTCCCCACTGAGACGACATTGCCTTGGAAAACATGACCAGACTGCATATACGCTCCCGAAGGCAGAATTACTCTATACTCGAACACTGCTAACTCCGGCACTGACCCCAATCTAGACACACATACAGCCAAAATAAAGGAGTGCGTAGCTCCCGTGTCTATCACTAAAAATACTGGTATACCCATGACTAAGATAATACCTGCTATAACATATGGCTGAGCCTCGTTGTCGATGTCACCAGGCTCGATAAAGGCAAATATCCTCGGCATAACTCTCCTCTGGTCTCTGCCTAACTGTTCTCGGCCCGGCTTCGGGCAATCTTTAACGTAATGGCATGTCTCTCCACACTGAAAACATCTATTTGTGCCCAATCGGCATTCACTACTATGCTCCTTTTGGTATTTAGGGCACCAAGGCATTTGAGTAGTTCCCTGTACCAGTTTTCCTTTACCCTGATCCTTTCCTCCTTCGTAAGGCCTTTTCACACCTCTTTGCAGTTGTTGCTGTAATTATTGTCCTCTAGGTTGCCAACCTCGATTCTGCGGTTGAGGCTGGATTTCACGAAAGAAGCCTTTAGCAGGCTCCCTTGGCTTAACTCACGTCAGCTCTGCAGCCTCAAAATCCAAGGCTCTTGCCACGATGTCCTCGTCGGGCACATCTAAAACGCCCGACACTATAATGCTCTTTTGAATCTCCAGGTTTAGTCCATCTATATACTGTTGCACCTTGTCTTCATTATCACTGACTAAGCACGGTGCAAACCGGGATAAGGCCTCAAATTTCTGAATATATTCTGCAACCGTACTTGTCTGCTTCAGCTGCGTGAACTCCGCCCTTTTTGCCGCCCTCACTGTACGGCTGAAGTATTTATCAAAGAATACGGTCTTAAACCGTTCCCACATCATCAGTGTCACGTCCGTAGTCGCTTTAATTGAATCCCACCAAAATTGGTAATCCAATGCCAAGTGGAAAGTGACGCATGTGACCTTCTCAGCATTCTCCACTTTAGCATAAGCCAACACATCCTCCATCGTTCGAACCCACTCCTCAGCAATAGAGGGGTCCATAGATTATCCGTTGAATACTGGAGGCCGTAGCTTTTGGAACCTCTCTATACCGTGATTGTTCGAAACGACTATATCTCGGGCTCTCTGATTTTCACGGCTCACTAGGCTCTCGATCTGTTGTGCTTGCCTGTCCATATATTGGGTCTGACGATCCAGCAAATCAGTAAGTCTATCCAGGGCTTCGTCCCTGGCGTCTCTACCTCGACCCATTGTTTTATAACTCCTATAAAAGTCAAAACATATAATCCTAAAAAATCAAAATCAAAGAAAGCACTTAAACGTACTTACAGTTGAGGAAGGATGTCCGCATAGTGGCTGTGTAGTCGAGCAGTCTACAAAACCGATTTTAAAACTCGGGGGCTCTAATACCATAAATGTAGCGACCCTTAATCCTATACCTCAAAATTTCTGTGTAAATTTTTTTTTTTATAACCCTCATAAAACTTTGACTTCTACACCTCTAAATCGAAGTCTCGGATTGTTGAGATTATCTAAAATCTGTTAAATAAACCATGTATTAAACAAAGGGAAAAATGCAGTGCAAGAGCCGAGGGCAAACATGTCCAAGGCAAGAAAAACAAAGGGGCGATCGATCAGCCACTTAACAGCCGATCGATCGGCCCTTAGACAGCCGATCGATCGCCCCTCATCTGGCGATCCATCGGTTGCCGCTCTGGACTTATTCCAGAGCTTAGCCTACAGGAGCCGATCGTTCGCCCCTTTACAGGCAAACGATCGGGAACTTCTCTGAAAAATCAGACGGTTCTGCGATCGATCGCCCCTCTTTCTTCTTCTTCCGTCAACCTGCACACACAATTCTACCACCTATTCTTCCATGTCCCTATCCCTTCATCAACATACTTTTAAACACATCCATAACAAACACTTCATTATAAAGTCGTTCATAACCTCAATTCGTCGATCACCAAAAACACAACTCGAAACCTATTCTAGAAAATGTAGTAGAATTTCATGAAAACGAACTGCGTGGATCCATTTGAAAACTAACCAAATCCCTACGAAGTTGACACCAAGCAGTTCCAGTATAACATTTCAAAAGTATCAACGGCTAACCTATAAAAATCAGAAGCTAACAATTGTACGAAAGTTACTCAAAAGAAAACTCGTCCATAATTCATCAAAATAACTTCTTTAACATCGTAAACTCCCTATAAAACCATCTATACATTTTCTACTCATCTTTATCCCAAAATACCTTTACATACGTCCCCACATATCAAAATAGCGTCGACTACACCAGCACACTCCCACGAGCATTCTTCTTCAACCTGCTTATACATCGGGTGGAGGAAAGTCATCCTCACCTGTATCGAAATCACCTACACTATAGAAATAACCTATGAGTTAAAGGGCTCAGTAAATCTACGTTAATGCATATGTGTGCTATGCATGCGGGATTCATAAAATCATGCATTCCTTTTTCATTGTTTAGATACATAACGGGAGGTGTCACCGGGGGTTGACTCACCAGATAAAGAGGGCACATCTCGCGGATAAATAGCTCTTTTCATCTGTAGGGGGAAAACATACTCCTCCTCTCAGGACAGCCATGTCTGAACCCCACCCCGACGTGACCGGGATTACATGCGTTTCATATTTTTTTATTAGTCATTTCTTTTCGTGAAAACAAAATGTGAGAAATTCATTTTCTATGCTTTTCAAAAATATGATGTATGAACATGAATCATGCTTAAAGTAGGAAACATAGAAAATACGTAAAACCTAGTAAAGCATTCTAATACGACAACCATCCTAAGCTACCCATCCAACCTACGCTAAACAAAAACTTCATCAATATCCTCGATCAACAACACTCATCTAGTGGCCGATCGATCGGCCCTTAGTTTTTCTTGCCTTGGACATGTTTGCCCTCGGCTCTAGCACTGCATTTTTCCTTTGTTTAATACATGGTTTATTTAACGGATTTTAGATAATCTCAACAATCCGAGACTTCGATTTAGAGGTGTAGAAGTCAAAGTTTTATGAAGGTTATAAAAAAAATTTATTCAGAAATTTCGAGGTATAGGATTAAGGGTCGCTACACAATGATTGGCAGCATAATGGGATGATACATTTAAAAGTGCAAAGTCCATCATATATCTCGACCCAACATAAAGAAATATGATGTCGGGCTGTCGACAATAAATACAAGCGCTTGGTGGGAAGCAACCCACCCAAGTATCCTTTTTAGTTCGTTATTTCAATTTTTGTTTGCATTAGTTTTGTTTATTTTTATTTATTTTTTTTATTTTCATTATTATTATTATTTTTTAGAAAAGAAAAAAAAATTCCTGATCAATTGCTCCCTCGACCAAAGCTCCACAACACTGATGACCAGCCAGAGATGTTATGAGGTACGCTACTTTTACCTTACTTTTATTTTCTACATTGAGGACAATGTTTGTTTTAAGTTTGGGGGTGATTTTAGCGTACTTTAGTACTTTGCTATATTTTGGTTCTGCAATCTGAAATCTTGGTTTAGGTGTCTATGATTTAAATTTTGAACAAATTTATGCTTTAGCTCCTAGATAAACTCTAAGTAGAAGATGACTTGTAGCAGTTAGCATTGACTTTAGCTTACAAAGTTAAACTTAACACCCTGAGCACGTTTCATTCTTGTTTAACTTGATCTGTTGGAGTTATACTCATGTAGTCTGCATATTCGAAACCCAAACACAGTGAGGGAGTGAACGAGCGTAAACACGGTAAGGGAGTAACTCCAGAAAAACTTAACGAGTGATATTAAGATAAAAATCTTTATTGGTTTTGCCTTGTGATGACCCATATGTGCACGACTGGCCCGTATACTGGATCCGGACCCGGATGGCGGTGCATCTGCGCGGGAAAAAGACCAGTGAAGGGTGTAGGTCGTAATGTAGGGGTCGTCAAAATCCCACATCGCTTGGGGAAGTATGTGGAAATAAAACATATGTAAAAAGACCCTCCCAAAATAGTAAGACGCGTTTTGGAGCACAATTGGCAACGGATCCCATAAGAACTCCAAAGTTAAAAGTGCTTCGGCGAGAGTAGTACCAGGTTGGGTGACCGACTGGGAAGTCCTCGCCAAAAAAAGCCGTGAGGGGAGGATATTGGGCCCAATCCCTAGAGCGGACAATATCTTGCTGGGAAAAGGGGTCGTTACAAATGGTATCAGAGCCTGTACCTAACCTGAAATGTGGCCAACGAAGACATTGAGCCCCCGAGGGGGGGTGATTGTGATGACCCATATGTGCACGACTGGCCCGTATACTGGATCTGGACCCAGATGGCGGTGCGTCCGCTCGGAAAAAAGGCCGGTGAATGGGGTAGGTCGTAATGGGCACATCACTTGGGGAAGTATGTAGAAATGAAACATATGTAAAGAGACCCTCCCAAAATAGTAAGACGCGTTTTGGAGCACAATTGGCAACGGATCCCATAAGAACTCCAAAATTAAAAGTGCTTCGGCAAGAGTAGTACCAGGTTGGGTGACCAACTGAGAAGTCCTCGCCAAACAAAGCCGTGAGGGGAGGATATTGGGTTACTGCCCAATCCCCAGAGCGGACAATATCTTACTGGAAAAATTGGTCGTTACATGCCTAACATCCACGAATACAAATTGAAATTTTACCAAACTAAAAGAATGACTTAGGCCATCATTGAACCGTTTGAGTCTTCTTAGCTTACCATTTTGTGTCATCTAATGACACCCATAATCACCTTTTTGAGCCTATTATCTACTGTTCAATTGTACCTACTTTACCCTAGCTACATATATATTTTTCTATCTTTTCTAAAGAGCACAAGGTTTATTGATATATTTGAAGGAGAGTAGGAGAATGTAGTGGTGAGGATGAATAAAAGACTCCTTTGTCATATGTTAATTTATTTTTACGTTGCTTTGTTGTTATTAGTCTGAGTTAAAAAAAAAAAGGCAAGTTCGAAAGTTTAGTTTCATTTTCAGGCTTTTTGTATTTATTTTACTTTGTAATTATGACAAATGAGTTAATTTGAGTGATATTGAATGAAATAAGTTTAGGGGTGAGAGATCAAAGGAAAGCTTGAGCAAGTTCAATGAGTGAGCAAGTGCTGAAAAGAAAATATTGAGTGGGTGACATAAGGAAGGATGGGTTGTGCTCTGATTACTCGTTTGTATCCATAAAATTCATACCCTTTAACCCAACCTTACATTAAAAGTTTTTCAAGACCTATCGACTTTTATTTTGTTTAATTGATAATTGCTATTAGTTGGATGGTGGGAAAAGCCGATGAACGATCAGAGTGAATGGAGTGATCTCAAGTGAGCTGTGAGTGTATTTTCTTCCCGTAACTACATTAGTTAACTCAACAGTTATAGAAAAATAAGAATGAACACACACACGAGGATTTGTAAGTAAGTGAATGTCAATGCGCTGATATAAGTTAATTTTTTTTTGCAAAATGTTAATTTTGGTCGTTTTAGTATGAATTATTCAAGCTGAGACGAATTATCAAAAATTTTGACGAGGATTGCTTTATCATTATATCTTACTGTGCATATTATGTGGGGTTGGATTATATATATATCTGTTGAGATTTTTTCTTAGTTTTGTTCGTTTGAGGACAAACTTTCATTCAAGTTTGGGGATGTGATAAGTGTGTATTTTACACACTTTATTGTACTCTTTTATACTGGAATTGAATAGTTTTACTCAAGTATGTGAATGATTCTAATAACTTTGATGTAAGTGCGTAGAGAAATTGAAAAATTACAGGTTTTGTAAAAGAAGAAAAGACGCTTTTGTTTTGGCAGAGGAGTTGCCGATCGATCAGCCACGTTTAGGCGATCGATCGGCTGTGCGATTTAATTTCTTCTAGAATTAATCTGGACCGTCGATCAAACAGAAAGCATGAGATTAGGTTAAAAGAGGCAAAAAGTGGAGAGAGAAATCATTCAAGTCAGAGAGAGACGGAAACCGGAAAACGAAGCGAGAGCAAGGGAGAAAGGAGATTTCGGATCGACAACTTTAGTTTTTCTTTCTCTTTCTCTTCTGAACTATGAACATCTTTATTATTATCGTTGTTTTCCTTTATTCTAGTATGAACTAATTTTCTTTTCTAGGGCTACGATATAGCCGAATTATGATTATTTAGTTTTTCCTTTAAGGCAAGTTATTAATTTTCTGTTTCGTAATTGTATTGAGTAATTTATTTCATTCTTAATGCTTGCGATTGCTTAATCATCAAAAGCATGTTTATAGGATTATTTTAAGATACGAGAGTTGCAAAATAATTGTGCACTGAATAAATTACAATGAAAAAGATGTTAGACTAGAGATAGCTAATGCGTTTATGTGGTATTTTAATTTCTCGTTCTTAATGTATTCAATTAATTCTCATTATTAGAGAACGAAAGGTAATAATTCGTTAGTTGGATAAGTTTATTATTACTCGAGAGAGATTGATTAATACTTTTGTGAAATTGTCATCAACACATAGAATAAAAATTAATGAATTGGATTAGGAATACTAAATATGATTAATTTAGATGAAATTAGAAATCCTAGAGCTTTCTCATTATATTCTCAAACTCATTTAATTTATGCTATTTAATTAAATTATTTTGCTGTATTTTATTAAATCTAAAATTATCAAAGTTCTGTATTCATTATAAATTGAAATTAATTTCGTTTGATAATTAGTTAAACTAGTCTTCGTGGGATCGACTCGTACTTACGAAACTTTATTACTTTTGCGACACGTTCACTTACATAAGATTTTTCGCAACATAATGCAGTTAGTGATTTGATTTAACTTAGGTATAAAGTTCTTCCAATATTTTTATTATGGTTCAATTGCTAGATATGATGGGCACATTATATGATTCTTTTCGGGCAATCTTTTACCAAACATCTCCTGCAGCTTATGACATCCTGGGCTGTTGTCTGTGATGTTTGGAACTAGGAGCCCCAAAATTTGAAGCCTGGAGAGACAGGCATTGAATTTGCAGAGAGGTAATATAGCTTTTCCACTATCACAAACCCAATGTTAAGAAAAATAATATTGACTTGATATTATATTGTAACGATTCCCATTTGGAATTTATTTATTTATTTCTCAGGGTGAGGGACATAATATGCGTTCGAGCTGGTCTTAAGAAGGTTCCTTGGGATGGATATTTGAAGCACTCCCGCCCAAGCCCGAAACTTAGAGAAGGAAAGTAAGTCTATCGATTTCTCATGGCGACTTCTTTCAACCTAACTAGTAACATTCATTATTTTCCCATTCACCTCTTTATCTTCACAGGCAACAGATAAAAAACTAAGTAAAATTTAGGACGGAAAGGTGAAAAACCAGAGCTGCAAAGATAAAAAGGAGAGGTGAATTTGATTGGAGATGGGAGGACGGCCCAGCAGTTGCGGGGGTGGGCGTAAGCGTTACGATTCCGTTTACTTGAACCCCGATCGGTCTCTCCGACAACACCCTCGATTCTGTTAATAATGTACTATCTAAAAATGATCAATGCTAGTTGAGATCTATCATGACGATGTACAGAGAACCAACATCTGAAAAATAGGTAGGAAAACAAGCATTGGATTTGCGAAGGTTGACATGTGTTGTAGTCCATATATTTCATGGATTGCTTAATTCTTCGAGTTTCAAATCTCAAATTACAATTTAAATGTCCCAAGGGATTGAACATAAAACACTTGTACTAATTTTATATACAAATCTTATATTTTGAAGTGTTATTTATTTATTTATAAAATAAAAATAGTACAATATTAACAGAAGACACAAAGTGTCATGTCACACATAAAAATAGTTCATAATTAATTGAACATTATTTTTGAGCAGTGATTTAAACCCAACCCATAACGGTTTATAACATCCACGTAATTAGAGATGAAATTTCAACCGATTAGAGATGATACACCCTCCACAATTCCATAAGTAATAATCAGATTATATGATAATATAATTTAAATATTATATTACCATATAATCTCATTATTTAAAATTATATGGATAAATTTATAAACTATATAAGTTATATAGTTAATAATTATAGTAAATATTTTCAAGACCTGAAGAATTTCAACTAATTGAGCTTCAACAAATGAGATGAAGAATCAGCTAGAAATTATCTTTCTTAACCTTTCGCTGCATCTTCTGCTATGCGAAGCCGAGTTAGCCAGTCCATGAACTTACGGCCTCCACTACCTGCGAAGATATTACAGATCAAATGAACTTATTTTGATGGAATTTATGAACGTAAATTCCATTTTCGGAGAGCAGACCGCTTAGATGATCTCGCAGTGTTCCGTTGTGCATATATTCATAAACCAGAATGGATTGCTGTTCTTCCTCGCAGTACCCAATTAAAGGAACTAAATTCCTGTGATGAATCCTCGACAAGAGAGCTACCTGTAAATTAGATTTACATTTTCAATCATTCTTCAGCAACTGTTAATCGGGTCTCTTGCACTTGTTCTTGCAAACTCTTCTCGAAAAACAATTTTTGGAAACAATTACTGGCAATATCCTTTTTCCATGATGTCTGATTTCATTAATATTCTACATACTCATGCTAGTGGGTTCGGTTTAGAGTCAACCGAACCAAACCGATTTTTTTCTGTTCCTAAAAAATAGAACCGAAACCGAACCATCCAAGGTGAGAAACCGAACTGGAACCGAACTAAAAATTTTGGTTCAGTTTGAGTTTAGTTTCAATTTTTTTAAAACAAGTTAATATTCTTGAAAATATAAAAATTATTAAACTATAAGTCTAATAAAATATAAAATTAGATAAATAAATAGTTTAACTCATAATTAGTCAATTCAATTGAATAACTCAATTAATTTGTATAATATAATAATACAGTTCAATCACTAATTAATTCATCAAATAATTAAAGGATTAAGTGCAAAAATCGGTCTGAAGTATCGTAAAAGTGCAAAAAAGAGCTTAAACTTTGAAAAGTGCAAAAAAGAGCTCGGCGGGTACCCGCTGACCCCCCGCAGAGGGTGCAGCGGGTACCCGCCCAAAATGAGCGGGTACCCGCGTCCGCATTTACGTGACATTAACATTAATTTTTTAAAAATATACTAAACAATATGCAATTTATTTGAAATTTTTATCACACGTTCTCCATATTATGAAAAGATAATCTGAAAATTTTCGTGATTTGCTAACATTTGTACGATTTATTGTAATTTTATTTAATTATTTTATAAAATAATTATAATAAATCATAGAAGTATTAGAAAATAACAAAAAATTTTAGATTATTTTGTCATGTTAAAACAAACATGTAGTAAAACTTTCAAGTAAAATTAATATCTTTTGATAGTTTTTTAAAATTAATCTCAATTTCTTCTTTATTTTATATATTAATTTTAAAAAACTATCAAACGATATTAATTTTACTTGAAATTTTTACTACATGTTTGTTTTAACATTACAAAATAATCTAAAATTTTTTGTTATTTTCTAATACTTCTATGAATTATTATAATTATTTTATAAAATAATTAAATAAAATTACAATAAATCGTACAAAAGTTAGAAAATCACGAAAATTTTCAGATTATCTTTTCATAATATGGAGAACGTGTGATAAAAATTTCAAATAAATTGCATATCGTTTAGTATATTTTTAAAAAATTAATGTTAATGTCACCTAAATGCGGACGCGGGTACCCGCTCATTTTGGGCGGGTACCCGCTGCACCCTCTGCGGGGGGTCAGCGGGTACCCACCGAGCTCTTTTTTGCACTTTTCAAAGTTTAAGCTCTTTTTTGCACTTTTACGATACTTCAGGCCGATTTTTGCACTTAATCCATAATTAAATTACTAATTTGGTAATAATCTAATAATTTAATCACTAATTAGTACAATTCAATAATATATTTACTAATTTGGTATAATCTAGACTTATTAATTAGCACAATTCAATAATCTTATTACTAATTAGGTAATAATGAAACAATTTAATCACTAATTAGTGAATAATTCAATTACCTTTTCAACTAACAATCAAATAATTTAATTTTAAACAATAGTAGAATTTGAATTTTGAACATAAAACTAATATTTTATTGGATAATTTTTTCATATTTAAATAATTTTTTTTAAGTTAGTTTTATTTTAATCAGTTTTTTTTATTAGCTAAAATTTTTGGTTCTTGAAAAGTTGAATCGAATTTTGGTACCAATAGCTTAGGAACTAATCCAAACCCGACCTGGTTATTCTGTTCCGGCTCGGTTGTGCGCACCTCTTACTCTTGTAATCTCTAATATATCTCATTTTGAAGTTTTGTTTCACAAACCTCCTTATTCACGTCTCCGTGCCTTTGGTTCCTCTTTCTATCTGAATCTCCACCCATATAAATCCCATAAATTGCAACCCTAGTTAACTTGAATGTGCGTTCATTGGGTACAATCCAAGTCACAAAGGCAATCTATATCTACATCCCTCTTCCGGTCGTGTGTACATTTGCAAAGATGTCATTTTTTATAAACTCTCTTTTCCTTTCATTCAATTGCCTCAAACAAAAGGCTCTGATACTTCGATAAATATCTCAGTTGCCACCCTCACATTGTCCTCTTCATCTCATTTCTCTGCTCCTATTCTGCCTTCTCCACATATTCCTTCTTTAGCTAGCTCACCAGCTCTTGTTTACTGTTCTCCCATCCCACAAGACCCAAGGCAAAATTATTTCTTTATTCTAAGTCTGCCTCTTTACTTGGACCATTCACGTTTCAACAAGCTTCCAAAACATCCCTCTCGGATTAGAGCCATGGAAGTTGAAATGTCTCCTTTATACGTTAACAAAACTTGGACACTCGTACCTCCTCCTCTAAACTGTAATTCCATTGGCTGCAAATGGGCTTTTAAGTTAAAACCGAATGTTGATGGCTCGTTTGTCAGATTGAAGGCATGCTTGACAGAAAAAAGGGTTTCAACAAACTGAGGGGTTGGACTGAAACTTTAAGTCTTGTGGTAAAATCTATAACAATTCAGGTTGTGCTTGCTATTGCATTATCTCGTAACGGGAATAAAACAGTTTGATGTCAGCAATGCTTTCATCCACGACAACCTTCATGAATTTGTTTTTATGCCCCCAAATTTTATTCATCCATCTGACTCATCCTTTGTTTGCAAGCTCCATAACTCATTATATGGCCTCAAGTAGTCCCCCGGGACTTGGTACACCAAGCTTCAATCTACTTTATTATCTTTTGATTGCTCGGTATCTAAGGCTGCCACCTCAATGTTTATCTACTGTTTCAAATCTAATTTTCTTATTGAGTTGGTTTATGCCAATAACATCCAATTGGTTAGAAATAATTCATCTATAGAGCTCAAGTTCACCAGTTATTTGGGAAAATTGTTTGCTATAAATGACCTTGGACAAGGTCACTATTTTCTGAGCGCTGCTATCTCGAAATTTAGTTCTGCTATGCTTATTCAAAAACATAAATATATTTCTTTTATGTTGCATTGCACAAATATGTTGGACTATCGATATGCTCCAATTCAATGACAACATGTTCTAATATGTCTGATGCACCAGGAACCGCGTTTTAGGACAGATAGATTTCGCCATCCTAATGAAATTATGATGAAGCTTAGGTGGTACAATTCACTTAAATTAATGCAAAGTTCAAAAATTAAATATTGTTTGGTATAAGTTAAATATATGATTTAAGCGTTATGAGTTTGCATTGTCAAAGTGTAAAGTAGAAAGATGAATGTGATTCTACTTACAATATCATATGACCCAGTTAGTACAAGATATATAGCTATTTAAACCTGGGATAAACTATAATTTAAATTATAGTTTAAATTATGATCTTCGCGATCATGAAAAAGTTTATAAAGAAAATGTTTTCTATAATGCTTAAAGATTACATTGTCACGGTTCTACTTTAATGACATATAAACTCAGGGTATACATACATTACTCAGTTTTGTAGAAAATACAAGTGGTGAATTTCTTTGTAAATTATTGCATTATTCGACTCATGTTTTCAGGAATGTGTATGATCCCCGGCAAATGCGTGTCTCAATTCAGGGAAATGGAGTATATATGAAAAGAGAAAGGGGTTGTAGGTAATTGAAAAATCCTTGATTTTTAGTTTGGGAACCTTTAGCGCTTGAAATTCCCTCCTTTTTATTTTGTAATACCTCAAATTTTTCTAGTTCAATTTAACTATTGATCATATTGCTCTGTTGGTGTTGTAATATTGATCCAATACACGTTGATGATCCTCTGTTTCCCATGAATAACGTTGGCCGAAATTGCTTTAGAATACATCTGTTATGCTTTCTAGTTTCTAAAATCCTTATGAAACAGAATCTTCAATCTTGTTCTCAACTTAAACATTCAATAGAGTGCGGAAGTGTACCTGAATCTTTAGCCATGATCTTTGGTTTTGATCTTCCAAATGTATATCCTTAGGGTTCCTTATTCTCTCTGTTGATGGGGATACAGAATAGAGATAGTTCTTTCTACAAATGGGGACCATAACCCAATAACTGTTTTGTAACCGTTGCAATCTTCAACAGTTACAACCTTTGGCATATTTCTAATTTGGCCCCTCATCAAATTAGAAATTCTGCATATGGTATCCACAATAATATTCATGACAATTATGTCCTTAAGTCAATTCTTTATTTCAAAATAGATCACATAATATTGACTTAATATATTTGATGACTATATACATTCATTTAATTATATAAGTGTCCCAAAATTCTAACAATCTCCCACTGGACACATATACAATATAATGAATGCTATATCCTTATTGTGCACATGTATTGTCATCAAGTCTTAGGACATTCCAAACAATCTTGTTCATTAGTAATATTGATATAGGATCAAAGCGGTATTCGTTGTATTAATCACAACTAAACCTATCAATGATCACGTACATCTACATGACTAAATAACATAGATCAATCATGAATTAGTGGCATGAAAATTACATGCAAAGTGATCTTTTCATGTCAATTTTCAACTGGTCCTGCTTAACTTTAGTGAGATCAGACTTTAACCTCAATTGTACAAAGTGTAATAATTGAATAAAACTTCATTTCTGATCAGAATAAAAATATATATGCAATATCTATAAAACAAACATCCGGATAAACAACCAATTACAAACTCCCACTCAACCTAGAGATCATCCACCTCTACAATACCCATACGAGCAGTATGCTCATGAAAGACATTAGGTGGCAAACCCTTTGTCAAAGGATCAGCTACCATGGAGTTTGTACTTAAGTGTTCTATAGAAATTTGCCCACTTTGTACCCTTTCTTTTACAACAATGAACTTGATGTCGATATGCTTCGACTTCGTTGAGCTCCTATTGTTGTTAGAATATAATACAGCTGATTTATTGTCACAAAATAACTTAAGGGGTCTTTCAATCCCTTCTAGAATACGCAACCCTGTAACAAAGTTCTTCAGCCATATTCCATGATTTGATGTCTCATAACAAGCAACAAATTCTGCTGCCATGGTGGAGGAAGCTGTAAGTCCCTGTTTGGCACTTCTCCATGAAATGGCTCCACCAGCCAACAGAAAAATGTAGCCCGAAGTGGATCTCAAACTATCTTGGCATCCCGCAAAATCGGAGTCAGAATACCCAATGATCTCAAAACTATCTGACCTCCTATAAGTGAGCATGTAATTCCTGGTTCTCTTAAGGTATCTCATAACTCTTTTGGCTGCTTTCCAGTGATCCATACCTGGGTTGCTCAAATATCTGCCTAATACACCTACTATGTACGCAATATCCGGACGCGTACAAACTTGAGCATACATAAGACTTCCTATTGCCGAAGCATAAGGAATCTTTTGCATTTCTTGAATTTCAAGACTTCCTTTAGGGCATTGTTTGAGATTAAATTTATCTCCTTTAGCGACCGGAGTGTTGCCTGGTTTACAATCTTGCATGCCATATCTCTTTAGTACTTTATCGATATAGCTCATTTGTGACAATCCAAGAATACTTCGAGAACGGTCTCGACGTATCTGAATTCCTAATACAAATGAAGCCTCACCAAGATCTTTCATCTCAAAGTTTTTCGATAAAAACTTCTTGGTTTGGTGCAATAAGCCTATATCGTTTGTGGCAAGCAAAATGTCATCCACATATAAAACCAGAAATATGTGCTTACTCCCACTGAACTTGTGATACACACAACCATCAATTAAATTCTCTTCAAAACCAAATGAGAGAATTATTTCATGAAATTTATGGTACCACTGACGAGACGCTTGAATTATTGCACCATATAAATTGTTTCATCAATGTCACCATTGAGAAACGCTGTCTTTACATCCATCTGATGTAGCTCCATATCAAAATGTGCTACAAGTGCCATAATTGATCTAAAAGAGTCCTTAGTTGAAACTGGAGAAAAGGTCTCTTTATAGTCAATCCCGTATTTTTGAGTAAAGCCTTTTGCCACAAGACGAGCTTTATACTTTTCCACATTACCATTTGAATCCCTTTTGGTCTTAAAAATCCATTTACAACCAACAGGTTTTGTACCTTCCGGTAATGGGACAAGTTCTCATACTTTATTGTCTTGCATTGACTTATACTCCTCATTCATTGCTTCGACCCACTTTACCGAATTGGAACTTTCTATAGCTTGACGGAAGTTGATAGGATCATCTTCCATGATGCTAACATCATCTTCATGTTCCTGAAGAAATACTTCATAGACATCCGAAATAGCATTTCTTCTTTCTCTCGTGGACCGCTGTAATGGCACTTGAACTTCAATTGCTTCTTCAAGAGGTTGTTGAGTTTGTAATTCTGGGAGATCAACAATGTCTTGATTTTCTGGAATTCCGATATTATCAATGACAAGAGTGGAATCTTGATCATTGTCCAAAGAAATCGGAATATGAATCAACTCCTCATTAACCATATTAGAAGTTGATTCTTCCTCAAAGACAAAGTCCTTTATTTTATTCTTCCCCTCAAACTCAATATCCTCAAAAAAGACTGCTGTACCCGTCTCAAAAATTGTCTTTAATTTGGGATCATAAAATTTATAGCCCCTTGATCGCTCAGAATAGCCAATAAAGTAGCTGCTCACGGTTTTGGAGTCCAATTTATTCTCATGTGGCCTATAAGGCCGTGCCTCAGCTGGACATCCCCAAACATGAAAATGCTTTAGACTAGGCTTTCGCCCCAGCCAAAGGTCAAAAGGTGTTTTAGCAGCTGCTTTTGTTGGCACCCTATTCAGAATGTATGCTGCTGTTTTTATTGCCTCACCCCAGAGTGATTCCGGCAAGGAGGAATGACTTATCATACTCCTTATCATATCCTGTAAAGTACGATTTCGTCTCTCAGCTACACCATTCATGCTTGGAGAGCCCGGCATGGTGTATTGTGGGACGATACCACACTCCTCTAGGTATTTGGCAAAAGGCCCTGGACGTTGTTCACCTGAACCATCGTACCGACCGTAGTATTCACCACCACGATCGGACTTTATTTTCTTTATCCTTTTGTTGAGTTGATTTTCAACTTCAAGCTTGAATGACTTGAACACATCCAATGTTTGAGCCTTTTCATGAATAAGAAATATGTATGCATATCGTGAATAATCGTCTATGAATGATACGAAATAGCGTTGACCATTCCAAGAAGGTGTTGGAAACGGTCCACAAACATCCGTATGTATCAACTCTAAGACTTCTGTAGCTCTATATGCACCTAATTTCTTGCCTTTGGTCTGTTTCCCTTTAATGCATTCAATACAGATGTTAAAATCTGCAAAATCAATGGAATTTAGAATTCCATCCGACACAAGTCGTTCAACTCTATTTCTAGAGATGTGGCATAAGCGCTTGTGCCATAATGCTCCCGAATTGTCATTATTTAGCTTCCATTTTGTACCCTTTGATTCAATATTGAGGGTTTCATGATATGTAGCATTTGTATCAAGCAAATATAGATTGTCATATTGCATAAGCGAACCAGTTCCAACCACATTTGAATTAATAGATAACATAAACTGATTGTTTCTAAAAGAACAAGTGTAACCAAATTTGTCCAAGTAACAAACAGAAACCAAATTCCGTCTAAATGACGGTACAACATAAGTATCCATTAAATCCAAATAGAAACCAGTACAAAGCAACAATCTAAAGTGACCAATTGCTTCAACTTTTACCGATTTGCCATCGCCTACATAGATACATCTTTCAGCATCACTTGGATTTCGGTAGCTCAGGCAACCCTGCATTGAAATACTGATGTTAGTAGTAGCACCAGAGTCTAACCACCAAGTATTTCTAGGTACTGAAGCCAAATTAACTTCAGAACAAACCAAATTAAGTAATGTACCTTTCTTCTCGCGCCATGCACGATACTTTGCACATTCCTTCTTCATATGTCCAAGTTTATTGCAAAAGAAACAAAGATTACCATCCTTATTTTGTTTCTTTGCACTTGGACCAGCAGCATTAATATTCTTTCTTTTCTTACCCTTTTCTTTAGAGGTGCTTGCTAAGAAAGCACTTTCTGTCTTCTCTTGCTTCAATCTCTCTTCCTCTTGTACACAATGAGAAATTAGTTCATTCAAATTCCACGTTTCCTTCTGACAGTTAAAACTGACCTTAAAGTGGTTGAATTGAACTGGGAGAGAAATCAAAATGAGATGCACAAGTAAGTCCTCATGCAAATCAAGCTTTAATGCCTTCAGTTTCGAAGCAAGATGAGACATCTCCATGATGTACTCCCTTATGTTTCCCTTGCCCTTATACTTCATTGAAATCAAGCACTTCAAAATTGTGCTTGTTTCAGCCTTATCGCTTTTGGCAAAGCGCTTCTCAATTTCTGCAAGGTACTCCTTAGCATCTACGATGTCCTCAGACACTGCACCCCTAAATACCTCTGGAATGGCACGCTTGATGATCATTAGACTCATGCGGTTGGAGCGATCCCACTTCTCAAATCTAGCTCTCTCTTCGGATGAGCTAGTTGCTGTAGGAGTAACAGGTTTCTCCGTCCGAATCGCAAGGTCCATGTCCATGCACCCGAGAACTATCTGAATGTTCTCCTTCCAGTCTTTAAAATTAGTACCAGTAAGGACTGGTACTGAATTGAGGTTGGCAGATATGTTTGCAACATTAGCTGAATGAGAACAAAAGCATTATAAATAACATGCTCAAAATATAATTATCAATAAAATTCAAAAATAATTGGCAAATCCCATCTCAAGATACCTAGTGCAACATTAATTTCAAGTCTTTGGACAGTAAAAATTAACTGCAAGTGATACTCTTGTTGTAATAATCAAACACTAACAATAATGCATGACAAATAATAAATCCCTCTTTGGATTGATTTATCACTCTCATGTAAAAAATTTTTACAATTGTTACATGTTTACTATCACAAGTAATTATAGTTCGGCCAACTATTAATCTTCCTTTGGGTAGATTAATAATTGCATGAACATACATAGTTACAAACATTCAAAAAATTCATCATGAATAATCTACATAAGAGAGGTCACTTTGGCAACATCTTATTTCAATGATCCAATCAGAATGTTGGTTTATATAATTCTGTAGAGTATGCCAATTAAATGAATTAATATCGGAATTTAAAGATTGGATATAAGCTTGAAATTATATCCACCGAACTAACTGAACATCGATATAAGCTTGAAATTATATCCACCAAATTTACTCTACCGGTAGAAGCGAAGTCTCAAAAGAAGCATGCTTCTGCCGGTACTGTACACCGGTAGAAGCGAAGTCTCAAAAGAAGCATGCTTCTGCCGGTACTGTACACCGGTAGAAGCGAAGTCTCAAAAGAAGCATGCTTCTGCCGGTACTGTACACCGGTAGAAGCGAAGTCTCAAAAGAAGCATGCTTCTGCCGGTACTGTACACCGGTAGAAGCGAAGCCTGCTTCTGCCGGTACTGTACACCGGTAGAAGCGAAGTCTCAAAAGAAGCATGCTTCTGCCGGTACTGTACACCGGTAGAAGCGAAGTCTCAAAAGAAGCATGCTTCTGCCGGTACTGTACACCGGTAGAAGCGAAGCCTGCTTCTACCGATACCGAAACTGAAGATCGGTAGAAGCGAAGCCTGCTTCTGCCGGTACTGTACACCGGTAGAAGCGAAGCCTGCTTCTACCGATACCGAAACTGAAGATCGGTAGAAGCGAAGCCTGCTTCTACCGATACCGAAACTGAAGATCGGTAGAAGCGAAGCCTGCTTCTACCGATACCGAAACTGAAGATCGGTAGAAGCGAAGTCTCAAAAGAAGCATGCTTCTGCCGGTACTGTACACCGGTAGAAGCGAAGTCTCAAAAGAAGCATGCTTCTGCCGGTACTGTACACCGGTAGAAGCTTGCTTCAAAAGAAGCCTGCTTCTACCGATACCGAAACTGAAGATCGGTAGAAGCGAAGTCTCAAAAGAAGCATGCTTCTGCCGGTACTGTACACCGGTAGAAGCGAAGTCTCAAAAGAAGCATGCTTCTGCCGGTACTGTACACCGGTAGAAGCAAAGCCTCAAAAGAAGCCTGCTTCTACCGATACCGAAACTGAAGATCGGTAGAAGCGAAGCCTGCTTCTACCGATACCGAAACTGAAGATCGGTAGAAGCGAAGTCTCAAAAGAAGCATGCTTCTGCCGGTACTGTACACCGGTAGAAGCGAAGTCTCAAAAGAAGCATGCTTCTGCCGGTACTGTACACCGGTAGAAGCGAAGCCTGCTTCTGCCGGTACTGTACACCGGTAGAAGCGAAGCCTGCTTCTACCGATACCGAAACTGAAGATCGGTAGAAGCGAAGTCTCAAAAGAAGCATGCTTCTGCCGGTACTGTACACCGGTAGAAGCGAAGTCTCAAAAGAAGCATGCTTCTGCCGGTACTGTACACCGGTAGAAGCGAAGTCTCAAAAGAAGCATGCTTCTGCCGGTACTGTACACCGGTAGAAGCGAAGTCTCAAAAGAAGCATGCTTCTGCCGGTACTGTACACCGGTAGAAGCTTGCTTCAAAAGAAGCCTGCTTCTACCGATACCGAAACTGAAGATCGGTAGAAGCGAAGCCTGCTTCTACCGATACCGAAACTGAAGATCGGTAGAAGCGAAGCCTGCTTCTACCGATACCGAAACTGAAGATCGGTAGAAGCGAAGCCTGCTTCTACCGATACCGAAACTGAAGATCGGTAGAAGCGAAGTCTCAAAAGAAGCATGCTTCTGCCGGTACTGTACACCGGTAGAAGCGAAGTCTCAAAAGAAGCATGCTTCTGCCGGTACTGTACACCGGTAGAAGCAAAGCCAAAAGAAGCCTGCTTCTGCCGGTACTGTACACCGGTAGAAGCTTGCTTCAAAAGAAGCACCTGCTTCTGCCGGTACTAGTCATCGGTAGAAGCGAAGCCCACTTCTTCCGATACTGAACATCGGTAGAAGCTAAGCTTGCTTCTACCGATACTGAAGATCGGTAGAAGGGAAGCTTGCTTCTACCGATACCGAAACTGAAGATCGGTAGAAGCGAAGCCTGCTTCTACCGATACCGAAACTGAAGATCGGTAGAAGCGAAGCCTGCTTCTACCGATACCGAAACTGAAGATCGGTAGAAGCGAAGCCTGCTTCTGCCGATACCAAAACTGAACATCGGTAGAAGCGAAGCCTGCTTCTGAACATCGGTAGAAGCGAAGCCTGCTTCTACCGATACTGAACATCGGTAGAAGCGGAGCCTGCTTCTACCGATACCGAAACTGAACATCGGTAGAAGCGAAGTCTCCTTCTACCGAAGCCTGACGTCGACCAAAATGCCCATCAACTTAAAGATACTTAAGGAGGAAAATTTTTTCCTGGGGCGCTGCCCCCGACCCCGGAAGGGGGTTTACCCCCTTTCAACCCCCGTCGACCTAACCGCGTAGGTCGATCCGTGTATGCGTCGCGTCTTTAATCGTTGGGCACCAAAGCCGACCCTGAATCTTAATTTTAATTCTAATTCTGTTCTGAATCTAAATCTTGGCAGAATCAGAAGAAATATTATTGTGAAGATCAGCTTTGTGTTCAAATCAAGAACAAGAACCTCGCTCTGATACCAATTGTTATGCTTTCTAGTTTCTAAAATCCTTATGAAACAGAATCTTCAATCTTGTTCTCAACTTAAACATTCAATAGAGTGCGGAAGCGTACCTGAATCTTTAGCCATGATCTTTGGTTTTGATCTTCCAAATGTAGAATATCCTTAGGGTTCCTTATTCTCTCTGTTGATGGGGATACAGAATAGAGATAGTTCTTTCTACAAATGGGGACCATAACCCAATAACTGTTTTGTAACCGTTGCAATCTTCAACAGTTACAACCTTTGGCATATTTCTAATTTGGCCCCTCATCAAATTAGAAATTCTGCATATGGTATCCACAATAATATTCATGACAATTATGTCCTTAAGTTAATTCTTTATTTCAAAATAGATCACATAATATTGACTTAATATATTTGATGACTATATACATTCATTTAATTATATAAGTGTCCCAAAATTCCAACAACATCAATGTATCAATCAAGGTGAGCATTGTTGCTTATTCATAGTTTCATATATCATCTTATGAAATTAATTGTACGAAGATGATTAAGGTTGTATATGTCACTCTAGTTATCTTCCAAGATTATTTACAGAAATTTGTTGCACTTAGTTAATAGGTGATGTATTCATTATAAAGGAGAGGGTCTACTGCAATGCATGGGCCTCTCATCATCAAGATCTTTTGATATGTCAAATATTTTTATGTAATTCGCTCTGTTGAGTAGACAATTTGATGTTGTCCTTCTCATATGTTTTGTTTTAACGCCTGATATCTACATATATCGGTAATCATGCTGCCAATAAATTTTACATAGAACTCTCCGTTATTTTATTCTTAAAAAGGCATGAATAAGAATCTTATACATTTTGAACTTGCAACATGACTTAGTTATGGCTTGGGAAATTGCTCCGGCAATGTGGCCTTTTTTCAGAACGTGGTTAATGGTGTTTTCCCCCATCTGAAGGTGTTTGCGTTATGGTACTTTTATCTATAATCTGTAGTATCATTTGATATACAACGATCTATTGGAACCAGATAAGAGTTTTGGCTTAGTTGGAGATGCTTTGAATTCCTTGTGGAGTTCCAATCAAGATCCAACGTTATTGTAACAAGGAACTCTACCGCAAAGATCTGATGAAATTATGAAGAAACTTCTCCGACCCTGGTGTGTTTTTCTCTTGCTTTTTATATGTCCTTTGAACACATCGAACTTCTTCCGGTTGAATATTCATTCCTTGTTGTATTTTTTGGCCAGACATCAGAAGAAGAAAAATTGTGGATTTTGCAACACGAGATATGAACACTGAGTTGTGATAGGTCTGGTACCCTCGCCGAACTACCTTTTCCAGATTATTGGTTGTTGTGGTTCAATCAATTAAGCCTCTGATTTGTAATTATCTGTTATCTCAGCTGTAAACTATTGTTTCATTTCACTTTACGCTTAACAGCTGCTATTTGACAAAAATAAAAATAAAAATGCAGAATCGATTGCATCTACAGAGCTCCCGCATACAGGAATCTGTGTTGATTGTCAATTTAAAGTTTCAGCAAAGCAGACTAGAAGAGCATGTGCTTTGTTGTTCATTGACATATCTTGAAGGCACAGGTGGTGAGTAATTCTATAATCAATTGCCTAACTAGTCTTTCCTTTGTTGCCAAGATGCCTCTTTCATTTCATCTTTTTTGGTATACAGACTTTGAAAATCCTCGAGTCTCTTTCTGCAAACACAACCACACTGGATCTCCGGCATGCTACTCCCAACGATCTCGTATAAAAGATGGGCAGTAGAGATTTGGACTAGCAATTGATAGTGCTTTTCAAGTAAAAAAATTGATAGATGAGACATCAAATGTTGCCGACAAATTTACCGTTCGGAGGTGAATTTTGCAAACGATTAATACCCAGAAGATCAAAGTACATTGCAAAAACAGTTAATCTATTTGCATCCAATTTCTATATCATCTAGCAGACTCATATCCGTTCTTGTCATGTACAGTAGACCAATTTCAAGTGATAATTTTCATCTTTTCTATGATTTGCAGCATCTTCATCTCTGAACAACTAATTGACATACTATGAAGTGATGATGGGGCTATTACATAGCCGAATCTTTCGATTAAACCAGTAGCGACTGGGTTGAGTAACCTTCTTGGTTAGGCAGCAACATAGAAAAAAAACTAATATGGCTATATTTATGCTTAGATATGAAATAATTTAATGAATCTTGCAAAACTCACTCGTAGAGTTCAGCCCTGTTTCTCTCTTCTATGCACAAACAAACATTTGCATTTAGTCATTCCTTAGCCGTCCGGGAAAAAGTCGATATCTTTGGGTGGACCCTTGAGAAGTTTTTGCTGTAAATCGAGATGTTTGGGCAGTACGAGTTCGGTGCCCCGGCCTGACATGGAAAAGTATCTCCCTAACACCATCTGCATTGGTTTAAATAATCATTAAAGGAATTCAAAATTTGTTGATAAAACATGAACTTCCGATGGGTCTGTAACAGCTATGTTTTAAAAAAGGAACAGAATCCAAATATAAACATGTGAACTTTACCATGGTGGCATACGCGTCAACTTCTGTCGCCCGAGTGGATTTGCTACGGCCCCTGAAACCAAAGGTACAAACAACAGTCTCATTGCGAGTAACAATGTTAAAATCCTAATCTACTAAAAACAGATTAAAAAAAATAAATTACTAAAATAAAACTTAGAAAATAAAGAATCAAGATAGTTGGGGAAACAAGTACTCGCAAATCATATGATTTTTAGCATCTGCAGTCGTTCCGTGTTCATCCTGCAGATACACTCTCCAACCCCTGATGTCAAAATCTTTGACCATGAAAAAATATGCAAAAATAAAGATGGAAATTATAAAGAAAAGGAACCAAAGTTTTCAGACCTTTCAGCTGCTCGGTTCGCCAGCCTGCCAACGATGCCAAGAACTTTATTCGATTGGCAAGTCTCATTACCATCGTGTGCTTTTGGAATTCTAACGATGAATTCATCGACCTCATAGTTACAATCTTAGTTAACATATGTAACTATGATGAGGTTGAAGAAGATGGGTACAAATAATTGAACTTATTACAGCATATTTTGTATCTGACACAATTAATGGGGATTATTTGTACCATCAAATATCATAACGGCTAAAATGTTGTATTAAAGTTTAACTTTGACTCCAACACTGAACTTTCCAGTCTTATCTGCAGAACCACCCGGCGCAATCGCATCGATGTAAGTACCCCTATCTCGGCCTTTAGCAAATTTCAACTCATAAGGCTGCTCGATCTCGACTTCGTAATCTTCAAAAAGCTTTTCTCCTTCCTCGCCGCCTCCTTCACTGTCCGAAGCTCTGACCGTGAAACTAGAGGTGGGATCGACAGCATAGATGGTAGTAAACCAAGAGAACGCGCTTTGAAGCGAGTGATTATTGGAAGCGAGGATGTTAGTGTGGGGAAAGAGAGTCGAGCTCCGTTTGAGGTGGCCAAATTTTGGCAATGGCGGGAAAGAATAGAGGGATAGGTGGATGGTCGGAGCTAAAGACATATTGGGTATTGTTCTTCAGAACAGAGAAAATGAAGCTTTGAAGAGTAGGGACAAAGAGAGAGCCATGCCGATATTATCTATCTGTCTACTACTTGCAAAGATCTATCTAAGAAACTCACTATTCTATTCAACAAATTCAAGCCGAATACAGTTTACTTTTACAATTACAACTAGTGTACGTTAGAATTTTGGGACACTTATATATAAATGAATGTATATGGTCATCAATTATATTAAGTCAAATATTATGTGGTTTATTTTGAAATAAGGAATTTGACTTAGGGCATAAATGTCATGAATATTTACTGTGGATACTATATGTGGAATTTCTAATTTGATGAAGGGGCCAAATTAGAAATAGGCAAAAGTTTTATAATTGCTTTAAATAGTATAACACCCCGATTCCCTGAACCCGGTTTGTTACTCAAAACCCCGAATATTACTAAGAAACACTTGGGCCAAATTTAAAACTCCGTTGAAAATTTCAGAATTTGAAATTTGACAAAACATGAAAACTTGCAGCGGAAATCGTTTAAACAAAAGTAAAATTAAACAAAGCCATGTTAAAATAATCGTTGGCAATATTAAGAATCAATCAGTTGAGAAGCAAAGGTTTAACTCGTAAAATAATTTAAAGATTTCAAAAGTCAATTTCATCGACCGCCGAACAAAGTCAACAAAAGGGAAAGGCTACTCGAAGACATCCACCGGTGACTAAACGACAAAGTACAAGATTTGTCATCCGGTCACTAAACGACAAAACATAAAATTTGTCATCCGGTCACTAAACGACAAAACATAAAATTTGTCATCCGGTCACTAAGCGACAAAATATATCCTTCATCTACCGGTGACGTCAGCTGGATGATCTCTCTCATCCGATCGACTTTACCCTACATCTACCGGTGACGTCAGCCGGATGATCCCTCTCATCCGGGCACTAGACGACAAACAAAACACCTATATCATCCGACAAACAAAACACTCGACATCATCCGGTAGAAAAGAAACACAACACTATCCACAGAAAAGAATTTACTTACTTCCCAAAGACCATTCAGGAACGACTCAAGCCATAGCATTAATCAAATCCGATAAAAACCAACATTTAAAACTCAACAGACTGCTAAAATCAGTAAATTTCAAAACGTATTCAAAATGCTAAAATTTCTACTGTCATGAGAACTCAACATACTCAGACTGAATCCTTGACTACTAGTCCTCCACACTGACAGACATCAGTTAAACCGCCCCGTCAGCTGCCAGAACATTGAATAAGTGTACTCCTCCAACCCGACTAGTCCTCAGTGAACTCAGTAAACACACCTGCTGTCACTTCTTCACCTACATCACAAAACTCATCTATTAGCCTAATGCTAAGTAAGTAATGCAAAATGAAATGAATTACTGAAACATAAACTCCTAATCATGCAATTTCTACTTTCTCCTCTCAGTTGCTCATTCATCGTTTCTAATTCAGATCCCCCTGTGAAATTGGGAGTCGGATCAACTCTCCCAAAGTATGTATCCACTGACTCATTAAGGGGCGGATTAATTCCCTTAACAGTAAATCTGATTCACATGTTCAGATCCCCCTGTGAAATTGGAAGTTGGATCAGCTCTTCCAAAGTATATATCCACTATCTCATTAAGGGGCGGATTAATTCCCTTAACAGTAAATCTGATTCACTTTGCTGTTTCATCACATTCAATCCTCTCCATACCAATGTGTATTCAAATTCATTTTCGTATACATTTTGAAAACATGATGCATGGCATACAAACATATCCAAGTAAATACAAACCTAACGTTTTGTGATGTAGGCCCGAAGGCACAAGCAAACATTACTTACTTGGATCTCCTGGAATTGTCTGGGTAGCTAACCACTTCAGGTATTGCTCAACCTAAAACCGTAGACAGAGCATATATTAAATTCCCTCTAATCTTCATTCTAGACCACTATAAATCTAAGGGAAACTCTAGTCATTGTGCATTCTCGATTTCGACTTAAACCGAACTAACCCTCACTCACTGTATTCTCCAAAACCTCAATATCATCCCTCCCACCAATAATAGATACAATGTAGCTAGAAATAGAGGCAAAACTCACCAAGTTCGGAAGAAGTCGCTGGAGAAAGTCGAAGGGGGGTCTCCTATCGTGCTCTGCTAGGCTGAGGAGCTGAGAATGGGGAGGAAATGGAATAAAACAGTGGCGGCTACTTCAATAATAGTTTCCTTAAATACGTTATCCACCTTTAGACTTCTAATTACCCTTATACCCTTGCCTAGTCATCCACTAACCCTACATTTAATATTGTCATTAGTTTTTAAAAAAAAAGAATAGAGAAACGGTTTAACAGGACCGGGTATTACAAATAGGCAATTAGGTTATGATCCCCAAATGTAGAGTGAAAAAGTATCTTTTCGTATCCCCATCAACAGAGAGAGATTTGGAAACCCTAAGGAAATTCTACATTCTGGAAGATCAAAACCACTAAAAATTTATGGCTAAAGATTCAGGTACGCTTCCGCTTTCCTCTTTATATTTAATCAAGAACAGATCTGTGATTCTCTGGTGTAGTTTCGTTTGGAATTAGAAACACAGTAATTCTAGAGATCTATTTCAACAATTGGTATCAGAGCCCTTAATCTTGTTCTTGATTTGAGATTTGAGGATGATAGATTTAATTTTTGGTGTGATGTTCGGAAAATTACTTTTCTGTTGATGACATTAGGTTTGCGATTAAAAACAAATGTGCGATTCTATTCTGTTTTCGTAGATGGTAGTATACGCTTTGGGATTTTTGAGGTTGGAATCGCAATCATTCTGTTTTGTCCTATTCTAAAGAACTACAATAATTCTGTTTTGTCCTATTCTAAAGGGAGAAAATTTTGGAATCGCAATCCTTCTGTTTGATGAGTTTTGGTTACTTGGATTTAGAAAAGCCGCTTCCTGTGTTTGGTCAATTTTTTATTTATTTTTATTTTGGTTGATTAAAGATTCAGAAAAGGGTAAAGTTACATGGTTTCTCTCACTGCCTTCTCTCTCTTTTTTGGTTCTTCAATGGCGTATGAAACCAAGCTTTCCCAATTCTTTGATAAAGAAATTTGTTGATGGAAATTTATTATCAATTTTTATCAACTCCGTACCAAATAAATAAAGTTTTCTTTGACCAATGCTTCAGTACTTGGGATTATTATTATTTTTGTTTATTATTTATTTAATTCGATTTAATTCATTTAATTGGCATACTATATAATAAACTGATTATGGTTCATCATTCTGATTGAATAAATTGAAATAAGATGTCGCCAAAGTGACCTCTCTTATGTAGATTATTTGTGACGAATTTTGAATGTTGTAAGTGTGTAAGTTCATGCGATTATTAATCGACCCAAAGGACGATTAATAGTTGGTCGGACTACATAATTACCTGTGATAGTAAACACGTAACGATTATAAGGATTTTACATGATAATAATAAATCAATCCAAAGAGGGGTTTGTTATTTGTCATGCATTATTGTTAGTGTTTGATTATTACAACAAGAGTATCACTTGCAGTTAATTTTACTGTCCAAAGACTTGAAATTAATGGTGCACTAGGTATCTTGAGATGGGATTTGCCAATTATTTTGAATTTTATTGATAATTATGGTAGTGAGCATGTTATTTAATTATTTCTTTTATGTTCTTTTTCAGTGAATGTTGCTAATATTTCTGCCAACCTAAGTTCAGTACCGATCCTTAATGGTACTAACTTTAAGGACTGGAAGGAGAACATTCAGATAGTTCTCGGGTGCATGGACATGGACCTTGCAATTCGGACGGAGAAACCCACTACTCCTACGGCAATTAGCTCCTCTGAAGAGAGAGCTAGATTTGAGAAGTGGGATCGCTCCAACCGCATGAGTCTGATGATCATTAAGCGCACCATTCCGGAGGTGTTTAGGGGTGCAGTGTCTGAGGACACCACCAATGCCAAGGATTACCTTGCAGAAATCGAGAAGCGCTTTGCCAAAAGCGATAAGACTGAAACAAGCACTATTTTAAAGAGCTTGATTTCAATGAAGTATAAGGGCAAGGGAAACATAAGGGAGTACATCATGGAGATGTCTAATCTTGCTTCGAAATTGAAGGCACTAAAGCTGGATTTGCATGAGGATTTACTTGTGCATCTCATTCTGATTTCTCTTCCGGTTCAGTTTAACCACTTTAAGGTCAGTTTTAACTGTCAGAAGGAAACGTGGAGTTTGAATGAACTGATTTCTCACTGTGTCCAAGAGGAAGAGAGATTGATGCAAGAGAAGACAGAAAGTGCTCATCTGGCAAGCACCTCTAAGGACAAGGGCAAGAAAAGAAAGAATGTGGATGCTGCGGGTCCGAGTGAGAAGAAACAACATAAAGGTGGTGACCTTTGTTTCTTCTGCAATAAACCCGGACACATGAAGAAGGAGTGTGCCAAGTATCGCGCGTAGCGCGAGAAGAAAGGTACATTTCTTAATTTGGTTTGTTCTGAAGTTAATTTAGCTTCAGTACCTAGAAATACTTGGTGGTTAGATTCCGGTGCTACTACTAACATCAGTATTTCAATGCAGGGTTGCCTGAGCTACCGAAAGCCAAGTGATGCTGAAAGAAGTATCTATGTGGGCGATGGAAAGTCGGTAGAAGTGGAAGCAATTGGTCATTTTAGATTGTTGCTAAGTACTGGTTTCTATTTGAATTTAATGGATACTTTTATTGTACCATCGTTTAGACGGAATTTGGTTTCTGTTTGTTATTTGGACAAATCTGGTTACAATTGTTCATTTATAAACAATCAGTTTATGTTATCTATTAATTCTAATGTTGTTGGAACTGGTTCACTTATGCAATATGACAATCTTTATTTGCTTGATACAAATGCTTCATATCATGAAACCCTAAATGTTGAATCAAAAGGTACAAAACGAAAGCTAATTAATGATAATTCGGGTGCATTGTGGCACAAGCGCTTAGGTCACATCTCTAGAAATAGAGTTGAACGACTTGTATCGGATGAAATTCTCAATTCCATTGATTTTGCAGACTTTAATGTCTGTATTGAATGCATTAAAGGAAAACAAACCAAAGGCAAGAAATTAGGTGCATATCGGGCTACGGAAGTCTTAGAATTGATACATACGGATGTTTGTGGACCGTTTCCAACACCTTCTTGGAATGGTCAACGTTACTTTGTATCATTCATAGACGATTTTTCGAGATATGCATACATATTTCTTATTCATGAAAAGACTCAAACATTGGACGTATTCAAGTCATTCAAGGTTGAAGTTGAAAATCAACTCAACAAAAGGATAAAGAAAATAAAGTCCGATCGTGGTGGTGAATACTATGGTCGGTACGATGGTTCGGGTGAACAACGTCCAGGGCCTTTTGTCAAATACCTAGAGGAGTGTGGTATCGTCTCACAATACACCATGTCGGGCTCTCCAAGCATGAATGGTGTAGCAGAACGACGAAATCGCACGCTACAGGACATGGTAAGGAGTATGGTTAGCCATTCATCCTTGCCGGAATCACTCTGGGGTGAGGCACTAAAGACGGTAGCATACATTCTCAATAAAGTGCCGACAAAAATAGCTCCTAAAACACCTTTTGAGCTTTGGTTAGGGCGAAAGCCCAGTCTGAAGCACTTTCATGTTTGGGGATGTCCAACTGAGGCAAGGCCTTATTGGCCACATGAGAATAAGTTGGATCCCAAGACTGTGAGCAGCTACTTTATTAGCTATTCTGAGCGATCGAGGGGATATAAGTTTTATGATCCTAAATTAAGGTCAATTTTTGAGACGGGTACAGCTATATTCTTCGAGGATATTGAGTTTGGGGGGAAGAATAAAATAAAGGACTTTGTCTTTGAAGAAGAATCAATTTTCACTACGGTGAATGGGGAGTTGATTCATATTCCGATAGCTTTAGACAATGATCAGGATTCTACTCTGGTCATGAATAATATCGGAATTCTAGAAAATCAAGACATTGTTGATCTCCCAGAGGTACAAATTCAACAACCTCTTGAAGAAGCAACTGAGGTTCAAGTGCCATTACGTCGGTCCACGAGAGAAAGAAGAAATGCTATTTCGGATGACTATGAAGTATTTCTTCAGGAACATGAGGATAATGTTGGCATGATGGAAGATGATCCTATCAACTTTCATCAAGCCATAGAAAGTTCCAATTCGGTAAAGTGGCTCGAAGCAATGAATGAGGAGTATAAGTCAATGCAAGACAATAAAGTTTAGGAACTTGTCCCACTACCAGAAGGTACAAAACCTGTTGGTTGTAAATGGATTTTTAAGACCAAAAGGGATTCAAAGGGTAATGTGGAGAAGTATAAAGCTCGTCTTGTGGCAAAAGGCTTTACTCAAAAATACGGGGTTGACTATAAAGAGACTTTTTCTCCGGTTTCAACTAAAGACTCTTTTAGGACAATCATGGCACTTGTTGCGCATTTCGATATGGAGCTACATCAGATGGATGTAAAGACAGTGTTTCTCAATGGCGACATTGATGAAACGATTTATATGGTGCAGCCAGAAAACTTTGTGTCGGGAGACCCAAAGAATATGGTTTGCAAATTAAAGAAATCCATCTATGGGCTTAAACAAGTGTTTCGTCAGTGGTACCATAAGTTTAACGAAATAATTCTCTCATTTGGTTTTGAAGGGAATTTAATTGATGATTGTGTGTATCACAAGTTCAGTGGGAGTGAGCACATATTTTTGGTTCTATATGTGGATGACATTTTGCTTGCCACAAACAATATAGGCTTATTGCACCAAACTAAGAGTTTTTTGTCAAGAAATTTTGAGATGAAAGACCTTGATGAGGCCTCATTTGTATTAGGAATTCAGATACATCGAGATCGTTCTCGAGGTATTCTTGGATTGTCACAAATGAGCTATATCGATAAAGTACTTAAAAGATTTGGCATGCAAGATTGTAAACCAGGAAACACCCCGGTCGCTAAGGGAGATAAGTTTAATCTCAAACAATGCCCTAAGGGAAATCTTGAAATTCAAGAAATGCAAAAGATTCCCTATGCTTCGGCGGTAGGAAGTCTTATGTATGCTCAAGTTTGTACGCATCCGGATATTGCGTACATAGTTGGTGTGTTGGGCAGATATCTAAGCAACCCAGGTATGGATCACTGGAAAGCAGCCAAAAGGGTTATGAGATACCTGAAAAGAACTAAGAATTACATGCTCACATATAGGAGGTCAGATCATCTTGAGATCATTGGGTATTCTGACTCTGATTTTGCGGGATGCCAAGACAGCATGAGATCCACTTCAGGTTATATTTTTATGTTAGCTGGTGGAGCTATTTCTTGGAGAAGTGCCAAACAGGCACTTACAGCTTCCTCCACTATGGCGGCAGAATTTGTTGCTTGTTACGAAGCATCAAATCATGCGATATGGTTGAAGAAATTTGTCACTGGGCTGCGTATTCTAGAAGGGATTGAAAGACCCCTTGGATTATTTTGTGACAATAGATCAGCTGTGTTATATTCTAACAACAATAGGAGCTCGACGAAGTCGAAGCATATTGACATCAAGTTCCTTGTTGTGAAAGAAAGGGTACAAAGTTGACAGATTTCTATAGAACACTTGGGTACAAACTCCATGGTAGCGGACCCCCTGACAAAGGGTTTGCCGCCTAATGTCTTTCATGAGCATACTGCTCGTATGGGTGTCATAGAGATGGATGATCTCTAGTTTGAGTGGGAGTTTGTAGTTTGGTTATTTTTTCAGTTTGCTTGTTCTATAGACAGTTATTTATATATTTTTATTCTGATTAGAAATGAAGTATTATTCAGTTCATTACACTTTGTACAATTATGTTTAAAGTTTGATCTCACTAAAGTTAAGTAGGACCAGTTGAAAATTGACATGAAAAGATCACATTGCATGTAATTTTCATGCCACTAATTCATGATTGATCTATGTCATTTAGTCATGTTGATGTACGTGACCATTGATGGGTTTAGTTGTGATTGATACAACGAAGACCGCTTTGATCCTATGTCAATATAATTAATGGACGAGATTGTTCGGAATGTCCTCAGATTTGATGACACGACATGTACACACTAAGGATATAGCATTCATTATATTATATGTGTCCAGTGGGAGATTGTTAGAATTTTGGGACACTTATATATAAATGAATGTATATGGTCATCAATTATATTAAGTCAAATATTATGTGGTCTATTTTGAAATAAGGAATTTGTCTTAGGGCATAAATGTCATGAATATTTATTGTGGATACCATATGTGGAATTTCTAATTTGATGAAGAGGCCAAATTAGAAATAGGCAAAAGTTTTATAATTGCTTTAAATAGGCAATTAGGTTATGGTCCCCAAATGTAGAGTGAAAAAGTATCTTTTCGTATCCCCATCAACAAAGAGAGATTTGGAAACCCTAAGGAAATTCTACATTCTGGAATATCAAAACCACTAAAAATTTATGGCTAAAGATTCAGGTACGCTTCCGTTTTCCTCTTTATATTTAATCAAGAACAGATCTGTGATTCTCTGGTGTAGTTTCGTTTGGAATTAGAAACACAGTAATTCTAGAGATCTATTTCAACAGTGTATCCATGCATTTTCCTTCAACTTTGAGACTAATCAAGCAGGGAATCCCGCTGTTCAAAATCTCCCACACTTAACCGTGAGCACTGTTGGGAATAATGTGCCCAACAAGTAAATGTTATGAACATTTTTATTGCTGTAATTAATAAATAAATTTTATCATTAATTTTTATGTTTGCATTATTAGATATGCTTTATAAATTCAAAGAAAAATCTTTAATTATTTGTGCAATTTTAAATTTACATATATGTTGATATATGTGAGATTAAATTTAAAAATAACTAATCATAATAGTCCATGACTTATATTTGAAGTAAATGATCTTCAAATTAATAAAGTCATAAATACAGTTCACTTCGTTGAGAACGTATAGTCAAATCCCGACTATATATGTAGTGACATAAAGTGATTGTATTTTATATAATATGATTATATAAGACTAGACCAGATGAAATTATATTGTTCTTATAATATCCGTTAAATGAAGAACAATTAATTTTATCATAATGATGGTCATATATGTATGATCTTAATTCATTGTATTTAGTAGACTCCTATTTCATTTTAATTTATTCTTTGATTTACTCGGTACAGTTTTGTATGAGTTGCATTACATAAACCTTGTATTTTGAGAATAAATTAAATGAGTAGCTGGGAATGCTAACATTGATACAATGAACTCCGTAATACAAGATTCCCTTGTTTGTTAGTTCAGGGATTGAATAATTAGCGCGCAAATTCATAAATGTTATGAATTAATTATTCAATTAAGAACTAATGGTAGTCAAGGATAAAGATGTAATATGAGAGGTTAACAGATTTTATACCTAGCTCTATTACGAATCTTAATGGAGGATTAATACATATGCAATGACTATATCAATGGACATTACTTTGAGTAAATATACTTTATAGTTCTAAGAGTGCAACTCTAGTTATTTAGTGAAATTACTCTAGAGTTAATAATTGTGTTATTTAATATAAAGAGTTTATATTAATTAACAAATATTATTGGAGCTTAGAACTATAGGTCCATCGGTCCCTCTGTTATCTTATATCACTATTTAATTTCCATGTTGTAAGAATAAATATATAAATGATTAATAATGATTAATCATTTATAAACACTCAAATGAATATATTGTTATTCAAATATATAAATAGTTTTTATATTTTGAATTCAAAATAAAATATCTCATTAGATGAGATATTTTTAAGGGATTTGAATTAGATTTGAAGAATCTCATCAGATGACATTTGATCTTCAAATTTAAAGTGGTTATACAACAAACTATCAAATCAGATTTTTGAAATTAGAATAAAAGTAGATCTGGAAAATCTGATCAAATTAGATTTGATCTACAATTGACTTATAGTTTGTTTACTATTTAAAAGTAGATCTAAAGAATCTCATAAAATGAGATTATTTTGAAAAGTAATTTTGATAAATATATTCTAAAAACTGTTTTTAGCTTATATGATTAATTGATAAATTGATTTATTAGATAAATTAACTTCTAATCAAATTAGATTTGATTAGATACGATTTATTTTAAAAATTATTTTTTATTAAAATAAATCTAAAAATTAATTTTAAAACAGTCTATAAATTTGTCAAATGTGATTTGACAGAACATAACGAAGAACAACTGAGAGAGCAAATCCCTAGAGAGAAAATGTGTGACCTTTCCGTATTCGATTTTAGAAAAACGTTTTCTAAGATCGAAGAGAGACGTCTCATGTGTTGAAAACACGTCTATCAAGAAATATAAGAGTGTGTTATTCTTGTAAGAGGGACGCCCACACGTCAGGAAATTTAAGTGTAAAGATCTTCAGAGAAAACTCGACGGTTTCAAAGTCTTCGGATATAACACCTGATCCTGAGTTAAAGTTGTTAAGATCAGACGGGAGTACCTGAGTAAAAGCGTTGCTCTATAAAAGTATTTTCTTTTATTATTTTACAATCTAAATTCTAATAATTTTTCTCAATGTAAATTGTTTACATTTTGAAAAATTACATATTTCTCAAAAATAATTTCTTTTAGACTAACGATTCAATTTATGATTTTTGGCGATTTTAAAATAGTTTTAAAGTCACAGGGTAACGCATGTCACTATTATTATGAATAATAATGAATTCCGCCGTGCGTAGGAACCTTGAAAACCAACCAGCACAAACCTGAGACATCGTCGAGACTGGTAGACACTGGTCGATCCACAAGAAACAAGGAACAGATTTGCATTGCCAAGCATCTTCAATGCCAGACTCTTGCAGATCACAAGAAACTTCCATCAATTCCGTCCTCCCTGAGCTTCTCAACGTGGTCAATGAAGGTGGATCTGTTCGTACAATAATATCCAATAAGGTGCAGGAGAGGGAGATCTTGAATCCAGCATTAAGGGTTTGGAATCAGCTGACAAAATTCCTTTTTATTCAACAACCTCGTTCTATATCGGTAAACCAAAAAAAAAAAAAAAAAAAAAAACTTATAACGAAACAAGAAAGAAAGATTTACAAACCTGAGGGAAGAAATTGGACACATCGAAACCCTGCGCAATAAGAGCAAGCAAGCAAGCGCTTAAGAGCTTCGCACTTCTCGGAGTCGAACTCGTTATCAAGGAGAGGAGCAATGTTGAAATCTTCAGGCTCATCGTAGAGGTGATCATCCGTAACGATCCTAAACACCATCGTTCATGCCCTGCTCAGCGTATCGGCCGTGGATCCGAAGTGAGGAAATCAGGGATCGTATTAATAATGCGCACAGCAATCAGAAAACGAACCGAGTTGCGATCTCCATCTCTGGATGGGAGATACCAAAGTTCGTTAATACTGCATCCATGGAGGGTCTTTCCCGGGAAGCTGAGAAAGGAAGACGATGTCAGTTTTTTTCTCCTTAATTAGTTAATCATTTTTTAATAGAAAAACCCGCAAGTGTATTTATACTGTGAAAAATCTTTTTTTTTTTTTACCAAAAAGTTCAATTTAGCCCCCAACATATGGGATCAGTGATCATTTAGTCCCTAACGTTTATTTTTGACCCAATCAGACCCTATCGTATACACAATTTGCAATTCAAACCCTCCCGTTAAATTTTTTGTTAAATTTGACACGTTCTCTGCACGTGCGCTGCTAAAATCCTTAAATACCCTCATTTCCTCCAGAAATCCTTAAAGTAAAAGTTAAATTTGTCCGAAATCCCTACCATAAATTTAAATTGAGAGATAGTTTAGTGTATGTTTTATGGTAGGAATTTCGGACAAATTTAACTTTTACTTTAGGGATTTCGGGAGGAAAAGAAGGTATTTTAGAGTTTTAGTAGGGGTGAGCAAAAAAATCGAGAACCGAAGAACGGGACCAGAACCGATAATTTGGTCCGGTTCTTATCGGTTTTGCATCTTTAATAAAAAAATTTCGGTTTTGTTTGAAGAGAACCAAAGTTCTCAGTTCGGTTTTTGGGTCTAGTGATACAAAACCACTAAACCAGAAGCGGACCATTATAACTCTAACCCTATTCTGTTCCACAGCCCCGCACTCTCTTCTCATTTCTCTCTCGCTGTCTTGCAGTCGCCGCGCTCGCACCCTTTCTTCTCAGTTCTCTCTCGCACTTCGCAGTCGCCGCGACTGAACTCTCTCTTCGTCACCTGTGAAGGACGAACCGAGGGTGAGTGAAAGATGAGTTTCTGAATCATCTCGAAGCATTTGCAGCTCCAAAATCAGAAGCGATCGCCGTCTATTTTCTTCGTAACTACGCGGCCGCTCTCCCATTTATCGTCTCAATCCGGCAGGGTTCGTCGTACTTCTTGACTTTTTGTTTGTTTGTTTTAATTAATTTTTCGATTCTGGAGTTAAAGAGATTGATTTGCCTGGTGGTTAGTTTTGAATTTGGGAAAAATGCTATGTGATCTAACAGCAAATATTTCTGAAAGTCTCACCAAGCTACGTGTAGTAGTAGTTTGAAGTTGAAAGTCTCTGCTCTTGGCTAATGTCTAGTGGTTAGTTTTGAATTTGGGGAAAATGTTATGTGCTGTCCATAATTCATCAAATGTAGTGTTTTTATTGCTGATTCTTTTAATCCTTTGTTCTGAAAAGATGCAATAACTATTTTATGCATCTTTCCTGTTGTTTTGAAGAGCTTTTGTCCACTGGACGTGGATTACATCTCTGGTTTTTTAGTTTGCCCTTCCTTCCAGATGATCAAATTGTGTAAAGGGAGCAGTCATTGAAGAACCGGAATTAATAGTTTACATATCTAATTTTGGAATTTTTCATTAAAAAAAAAATTTGCTGAAAAAACCGGAATTTTTCATTAAATAATTTTTGCTGCTTGTTTGCAGTGTTGTAAAGATGTTTGATATTGGCTGTGTTGTATTTTTTTTGGAGCTTTGCTGTGCGTAATTTGTTTAGTAGTAATTTGCATCATAAGATTATAAATGAAGAAAAAAAAATTCGGGAGGACCAGAACCGGACAAGAACCGAGACCAGAATTTTGGTCCGGTTCTGGAAAATTTTTTAGGCTTATTGGTGCAAAAATTTAAAAATCGAATTTAATGGTCTGGTCTTAATTTCTTTAAAAACCGGACCGAACCGGATCACGATCACCCCTAAGTTTTAGCAGCACACGTGCAGAGTACGTGTCAAATTTAACAAAAAATTTAACAGGAGGGTTTGAATTGCAAACGGTGTATACAATAGGGTCTGATTGGGTCAAAAATAAATGGTAGAGACCAAATGACCACTGACCACATACGTTGAGGGCTAAATTGAACTTTTTTTTTTCATTTTATGTGCAATGACTCATTTGTCCTTCTGCAGAAAGACTTGCATTTCCTCTCCAGGTATCAATGGTTTCCAGTGCTCGGTCCTTCTCCAAAACGCGCCGTATCACGCGTACACTACTACACTGTCGATTAATTTTCGGAGAAACCCTCAAAAACAGATATCTGTCTTGTACTGGTGTCTTACTCTCACTATGCTAAACCCTAGTTCTGTTTCTAATCTCAATTCTTTCATCAAGTCCGCTGGCTCATAGTTTTTCAGAAAGCTTCCGGATTGATTTGCTAACTGTAATCTAAGTCTTTGACCTTAGTGATCCTCAATTTTAAAGGTAATCGAGTCTGTTTCGATTCGCATTTTAGCTTATTTCTTTCATTTTCTCGACAGAGTTCATTTTCTGGGGTTTTTTTTTTTTTTTTGTTCTTTCGCCATGCATTTCTGTTGAGTTAAGTTTAGGAGGTGCAGCCTGCATATCCTAGATTTTTGTTTTGTGACTACTGTATTTTTAGATCATAATGTTTTTTCTAAAACTTAGATTCACTGGGGCTTTTAATGTGGATTCAGCTCAGTTTTTACAGTGTGTATTCTTTTTCTTTGTCATCTGTGCAGATGGTTTACATTGTTCTTTTTAGTGGTCCGTGCAATTCTACTCATTTTTTTTTTCTTGAGGGAAGAAGATTGCCTACATTTTCTTTGTTTTTAAAAGATTATACATAACAATTGAAATGATTTTCAGCTTCTCTAGTAAATTTTGTTGCAAGTCTAATGGATGGTGAGTCACAAGTGGATTCAAATATTAGTGAATCCGAAATGGAAGAGCATCAAGAGATATCCTACGAGGAATTGAAAAATGGAGCTTGCGACTTTAAAACCTCAGAGGAGACGTTTGCTTGTCCATACTGCCCTACCTACAACATGCTTCTGGGCTGGGAAAGAGCAGGTCAGATAAAAGGACTGCAAAGGAGAAGGCTAATCACCTTGCATTGGCGAAATATTTAGAAAAAATCTTGTTCCTGTCGAGCAACCAAAGCCTACTAGCGAGAATGGTCCTCTCATTAGCTGTGATCATGATGAGAAATTTGTGTCGCCCTGGACGGGAATTATTGTCAACATTCCAACCACGCTTGCACAGGATGGTCGATATATTGGAGGAAGTGGATCAAAGTTTAGGGATGAGTTCAGAGCGAGAGGATTCAATCCCAATAGAGTCTACCCTTTGTGGAATTTTCGAGGTCATTCAGGCTGTGCTGTTGTGGAATTTAACAAAGATTGTCCTGGTTTACATAATGCTATTTCCTTTGAGAGGGCTTATGAGGCAGATCATCATGGGAAAAAGGACTGGCAGGCTAGTGGGAATGAAAAATCTGGTATATATGCTTGGGTGGCCCGTGGAGATGATTATAACTCTACCAATATAGTTGGGGAACACGTTAGAAAGATTGGAGATCTTAAGACCATATCTCAAATTATGGAGGAAGAAGCTCGGAAGCAAGAAAAACTTGTGTCAAATCTTACTAATATTATTCAGGTGAAGAGCCAATACCTGAAAGAGATGGAGGAAAGATGTAGTGAGACGTCAGAGTCTCTTAATAAGTCAATTAGTGAGAGGGATAAACTGCTTCAAGCTTATAATGAAGGTATTTGATATTCTGAGAGCTTAAGTTGCTCTTTTACCTACCAAAACCAGAAAATAATTTCATTGCATGATCATTTCTACTCTTACGGCAGGTATCACCATCTTTCATGGAGGTATAATGATGTTGACATTCCATATAATGTCTGTTTGCCTTTTGCAGAGATAAGAAAAATACAGACAAGTGCATGGGATCACTATCAGAAGATTTTCAATGACCATGAGAAGCTTAGTTGCAACTCGAATCTCATAAAAAGGAACTAGAGTCACGAGTAACTGACTTGGAAAAGCGTGAGGCACAAAATGAACATGAAAGAAAAAAGCTAGCTGAGGAAATTAAGAAGGTACTTTATTTTTCACTTAATTATCCACATTTTTCTCAGAGTTTATTCACATTCTTGTTTATATAAGATAGCTTATGGATCAAAACATCATTAAAAATATGAACAATGTTAGTGGATAGATTGAACATTGATCAGTATATTATAGTTTGTTCTACTTTGTTTCAACTGTATCACTGGATACATAGTCTTAGATAAGTACTCAAGTTTCTTGAGAAAGTAATTGATTATTGGTCTGACTGATTTTGCTGTTTTTTTTTAGAATGAGATGAGAAACAGTTCTCTTCAATTGGCTTCTTTGGAGCAAGAGAAAGCTGATGAAAATGTTTTGAAATTAGCTGAAGATCAGAAGGTTTGTTATCTTTCTAGATCCAGAAAATTATCTGATCATTTTATTGTTATATATCAGAGAATAGTAAGTTGCTCAAATTTGTTTCTTAATTGCAAGCAGAAAGCAAGGGCGGAACTCCATAATAGAATAATCCAACTGGAAAAACAACTGGATGCGAAACAAGCACTAGAGTTGAAATTGAGCAGTTGAGAGGAAATTTAAATGTGATGCAACACATGGCGGGTGATGGAGATGTGGAAGTCCTGCAGAAGATGGAGTACATGTTCAAAGACTTGAAGGAGAAAGAAGGACAGCTTGAAGATGAAGAAGCTCTGAATCAGACTTTGATTGTACAGGAGCGGAAGAGCAATTATGAGCTTCAGGAAGCTCGTAAAGAGTTAACTAATGTAAGATTTGCTTTTAACTTGCACGAAACATCACAACTGTATTCAAGCTCTCACGAAGTGTGGTTTTGGGTTTCTCTTCTTTACCTTTTTTCTCCATTTTTAGCTCATATGCCACTGTACTTGACTGTGACAAAGCTCAATTATTATTTATTAAAAGTTGAATGTAAATATTGAGGTTGAAGTGTCATTTGTCTATATTTGTGTTCTTGTGGTGCCAAAGAAGGATTCATGATTGGTTAATGTGCCTCTTGTTTTGGTTCGTTTAAGAGTCGGGCTTTGTTTATGGACAAAATGCTTCTTATTAGGACTAGTTTCTTTCTCCACTCTGTTAATTAACTTCTGAAAAGTTTCTCCCTTACCAGATTTCTGCTTCTTATGTTTGAGTTATGATTTATGGCTACCTCTTCCCATGAGCCAATTTTGTTTATATCATTTTGTAGGTCTTCAGAGAAATTCGTTCACATATTGGCGTTAAGAGAATGGGTGAGCTTGACAGTAAACCATTCTATGAAGTAATGAAGAAAAAATATAAGCAGAATGAGGCAGAAGAAAGGGCTACAGAGCTCTGCTCATTGTGGGTTGAAAATCTCAAGGATCCAAACTGGCATCCTTTCACTAGGATTGAAGGGCGAAACCAGGTATTACTTTTGCAGATCTCATTATTATTGCTCATACCTTTATTCATATAATATCTTTCTAGCATGCATGCCTAGCAGGCTAACTGACGGATGGCTCACTAGCTGCTTGGTTATAGAGTAGACCTATGTCTACCACAATTTTCGAGTTATTATTGGCTGGCCTTAATCGGTTCGAATTCGAATAAGGGCTTTTTTGTTTCCAGTATAGCACTGTCTACGTGCCGAATCGGCGCCACTTTCCTTATTTCTTTGATAATGGAGTTGGCTATCTATGTGGTGACAGATTAGTTTTTCTGGGTTATAACCACTGTAAAATCTGAGTTTTCCTGTGGTTTTTAAAAAATATGCAAGTGTGCATAATGCTACCCTATGCATAAAAATCTGAGATTATATATATAGTTGATCACTTTCATGATGCTTCTTTTAGGTAATCATCGATGCAGGAGATGAAAAGTTGAAAGATCTGAGAAAGGAGATGGGTGAGGAAGTATATGATGCTGTGACAACTGCTTTAATGGAGATAAACGCATACAATCCAAGTGGAGGGTACATAATAACCGAGTTATGGAACAACAGAGAGAATCGCAAAGCTACTATGAAAGAGGGAGTTGCAGTTCTATTGAAAAAGTTTAAAAGTCTACACAAAAAAGGACAATTGACAATTTGAAAGTCAGAATCAATGGTTAATTTGAACTCCCTCTTTCATGGTAGCCTTGCGATTCTCTTTAGTGGTACATAATAACCGAGTTATGGAACAACAGAGAGAATCGCAAGACTACCATGAAAGAGGGAGTTGCAGTTCTATTGGAAAAGTTTAAAAGTCTACACAAAAAAGGACAATTGACAATTTGAAGGTTAGTATCAATGGTTAATTTGAACTCCCTCTTTCATGGTAGCCTTGCGATTCTCTTTGTTGTTCCATAACTCGGTTATTATGTGGAAGGTACATAATAACCGAGTTATGGAACAACAGAGAGAATCGCAAGGCTACCATGAAAGAGGGAGTTGCAGTTCTATTGGAAAAGTTTAAAAGTCTACACAAAAAAGGACAATTGACAATTTGAAGGTCAGTATCAATGGTTAATTTGAACTCCCTCTTTCATAGTAGCCTTGCGATTCTATTTGTTGTTCCATAACTCGGTTATTATGTGGAAGGTACATAATAACCGAGTTATGGAACAACAGAGAGAATCGCAAGGCTACCATGAAAGAGGGAGTTGCAGTTCTATTGGAAAAGTTTAAAAGTCTACACAAAAAAGGACAATTGACAATTTGAAGGTCAGTATCAATGGTTAATTTGAACTCCTTCTTTCATGGTAGCCTTGCGATTCTCTTTGTTGTCCCATAACTCGGTTATTATGTGGAGGGTACATAATAACCGAGTTATGGAACAACAGAGAGAATCGCAAGGCTACCATGAAAGAGGGAGTTGCAGTTCTATTGGAAAAGTTTAAAAGTCTACACAAAAAAGGACAATTGACAATTTGAAGGTCAGTATCAATGGTTAATTTGAACTCCCTCTTTCATGGTAGCCTTGCGATTCTCTTTGTTGTTCCATAACTCGGTTATTATGTGGAGGGTACATAATAACCGAGTTATGGAACAACAGAGAGAATCGCAAGGCTACCATGAAAGAGGGAGTTGCAATTCTATTGGAAAAGTTTAAAAGTCTACACAAAAAAGGACAATTGACAATTTGAAGGTCAGTATCAATGTTAATTGGTCATCTCAATACTTCTGGTTAGAAAATAATAATGAAGGATAAATAACCTGTACCTAAATGCAATTCAATTGTTTGTTTTTTCTTTGGTGGCTCATCAACCACCTTTGATGAATTGTTTTTTTTAGCGAAAATATTTTGACAGTTGACTGGAACAAGGTAAAATTCGGGATAGATACTCGGTAATGACCAAAGTTATTTCGATAGCTGTTTGTCGGCCTACATTTTATTCAATATACTGGCATCTTCAATATATATTTTGTAATGAGAGTCCTCAAATATGCACTTCAAGCTTGTCATTGCGCTGTGTTGCTATAAAATTAAAATTACTGCCTAGTCATTCACTCTGTTTGACATTTCATACAAGAATTTACATAACCTATTTAGATTGGGAGCAAAGGTCTTTGAAAACAGGAGGAAGTGTTGCCGGAGCCAGAATCGGAAGGAGCTTTTGTGTTTTTAAAGGTACCAATGACCTGTGTATCATGAAATTCTACATAAGTGGCACTCCATTGAGACAACTTGTCATTAATCGCAAATGCGGCTAATTATTAGACTCCTGAACTGCTGCTTGCTTGTACACTTCCTTTTAACCAACAACCGTGCATCTTAATGTTCATAATTTAGAGAATTACTCTTAAATTATTTAGTAGGATTTTTATCTATTAATTCTGTTGATGAAAATATCACTCTCCTTTATTTATCTATTTTCAAGTTCGAATTTTTAACATGTCATTTATTAATTTATTTATAAAGTATGGTGGAAAACGTACCTTACAATTGTGTATTTTCCACGCCCTATACAATGTTATCACGTAATTGTTATTTATTACGTTGCTAAAAACATGATACACAATATGTTATGTGTTACTTTTAGTAATTTTCTTAAGAACAAGAAAGTTGTCTATTTTTTTTTGTGGAAATATTAATTAATATTTTTTATTTATTTTCAGAAAACACCGTAGTACCCACCCTCTTCTCCCAAGACCTAGTTTAAATACTGAGTCGCTCGCCCCTCAACCTTACTTGAGACAATGCAAGAAAACCCTCTTCTCTCCTGTTTCTGGATCTGCAGGCTGCTAGATTTGTAGATTGTGTTTAACTCTTTAATGTTGGCTATGGCTGTGGTCATAAAGAGAGAGGCTTGAGAGGGGGTCTTTCTAAAAAACCCAATTCGATCTTCGCGCGAAAGAGATGGAAGGAGAAGGGTTTTCAGTTGAAGATGCCGGCTTTTTAGGTTGAAAACCAGGGTTTTGGCGTCTGAGAAATCTCTCTTTTTTCCTTCTTTTGCTTCGTTTCGAATTCGAGCTTTCCCCTCTCCATGACGGATTTTTCCAATAATTTACACTTGATATGAGTCATCAATTTGTTTTTGGTGAACCTAAGAAATTAGAGATTTTAGACCCAACACGCAATGCGAAATTTAAAGGGAATAATGCCTTTATTGATTCGAAAGAACAATAAAAAGAAACTTGACCCCAATCGAAAGTTAGCGATGGAATCGAAGTTATCAGAAAAGTAGTTAGACTCGAACCAAACTCGTTGGTTGAACCTAAGCTATCAAGTTTGATTTTTTCAAGAATACACTTGAAGAAGATCAAGTTTTAATCCAAGAACTTAAGAAGAGAATTATAAAGATCTCACCTCAAAGCAAAAGTTTCATTAAAAATCAATTCATTCAAAAGTTCCTAAAATTTATTACAAGCCTCCCTTAAAAAGGTAAATGGATAAATCTAATAAGATAATAACATAATTAGAAATAATCAAAATATCCTAATTAGTCAATCGAAAAGTTTCTAAAAACAAGAAAAAAGAAAATTGTGAGTTGGAAAGTTGTGCAAGTGGATTGCGGCTGCGGAAATTAGGTTTAAGTAGCGTGAGTCCCAAGTTTAATTCAACTTGTGAGCCTAGTCCAATCGTGTGGCACTTGTAAGAATTTTGAAGTTAAAAACTCTTGGGCTAGAGTAGTGCCATATTGGATGACTACGTGGGAAGTCTTTATTTTTTAGACATCTTTTGTGATTGATTTCCCTTTTGATTTTGAGTTTTGGTGCATTTGTTGTGTTTAAAGTGAGAACGCAAGCTGTTTGCTGTTTGTTCTTGCTGAGGCAACAGTGCGAACAGAGAAAGCCTGGTTCGTCCTCTTTGCTTTCCGGCTACAGATTTTCCACGGAGAAATTGTTTCCGGTAAGTTCAAGAGAGGAGGAATCAAGCAGCGGCCAGACAACCGTTGAGATGGCATCCACAGATTATGGGTGTTTATCCCATTTCATCTACTGATTCCATCCCACATTTTGTTTTTCGTTTTGATTTTTAAGATCTATAGTCTAGTTTAATTATCACCCATTTCGATTGCATCGATGCAATGTGATTAATCAATTCATAATGAAGTTGGTCGGATTATCAACTGACTGAAAGATTGAACATCTCTGAATTCCGGTTCATCACCTCAGCGATGTCTCCGGTGGGATGTCAGAGCAAGTTTAAGTAATTGAAGCCATTGATTGTAAAACCTGATGCCTCCTTAATGTTAACTTTTTAGAATCGTGACAATGGAATATGATAATCGAGACATTGGAATATGATAATTCTAATCGTGACATTAGAATCAAAGCATTAAATTACTTAAATGACTGGATTAATATAAGATTATGAAGCTTGTGGAATAACAACACTTTAAGATGTGTCACGTTATCCTTGGAATAATATGATGACTTCTAAGAAAAGACAAAATAAAAAAGAATAATCCTGGCAGCTACCCTGTACAGTACAGCTAGCTGGGATCTCACTTCTCAGTATGTAATTTAAGTTGATTATTTTACAAAACAATATCACAGGCATCATCATTTCCTGATGTACACCCCGCAAAATATTCAATTAAATCAAAAAAGAGTAGCGTCTGTATCTGTCTGTCAGATGCATCTTCATCTTGGATTTGCAGAAGTAGTTTTATCTGCCTGTTAAAAAAAAAAAACTAATTCTTAATTTTGAAAAATAGACGAAAACTGATGGACACGTGTAAAGAGGAAAGGGGGAAGTGCTGGAGGAGGGTAATAGACAGATGGCTTATCCTGATCCTAATCCTAATCCTTTGTGAGAAGGGAGGAGGAAGAGGGTTGCCGGTTGCATGCAATCCGGTCACGGCCACTCCTCTCTTCTCCTCTACCACCTTATATTCTCTCCCAAGTCCCAAGTCCCTTTTTTTTTGATAATTTATTTATTTATTACATTAATTAAATTGATAAATATATTTAGAGAGTAAAACGGAAATTACTCTTATTTTATAAATTAGATCTTAATTACATTTAATGTATTTTGTTTCAAGAATAATTTTTTTTTTTGTATTTAAAAAAAGGGTTAAGAATATTATTATTTGCATAGTCAATGATAATCTCTCTTCTAAATCTGACTTAGTATTTTGTAGTAACGAAATAATCATCTTTAAAACGATACACTATTCCAAAATCGATATACTTAATTATATTATCTTCCTTAATCAATTAGCATCAAAGTGTGCTAGTCTTAAATACACCCTCTTTAAATGCAAAAATGAATTAATATATTTATTAATAAGATGTAATTAAATGTTTGAATATTGAGTTTTAATGTTGGAATCATAAATTGTAAGGTAAAATGCAAAACATGGACTTAACTATCGGATGAGTACAAAAAATGGATTAAGCTTTTTTTTGGGCCAAAAAATGGCTTAAACTATCGAAAACGTCCAAAAAAATGGCTTCCCGACAAACCGTTTATCCCCCGATATGCCCCGCATTTCGTTTTCTGAAGGACAACGGTTTGCCGCGTCTCAGACGCGGCAAACCGTTTTCCATGGGGTCATTTTTTGCGTTGGAAACCCCCCGCGGAAACTTTTCTGAAGGGAGAACAGTTTGCCGCGTTCTGTAAACGGCAAACCGTTCTCCTTTCAAAAATTTGAACATGAAAAAGAATTTTTATAAATTAATTTTGAAAAATACCAAACGATATTCAATTTACTTGAAATTTTTATTACATGTTCAACACATCATGGGAAGGTAATCTAGAAATGTTCGTGATTTTAGAATACTTGTACGATATATTATAATTTTAGATATTTATTTTATAAAAAAACTTATAATAACTCATACAAGTGTTATAAAATCACGAAGATTTTAAGGTTATCTTTCATTGATGTGGTAAACATGTGGTTAAAATTTCAAGTACATTGAATATCGTTTGGTATTTTTCAAAATTAATTTATAAAAATTCCTCTTCGCGTTCAAATTTATGAAGGGAGAACGGTTTGAATTTATCAGAACGCGGCAAACCATTCTCCCTTCATAAATTTGAACGTTGGGGCATATCGGTCTGACGGGAGGCTATTTTTTGGACGTTTTCAATAGTTTAAGCCGTTTTTCGGCCGAAAAAAAAGTTCAATATATTTTTTACACTCATCCGATAGTTGAGTCTATTTTTTGCATTTTACCCCAATTGTAATTAAACCAAACCATTTTAACAACAATTTAGATTTTGCCATAAGATGATGTTAAAAGTCAATAGATAAAACCATTTGGCCAGTTACCGAGCTCCACGTGGCTGTTCCTCTAGAATGGAAGAGAGGCTGTAGCCAGTAATCTGGTTTCGTGGTCAGAAACCAGAGTATAGGGGTTTTAGGCGCTGAGGATGCCATGGTTTTTGTCCTGTCCATCCCCACAAGGATTGTTGGTTTTCTAGGTCCCTACGCATGACGGAATTCACTATTATTCATAATAATAGTGACATGCGTTACCCTGTGACGTTAAACTATTTTAAAATCATTAAAAACCATAAGTTGGATTGTTAGTCTAAAAGAAATTATTTTTGAGAAATATGTAATTTTTCAAAATGTAAACAATTTACATTAAGAAAAATTATTAGAATTTAGATTGTGAAATAATAAAAGAAGATACCTTTATAGAGCAACGTTTTTACTCAGATACTCCCGTCTGATCTTAACAGCCTTAACTCAGGATCAGGTGTTATTCCCGAAGACTTTGATACCGTCGAGTCTTCTCTGAAGATCTTTACACTTAAATCTCTTGACGTGTGGGCGTCTCTCTTACAAGAATAACACACTCTTATATTTGTGGAGAGACGTGTTCTCAACACATGAGACGTTTTCTTCGATCTTAGAAAACGGTTTTCTAAAACCGAATACGGAAAGGTCACACCTTTTCTCTCTAGGGATTTCTTTTTCAGATCGTTCTCAGTCGTTCTTTTGGTTCGTTATACTGTCAAATCACATTTGACAATTTTTATAGATCTGTTTTAAAATTAATTTTTTAGATTTATTTTAATAAAAACTAATATTTAAAAAATAAATCTTATCTAATCAAATCTAATTTGATTAGAAATGGATTTATCCAATAAATCGATTTATCAATTAATCATATAATCTAAAAACAGTTTTTAGAATATATTTATGAAAACTACTTTTCAAGATAATCTCATCTCATGAAATTCTTCAGATCTACTTTTAAATAGTAAACAAACTATAAGTCAACTGTAGATCAAATCTAATTTGATCAGATTTTTCAGATCTACTTTTATTCAAATTTCAAAAAATCTGATTTATAGTTTGTTACATAACCACTTTAAATCTGAAGATCAAATCTCATCTGATGAGATTCTTCAAATTTAATTCAAATCCCTTAAAAATATCTCATCTAATGAGATATTTTATTTTGAATTCAAAATATAAAAACTATTTATATATTTTGAATAACAATATATTCATTTGAGTGTTTATAAATGATTAATCCTTATTAATCATTTATATATTTATTCTTATAACATGGAAATTAAATAGTGATATAAGATAACAGAGGGACCGATGGACCTATAGTTCTAAGCTCCAATAATATTTGTTAATTAATATAAACTCTTTATATTAAATAACACAATTATTAACTCTAGAGTAATTCCACTAAATACCTAGAGTTGCACTCTTAGAACTATAGAATATATTTACTCAAAGTAATGTCCATTGATATAGTCATTACATATGTATTAATCCTCCATTAAGATTCGTAATAGAGCTAGGTATAAAATCCGTTAACCTCTCATATTACATCTTTATCCTTGACTACCATTAGTTCTTGATTGAATAATTAATTCATAACATTTATGAATTTGCGCGCTAATTATTCAATCCCTGAACTAACAAACAAGGGAATCTTATATTATGGATTTCATTGTATCAATGTTAGCATTCCCAGCTACTCATTTAATTTATTCCCAAAATACAAAGTTTATGTAATGCAACTCATACAAAACTATACCGAGTAAATCAAAGAATAAATTATAATGAAATATGAGTCTACTAAATACAATGAATTAAGATCATACATATATGACCATCATTATGATAAAATTAATTGTTCTTCATTTAACGGATATTATAAGAACAATATAATTTCATCTGGTCCAGTCCTATATAATCATATTATATAAAATACAATCACTTTATGTCACTACATATATAGTCGGGATATGACTACACGTTCTCAACGAAGTGAACTGTATTTATGACTTTATTAATTTGAAGATCCTTTACTTCAAATATAAGTCATGGACTATTGTGATTATTTCTTTTAAATTTAATCCCACATATATCAGCATATATGTAAATTTAAAATTGCATAAATAATCAAGGATTTTTCTTTGAATTTATAAAGCATATCGAATAATGCAAACATAAAAATTAATCATAAAAATTATTTATTAATTACAGCAATTAAAATGTTCATAACATTTGCTTGTTGGGCACATTATTCCCAACAATCTGCCACTTGCCCAAAAGCAAATGAGACATGTCTCTAATCCCTAATCCTTCAAGATGTTTATCAAAACTCTTTGCAGGCAATATCTTGGTGAAGGGATCTGCAAGATTCTCAGTGGTTGGAATCTTCAAAACGGCGACGCCTCCACGTTGTACGATCTCTCTAATCAGATGATATTTTTTTATATGCTTTGATCTTTTGTGGCTTCTCGGTTCTTTAGAATTCGCCACTGCACCACTATTATCACAATAAAGTGTGAGTGATTTATTCATATCTGGAACAACTTCCAGATCACTAAAGAACTTACGGAGCCAAACAGTTTCTTTAGCTGCTTCTGAAGCAGTTATGTACTCGGCTTCCATAGTCGAGTCAATAACTCCTCCTTGTTTGGTACTTCTCCAAACAATGGCTCCATCACCAAGAGTAAATACTGATCCAGATATCGACTTTCGATCATCTATATCAGATTGAAAATCAGAATCCGTATATCCTGTAGGAATCAAATTTCTACCAGAATATACAAGCATATAATTTCTCGTTCTCCTAAGATATTTGAGAATGTGCTTGACTACTATCCTAGTAATCCAATCCTGGATTAGACTGAAAACGGCTAACTATCCCTACTGCATAGCAAATGTCAGGTCTTGTGCATAACATAGCATACATCAAGCTACCAACTGTTGATGCATATGGATAGTGTCTCATATCCTCTTCTTTTTGAGGCGTGTCAGGGCACTGCTTCTTAGAAAGAGTAACTCCATGACGAGAAGGTAAATTATCCTTCTTAGAGTTTTGCATTGAATATCTGACGAGCATCTTGTCAATATACAATGCCTGAGACAAGGCTAACAACTTATTCTTGCAATCTCTAAATAGACGAATCCCAAGAATATAGCTCACTTCTCCCAAATCTTTCATTTGGAATTACTTAGCCAACCAAGCTTTTATGTCTGATAATAATCCTACATTATTCCCAATAAGTAGAATGTCATCGACATAAAGAAATAGAAAAACCACTTGTTTCTCCTTGAAGAGCTTGTATACACAAGACTCATCAAGACATTGCACAAATCCATTAGATTTGATCGCATCATCAAATCTCATATTCCATGACCTGGATGCTTGCTTGAGTCCATAAATAGACCTATGCAATTTACAAACCTTTTGTTTTGCATCATGTGCTATGAAACCCTCTAGCTGCTCCATGTAGATAGTCTCTTCAAGATAGCCATTCAAAAAAGCTGTCTTGCAACGCCCCGAATTATCTGAACCCGGTTTGTTACTCATAAACTTGAAGATACTAAGAATCTTTGGACCAAATATTTCGACTTAACTCAAAAGTCAAAATTTGACATAAACTAAAATCTAAAAAAAAAACGTTTAAAACTTGCAGCGAAAATCATTTGGAATGTAAGAAACAATCGGCCCAAAATGAATTAGAGGTTTTCTTTTTTTTTTTTAAAAAAAAAGAAATCGTGAAATACGTAGAAAGTCGCAGGAGTCAAAAGCATCTGCCGATGGGTAAAGTCAACGGAAGAAGCAGAAACAGCAAATGAAAGGCTCCTACCGATGACGTGGACCAGAAGAGTTGGAAGCGAAAACATCTCTCGGTGGGCTGCACCTACCGATGACGTCAGCCGGATAAATCAATTATCCAACATCAACCGATCGCTAAACGACAAGCATAATCCCCACTCATTCCGATAGTACAAAACTTACTTCTTCCGATAGAATTAGGCCTACATCATCTAATGGCTTTTCTGAAGACATCTTCCGATAGCCTTATTGAGACATCGCCCGATGACTTTACTGAAGACATATTCCGATAACTTTATTGAAACATCATCCGATGACTTTACTGAAGACATCTTCCGATAACTTTACTAAAACATCATCCGATGACTTTACTGAAGACATCTTCCGATAACTTTATTGAAACATCATCCGATGACTTTACTGAAGACATCTTCCGATAGACGACATAACTATAACTCGACAGCTACCGATAGACATCATCTACCGATATAGAACAGAGCGACATACCCACAACTCCTTGCTATACAACACGACTCTAACTACAGAAAAGAATCTACTTATATTACTGAAATCATTCAAATACCATTCTAACCAATGCATTACCCAAAACAATCCAGCAAGTGCCAACATCAAATCTCAGCAGAATACTATTATCAGAAAAGACAACTCAAAACATTTTCAAAACATTGAAACAACTACTGTCATGAGAACTCAACCTATTCAAATCGAAACATTATCAACTACACCTTCACTCCAACAGACATCAGTTAAACCGCCTCATCAAGTACCAGATCCGTGGCATGAGTATGCACCCCCAACCAATCTATCCCTCAATGAACTCAGAGGATTCACCTGCTGTCACTTCTTCACCTACATCACAAAACTCATCTATTAGCCTAATGCTAAGCAAGTAAAGCAGTAACGAAATGATATGCTGAAACATAAATTCCTAAACATGCAATTTCTACTTTCTCATCTCAGTTGCATTCACATACGTTCATAAGCTGATCTGATCCCTCGGTTCCCTTGGGAAGTGGATCAATTTTCCCAATGTTATACATCCTCTACTCGATTAAGGGGCGGATGAATTCCCTTAATAGCTGATCTGATCCCTCTGTTCCCTTGGGAGTGGGATCAATTCTCCCAATGTTATAAATCCCTTCATAAGTTAAGGGGTGGATTAGTTCCCTTAATAGTTTGTCTGTCACATTCAGTTCATACCTTATCGTTCTTACATGGAAATTCATTTTCGTAATCTTTCAAAAACATGATGCATGACATACAAAATCATTCCCAAAATACATAACCCTACTGTTTTGTGATGTAGGTCCGAAGGCACATGCATACTTTACTTACCTGGTCTTCTGGATGGTTTGGTTGAAATCTCCTCCGGGAATTAGCTCGAACCTAAATCCATAAACCGATCATTAATTAAACCTTCACTAAACTTCATCCTATTCAACCAGAGACCTAAGGAAACTAATTGAGAACTCTGGTCATAATGCATTCCCGATACTGCACTAAACTAAAACTGACACTCATCTATAGTATCCTCGAAACCCTCGCATTGGACTCCCTCGGTTATCTAACTGCTAAAATATAAGAAATGGGAAAACTTACTTAGATAGAAGAAGAGTCTGGTGGAAGATTCGTCGAGAGCTCCGCTGAGCTTGAGCTGGACACCGAAAAGGAATAAATGATGAAATAGTGACGGCTATAGTGTATAAATCTCTAAACCCCTTCCCTTAAATAGGTCATCTACTTTTAAATTGTCATATTTACATAAATGCCCTCGCTTAGTCACTCATTAACCTAACCAATAACTCTCGCAATTCTTCCATGAAATTGCACATCATTAATTGATAAGTTAAATTCGGTTTAATTGAAACCGGGTGCTACAATCTACCCTCCTTAAAAGAATTTTGTCCTCAAAATTCAGTACCTGAATAATTCTGGATGTTGGTCCAACATGTCTTGCTGGCGCTCCCAAGTGGTCTCCTCTCTGTTCTGGTTGCGCCATAAGACTTTTACTAGTGGAACCCCTTTGTTGCGCAATACCTTCACTGCATAATCTAAGATCTTTACTGGTTTCTCTTCATAGGCAAGGGTAGGATGAATTTCAAAGTTCTGCTGTCCCATGACTTGGTTTGGATCCCTCATGCACTTTTTCAACATGGAAACATGGAACACATCATGTATCCCTCCCATAGAAGTTGGTAGTTGTAACTGGTAGGCTGTTCTCCCAACTCTCTTCAGGATAGTGAATGGTCCAATAAACCTGGGGTTCAACTTTCCTCTCTTTCCAAATCTCACTACCCCCTTGAAAGGTGACACTTTAAGGAAAACTTCATTACCTACTTCAAATTCCAGTTCCCTTCGCCTTTTGTCTGCATAGCTTTTCTGCCGGCTTTGAGCTGTCAAGATTCTTTGTCGAATAAGGGCAATTTTATCCACTGTTTGCTGTACGATGTCAGGACCAATCAATTGTGCCTCCCCAACTTCATCCCAATACAATGGAGACCTGCATTTTCGTCCATACAATGCCTCATAAGGTGCCATCCTTATTGTTGCCTGAAAACTGTTGTTATAAGAGAATTCTACTAAGGGTAGGTACTTGCTCCAGGAACCTTGAAAGTCTAGCACACATGCACGAAGCATATCCTCTAATGTTTGGATGGTCCTTTCGGACTGTCCATCAGTTTGAGGGTGAAAAGTTGTGCTAAAACTAAGCTGTGTTCCCATAGCCTTGTGCAAACTCTTCCAAAACTTAGAGGTAAATCTAGTGTCTCGGTCTGAAACTATGGTACAAGGAACTCCATGCAATCTAACAATCTCTTGCATATATAATTCAGCAAGCTGATCCATCAAGTAAGTCATCTTAATTGGCAGAAAATGAACAGATTTGGTTAGACGGTCAACTATAACCCAAATTGCATCATGTCCCCTTGCTGTTCTAGGTAATCCTATAACGAAATTCATCGTTATTTGTTCCCATTTCCATTCGGGAACTGGTAAGGGTTGTAACATTCCAGCAGGCCTCTGATGTTCAGCTTTGACTTGCTGGCAGATCAGACAGGACTCCACATACTCCGCCACACTTCTTTTCATACCTGGCCACCAATAACGTTGCTTGAGATCTCTGTACATTTTTGTACTCCCAGGATGAACAGAGAGTCTAGAAGAATGTGCCTCAGATAGGATTCCCTTCCTAAGTTCAGTATCAGCCGGGACAAACCATCTGTTCCGAAACTTGAGAATTCCATCAACTGAGCAGTTGAAATCCGACTTGTCAGTAGAATCCATGCACAACTTATACTTATTGCATTCAGTGTCATTCATTTGAACTTCCTTTATTTTCTCCAAAATGGTAGGCCTTAAAGATATGGCCGAAAGCATAGCTGTCATACTAGACACAGCTTCCAGGTTAAATCTTTGGAATTCTGTCTCTAAAGCTATCGGTATGTCTAGAGTCAATGCAGAGACTGAAGGGGTCACTCTACTCAAAGCATCAGCCACTACATTCGCCTTGCCAGGGTGGTACTTAATCTCAAAATCATAATCTTTGACAAACTCTAACCACCTACGTTGCCTCATATTCAGTTCTTTTTGCGTGCAAATGTATTTTAGACTTTTATGATCCGAAAATATCTCACAAGCTTGTCCATACAGATAGTGCCTCCAAATCTTTAATGCGAAGACCACAGCAGCTAATTCTAAGTCATGTGTAGGGTAATTTTTTTCATGTACTTTTAACTGCCTAGAGGCATAAGCTATCACCTTTCCATCTTGCATCAACACACAACCTAGTCCAATTTTGGAAGCATCACAATAAATACTAAATTTACCATCTTCAACTGGAAGGGTTAAGATTGGGGCATAGGTCAGTTTCTGTTTCAAGGTCTGAAAGCTACGTTCACATTCTTCAGTCCACATATACTTCACATTCTTCCTTGTTAACCTAGTAAGGGGTGTAGCAATCTTTGAAAATCCTTCAATGAACTTCCTGTAATATCCTGCTAACCCAAGAAAACTTCTAATATCAGTAGCACTCTCCGGTTGGGGCCATTCCTCAACTGCTTGGACCTTAGTTGGATCAACGGATATTCCATCTCCAGAGATCACATGACCAAGAAAATGAACTTGGTCCGACTAAAATTCACACTTGGAAAACTTGGCGTAAAGTTGGTGCTGTTTTAACACTTTCAACACTAAGGTCAGGTGTCAAGCATGCTCGTCCTTGGAACGGGAATAAATTAAAATATCATCAATGAACACTATGACAAATTTATCTAAGTATTCATGAAACACTCTATTCATAAGATCTATGAAGGCTGCTGGCGCATTAGTTAATCCAAAGGACATAACCAAAAACTCATAATGCCCATACCTTGTGCGAAAAGCTGTTTTAGGAATGTCCTCTGATTTGACTTTCAACTTATAATAACCGGATCTAAGGTCAATCTTAGAGAAAACTCTTGCACCCTTAAGCTGGTCAAATAAGTCATCAATCCTCGGCAAAGGGTACTTATTCTTGACAGTTAACTTATTTAATTCTCTATAATCAATGCACATACGCATTGATCCATCTTTCTTTTTGACAAAAAAGACAGGTGCACCACACGGTGAAAAGCTAGGGCGTATGAACCCTTTCTCCAATAAATCCTCTAACTGCTTCTTCAATTCCTTAAGTTCTGTTGGTGCTAATCTATATGGATTCTTAGATACAGGCTCAGTGCCTGGGTAGACGTCCACCACGAATTCAATCTCCCTATATGGCGGTAAGCCAGGAAGGTCATCTAAAAATACTTCAGGGAAGTCTTGGACAACTAAGACCTTTTTGGGGCTTAATTTTTCTACTGGTTGTGTATCTAAAACATTGGCCAAAAAGCACAAATACTCCTTGCACGGGGAGGGTCTACAATTGACAGCAGTCATTACAGTCATTTCCTTACTCTTCTTCAAAGCCTGGAAGGTGTGGTTTAAACCACCAGGGGTTGAAAACTAACAACTCCAGTCCTACAATCTATTGTGGCATAATGTTTAAATAACCAATCCATTCCTAGGATTACATCAAATCCCATTATATCCATAACGATGAGATCGGCAGGCAAATTCATGTTTCCTACCAATACAACACTATCAGGCATCATTTGATTAGAGTGCATGCGTTCACCAGAGGGTAGGGCAACTTTGAACACATGTTCGAAAGAAGTAAACCGTACGTCTAACTTATCAGCAAATGCAGAGGCTATAAAAGAATGTGTTGCACCCGAATCTATCAAAGTAAATGTAGGTATAGAGTTGATCAGTATTGTACCTGACACCACAGCAGGCCGGTCCTCATCACAGGACTCCATCATGGAGAATATTCTTGGCTTAATCTTGACAGGGCCGCCCTTCAAAGCTGGGCAGTCTCTGTTGACATGGCCAACCTTGTTGCAATGGAAACACCGAATGACCCAGGGTTTTGGGCAATCCTTGTACAAGTGTCCAACCTCTCAGTTGAAGCACTTACCTGATCCAAATCTACACTCCCCCAAGTGATTCTTTGAACATTTCGGGCACTGAGGGAAATTCTGGGTATTCAGTACCTTCTTTCCAGATCCTTGGTTATTTTGGCCTTCACTTGGCCTCTTCACTCCCCTCTGATGGTGTGGCTGGATAAACTTTTGCGAAACCTCTTTTGGTCCGGCACACTTCCTTTCAGCTTCTACCACTTCCAGAGCAGTGGACACAACTTCACTAAATGTCAAGCCTTTAATGCCACAGAATTTGACTCCTCGGTAAATCTCCGGCCTCAGTCCATGCACAAATTTGAACACCTTATCCTCGTCCTTATGAGCAAAATGTCCAGCAAACCTGGACAAGGACTCAAATTGCCTACTGTACTCTGCCACCGACCCTGTCTGCTTCAAATTCAAAAACTCCAACTTCTTCGCGGTTTGGACCGTGCTGTTAAAATACTTCCCATAGAATATGTCCTTGAATTGTGACCAAGGCATCGCCAAAACATCTGTGGTGGTCTCTATCGTTTCCCACCAGAGTTGAGCTTCACCAGCCAAATGGAACGTGGCCAACGTGACTTTGTCCTCCTCTCCTACATTGGCACACCTAAACATACTCTCGATTTTTCTAAGCCATCCTTCAGCAATAACCGGATCAGATGACTGTCCATCAAACGTGGGTGGTCTCAGTCTCCGGAATCTATCTCCAGAATGTTCACTGCTAGAACCCGAGTTGGCACTTCCTTGTGTCTCCCGGCTTAACAACACTCCTAATTGATCAGACTGTTGATGCACTATATCAGTCTGCTGACACATCAATTCTGTCAGCTGCCTAATTACACTAGAGTCCTCCTCCCGCCTCGGACTTGGTATTTCTCTTGGTAATCTTGGTCTTCCTGGTCGTCTAGACATTTGCTATATTCCTGTACAAGGTTAATTACACTCTTAAATATCTAGTAGCTAAGGTTAAGATAAACACTTACAGTTGTTGGAGCACCTCCATGCAACGATTGGCACCGATGAGTAATCTTTTAAACGGTTTAACTGAATGTCTCTGATACCATTATGTAACGCCCTGAATTATCTGAACCCGGTTTGTTACTCATAAACTTGAAGATACTAAGAATCTTTGGACCAAATATTTCGACTTAACTCAAAAGTCAAAATTTGACATAAACCAAAATCTAAAAAAAAACGTTTAAAACTTGCAGCGGAAATCATTTGGAATGTAAGAAACAATCGACCCAAAATGAATTAGAGGTTTTCTTTTTTTTTTTTTTAAAAAAAAGAAATCGTGAAATACGTAGAAAGTCACAGGAGTCAAAAGCATCTGCCGGTGGGTAAAGTCAACGGAAGAAGCAGAAATAGCAAATGAAAGGCTCCTACCGATGACGTGGACCAGAAGAGTTGGAAGCAAAAACATCTCTCGGTGGGCTGCATCTACCGATGAAGTCAGCCGGATAAATCAATTATCCAACATCAACCGATCGCTAAACGACAAGCATAATCCCCACTCATTCCGATAGTACAAAACTTACTTCTTCCGATAGAATTAGGCCTACATCATCCGATGGCTTTTCTGAAGACATCTTCCGATAGCCTTATTGAGACATCGTCCTGATGACTTTACTGAAGACATATTCCGATAACTTTATTGAAACATCATCCGATGACTTTACTGAAGACATCTTCCGATAACTTTACTAAAACATCATCCGATGACTTTACTGAAGACATCTTCCGATAACTTTATTGAAACATCATCCGATGACTTTACTGAAGACATCTTCCGATAGACGACATAACTATAACTCGACAGCTACCGATAGACATCATCTACCGATATAGAACAGAGCGACATACCCACAACTCCTTGCTATACAACACGACTCTAACTACAGAAAAGAATCTACTTATATTACTGAAATCATTCAAATACCTTCTAACCAATGCATTACCCAAAACAATCCAGCAAGTGCCAACATCAAATCTCAGCAGAATACTATTATCAGAAAAGACAACTCAAACATTTTCAAAACATTGAAACAACTACTGTCATGAGAACTCAACCTATTCAAATCGAAACATTATCAACTACACCTTCACTCCAACAGACATAAGTTAAACCGCCTCATCAAGTACCAGATTCGTGGCATGAGTACGCACTCCCAACCAATCTATCCCTCAATGAACTCAGAGGATTCACCTGCTGTCACTTCTTCACCTACATCACAAAACTCATCTATTAGCCTAATGCTAAGCAAGTAAAGCAGTAATGAAATGATATGCTGAAACATAAATTCCTAAACATGTAATTTCTACTTTCTCATCTCAGTTGCATTCACATACGTTCATAAGCTGATCTGATCCCTCGGTTCCCTTGGGAAGTGATCAATTTTCCCAATGTTATACATCCTCTACTCGATTAAGGGGCGGATGAATTCCCTTAATAGCTGACCTGATCCCTCTGTTCCCTTGGGAGTGGGATCAATTCTCCCAATGTTATAAATCCCTTCATAAGTTAAGGGGTGGATTAGTTCCCTTAATAGTTTGTCTGTCACATTCAGTTCATACCTTATCGTTCTTACATGGAAATTCATTTTCGTAATCTTTCAAAAACATGATGCATGACATACAAAATCATTCCCAAAATACATAACCCTACTGTTTTGTGATGTAGGCCCGAAGGCACATGCATACTTTACTTACCTGGTCTTCTGGATGGTTTGGTTGAAATCTCCTCCGGGAATTAGCTCGAACCTAAATCCATAAACCGATCATTAATTAAACCTTCACTAAACTTCATCCTATTCAACCAGAGACCTAAGGAAACTAATTGAGAACTCTGGTCATAATGCATTCCCGATACTGCACTAAACTAAAACTGACACTCATCTATAGCATCCTCGAAACCCTCGCATTGGACTCCCTCGGCTATCTAACTGCTAAAATATAAGAAATAGGGAAAACTTACTTAGATAGAAGAAGAGTCTGGTGGAAGATTCGTCGAGAGCTCCGCTGAGCTTGAGCTGGACACCGAAAAGGAATAAATGATGAAACAGTGGCGGCTACATTTCATAAATCTCTAAACCCCTTCCCTTAAATAGGTCATCTAATTTTAAATTGTCATATTTACATAAATGCCCTCGCTTAGTCACTCATTAACCTAACCAATAACTCTCCCAATTCTTCCATGAAATTACACATCATTAATTGATAAGTTAAATTCGGTTTAATTGAAACCGGGTGCTACATGTGTTGACGTCCATCTGCCAAATCTCATAATCATAATGAGCAGCTATGGAAAGTAGAATACGAATAGACTTAAGCATTGCCACTGGTAAGAAGGTTTCTTCATAGTCAATCCCTTCTTTTTGGGTATAACCCTTAGCCTCCAGTTAGCTTTGAATGTCTCTACATTTCCGTCTATTCCAAGTTTCCTCTTGTAGATCCATTTACACCCAATGGGTTTTACCCCTTCAGGTAAATCTACAAGATCCCAGACTGAGTTGGAATACATAGATTCCATTTCAAGTTTCATAGCTTCAAGCCATGCATCTTTGTCAGAATCTTCCATTGCACATCTATATGTAAATGGATCATCCTTCCCATCATCGGTGATAGCAACTTGTGCTTCACCATCGTGTCGATATCGAGATGGTAGTCGTACTACCCTATCGCTACGACGAAGTGTAATGATAGGTTGACTAGAAATAGTGGTGTTTCTTGTAACTTGTGGATCAACAACTGTTGTTGTAACAGGTCTAACTTGGTCAGATAGAATCTCTTCTAAAACAATCTTACTTTGAGGTTTGTAATTTGTTATATAGTCATGTTCAAGAAATGTGGCATTTGTTGATACAAATACCTTATTATCTTGAATACTATAAAACAAACCTCCTCTCGTGCCTACCGGATATCCAACAAACATGCAAACCTCAGTTCTTGGTTCCAACTTCCCGGTCTTACCTACTAGCACATGTGCTGGACAACCCCATATGCGAAAGTGTCTCAAACTAGGTTTGTGACCACTCCACAACTCTAAGGGTGTATTAGGTATAGACTTAGATGGAACTATATTAACTATGTAGGCTGTTGTTTGTAAAGCGTAATCCCAAAACGATTTTGGAAGAGAGGAATAGCTCATCATGGATCTTACCATATTAAGCAATGTTCGATTTCTTCTTTCAGCAACACCATTTTGCTGAGGCGTGTCTGGTGCTGTTAGTTTGGATACTATCCCATTTTCTAACAGATAATCCTTGAATTCACTGTCAAGGTACTCACCACCTCGATCTGATCGAAGACACTTGATTGTCTTACCTAATTTGTTCTCAACTTCAGCTTTAAAATCTTGAAACTTTCTAAAAGTTTCAGATTTAAGCTGAATCAGGTAAGTATATCCATATCTTGAGTAATCATCTATAAATGTCACAAAGTACTCATAGCCACCTCTGGCCCGTGTAGATATTGGGCCACATACATCTGAATGTATTAGCTCAAGTTTTTCTTGAGCCCTTTGGCCCTTTCCAATAAAGGACCTCTTGGTTATTTTACCTTCTAGACATGATTCACAAACAGGTAAAGATCCAACGGTTAGATCTTTTAAAGGACCATCCTTAACAAGTCTGTTAATTCTATCAAGATTAATATGACCAAGTAGTAGGTGCCAAAGATATGTATCATCAGTGTAACGCCCCCCGAACCCACCCCGGGCCCGGTGCGCTACTTGGCTAGCTAACCCGGCATTTAAAACATTAATTAAAATAATTTTCATAAAATTCCCGGCTCGGTTTTCGGGTTTTTCGACCCTCGATTTTTTCTAGGAAAACATGTCTAAAATATGTTAAAATACATTGGAAAAATGTCGGGTTAAAATGATTAGGAAGTAGGAATTAAAAGCAAATTTTTTAAAAAAAATAGAAGTGGGGCGCTGCTGGGCTCCGCGCGCGCGCCACGCGCCCACACGCGCCCCTGGCGCGCGCTGATTTTCGGAGGCGAATATTTGCCTCCGGGTGGCGAATAATCGCCACCCACTCTACCCTGCTCGCCCAAAACAGCCCCAGAGGCGATTACTCGCCTCCCATGGCGAGCAATCGCCAACCCCTCGGGTATTTTACCCCAAAATGCCCAAAAACGCCCTTTTTCGACTCTCTCGACTTTCCTTCACTTTCCTTCACTTTTCTACAATCCCGACACCTCCAAAAATCATGAAACTTTAACCACGTCATCCCGACACCCATAACTTCATGTCCCATAAATTTCTTGAAAAACCGACTTAAAACAATTAACAAAAAAAAAATAGAGAACTCAACCCGACATTATGGGTTTGAAAACCAAAAAGCGACAATATAACGGCTAAATTTTCAAAATCCAAAGCCTGAAAAGACAAAGCCTGAAAAGACAATACTTTAAACACGATTTAACCACCAAATGACCAGATCAATCCATTACATACATCAAACATAATTTAACCAACGACTCTAAGATCCAATCCCAAACACAATATGCACATTTCACACCATTATCACACACCAAAATAACTATACACTTCAACTCAAAATAACCAAACATATCCAATTCTATCAACTACCAAAATACCCCCAAGAATCAGGGTCGAAGCGCCCCGACAAATAGCCTGCACCGGCGAGCTCCGGAATTCCCGACCGTCTCTAGTCCTGTCCTCACTCTTGAGCTCACCTGGAAACGTTCCCGTCACCTACACCATAGAACCACACACACCGTAACGTAAGCTCACTACAATACCAAGCAATAACAACACAACACATCGACAACCAATATTTGCCGTGCACCGAAGTGCCAATTTGCTGTGCACCAAAGTGCCATATTTGCTGTGCACCGAAGTGCCAATTGCTGTGCACCGAGGTGCCATATTTGCTGTGCACCGAAGTGCCAATTTGCTGTGCACCGAGGTGCCATATTTGCTGTGCACCGGAGTGCCATTTGCTGTGCACTGAAAGTGCCAATTTGCTGTGCACCGCAGTGCCATATTTTCACACACACACACAACCAGCACAACGATAACACAACCGTAAGGCCGAACCACACCACACAATACCACACAACACGACGACTCAACGTAACAACACGACTAATCAACCAACCAGACAAGCAACTCCACGCCATCCCGAAGCAACATAATTGATTCAACGTAGCACGACACGAAGCAAAGAAACCCTACCGTTCTCTGGTGTATGCCCGAAGGCAAAAGAATAACATCCACTACTTACCTGGATGCTCGGTTTCCACTGGCTTACTTTCACCGTCCAATTCACACGCTCGACGACCTTAATAATGAAACTTCACTTAATAAGTTACCAATAAAATTCTAAAAATATCCTTAAACCTAACTAACCAACAACTAAGCAATTCTCACTTCTAAACACCTAAAACTTGTTTTTGCACAAATTACCGGCGTCCAACTTTAAACGGCACTAACTTTCTCATTTTTCAACGGAATTCGACGTGCCACCCCAACTCGAAAAGCTCTACACGTCTACTATCCATTGAAAAGCTTGAATTAACCAAATATACAGCTTAGCCAATCCAAAAATGGCCAAGACAGAATCGGCCATAACACTTATAAAACCGGTTTTTCCCGAATTTACTTTCAATCTTTAATCTAACTCCATAAATCATTTAAACTAACACATCCAACAACTAAATCACCAAAAGTGGAAAGAAAACACTCATTTCAAAACCAAATTTCGGAATCCCTAACCTAGGGTTTTCCAACATTCTTAAAATCCAACTAAAACTCTCAAAAACACTCTCAAACTTCATCAAAAGCTATATAATTCAAAACCCAAGTAAACTTACCTTGAAATCACTTGAAGAAATGGAGAAAGGAAGGAAGGGAATCGTTGGCTATGGAGGAGAGGGAGAGAGAGATCGATGGAGGAAAAGAAGAACCAAAATGAAATTCATCTTTTTCCTTTCTCTTTTATGCATTTAATTACCAAGTAAAATTACCACAAAGCCCTCCCCCCTAATCACTTAATCCAACGCCAAACACAACACCTTTCATCCACTTTAACTTCATTCTTCTTCCCACAATTTAATAAAATTTGATTGGTTGAAAGAAGTTGACTTTTCAAACAACCATCCTCCACCAATCACAAGTTGTTTTGACTTGTCAAACTCTCCAATTTCTAATACACTTCAATGCACACCTTACACTTGCATAATTAACCCCTCCTAATACAATGTAGGCTATGCACGCAATAGAAAATACTCGGGTGTTACAATCCACCCACCTTATAAAAATTTTGTTCTCAAAATTTGCGTACCTGTACAATTCTGGATAACGCTCCATCATGTTTTGTTGACGCTCCCACATTGCCTCCTCGACGTTGTGGTTACGCCACAGCACTTTCACCAGTGGAATATCTTTGCTGTGCAATTTCTTCACTGCATAATCCAATATTTCCACCGGTTGCTCCTCATAAGACAAAGTAGGTTGAACTTCGATCTCCTGTTGTACTACCACATGTGATGGATCTCTTAAACACTTCCGAAGCATCGACACATGGAATACATTATGCACTCCCTCCATCGAAGCTGGCAACTCCAACTGATACGTCGTTTTCCCCACTCGCCTCACAATAGGGAATGGACCAACAAATCTCGGGTTCAGCTTACCTCGCTTCCCGAATCTCATGACAGCCTTAAATGGCGAGATCTTCAGGAAAACTTCATCTCCAACATCAAACTCCAGTTCCCTTCTTCTACCATCGGCATAGCTCTTCTGACGACTCTGAGCTATCAAAATACACTGCAGAATAAACTGGATTTTATCAATAGTTTGTTGCAAAATTTCAGGACCAATCAAGCTGGATTCTCCGACCTCATCCCAATAAAGAGGTGATCTGCACTTTCTTCCATATAGAGCTTCGTATGGAGCCATACCAATAGTATCCTGATAACTATTGTTATACGAGAACTCCACCAACGGCAGATACCTACTCCAGGAACCCTGAAACTCCAACACACACACTCGGAGCATATCCTCAAGAGTCTGAATAGTCCGTTCAGATTGTCCGTCTGTCTGAGGATGAAATGCTGTACTGAAGTTCAATCGAGTCCCCATCGCTTTATGCAAACTTTTCCAAAAATTAGATGTAAACCTCGGGTTCCTGTCCGATACTATAGAAATCGGCACTCCATGTAACCTCAGAATCTCTTGAATATAGAGTTCAGCAAACCGATCCATGCTATAAGTCATCTTCACCAGCAGAAAATGAGCTGACTTTGTTAACCGGTCCACAATTACCCAAATACCGTTAAAGCCCTTCGTCGTCCTAGGCAATCCGACCACGAAGTCCATAGAAATCTGGTCCCACTTCCATTCAGGAACTGGCAATGGCTGTAACTTACCAGCAGGTCTCTGATGTTCTGCTTTCACCTGCTGACAAATCAAGCACGTTTCAACAAATTCAGCTACAGACTTCTTCATACCTGGCCACCAGTAGTGCTGCTTAAGATCTCTGTACATCTTTGTGATGCCAGGATGAACAGAAAACCTTGAAGAATGAGCTTCAGCTAGGATCTCCTTCCGAAGCTGCTCATTACACGGAACATACCATCTATTACGAAATTTCAAAATACCGTCATCCGAGTAACTGAACTCAGTCCGATCATCAGATATCATACTTAGCTTAAATTTATTACACTCCAAATTGTTTTGCTGAGCTTCTCGGATCTTCTCCAAAATTGTGGGCTTCAGAGATAAATCAGATAATACTGCAGCCAAATTAGAAACCAATTCCAAATCAAACTTATGAACCTCAGATCTCAAATGTCCAGACATACCAGCCTCCAAAGCTGAAACTGAAGTCGATACTCGGCTTAAAGCATCTGCAACCACATTAGCTTTACCGGGGTGGTATTTAATTTCCAAATCATAATCTTTCACGAACTCTAGCCACCGCCGTTGTCTCATATTCAGCTCCTTTTGAGTGAAGATATACTTCAGACTTTTGTGATCTGAATATACCTCACACTGTTGACCATAAAGGTAATGCCTCCAGATTTTCAAAGCAAAGACCACAGCTGCTAACTCCAGGTCATGGGTCGGATAGTTCTTTTCATAAGGTTTAAGCTGCCTCGAAGCATAGGCAATCACCTTATCCTTCTGCATCAGCACACAACCCAACCCAATCTGAGAGGCATCACAGTAAATACAAAATTTCTCTTCGGCCACTGGTAACGTCAGAATCGGAGCTGTCGTCAACTTTTGCTTCAATGTCTGAAAGCTCAGTTCACATTCTTCAGACCACTCATACTTTACATCTTTCCTGGTCAAGCGAGTCATCGGTGCTGCTATTTTAGAAAACCCTTCAATGAACCTTCTGTAATAGCCAGCTAATCCCAGAAAACTCCGAATTTCACTGACATTCTTTGGCTGAGGCCAATCATTAATTGACTGAATCTTGGCCGAATCCACCGATAAACCACCACTACTAATCACATGGCCAAGAAAATGCACTTCCGTCAACCAAAATTCACATTTTGAAAACTTGGCATATAACTGATGCCGCTTCAAAATTTCCAGAACAATACGCAGATGCTCCTTATGCTCGTCTTCATCACGCGAATAAATTAAAATGTCATCGATGAATACTATTACGAATCTATCAAGATACTCATGAAATACTCGATTCATTAAATCCATGAACGCTGCTGGAGCATTCGTCAGTCCAAACGACATAACCATGAACTCATAATGTCCATACCGAGTCCTAAAAGCCGTTTTCGGAATATCTTCCGATCTGACCTTTAATTGATAGTACCCCGACCTCAAATCAATTTTAGAAAATACCCTGGCTCCTTGCAACTGATCAAAGAGGTCGTCTATCCTTGGCAATGGATATTTATTCTTAACGGTCAGCTTATTTAATTCCCGGTAGTCAATACACATACGAAGCGACCCGTCTTTCTTCTTGACAAACAACACGGGTGCTCCCCAGGGTGAAAAACTAGGGCGTATAAAGCCCTTATCAACCAGCTCCTCTAACTGCTTCTTCAATTCTTTTAACTCCGGAGGAGCTAATCTGTAGGGATTCTTCGAAACAGGTTCAGCTCCAGGATATGTATCAATCACGAATTCGATTTCCCGGTCCGGTGGTAGACCAGGCAAATCATCTAAGAACACTTCAGGAAAATCACTAACAATGGCTAGGTCTTGAAGCTTGACTTCTACCACAGCATGTAAATCTACTAAAGCTACTAGAAAACAGACAAACTCACCTGTAACAGACTTTTGAGTCTCCATCGGGGCCATAACTGAGAGCTTCTGCACATGCTTCAATGATTTCAATGAAAGCTTCTCACCATCAGGAGGATAGAAATCAACTGTCCCTGATCGGCAGTCAATGGTAGCATGATGTTGGAACAGCCAATCCATACCGAGTATCACATCATACCCGGTTATCCCTTTCACAATCAGTGTAGCTGGTAACTGCTTCTTTCCCACTGATATCAACCCATTCTGTACCACCTGTTCTGAGTGTAACTGCTCTCCAGACGGTAAACTCACATGGAATGAGCACTCAGCAGGCTTCACCTCCAAATTTAATTTAACCACAAAATCTATAGCTATAAAGGAATGGGATGCCCCTGAATCTATCAGCGTAAAGGCTGGCACTGAATTAACAATTACAGTACCTGAGATGACTGCAGGACGGTCCTCGCTATCAGGCTCGATCATAGCAAAAATCCTCGGAGTAGCTTTAACTGGACCTTTCTTTTCTGTCGGGCAATTGGTTGCTACATGTCCTGTTTGAGTGCACTTAAAACATCGAATGACTTTTGGCTTCGGGCAGTCACGAGCGACATGACCAGCTTCGAGACAATTATAACATTTTCCATCGTATTGGCCGCAATCTCCAGGGTGGGTTTTCTGACATTTAGGACACTGAGGAAACCTTCTCCTCTGCGGCTGCTGCTGTTGTTGTTGTGGCTTTTTACCTCCACGCTGATCATTTACATTCCCTCCTGGTCGCTTGGTCCCCTGTTGCTGAGAAGAAGACCCGCCTCTGTTAAACTGAGCTGTGATTTCTCTAAATATCCTTTTCGGGTTCTCAGTGGATTTGGATAATTTATCAGCAGCTTCCTCAACTTCTAACGCCTTTGCCACCACTTCAGTAAACGAACTTTTAGAAATCCCGAAAGTCTTTACCAGTATATAAATTTCAGGCTTCAGGCCCTGCACGAATTGAAAAATTTTGTCCTCTTCCCGACTGACCATGTGGCTAGCAAACCGAGATAACAGTTCAAATTGCTGAATATAATCCCCCACTGATCCCGTCTGTTTCAGTGCCATAAATTCCATCCTCTTTGCGGCCTGAGCTGTCTGGTTGTAATATTTGTCGAAGAACAAGTCTTTGAACTCATTCCAGGTTAGACTTTGATGACCCAGAGTAGACTCCACCATTTCCCACCAACTCTGAGCATTGTTGATAAAATGAAAGGTAGCACATTTCACTTTGTTTGCTTCCTCGACCTCGGCAACTTTAAACATATTCTCGATAGTGTGAATCCACATGTCTGCAGCTGTTGGATCTGTCAATCGGCCTTTGAATGCCGGAGGATTCAGTTTCCGAAACCTGTCCCCACTAGCACCAGCTCGAACCATTCCCGGTCCTCCCTGTCCGATCAAAGTTCCAAACAATTCTGCTTGCCGTGTAACCAAGTCAGCAAGCTGCTTTACAGACTCCTCAAGTGGATTTCTGGGCGGTTCGGGTTCGTGCCTAGGTCTTCCAGGTCGTCTAGGATTCTGCATCTTAACTTAATCCTGGAGACAAAATTTAAAACAATCTAACTTAGATATAAAACTAACTAGAGGAAAAAAAATACTTACAGTCGGTGAAGCACGTTGCACGACGGCCGGCATTGTCGGGTAATTCTCTGAACGTTTCGACCACTAATGCTCTGATACCAACTTGTAACGCCCCCCGAACCCACCCCGGGCCCGGTGCGCTACTTGGCTAGCTAACCCGGCGTTTAAAACGTTAATTAAAATAATTTTCATAAAATTCCCGGCTCGGTTTTCGGGTTTTTCGAACCCTCGATTTTTTCTAGGAAAACATGTCTAAAATATGTTAAAATACATTGGAAAAATGTCGGGTTAAAATGATTAGGAAGTGGCGCTTAGCAGCGCGCCCCAGCGCGCGCCCCAGCGCGCTGGCTGATTTTCGGAGGCGAATATTCGCCTCCGGGTGGCGAATAATCGCCACCCACTCTGCCCTGCTCGCCCAAAACAGCCCCAGAGGCGATTACTCGCCTCCCATGGCGAGCAATCGCCAACCCCTCGGGTATTTTACCCCAAAATGCCCAAAAACGCCCTTTTTTGACTCTCTCGACTTTCCTTCACTTTCCTTCACTTTTCTACAATCCCGACACCTCCAAAAATCACGAAACTTTAACCACGTCATCCCGACACCCATAACTTCATGTCCCATAAATTTCTTGAAAAACCGACTTAAAACAATTAACAAAAAAAAATAGAGAACTCAACCCGACATTATGGGTTTGAAAACCAAAAAGCGACAATATAACGGCTAAATTTTCAAAATCCAAAGCCTGAAAAGACAACACCTTTAAAACACGATTTAACTAACCAAATGACCATATCAATCCAACTACATACATCAAACATAATTTAACCAAACGACTCTAAGATCCAATCTCGACCACAATATGCACATTTCACCACCATTATCACACACCAAAATAACTATACACTTCAACTCAAAATAACCAAAACATATCCAATTCAATCAACTACCAAAATACCCCCAAGAATCAGGTCGAAGCGCCCCGATAAATAGCCTGTACCGGCGAGCTCCGTGAATTCCCGACCGCTCCTAGTCCTGATCCTCACTCTTGAGCTCACCTGGAAACGTTCCGTCACCTACACCATAGAACACACACACACACACGTAAGCTTAAGCTTAGCAAATAATGAAGAACGAATATAAACATTCACAACACACACCACACTCACACAATACTCAAGCAATAACCAACAAACAAACAACATCGACAACCAATATTTGCCGTGCACCGAAGTGCCAATTTGCTGTGCACCAAAGTGCCATATTTGCTGTGCACCGAAGTGCCAATTTGCTGTGCACCGAGGTGCCATATTTGCTGTGCACCGAAGTGCCAATTTGCTGTGCACCGAGGTGCCATATTTGCTGTGCACCGGAGTGCCAATTTGCTGTGCACCGAAAGTGCCAATTTGCTGTGCACCGCAGTGCCATATTTTCACACACACACACAACCAGCACAACGATAACACAACCGTAAGGCCGAACCACACCACACAATACCACACAACACGACGACTCAACGCAACAACACGACTAATCAACCAACCAAACAAGCAACTCCACGCCATCCCGAAGCAACATAATTGATTCAACGTAGCACGACACGAAGCAAAGAAACCCTACCGTTCTCTGGTGTATGCCCGAAGGCAAAAGAATAACATCCACTACTTACCTGGATGCTCGGTTTCCACTGGCTTACTTTCACCATCCAATTCACACGCTCGACGACCTTAATAATGAAACTTCACTTAATAAGTTACCAATAAAATTCTAAAAATATCCTTAAACCTAACTAACCAACAACTAAGCAATTCTCACTTCTAAACACCTAAAACTGGTTTTTGCACAAATTACCGGCGTCCAACTTTAAACGACCCTAACTTTCTCATTTTTCAACGGAATTCGACGTGCCACCCCAACTCGAAAAGCTCTACACGTCTACTATCCATTGAAAAGCTTGAATTAACCAAATATACAGCTTAGCCAATCCAAAAATGGCCAAGACAGAATCGGCCATCACACTTATAAAACCGGTTTTTCCCGAATTTACTTTCAATCTTTAATCTAACTCCATAAATCATTTAAACTAACACATCCAACAACTAAATCACCAAAAGTGGAAAGAAAACACTCATTTCAAAACCAAATTTCGGAATCCCTAACCTAGGGTTTTCCAACATTCTTAAAATCCAACTAAAACTCTCAAAAACACTCTCAAACTTCATCAAAAGCTATATAATTCAAAACCCAAGTAAACTTACCTTGAAATCACTTGAAGAAATGGAGAAAGGAAGGAAGGGAATCGTTGGCTATGGAGGAGAGGGAGAGAGAGATCGATGGAGGAAAAGAAGAACCAAAATGAAATTCATCTTTTTCCTTTCTCTTTTATGCATTTAATTACCAAGTAAAATTACCACAAAGCCCTCCCCCCTAATCACTTAATCCAACGCCAAACACAACACCTTTCATCCACTTTAACCTCATTCTTCTTCCCATAATTTAATAAAATTTGATTGGTTGAAAGAAGTTGACTTTTCAAACAACCATCCTCCACCAATCACAAGTTGTTTTGACTTGTCAAACTCTCCAATTTCTAATACACTTCAATGCACACCTTACACTTGCATAATTAACCCCTCCTAATACAACGTAGGCTATGCACGCAATAGAAAATACTCGGGTGTTACAATCAGTATGAGAAATCTTTTGCTTCTTGGATTTAGGCAATTCAACTTTGAACATTTCAGTATTCAACAGTGATGAATTTAAAATGGGTCTTATCATATAAAGCCCATTTTCCATTGAGCCTGAACAAATATTTAAACCATTTCGAGAAATAATAACTGCATTATTATTAAAAAAAATAGCATATAATTGTTCAATTATTCGAGAAACCGAAATGAGGTTTCTAGTAAACCCTGGAATAAAATAAATGTTTCCTAAAAACAAATATTTATTGTTCTCGAAATAAATTTTGGCTTCTCCCACTGCTGAAGCCGAAACTACTGCTCCGTTACCAACTCTGAGAGTGAACTCTCCATCAGCTAGTCTCCTGTAGGAGTTTAGCATAAGCAAAGAACAGCAAACATGATTAGTCACTCCTGAATCAATTATCCAAGGTGATAAATCACTTTCTACCAAACAAGATTCAGTAACTAGTAAATCAAATTTACTATTTTTCTTTTTAAGCTCCTCGAGATACTGCTTGCAGTTTCTCTTCCGATGGACATCTATCCCACAATGGAAACATTTTCCTTTGGGCTTTAGAGGGTCTGAGCCTTTCTTGTTTGACTTGTTTTTTTTTTTCTTGAGCTTCTGGGCTCCTTGTTGTTGGCCCTTTTGACCGTTGGCTTGTTTCTGGAATTTCTTTCTCTTCTCAAGAGAAGAATTAGATGAAGATGGTTCCACAACATTTGCTTCACTCTTCTTATCCACAGAAATAGACTAAAAAATGGTCAGCTCATTTAGCAACTGAGTCAAATCATAACTCAATTTATTCATGAAATAATTGCTTTTGAACTGGAGGAATTGTGGGCTTAGGCTTTCTAAAATCATGCCCACTTGTTTTGCCTCATCAATATGAGCTCCATTAATTTCAGCTTCATGAATAGTACTGATCATCATCAGAACATGTTGACGTACGGGGACTCCTGCTTTCATCTTAGAGTTCATAACTCTCTTTATTGCTTCATGTCGGGCTTGGTCAGATGGTCTGCAAACATGCTTTGAAGAGACTCCATTATCTCATAAGCAGTCTCACAGTTCTCAAATTTTGCACTGAGAACATCAGACATGGTTGCAAGCAAATAACAACGGACTTTGATATTTGCTTTGATCCATGTATCATAAGCATCTTTCTGAGCCCGTTGAGCATTAGTCGCAGGAGTAAGAGGACATTCCTCTATCAGCACGAATTTCAAGTTGTCATGCACGAGAATGAGATTCAAATTCTTTTTCCACTTAACAAAATTGTCGCCGTCAAGCTTTTCAGTCGCAAGCAAATTTATCATTAATTGAGACATGATGCTGTAATAAATAAATAAAATTATAATCAATTTTATTCTATAAAATTCAAAATATTATGGCATGCTAGTATGATGCATGAACATGCTAATCACAAAAATATGTAAATGCTACTATAGCCTCGATAACATAATAAATCACCTTAGGGTAGAAATATTATCAATTAATAAATTTACTCAAAATATCTCATATTTTCGAAATTTATTAACTTACCGAAAATTTTGGTCAAAATATAACTAACACGTTTAATTATATTTTCATGAGTGTGATCCACTGTTTTGGATTTATGAAACTTAACTTATAGTCGCCGCCTTAGGGTCGGACAACTATAAAATACATTTCACATATCCTATCACTAGGAGACCAACCTTGGTATTGACTTAAGTGAACACTCTCCTTAGGGAGGATGAAAATCAAAGTCATCTCGGAGCCCCACTTAGATCTCACGGTGTTGTGCCAACAGTGGAGACCATGGGATGTTACGCCTAACTTCCCGCTCCCACTCATTCTTTTGAATTAGTGATTATGGAATATCAAATATTCCCTGATATCGATAAATTAATCATATTAATTTATCAATACTTAATTATTAATCTTATAATCATATTATAAAATTAATAATTTTAAATAATCAAATTATTTGAATAAAATAAATTTTTAACAAATTAAAAATTATTTTATTTTTCATTCTCACATCATTCAATAAAATGAATTAATATTAGTTTTAATCAAATTAAAACTAATTTATTTAATAAACTCTTTATTAAATCAATATGCAATTTAATATATGTTTAAATGCAAGACATGTGAGAAATTTAAAATAAACCTAAACATGCATAATCTATATGACATGTGAATGCATGACAATATAACAAATTATATCAACATAAAATTAAATGAAATAGTGACCGGGTTGACCTTTGGATATTTCTAAAATTACAAGCCCAAAATTAAAAAATAAAAAATAAAACTAAGATTCCTAATCTTCGTCTTTTCGTAATCGCCTCATCCAAATGATCAGCTTCATAAATTCACAAATCAAATTTGTGAATTCATATCCGATTGGGCAACATCATCAGTTTTCGTCAATAGATCAAATCTTTGACGAAAACTCCATCCATGGCCTTGAAGTCTCAGATCTCCATCGCAAGATTAAAAATTGGATACAAATGCATAATTAAATAAAATCCTAACCCAAACAACCGACTTAATTTCGATTACTATTTCATGCCATGCAAAACATACATCCACAATATATATTCATAAATATATAATGCATAAAATATAATTATAACACATATCACAATTTACATTAAATTGTATCATCAAAAATATTTTTATACTAATAAAACCAATGGCTCTGATACCATTTGTTGGTTTTCTAGGTCCCTACACATGGCGGAATTCACTATTATTCATAATAATAGTGACATGCGTTACCCTGTGACTTTAAAACTATTTTAAAATCATTAAAAACCATAAGTTGGATCGTTAGTCTAAAAGAAATTATTTTTGAGAAATATGTAATTTTTCAAAATGTAAACAATTTACATTAAGAAAAATTATTAGAATTTAGATTGTGAAATAATAAAAGAAGATACCTTTATAGAGCAACGCTTTTACTCAGATACTCCCGTCTGATCTTAACAGCCTTAACTCAGGATCAGGTGTTATTCCCGAAGACTTTGATACCGTCGAGTCTTCTCTGAAGATCTTTACACTTAAATCTCTTGACGTGTGGACGTCTCTATTACAAGAATAACACACTCTTATATTTGTGGAGAGACGTGTTCTCAACACATGAGATGTAACGACCCCTTTTCCCAGCAAGATATTGTCCGCTCTGGGGATTGGGCCGCAGCCCAATATCCTCCCCTCACGGCTTTGTTTGGCGAGAGCACTTCCCGGAAGGTCACCCAACCTGGAATTACTCTCGCCGAAGCCCTCTTAACTTCGGAGTTCTTATGGGATCCGTCGTCAATTGAGCTCCAAAATGCGTCTTACTATGTTGGGAGGGATCTCTTTACATATGTTTCATTTCCATGTACTTCCCCAAGCGATGTGGGTTCGTAACGGCCCCTCCTTCAACGGAGAAACCCTCCGGCCCAGGTCAGCCCCAGGATCCGCGGAGCTTTACCCACCTCCGGCCCAGGTCAGCCCCAGGATCCGCAGAGAATGGGTGGTCCCTTAACAGTGCGTTGAAAGACGGGTCGTCACAATCACCCCCCCTCGGGGGCCTAACGTCCTCGTTGGCCACATTTCTGGTTGGGTACAGGCTCTGATACCATTTGTAACGACCCATTTTCCCAGCAAGATATTGTCCACTCTGGGGATTGGGTCGCAGCCCAATATCCTCCCCTCACGGCTTTGTTTGGCGAGAGCACTTCCCGGAAGGTCACCCAACCTGGAATTACTCTCGCCGAAGCCCTCTTAATTTCGGAGTTCTTATGGGATCCGTCGTCAATTGAGCTCCAAAACGCGTCTTACTATGTTGGGAGGGATCTCTTTACATATTTTTCATTTCCATGTACTTTCCCAAGCGATGTGGGTTCGTAACGGCCCCTCCTTCAACGGAGAAACCCTTCGGCCCAGGTCAGCCCTAGGATCCGCGGAGCTTTACCCACCTCCGGCCCAGGTCAGCCCCAGGATCCGCGGAGAATGGGTGGTCCCTTAACAGTGCATTAAAAGACGGGTCGTCACATGAGACGTCTCTCTTCGATCTTAGAAAACGGTTTTCTAAAACCGAATACGAAAAGGTCACACCTTTTCTCTCTAGGGATTTCCTTTTCAGATCGTTCTCAGTCGTTCTTTTGGTTCGTTATACTGTCAAATCACATTTGACAATTTTTATAGATCTATTTTAAAATTAATTTTTTAGATTTATTTTAATAAAAACTAATTTTTAAAAAATAAATCTTATCTAATCAAATCTAATTTGATTAGAAGTTTATTTATCAAATAAATCAATTTATCAATTAATCATATAATCTAAAAACAGTTTTTAGAATATATTTATGAAAACTACTTTTCAAGATAATCTCATCTCATGAGATTCTTCAGATCTACTTTTAAATAATAAACAAACTATAAGTCAACTGTAGATCAAATCTAATTTGATCAGATTTTCCAGATCTACTTTTATTCAAATTTCAAAAAATCTGATTTTATAGTTTGTTACATAACCACTTTAAATCTGAAGATCAAATCTCATCTGATGAGATTCTTCAAATCTAATTCAAATCCCTTAAAAATATCTCATCTAATGAGATATTTTATTTTGAATTCAAAATATAAAAACTATTTATATATTTTGAATAACAATATATTCATTTGAGTGTTTATAAATGATTAATCCTTATTAATCATTTATATATTTATTCTTATAACATGGAAATTAAATAGTGATATAAGATAACAGAGGGACCGATGGACCTATAGTTCTAAGCTCCAATAATATTTGTTAATTAATATAAACTCTTTATATTAAATAACACAATTATTAGCTCTAGAGTAATTCCACTAAATACCTAGAGTTGCACTCTTAGAACTATAGAGTATATTTACTCAAAGTAATATCCATTGATATAGTCATTACATATGTATTAATCCTCCATTAAGATTCGTAATAAAGCTAGGTATAAAATCCGTTAACCTCTCATATTACATCTTTATCTTTGACTACCATTAGTTCTTGATTGAATAATTAATTCATAACATTTATGAATTTGCGCGCTAATTATTCAATCCCTGAACTAACAAACAAGGGAATCTTATATTATGGATTTCATTGTATCAATGCTAGCATTCCCAGCTACTCATTTAATTTATTCCCAAAATACAAGGTTTATGTAATGCAACTCATACAAAACTATACCGAGTAAATCAAAGAATAAATTATAATGAAATAGGAGTCTATTAAATACAATGAATTAAGATCATACATATATGACCATCATTATGATAAAATTAATTGTTCTTCATTTAATGGATATTATAAGAACAATATAATTTCATCTGGTCCAGTCCTATATAATCATATTATATAAAATACAATCACTTTATGTCACTGCATATATAGTCGGGATATGACTACACGTTCTCAACGAAGTGAACTGTATTTATGACTTTATTAATTTGAAGATCCTTTACTTTAAATATAAGTCATGGACTATTGTGATTATTTCTTTTTAAATTTAATCCCACATATATCAGCATATATGTAAATTTAAAATTGCATAAATAATTAAGGATTTTTCTTTGAATTTATAAAGCATATCGAATAATGCAAACATAAAAATTAATTATAAAAATTATTTATTAATTATAGCAATAAAAATGTTCATAACATTTGCTTGTTGGGCACATTATTCCCAACAAGGATTTGTTTAGGAGAGAGAGAAGAGTTCTATGAGTGTTCCTTCGCGGAATTGGATATCGTTCAATTGCTTGGATCTTTTGCATTGTACGAAACTTCTCTGACTTTTATAAAACCGTCGGCTAGTTTTGCAAATTATTTGGGTTTCTGAGTCATTGGAATTGAGGTTTTTCTGAAAAGCCCGAAACTTTCTGGGAAATAGATTGTGTTTCAGTCCCAGATCGAATTTGAAGAGGTGGGTTTATGGTGTTTCTATTTTATTTTTATGCTTCGGGATGGAAATGCAGGTGTTTAAATGCGATCATGGCGTCAGGATGTCTGTAACACCCGGTTTATTAGAATTAAAATAATCTATTAATCTTCTAAGTGTGAATTTTATAGAATGAAATTAGGGGTAAAATCAATTAGGTTAATGAGTAACTAAGTGAGGGCATAAGGGTAATTGTCAATTTTGCAAATGGATAACGTATTTAAGGAAAGAGTAAATGAGGTATAGCCGTCATACTCATTTCACTCTCGGTTTTCAGCTCAACCCAGCAGAGCTCTCTAGGCGATTTCCTCACCGATTCCTCCAACCCAGGTGAGTTTTGATTCGATTAATTGCTGATTTTAGTACCTAGGTAGCTTAAGGATCCCAACGTATGCATTTTGTTAATGTTACGAGTGAGAGATTCTGCTTGAGGATTAGAGCAGAATCGGGAATGTTAGATAAATAGAAATGCCCAACCCACTCCTTAGATTTCTGAATAGCTTAGATTGAGGTTTAACGTTCTGTTTATGAATATAGGTGAACAAACCCCCGAAGTAGCTCTTAACCGAGCATTTGCAAGGAATCCAGGTAAGTAAAGTATTGCTTGTGCCTTCGGGCCTACATCACAAAACAGTAGGTTTATGTATGCTTGAATATTTCTATTGTCCATGCATCATGTTTTTGTTAAAAGTTACGAAAATGAATTTCATGTAAGGAATGGTAAGGTATGAACTGTATGCGACAGACAAACTATTAAGGGAATTCATCCGCCCCTTAATTGAGTATGAGGATGTAGACATTGGGAGAATTGATCCCACTCCCAAGGGAACCATGGGATCAGATCAGCTGTTAAGGGAATTCATCCGCCCCTTAATTGAGTATGAGGATGTAGACATTGGGAGAATTGATCCCACTCCCAAGGGAACCATGGGATCTGATCATGATATGAACGAATATGTATGCCACTGAGAGGAGAAAATAGAAACTGCATATTTAGGAGTTTAAGCTCAGCATTTTATTTCATTCATATACTGCTTTACTTACTTAGCATTAGGCTAATAGATGAGTTTTGTGATGTAGGTGAAGAAGTGTTAGCAGGTGTGTCTCCTGATCATGTTGAGGAATAGTGGACGTTGGAGGAGTGCATTCAGGCCTCGACATGGTAACTGATGGGGCGGTTTAGCATGTTGTTTACAAATGTAGAGGCTTAGTGGATAATGATTTAAATTGAGTATATGGAGTTTTTAGTAAAGGAGATTACAGCTGCTTGACTTCGTTTTCGAAAATTTCTGATTTTCATGTTCTTACTGATTTTGATCAATACAATGACTTGGAGTGTTATGAATGGATTTTTGGTAAAATGTTTTAAGTCTGTTAGATAGTCGAACCTTTCTCGGGTTATAGACAGGTTGTTTAGTCCATTGGTGGGAACTGAATAATTTGTATCAGTGGATATGTGTAGAGGTTTATTGCGTTTCTGTTGAAAGGAATTGTGTTGATGTCTATCGGAAGAGGGAAGTCTACCGGTAGATGTCTCATGTTTGTCTTCCGGCTGACGTCATCGGAAGAGTAAAGCATTTGTCTTCCGGCTGACGTCATCGGCAGAAGAAGTGTAATGGAAGTCGGGTGAGTATGTCTTCCGGCTGACGTCATCGGAAGAGTAAAGCATTTGTCTTCCGGCTGACGTCATCGGCAGAAGAAGTGTAATGGAAGTCGGGTGAGTATGTCTTCCGGCTGACGTCATCGGAAGAGGAAAGCATTTGTCTTCCGGCTGACGTCATCGGCAGAAGAAGTGTAAGGGAAGTCGGGTGAATATGTCTTCCGGCTGACGTCATCGGAAGAGGAAAGTAATTGTCTTCCGGCTGACGTCATCGGAAGAGGAAATAGGTATTTTGTCGTTTACTCATCGGAAGAGGGAATAGGTATTTTGTCGTTCACTGACCGGAAGAGGGAATGGGTGTTTCGTCGTTTTCGGTTGATGCCGCTGACGTCACCGGAAAACGAAATAGGTGATTTGTCGTTTTGTCACTGATGAAGTCTTCGGTTTTCTATTTCTGCTTCTTTCGTTGACCTTGTCGTCGGCAGATGACTTCAACACTTCCGTTAATCACCCCAACAGTATATTCTACAGTTCGTCTAACTTCATAGTTGTTTAAATGATTTTCCGCTGCAAAGTTTTCAAATGTTTTGAATGTATAGAAAATGTCAAATTTTGACTGTCGAATGAAGTTTTAAAATTTATCCGAAAATTCCTTAGTTATGGTCAAGTAATGAGTAGCGACCCGGGTTCAGATAATTCGGGGCGTTACAATGTCTAAGAAACTTTTGAAATTTTCATGAATTGCTTTTGAGTTACGCTGATGTCCGATGGGTTTATTATTTCTGATCGAGTGAGTCTGTATAATGCCCAGTGAGAGTTTTGTGCAATCAGATCTTTTGAATTCTCTGGGACTTTGAACTCTTGTCTTGATGGAGATCTAGTCGTGAATTCCGGAGAGCGAAGGCCCTTTATTGGTTTTCAAAAAATGATTTTTTTTTTAATTCTGAATCTTTTATGTTAAAATACTTTTTCGCCAATCTTGGAGATTTGGAATTTACGATACCTTCAAATTCGTAATAAAAATTGCATAAAACGTTGAATTAACACTGGGTTGTTATTATCGAATGACTTTCAGAGCTGATTTGAGTTCAATTAGAAATTCTACGCAAACTTCTTAGATAATATGGAAATTTTCTCGAGCTTTTTGTTTAAACAAGAAAATTTTCATGTTATCTGAGAAATTTTCTACAGGTAATGGGCACGGGCCGATTTGGTCCGGTCCCGAGCCCGAACCGAACCGCCCAAACGGTTTTGGGATTTTATTCTCGAAACCGGTTCCGCCCGATATTTATTTTATTTTATTTTTTTTAATAAAAAATTTTAAAAAACAAAAAAAATTAAAAAACTATAAAGATAACAAAAATCCACAACAGAAAAATCCACACTAGCGAAAATCCCCCATTTACAAGTTCAAATGGAGCAGATAAACAATAACAACAACAATGCAACAAATTCGCTGGATCTGAACTTTCCGGCGTGGGCGAACGAACGAGTTTCAACTTCGGCGAACATTCAAGTATCTACCTTGATTTATTTATAGTCATGCATAAAAGGAAAGGAAAAGGAAGAAGAAGAAGAAGATGACAGCCAGTAATATAACCGTCACCTGTATCAGATTAACCAGAACAAAAAGTACAGAAACGATGATGACGACGCGATGATTCAGAAGGCGGACGACGAAGCAGACAGTAAGGTGAAGTTAACAAAACTTGGTGACCTTAAGCATAAGAATATCAATGGTGATTCATCGCCATGGTTGCAGATGGTAACGTGCAAACCGGGGATGTTGGGGATTAGGGGTTGGGGTTTCGCCATTCGGAGGTCTGGTGTTCGTCGTTCGGAGGAAAGGATCGGGATTCGAGTGTTCTGGAATCTGGTCAGTACTCAGTGGTCTAGACTCTGGATTAGGGATTTAGTGTAACACCCGATTTTACAAGGTTTTGTAATTCCACAATATAATGGCATTTTTGTAAATATTGTAAAAGTATTTCGTTTAACGAGCGGGGAGTCTTGTTGGAGAAACCAAACTAAGTTCAACCAAACAAGCAATTGTGGATACCCTAATACTGTACTCGATTTCCCGTACATATTTTTTTTTATCCTTATACTTTAAATAAACTCTAGGCGGAATTTAAATCAAAATCGAAATCAGAATTGAAGTTGGAATTAAAATCTAGTCTTTAAATCACTTAAAACAAAACATATACTAATTAAACAAATCTTAAAATCAATTAAAACAATTAAAATTACAGGGAGGACAAAACTGTAAAAACAGTCAACAAAAAGGGAGGGGCGATCGATCTCCAAATTCAGGAGATCGATCGCTGATACACCAAACAGCAGGAGCGATCAGTCGCCCCTGTAACACCCGACTTTAATTAAAAATTTAAAATAACAGATAAATCTATTAAGTATAATCGATGAATGAAATTTTAGTATAATGTAGGTTAGGTTGAAGAATAGTAAGTAAGGGCATAAGGGTAATTGGCAAATTTGAAAGTGGATAAGGTATTTAAGGCAAAAAGTTTAGAGTAGCCGCCACCACTACTCATTTTCTTTCCCTTTTGGTCTTCAGCTCGAACGGCAGAAATCTCTAGGCGATTCTCCTGCCCGATTCTCCTTCAACCTAGGTAAGCCCTCCTTGTTTTCTTGCGATTTTAGTAGTTAGATAGCTAAGGGAGTACAATGTGAGGAGTTTCGAGGAATGTTGTGATTTAGAGTAGGTTCGGGCTGAGCGACTATTGAGAATACCCGAGTTGTGGGGTTTCAAATTTTGTTCCTCAAACTCCTGTATTGATTCTGTGAAGTTTAGTGAAAGTTTGATATATGTACTATTATGATTTTAGGTGAGCGAGCTTCTGAAGTAGCATTTAGCCGAGCGATTTCCAGGGATCCAGGTAAGTAGAGTTTGTTTGTGCCTTCGGGCCTACATCACAAAACAGTAGGATTTATGTATGTTTTGTATGTTTATTTTCCAGTTGTCATGCATCATGTTTTTGAAAGATTACGAAAATGAATTTACATGAAATGCATGGTAAGTGTGAGCAGGATGATCAGAACAACTGTTAAGGGGGATTAATCCGTCCCTTAACTGAGAACAGAGGATTGAGGTTTTGGGAAAAGTGATCCACTTCCCAATCCTACAGGGGGATCAGACCAGTTAACTGTTAAGGGAATTAATCCGCCCCTTAATTGAGATCAGAGGATGTATGCTTTGGGGAATGACTGATCCACTTTCCCATCGTACAGAGGGATCAACAGAGAACGAATTTGAATACAACTGAGATGAGAAAGTAGAGACCGCATGTTTAGGGAAATTATTGCTTCATTGATCCATTTCATTCATCGCTCTACTTGCTTAGCATTAGGCTAATAGATGAGTTTTGTGATGTAGGTGAAGAAGTTACTGAAGGTATGTTTACCGACCAACATGAGGAATAGGCTGGTTGGAGGAGCATTTTCAGGCATCGGTTTGGCCATCTGTTGAGGCGGTTTAATCCATGGCTGCAGGTGTTGAGTTGGGAGTAACTAGTTCAGTATAGATGTTTCCTTTTCTGAAAATTTTATGATAGTAGTGTTTTTCAAAACTTTGAATACATTCTGAGAATCTTTGATATTAGTGTTCTGTTGGGTTTTGAAAATACTGTTTTCTACTGGATTTGAGTGATGCAATGATTTGATCTGTCTCTGATTGGTCTTAGTAAAATGCTTAAATCCTTTGATAGCCAGAGCTTTCTTGGAATACAGCAGAATTGCTGTTCTGAAGTCTATCGGCAGATGTTGGATGAAGGAGTCATCCGGCTGACGTCATCGGTAGAGGAAAGTGGTAAGTCTTGTCATCTAGCGATCGGCAGATGTTGGATGAAGGAGTCATCCGGCTGACGTCATTGGTAGATATAAGTTACGAGTTGTCGTCTAGCGATCGACAGATGCTGGAGGAAGGAATCCCCCGGCTGACGTCATCGGTAGATGTAAGTAGCAAGTTTTGTCGCCTAGCTATCGGTAGATGCAGTCTACCGAGAGTTGTCCTGTTTGTATATCTTCCGGCTGACGTCATCGGAAGATGTAAGTAGTGTTTGTCGTTTTGTGACCGGTTGATATAACTGAAGTTTTGTCGTTTGTCATCAGTAGAGGCCTCCTATTTTCTATTTCTGCTCCTTGTGTTGACTTTGTCGTCGGCAGATGTGTTTGACTTCTGCAATTTCATGGGTATTCCACATTTTAAAGCTTTATATTTTTGGCCCATTATTCTTAACACTCCCAACAATTATTTTAAAATGTTTTTCACAGATTATTTAACTTCATTGATGTTCGATTGATTTCCGCTGCAAGTTTTAAAATACATCGAGTTTTAGAAAATGTCAAATCTTGACTGTCGAGTGAAATATTTTTAAATTTAGTATCAAGTCGTCATGGTTCGGTTCAGTGTGTTGAGTAGCAAACCGGGTTTAGATAACTCGGGGCGTTACAAGTTGGTATCAGAGCCATTTGGTTAAACCGTTCAAAGAATTACTCAACAGTGCCGATCGTTGCATGGAAGTACTCCAACAACTGTAAGTGTTTATGTTAGTTTTAGTTATTAGATATTTATGAGAATAGTTAACCTTTTACAGGGATATAGTAAAATGTCTAGACGACCAGGTAGACCGAGAGTACAGAGGGGGACACCAAACCCGGAGAGTACTGAGAATTTTGGTGTGATCAGGCAGCTGACAGACTTGGTACGCCAGCAATCTGATATGATGCGCCAGCAGTCCGATCAGTTGGGACTGCTACTGAACCGAGAGGTACAAGGGAGAGCCAACTCGGGTTCCAGCAATGAACAGGCAGGGGAGAGGTTTAGGAGGTTGCGACCACCCACTTTTGATGGAAAGTCAGCTAATCCAATTGTGGCCGAGGAATGGTTGAAAAAGATAGAAAGCATGTTTAGGTGTGCAAATGTGGGAGAAGGAGAAAAGGTCATTTTGGCAACCTTCCACTTTGCCGGTGATGCTCAACTTTGGTGGGAAACGATGGAGACCACCCATGATGTAACACCCGAGAATTTTTCCTCAATTTAATTAATCGAAAGAATTGGAGAGAAAATAATAAAAAGGTAAAGTAATTAAAAGTGAATAAATTGGTTGAACTAAAATGTTTATTAAATTAAGTTCGTGAAATTAAGCCGTGAGTTATAATTATGAACGAGATTTAACGGAAATTTTAGAAGGGCATAATGGTAATCCTAGTTTTATTAATGTTATTATTATTATTATTTATTTTATAAAAATAAAACATAAACAACAGAATGGCTCGAAGGCCATTCTGCTGTTCGAACCCGAGCCCCGCGAGCGAGAACAGGGGAGAGGAGAGGCGAAGGAGACGACGGCGACGCGGCGCCGTTCACCGGCGTTTTCCGACGTTCTCCGGCCAGACGTCGGCGACAAGCAGGCTCCGGCCCACCTCCGTGCACAAACCGAATGGTGAGCCCTAGTTTCTCCCTGTTTTCGATTCGATTTAGGGCCGTGAAGGATGAGCTCGATTGAGCTCTGATTTCCGGCGACTTTTGGCCGTTCTCTGTGTCAAATGACCGGGCTTAGGCCGGCGAAGGTCGCCTGGCCGTGAGGTGCTCAAATTGAGCAAAAATCAGAGAATCCCGAATTGGGGGATTTCGGTTTTCGGTGTGATGCCTCGGGATTTCGATTTGTTTAGGCTAATTGAGGCTAATTGGGGTTGATTGGTGAGGAAATTGATGTGAATTGATGAAAAATCGAATTGGGGAAATTTCCCGGGTTAGGGCAGTTCGGGTTTTGCTGCAATTGACCTAGCTACGGTCGATTGTTTTAAAATTCCTTTTGGCAGGTTAAAATAGGTTATTAGAGGAGTACGTGGCCGCTGGAATCGTTCGATTCCGATAACCGACGCGAAAGTTATGCGCGTTCGAAGTTTCGGGTCGGTTTTACCGAACCCAAAATTAGTGGTCCGTTTAGTTAGGTTTTAATTGGATTAGGCTAGAAATAGTAATTTGAGAGTAATTGGTGAATGTAGGCTTGATTTTAATGAAGCTTGACTGTTTGACATAGGTCGAGCTACATGTGACGTGATGTGCCAAAACCAGCAAGCTACGGACGACAGGTAAGTTCTCGTGACTTGCTGTGGCCGATAGGCCTACACCATATGTCGTGTTTTGTTGTCGAGGATATTTGGAGTTGTGTGTTTATATGCTTGGATGGGTAGTTTAGGTTTAGTTGTTTTATAGATTATGCTTGTGTGATGTTTTGATGGTATCGATATTGCTTGTGTTATGTTATGCGTTAAATTGCTCATGCATCATTGTTTTACAAAACGTCATGAAAATAGATTTATGCATTGATTTAACGAAAAAGAAATGAATAAAAGTAAAGTGAAAGAAATGAATGAAAGTAAAGTGAAATGTAAATGTTATGAGACGACTATGACGACTATTATGAGACGACTGTGACGACTATTATGAGACGACTGTGACGACTATTATGAGACGACTGTGACTACTATTATGAGACGACTATGACGACTATTATGAGACGACTGTGACGACTATTATGAGACGACTGTGACGACTATTATGAGACGACTGTGACGACTATTATGAGACGACTGTGACGACTATTATGAGACGACTATATGTTAAATGAATGAATGTATGATATGAAAAATGAGACGACTATATGTTAAATGAATGAATGTATGATATGAAAAATGAGACGACTATCTGATAAATGAAATGAATGTACGATATCATAAATGAATCTAATGCACAGGAATTTATGAAAATTGCATATACATGTTCATGCATTGTCATTTACGTAGAATTTACTGAGATTTATTCTCATAGGCGTCCTTATGGTGTAGGTGATCCTGCTATAGGTGAGGACGAGATCCTTCCACCTGAGGAGTGATGCAATTGACGGAGGATGGCTGCGGTGGTGTGCTGGCGCAGTCGATGCTTAACCTGACCCGTGGGGATGTACGTATGTGTTTCGAGGACATTGGGGTGTTTTGGGTTAACGATGGATTAGTTAGATGAAAATTGTATAGTAGAACATAATAGGATGCTTGTTTCTGGTTAGCTGATAGTTGATAGATTTATGTTTTGAGGTTTTGGAAACTCATTTTATAAACTGCTTTTGGAAAGTCTCTTATTTGAAACATACTGAACTGCTTGGAGTTTTATTTTGAACAGGAGGGATTGTTTAGTTTTTAAACGGATCCATGCAGTTTGTTTTCGTGAAAACGCGTTTTATTTAATTATTTCTCGAGTCGTTTCGAGTGAGAGTATAAGGCGGTTATACGTTGAATTGTATTGTGAAAAGTATGTTCGTTATGTAGGCAAAATTTGTATTATGAAATGGTATAGAAGGGCGTTAGGGTGTAAGATGTTGAAGTTATATTTAGATGATAAAAGAAAGAAGAATTGTTTTAAACGCTTTATTAATTTGTTTTCCACTTAAATAGTAAGTATAAACAAAAAAAAAGAAAAATTTCGTACGGGAAATTAGGAATAGTATGAGGGTCGTTACACATGATGTTCTTACGATGACTTGGACACAATTTAAGGAGATTTTCTATGAGAAGTATTTTAACAGTACTGTTCAGACCACAAAGAAGTTGGAGTTCATGAACTTGAAATAGACAGGGACCGTAGCTGAATACAGCAGACAGTTTGAATCCCTATCAAGGTTTGCCGGACACCTCGCACGCAGAGATGAGGATAAAGTGTTCCAATTTGTGCATGGGCTGAAACCTGAGATTTATAGAGGAGTCAAGTTCTCGGGTATAAAAGGATTGTCCTACAGTGAAGTAGTGTCCACGGCATTAGAAGTGGAAGAGGCGGAGATGAAGTGTGCTGGGTTTAGTGCGGCTCCACGAAAGTTCACCCAGCCACACCATCACAGGGGAACGAAGAGGCCCGGTGAGGGCCAGGGCAGTCAAGGGAAGGAGAAGAAGACACCAAATACTAGGAAGTTCCCTCAATGCCCAAAGTGTTTAAGATTTCACCCGGGAGAGTGTAGAATTAGCGCGGGGAAGTGTTTCAACTGTGAGGAGACCGGGCATCTGCTTAAGGATTGCCCAAAGCCCAGAGTCCTTCGCTGTTATAATTGTAATAAAGTTGGCCACATGAATAGGGATTGTCCAGCTCTGAAGAATGGCCCTGTGAATGTTAAGCCAAGAATATTCTCCATGGTAGAATCGGGTGATGAAGATCAGCCTGCTGTTGTGTCAGGTACCATACTAGTCAATTTTATGCCTGCTTTTACTTTAATAGATTCAGGTGCAACACATTCCTTCATAGCGTCTGCCTTTGCTGATAAATTAGACGTCGAGTCTTCACTTTCTGAGCATATGTTCAATGTTGCTTTACCTTCTGGCGAACGCATGCGCTCTAGCCGTGTGCTGCTTAATAGTGTAGTTACAGTAGGAGATAAGAACCTACCTGCTGATCTCATTATTTTAGAGATCATGGGATTTGATGTAATCTTAGGAATGGATTGGCTGTTTAAGCACTATGCCACAATAGACTGTAGAACTGGAATAGTTAGTTTCCAACCCCCTGGTGGTTCGAAACACACCTTTCAAGCCTCAAGGAGAGACAGAAGAATGTCTGTTTTATCCTCTGTCGGCGCCAAACCTTTCCCGTGTAGTGAGTATTCATGCTTTCTGGCCAGCGTATTAGACACAAAGCTGGTAGGAGAACCGAGTCTCCAAAAGGTTCCAATAGCTCAAGATTTCCCTGAAGTTTTCCTTGATGACCTGCCTGGTTTACCACCTGATAGAGAGATCGAATTTGTGGTGGATGTCTATCCTGGTGCTGAACCTATATCTAAGAATCCATACAGATTGGCACCAACGGAACTCAAGGAATTAAAGAAACAGTTAGAGGAACTGTTGGAAAAAGGATTCATACGGCCAAGTTATTCACCGTGGGGTGCACCAGTTCTCTTTGTTAAGAAAAAGGACGGATCAATGCGCATGTGCATTGACTACCGAGAATTAAATAAGTTAACCATCAAGAATAAGTACCCATTACCTAGGATCGATGATTTGTTTGACCAACTTCAAGGTGCACGAGTTTTCTCTAAGATTGACTTAAGATCGGGGTACTACCAATTGAAGGTTAAGTCTGAGGATATACCAAAGACTGCCTTTCGTACGAGATATGGACATTAAGAATTTTTGGTTATGTCCTTTGGTTTGACAAATGCACCAGCAGCTTTCATGGATCTCATGAATATGGTGTTTCATGAGTATTTGGACAAGTTTGTCATAGTATTCATAGACGACATTCTGATCTATTCTAGAACTAAGAATGAGCATGCAAGGTATTTAAGTTTGGTGTTAGGAGTACTCAGACAGCACCGGCTTTATGCTAAGTTTTCCAAGTGTGAGTTTTGGTTGGACAGAGTTCACTTTCTTGGTCACGTGATCTCTGGGGATGGAATATCTATCGATCCAGCCAAAGTTCGTGCGGTTAAGGAATGACCTCAACCGAAGAATGCTTCTGATATTAGGAGTTTCCTCGAGTTAGCAGGGTATTACAGAAAGTTCATTGAAGGATTTTCAAAGATTGCTACACCCCTTACTAAGTTAACCAGAAAAAATGTGAAGTATATATGGACCGATGAATGTGAACATAGTTTCATGACCTTAAAACAGAAACTAACCAATGCTCCAATTTTAACCCTTCCAGTTGTGGATGGTAAATTTAGTATTTACTGTGATGCTTCCAAGGTTGGTCTTGGATGTGTGTTAATGCAAGATGGTAAGGTCATAGCTTATGCCTCTAGACAGTTGAAAACTCATGAGAAGAATTACCCTACCCATGATTTAGAATTAGCTGCTGTAGTATTTGCACTTAAGATTTGGAGGCACTACTTGTATGGACAGCCTTGTGAAATATTTTCGGATCATAAAAGTCTGAAGTATATTTTCACGCAGAAGGAATTAAATATGAGGCAACGTAGGTGGTTGGAGTTTGTTAAAGACTATGATTTTGAGATTAAATACCACCCTGGTAAGGCCAATGTGGTGGCTGATGCATTAAGTAGAGTAATACCGTCAGCCTCAGCTTTGATTCTGGATATGCCGGTGGCCTTAGAGACTGAATTTCATAAGTTTAACTTAGAAACTGTGTCCAATGTAGCAGCTATGCTTTCTGCCATCTCCTTGAAACCTACCATTCTAGAAAAGATAAAAGAAACCCAGGACATTGATGAGGAGTGCAAAAAGTTCAAGTCGAGCATGGATTCTACTGACAATTTGGACTTCAATTATACTGATGATGGAATACTTAAGTTCAGGATTAGATATTTTGTGCCAGCCAATAAAGAGCTTCGTGATGAAATCCTTTCTGAAGCTCACTCTTCTAGATTTTCCGTTCATCCTGGTAGTACAAAGATGTACAGAGACCTTAAGCAGACTTATTGGTGGCCAGGTATGAAGCGGAGCGTTGCTGAACATGTAGGATTGTGTTTGATCTGCCAGCAGGTTAAGGCTGAACATCAGAGGCCTGCAGGAATGTTGCAGCCATTACCACTCCCTGAATGGAAATAGGAGCAGATAACCATGGACTTTGTTGTAGGATTACCCAGAACAGCAAAAGGACATGATGCAATCTGGACGATAATCGATCGATTAACCAAATCAGCCCATTTCTTACCCATCAAGGTGACTTACTCTATGGATCAGTTAGCTGAATTGTATGTGCAGGAGGTTGTGCGACTGCATGGAGTTCCAGCTACTATAGTTTCGGACCGAGACTCTAGATTCACATCCAAATTTTGGAAGAGTTTACATAAAGCCATGGGCACACAGCTAAACTTCAGTACAGCCTTTCACCCTCAAACAGATGGACAATCGGAAAGAACCATTTAAACATTAGAGGATATGCTTCGGGCATGTGTTTTGGATTTTCAAGGTTCTTGGTGCAAGTATCTGCCATTGGTGGAATTTTCTTATAATAACAGTTTTCAAGCAACAATAGGAATGGCACCGTATGAAGCTTTGTATGGACGAAGATGTAGATCTCCTTTGTACTGGGACGAAGTTGGTGAAGCACAGTTGCTTGGTCCTGACATTGTGCAGCAGACTATTGAGAAGGTTGCTCTCATCCGTCAGAGGATCTTAACAGCTCAAAGCCGACAAAAGAGCTATGCTGACAGAAGACGCAGAGAATTAGAGTTTAAAGTAGGCGATGAGGTTTTTCTTAAGGTATCACCATTCAAAGGAGTTGTGAGATTTGGAAAGAGAGGCAAACTGAATCCTAGATTTGTCTGTCCTTTCTCAATTCTGAAAAGGATTGGGAAGGCAGCCTATCAGTTACAGCTACCAGCTTCTATGGGAGGGATACATGACGTGTTCCATGTCTCGATGTTAAAGAAGTGTGTGCGGGATCCGTCCCAAGTTGTTGAACAGCAAAGCATTGAAATTCAACCTACACTTACCTACGAGGAGAAGCCAGTAAAGATTTTGGATTATGCAGTAAAGGTACTACGCAACAAAGAAGTGCCGCTGGTGAAAGTCTTGTGGCACAATCAGAACACAGAGGAGGCAACATGGGAGCGCCAACAAGACATAATGGACCAACATCCAGAACTGTTCAGGTACTGAATTTTGAGGACAAAATTCTTTTAAGGAGGGTAGATTGTAACACCCGACTTTAATTAAAAATTTAAAATAACAGATAAATCTATTAAGTATAATCGATGAATGAAATTTTAGTATAATGTAGGTTAGGTTGAAGAATGAGTAAGTAAGGGCATAAGGGTAATTGGCAAATTTGAAAGTGGATAAGGTATTTAAGGCAAAAAGTTTAGAGTAGCCGCCACCACTACTCATTTTCTTTCCCTTTCGGTCTTCAGCTCGAACGGCAGAAATCTCTAGGCGATTCTCCTGCCCGATTCTCCTTCAACCTAGGTAAGCCCTCCTTGTTTTCTTGCGATTTTAGTGGTTAGATAGCTGAGGGAGTACAATGTGAGGAGTTTCGAGGAATGTTGTGATTTAGAGTAGGTTCGGGCTGAGCGACTATTGAGAATACCCGAGTTGTGGGGTTTCAAATTTTGTTCCTCAAACTCCTGTATTGATTCTGTGAAGTTTAGTGAAAGTTTGATATATGTACTATTATGATTTTAGGTGAGCGAGCTTCTGAAGTAGTATTTAGCCGAGCGATTTCCAGGGATCCAGGTAAGTAGAGTTTGTTTGTGCCTTCGAACCTACATCACAAAACAATAGGATTTATGTATGTTTTGTATGTTTATTTTCCAGTTGTCATGCATCATGTTTTTGAAAGATTACGAAAATGAATTTACATGAAACGCATGGTAAGTGTGAGCAGGATGATCAGAACAACTGTTAAGGGGGATTAATTCGCCCCTTAACTGAGAACAGAGGATTGAGGTTTTGGGAAAAGTGATCCACTTCCCAATCCTACAGGGGGATCAGACCAGTTAACTGTTAAGGGAATTAATCCGCCCCTTAATTGAGATCAGAGGATGTATGCTTTGGGGAATGACTGATCCACTTTCCCATCGTACAGAGGGATCAACAGAGAACGAATTTGAATACAACTGAGATGAGAAAGTAGAGACCGCATATTTAGGGAAATTATTGCTTCATTGATCCATTTCATTCATCGCTCTACTTGCTTAGCATTAGGCTAATAGATGAGTTTTGTGATGTAGGTGAAGAAGTTACTGAAGGTATGTTTACCGACCAACATGAGGAATAGGCTGGTTGGAGGAGCATTTTCAGGCATCGGTTTGGCCATCTGTTGAGGCGGTTTAATCCATGGCTGCAGGTGTTGAGTTGGGAGTAACTAGTTCAGTATAGATGTTTCCTTTTCTGAAAATTTTATGATAGTAGTGTTTTTCAAAACTTTGAATACATTCTGAGAATCTTTGATATTAGTGTTCTGTTGGGTTTTGAAAATACTGTTTTCTACTGGATTTGAGTGATGCAATGATTTGATCTGTCTCTGATTGGTCTTAGTAAAATGCTTAAATCCTTTGATAGCCAGAGCTTTCTTGGAATACAGCAGGATTGCTGTTCTGAAGTCTATCGGCAGATGTTGGATGAAGGAGTCATCCGGCTGACGTCATCGGTAGAGGAAAGTGGTAAGTCTTGTCGTCTAGCGATCGGCAGATGTTGGATGAAGGAGTCATCCGGCTGACGTCATTGGTAGATAAAAGTTACGAGTTGTCGTCTAGCGATCGGCAGATGCTGGAGGAAGGAATCCCCCAGCTGACGTCATCGGTAGATGTAAGTAGCAAGTTTTGTCGCCTAGCTATCGGTAGATGCAGTCTACCGAGAGTTGTCCTGTTTGTATATCTTCCGGCTGACGTCATCGGAAGATGTAAGTAGTGTTTGTCGTTTTGTGACCGGTTGATATAACTGAAGTTTTGTCGTTTGTCATCGGTAGAGGCCTCCTATTTTCTATTTCTACTCCTTGTGTTGACTTTGTCGTCGACAGATGTGTTTGACTTCTGCAATTTCATGGGTATTCCACATTTTAAAGCTTTATATTTTTGGCCCATTATTCTTAACACTCCCAACAATTATTTTAAAATGTTTTTCACAGATTATTTAACTTCATTGATGTTCGATTGATTTCCGTTGCAAGTTTTAAAATACATCGAGTTTTAGAAAATGTCAAATCTTGACTGTCGAGTGAAATATTTTTAAATTTAGTATCAAGTCGTCATGGTTCGGTTCAGTGTGTTGAGTAGCAAACCAGGTTTAGATAACTCGGGGCGTTACAGCCCCTCTGTGCCAGCGATCAGTCACTGTATCAAGACAAGGAGGGGCGATCAGTCGCCCCTCACCTCCCGCGCCCAGTCGCCACTTTCTTCTTCATCATTCTCTTTTATTTTTCATACAAATGCTCTCTGGAATCCGAAATTCCAGAGAGCAATAGTTCACTTTTTCTTCATGCATTCATCCATTCTTGCACACCATAAACTCTAACATTTCAACAAAACTTAACTCACTTCACAATTTAGCAATCCTAACTAAACGGCCTAAACATAAGTTAAACTTTCGTAAAAACGAACTGCGTGGATATGTTTAAAAATCGACAATCCCTCCTGTTTTAAATTACCATGCAGTTCCAATGAAAACTTTACAAAAACAGTTTATAAAATAGGTTTCCAAAAACGTTTAAAACATCAAACATAAACCTATCTACTATCAGATCCAAACATTCTAAAATGTTCTAATTTTATACATAACCCAATACCCTCAAAACATCATACATACATCCCCACGGGTCAAAAAGCGCCTCGACTGCGCCAACACACTCCCGCGACCATCCTCCGTCAACTGCATCACTCCTCAGGTGGAGGGATCACATCCTCACCTATATCGAAGTCACCTACACCATACAGACACCTATGAGATAAAAATCTCAGCAAGCTTTAGTAAATGTAAATGCATGCTATGCATATGAGTTCAGAAATCGTGCAGCATTTTCTTTATCTTTACTCTGTGGGTGTCACCGAGATCTCAGCCCCCTAACCGGAGAGAGCACATCCAGCGGTCGGACTACTCTTTCCAGCTAGAGGAGGGGGGGTACACGCTTACAACATGTACAGCCGTGCCTGAGCCCCATCTCGCATGACCTATAACTGTATGAGTACGTGTTAGATGTGGTATTGTGACAAACCCGTAGTCGATCTTCATAATAGGTCGAGCCCCTCTCCAGGCCACATCGCCATTTTCTTTAAAACATCGTGCGGAAATTCATTTTCATGCTCTTTTAAAACACGTGATGCGTGAACAGTTCAATATGACAGAAAGTAAACATACATGATTCGTACCATCGAGACAATAAAGCATTTAAAAGCATAACCTATATAGAACTAATCCTAACTACCCGACCAAAACAATTTAAACATCCGCGTCACCAAAACTCCTCGAGACGACTTCAACCTATGGTTTAGGCCAATCGGCCAGAGAAAATCACGAGCACTTACCTCGTGTCCGTTGCAGCTCAAGCTCCGTCCACGAGCGTTGTTCACCTAGACAATTCCCCCAAAATTGACATTAAAACGAGCTTAAACAACTTAACACCAAACTAACAAAATCCTTAATTAAGAAAATTCCTAAAAGTTCTAACTTAACTAATCGAAGCATTTAAACCACCAATTAGTGTTCGATAGTTCAAAATCACAATTAACGAGTTTTCTTAAAAACCCAAAAATTCTCCAATTTTTAACTTTTTCCAAAAATCAATTTAACTTCGTCCAATAACGTCTAATACGTTCACTATATCCTTAATTACGACAAATCTATAAATTTTGAACCCAAAATTGCGTTTTTATCAAAACCCTAATCGTTTAACCTAAGCGTATAACTTTCTAAAAATCAAAAACTAACGCTCTAAAACTATAGATTCATACCTAAAGCGTCGATTGGAGGAGAAAACGTGAAGAACGGAAGACGAAAGAAGGAAAAATGGAGGTCGGAAAGGTTGAATCGCCGATGGCAGAGAGAAATGAGCTCTCTGGTTTTTCACGCGACAGAGGAGAAGTGAAGAAGAAAGAAAGGTTTTTTTTTTATTTTATAATATTGATTTGGCAAATTACCGTTTTTCCCTTCCTTTGATTTTCTATTTGTTTCGTCCTTCGTTTCATTAATTGGCTAACTATTCGGTTTCTCCAAATCTCCTTATTTCACCAATAAATTCATCTTATTATTTTGGTTCTATTAAAACTGTCCGTTCGCAAAACGGACCTCGTTTACTATTTTTACTAAAACATCCTTTATATTACGAGAAACTTAATTACTCGAAATATAGCGTTATTACTTCGAAAATTCTCGTAAATTCCTTAAAATTCCTATTAATCGTTAGGATCGTAATAAAGCTCTCTTTTCAAAAAACGAACTTGATTTGACATATTTACAAAAATGCCATCATATAATATAATATTAATATCCCGTAAAACCGGGTATTACATTCCATCCACCTTATTTAGAATTTTGTCCACAAAATTAAATCATACAAACAACTCAGGATACTTAGCCATCATATCCTGCTGTCGCTCCCAGGTAGCCTCTTCCACCTCGTGGTTCCGCCATAGGACTTTGACTAGCGGAATCTCATTGTTGCGCAATACCTTGATGGAAGACTCCAAAATACGTACCGGCCTCTCCTCATAAGTCAAGGTAGGCTGTATCTCGATCTCTGTTGCCTCCACGATATGCGACGGATCACGCAAACATTTCCGAAGCATAGATACATGAAACACGTCGTGGATACCCTCCACAGAAGCTTGAAGCTCTAATATGTACGCCATCTTCCCGATCCTCTTCAGAATAGGAAAGGGCCCCACACAACGAGGGTTTAACTTGCCCCTCCTTCCAAACCTCATAACGCCTTTGAACGGAGAAACTTTAAGGTAAACCTCGTCGCCTTCTTCGAACTCTAGCTCTCGCTGTCTCGTGTCAGCATAGCTCTTCTGTCGGCTCTGAGCTATCTCAATACGCTGTCGGATAATGGCAATCTTCTCAGCCGTTTGCTGTAGAATCTCAGGATCAACGACGCTGGCCTCGCCAACCTTGTCCCAATAGAACGGAGACCTACACTTCCGACCATACAAAGCCTCGTACGCTGCCATACCAATGGTAGCCTGAAGCTGTTGTTGTACGAGAACTCAATCAGAGGAAAATATCGGCTCCACAAGCCCTGAAACTCCAGCACACAAGCTCTGAGCATATCCTCCAAAATCTGATTCGTCCTCTCCGTCTGACCATCAGTCTGAGGATGAAACGCCATGCTGAAATTAAGATGAGTCCCCATAGCTTTGTGCAGACTCTTCCAGAACTTCGAAGTAAATCTCGGATCACGATCTGAGACTATCGAAACTGGCACTCCATGAAGTCTGACAATCTCCTGCACATAAAGCTCGGCGAGCTGATCCATAGAAGACGCCATCTTCACAGATAAGAAGTGAGCCGACTTTGTCAATCGGTCCACAATAACCCATATGCCGTCATGGCCCTTTGTCGTCCTCGGGAGTCCCACAATAAAATCCATGGAGATCTGCTCCCATTTCCACTCCGGAATAGGTAGTGGCTGTAATGTTCCAGCCGGTCTCTGGTGCTCTGCCTTTATCTGTTGACAAACTAGACAGGTTTCAACGTACTTGGCGACCTCTCTCTTCATATTTGGCCACCAGAAGTGTTGCTTTAAATCCCGGTACATCTTAGTACTTCCCGGGTGTACAAAATATGCCGAAGAATGTGCCTCAGGCAATATCTCTTTCTTCAGCTCCTCGTCGTTAGGCACGTACCACCTATGCCTGAACTTCAGAATACCATCATCTGATAAGTGGAAATCCGACGAGTCACCCAACGTCATACTCGATCGAAGCTCCTCACACTCCGTATCATTCTGCTGAGCTTCGCGTATCCTATCCAGAATAGTCTGCCTGAGAGAAATACTGGTGAGCATATTAGACAACTCTGCCACTATCTCCACATCGAACCTCTCGATCTCAGACCGCAGCATAACAGACATCGCTGCTAGTAAAGGCTGACTAGTAGAAGGCACTCTACTCAAAGCATCAGCAACCTTGTTCGTCTTTCCTGGATGGTACTTGATATCAATATCATAATCTTTGACGAACTCAAGCCACCTTCTCTGTCGCATATTCAGTTCCTTTTGCGTAAATAAATACTTCAGGCTCTTGTGGTCGAAAAATATCTCGTACTGCTGCCCATATAAATAATGTCTCCATATCTTCAGTGCGAAGACCACAGCTGCTAACTCAAGGTCGTGAGTAGGGTAATTCTGCTCCTACGGCTTCAGCTGCCGAGAAGCATAAGCAATAACTCTCCCCTTCTGCATCAATACACAACCGAGTCAAACTCCAGACGCATCACAATAAATACTATACTTGTCACCTTCAACAGGTAGCGCTAATACTGGAGCGGTGGTCAATCTCTGCTTTAACTCCATAAAACTGTCGTCACAAGTAGCCGACCATATAAATCTCTCGTTCTTCCGAGTCAATCGTGAAAGAGGAAATGCGATCTTCAAAAATCCCTCTATAAACTTCCGATAATAACTGGCTAAACTGAGAAATCCACGCACCTCTAGTACGTTCTTTGGCTGTGGCCAATCTCTGACCATCTGAATTTTGCTCAGATCCACAGAAACTCCATCCTGCGATATAATATGGCCAAGGAAGCTCACCCTGTCTAGCCAAAACTCGCATTTAGAAAACTTTGGATATAACTGGCGTTGACTCAGGATTCGCAATACAATCCTCAAATGCTCCTCGTGCTCTTCCTTCGTCTTGGAATAGACCAAGATATCGTCAATGAAAACCACAACGAACTTGTCCAGATACTCCTTGAAGACACGGTTCATCAAATCCATAAACGCTGCAGGGACATTAGTAAGTCCAAAAGACATGACAAGGAACTCATAATGCCCATACCTCGTTCGGAAAGCCGTTTTCTGTATATCTTCCTTCCGGACCTTCAACTGATAGTAACCCGAGCGTAGGTCAATCCTGGAAAATACTCGGGCACCCTGTAACTGATCAAATAGGTCATCAATCCGGGACAACGAATATTTATTCTTCACCGTCAATTTGTTCAACTCTCTGTAATCGACGCACATTCTGAGGGTCCCGTCTTTCTTCTTGAAAAACAGAACGGGCGCACCCCAGGGTGAAACGCTGGGTCGAATAAAACCCTTCTCTAACAACTCGTCAAGTTGAGTCTTCAGCTCTTTCAACTCGGCTGGTGCCAACCGATATGGGTTCTTAAACCTTGGCGCGGCATTTGGATAAACATCAATAGTAAATTCGATCTCTCTGTCCGGCAGTAATCCGGGAAGATCGTCAAGGAATATCTCAGAGAACTCTCTGACAATAGGAATGTCACTCAGCTTCACTCCGTTAAGTAACTGAATATCAAATACTGAGGCCAAATAAATAGAGCACGCACCTTTAAACTGCTTGTTGACCTTCAAGGAATAAGAAATAGGCGATCCACTCAATCGGTTCATCGCCTGATAAGAAAACTCGGCTTTACCTGGGGGTCTAAAAGTCATAATCCAGGATCGACAATCGATGGTGGCAAAATGCTGTGAAAGCTAGTCCATTCCTAAGATAAGATCATACCGCTCTATGCTCATAACTATCAAACGAGCATAAAGGGTAATATCTGTAACACCCGAGTTAACGGCCAGGTGATTTTCTTAACTGTATTAACGATCATAAATATTTAATCTTCGTAGTTTAGGATTTATGCCAAGCTTAATTAATTACATGTGGATCTAAACTAGGTTGAGTGGCAAAGTTGTAATAATGGAGGATTGAGGCCAGTATTTAAAGGAAAAGGAAAGGTGTAACACCCGGCATTTTTGCCATGTAATTGTTTTCCCGAAACCATTTGTGCGGGATTAACATTTATATTTATACAACGTATGTTTTGGTTGAGTTGTTGGAAATGTTTAGTGAAACTAAACTAATGTGTAACCAAAACAAATTAATTAGGTTAAAAGCTACTGGAAGGGTAAATGTGGAAGTAATTAAGGTAGGTGGAAGCAAACCAATGGATGAGTGCCAAGTGGCAACTTGTTGAAGAAGATATGTCTTCTCTTCCCTCCTACGTGAAAGTTTCCACTTCTCCATCTTCTCTCCCTCTGTTTTCTCTCGGCCAGGCGACAAAAGTTCACCCAAACGCCTTTGATCTCCTAGGGTTTTCCTTGTTTTCTGCCTAAGGTAAACATCTCCCAATGCTAACACATTTGGACAAGCAAAAAGTATGCGTTTTGCTGAAGTTTTAGGTTAGGATATTTAGGAGAAAACTCTCGAGTTTTGTATGGAAACACATTGTTGTTTTCTACCAGTCTGAGTGGAGTTTTCTGCATAAATTTCCAAGTTATTTGTTAGCATTGCAGCTTGTTTTATACCTCTTCATGCATGCTACAGATCCAAGCATTTCAGGGACATTCGAGCATCTGACACCGCAGCAACCAGGTAAGTTCATACGTTTATGTTGGCCCTTATGGCCCTACAACTTGGAGGTACTAGGTATGGTTTGGGTAGATAGGTTCTAGGTTATGTTTTAAGTTAAACATGTCTCTGTTATATTCTGTTTCCCTGTTGTATCCATTCTGCCATCTGTGAATGTTGAGTATCGCACTTACCCATGCATACACGTTTTCCAGTAAAATCATGCAAATGTTTTCAGCACTGGTTTTGAAGTAAGTAAAGATAAAATCCTGTAATGTAATGAACGGTTAAGTGTGGACGAGGACTGGCATCCTGTTCTTGTCCTTCCCTGGGACTCATGTAAAATTTATCCCCGCCAAGGATACCCTGTACCTTGTCCTTCCCTGGGACACCGGCAAAATTACTAACAAGTGTCATGTCCAGTATGTTATGTATGTTATGCGCCAGTTCCTCTATAAGCCTCACTTATACCACCATGTGCAGTGAAACGTAATGTAATGTTCTGTCACCGTTTTTCTGAAAACTGCATGCATAGCATTTTGCATCACTGCATGTTGATTATGTTCTTACTGAGCTTTAGGCTCATAGGTGAACTCCCTGTTGTAGGTACGGATATTCCAGATGAGGACCCGGTGCCTCAAAATGACGGGCTGATGTAGTTGGTGGATCGAGCTCACGGGGTCTGGCTGTTGCAGTCAGACAAGATGTATTCCTGTGAGCGTGTATATTTGAAAGTTAAGTCGAGTCCTGTATAGATTTTTGTGTTTTGTTTTAAACTCCTGTTTTGGTAAAAATTTAAATGTATGTCAAGTTCCTGTAAAACTTTTGGAATCTGTTATTGATGTATTTAAAACCTCTGTATTTGACAGATTGTATCCATATATTTTAAATGTTTTGAAAACATTCTGGAACTGCTTGAATTCTCCCTTTCAGGTCATGCATGGATAGTCTCGAATTTTAGAGCTATCCATGCAGTTTGTTTTCTCGAAATATGTCATCTGTGGTGAAAGTTTGAAACTTGTATGCCTTCTGTTTTTTTATGCTTCCTGCCAGCAGGTATCTTCGTTAAAAGGTGTCATGGTGCAGGATGTCTTCTTGAAATTTTGTCCATTGTAAAGTATATTTTTATAACTTCTTTTGAATCGGGTTTGAAGGTTTTGAAACCTTTATGCTTCCTGTTTGAGGTTGCCTTCTATATGTCTTTCTGTCAAAAGTTGTAATTCTGTCTTTAAAACTATGTCTTCCGATTGCGTCTTCCGGTTACTGTTCACATTTTTCTTCTACCGGTGACGTTATTTGCCTTCCGGTTGACGTCATCTTCTCTTCCGATGACGTTGGCATAAGTCTTCCGCCCAGTTTATAAATTTGCCTTCCGGTTGACGTCATCTTCTCTTCCGATGACGTTGGCATAAGTCTTCCGCCCAGTGTAAATTTGTCTTCCGGTTGACGTCAGCATAAGTCTTCCGCCCAGTGTAAATTTCGTCTTCCGGTTGACGTCATCTTCTCTTCCGATGACGTCATCCATTGTTTTACGTCATCGCCAGTTTGCCTCTTCCGCCTACGTTAGTAAGTTTTATCTTCCGATGACGTCAGAACATCTTCCGGCTGACGTCACCACCTTCTGCCGGCTTCGTCTGTTGTCTGCCTCTTCCGATGACGTCATTTACCTCTTCCGATGACGTCATCCACTGATTTCTCCTCCGGTTCAGTTTAAAACTACATATTCCGCCAGTTATTCGCCTAAGTCTTCCGCCACTGTTTCCTGTTTCCATCTCCGCCAGTCTTATGCTATTTCTGTTCGGTTATCCATTTATGAGACCTGTTTGTTTTCCATTCCAGAGAACTCGCTCTCCCCCTGTAAATGTTTTCGATTACCCACTGCAGTTCTCCCTCTCTGTTCACTGTTTTGACTGTTCTATTTGTTCAAAAAAAAATAGTCACTGTTATTTCCGTTATCTGTCCCGGAGTGATGGCTCCGATCCCGGACCCCGATCGGGTTTGGTTTTGGGTCGTCACAAAAGGGATTTAAACCTCATTTAAACCAATGTAGCCGACACCTCCCTTTCCGGCAATTTCTTCTCTCCCAAGCCCCCGCTCACTGCTATCAATGTCTTCCTCGCCGACAACTAGTTTCTAGCCGCATTCCTCTGCGAATCCGCACCCGAGGTATGAAATGGACAATGTAGTTATCTGTTAGTGTTTGGAGCTCTGTTTTCAGCTCGGCATTTGAACTCGGATTTTATCAATGGTTGAGTAGTATTAGAACATTTTATAATCCGAGAGTAGTAATGTCAACCCGAATCGATTCTGGACATTTTAATTAATCACTCAGAGTTAATCGATAGTGGACCTGTTTGTTTTATTTTGGATTTCAGATTTTTGCACAGTATATCAAACCAAGGATTCGGGAATGACTTTAGCTAATAGATCCTAGGATGATTTATGAGTAGAGTTTTAGGATTTTGATTTAACTACTGTAATGCACATGTTTTAGGTGAAGAAGTTGAAGAGAAGAGGTTCAGATTACTAAGGAGACCAGATAAGTGAATGTATTAAGAATTTTCGGCTAGTAAAGCCCTACATCGTGGGTGTACTAGGTTGTTTAGATGTCTAATGTTTACATTATGATAATGAGTTTGTCTGCACTCGAAGGATTTATGTATGTTGTGAGTTATATTGATGACCTACTATTGAAGTGAAGTTAATAAGCCATCGGATGATGAAAGTGTTATTTTGTCGTCTAGCGATCGGCAGATGTAGTGTAATAAGCCATCGGATGATGAAAGTGTTATTTTGTCGTCTAGCGATCGGCAGATGTAGTGTAATAAGCCATCGGATGATGAAAGTGTTATTTTGTCGTCTAGCGATCGGCAGATGTAGTGTAATAAGTCATCGGATGATGAAAGTGTTATTTTGTCGTCTAGCGATCGGCAGATGTAGTGTAATAAGTCATCGGATGATGAAAGTGTTATTTTGTCGTCTAGCGATCGGCAGATGTAGTGTAATAAGCCATCGGATGATGAAAGTGTTATTTTGTCGTCTAGCGATCGGCAGATGTAGTGTAATAAGCCATCGGATGATGAAAGTGTTATTTTGTCGTCTAGCGATCGGCAGATGTAGTGTAATAAGTCATCGGATGATGAAAGTGTTATTTTGTCGTCTAGCGATCGGCAGATGTAGTGTAATAAGCCATCGGATGATGAAAGTGTTATTTTGTCGTCTAGCGATCGGCAGATGTAGTGTAATAAGCCATCGGATGATGAAAGTGTTATTTTGTCGTCTAGCGATCGGCAGATGTAGTGTAATAAGTCATCGGATGATGAAAGTGTTATTTTGTCGTCTAGCGATCGGCAGATGTAGTGTAATAAGTCATCGGATGATGAAAGTGTTATTTTGTCGTCTAGCGATCGGCAGATGTAGTGTAATAAGCCATCGGATGATGAAAGTGTTATTTTGTCGTCTAGCGATCGGCAGATGTAGTGTAATAAGCCATCGGATGATGAAAGTGTTATTTTGTCGTCTAGCGATCGGCAGATGTAGTGTAATAAGCCATCGGATGATGAAAGTGTTATTTTGTCGTCTAGCGATCGGCAGATGTAGTGTAATAAGCCATCGGATGATGAAAGTGTTATTTTGTCGTCTAGCGATCGGCAGATGTAGTGTAATAAGCCATCGGATGATGAAAGTGTTATTTTGTCGTCTAGCGATCGGCAGATGTAGTGTAATAAGCCATCGGATGATGAAAGTGTTATTTTGTCGTCTAGCGATCGGCAGATGTAGTGTAATAAGCCATCGGATGATGAAAGTGTTATTTTGTCGTCTAGCGATCGGCAGATGTAGTGTAATAAGCCATCGGATGATGAAAGTGTTATTTTGTCGTCTAGCGATCGGCAGATGTAGTGTAATAAGCCATCGGATGATGAAAGTGTTATTTTGTCGTCTAGCGATCGGCAGATGTAGTGTAATAAGCCATCGGATGATGAAAGTGTTATTTTGTCGTCTAGCGATCGGCAGATGTAGTGTAATAAGCCATCGGATGATGAAAGTGTTATTTTGTCGTCTAGCGATCGGCAGATGTAGTGTAATAAGTCATCGGATGATGAAAGTGTTATTTTGTCGTCTAGCGATCGGCAGATGTAGTGTAATAAGCCATCGGATGATGAAAGTGTTATTTTGTCGTCTAGCGATCGGCAGATGTAGTGTAATAAGCCATCGGATGATGAAAGTGTTATTTTGTCGTCTAGCGATCGGCAGATGTAGTGTAATAAGCCATCGGATGATGAAAGTGTTATTTTGTCGTCTAGCGATCGGCAGATGTAGTGTAATAAGCCATCGGATGATGAAAGTGTTATTTTGTCGTCTAGCGATCGGCAGATGTAGTGTAATAAGCCATCGGATGATGAAAGTGTTATTTTGTCGTCTAGCGATCGGCAGATGTAGTGTAATAAGCCATCGGATGATGAAAGTGTTATTTTGTCGTCTAGCGATCGGCAGATGTAGTGTAATAAGCCATCGGATGATGAAAGTGTTATTTTGTCGTCTAGCGATCGGCAGATGTAGTGTAATAAGTCATCGGATGATGAAAGTGTTATTTTGTCGTCTAGCGATCGGCAGATGTAGTGTAATAAGTCATCGGATGATGAAAGTGTTATTTTGTCGTCTAGCGATCGGCAGATGTAGTGTAATAAGCCATCGGATGATGAAAGTGTTATTTTGTCGTCTAGCGATCGGCAGATGTAGTGTAATAAGCCATCGGATGATGAAAGTGTTATTTTGTCGTCTAGCGATCGGCAGATGTAGTGTAATAAGCCATCGGATGATGAAAGTGTTATTTTGTCGTCTAGCGATCGGCAGATGTAGTGTAATAAGTCATCGGATGATGAAAGTGTTATTTTGTCGTCTAGCGATCGGCAGATGTAGTGTAATAAGTCATCGGATGATGAAAGTGTTATTTTGTCGTCTAGCGATCGGCAGATGTAGTGTAATAAGCCATCGGATGATGAAAGTGTTATTTTGTCGTCTAGCGATCGGCAGATGTAGTGTAATAAGCCATCGGATGATGAAAGTGTTATTTTGTCGTCTAGCGATCGGCAGATGTAGTGTAATAAGTCATCGGATGATGAAAGTGTTATTTTGTCGTCTAGCGATCGGCAGATGTAGTGTAATAAGCCATCGGATGATGAAAGTGTTATTTTGTCGTCTAGGATGATTATTTTGTCGTCTAGCGATCGGAAGATGTAGTGTAATAAGCCATCAAATGATGAAAGTGTTATTTTGTCGTCTAGCGATCGGCAGATGTAGTGTAATAAGTCATCGGATGATGAAAGTGTTATTTTGTCGTCTAGCGATCGGCAGATGTAGTGTAATAAGCCATCGGATGATGAAAGTGTTATTTTGTCGTCTAGCGATCGGCAGATGTAGTGTAATAAGTCATCGGATGATGAAAGCGTTATTTTGTCGTCTAGTGATCGGATGATGTAAAGCTTGTAAGCTATCGGAAGATGTCTTAGATGAACACGTGAATTTCACATGTCTATCGGTAGATGTTTTAATGAATCACGAGAGCTGCACGTGTCCATCGGTAGATGTCCACTACCGGATGATGTTTAAGAGATCACGTGAGAAGCACGTATCGGTAGATGTTTTCTGCCGGGCGTCGGTAAGAGAGTTGTGTGAAGTGCACGATACAAATCGGATGGTGCGAGCTCTGATGCATGCAAACCCATGCAATCCGAGATCGATGAAGTCGAGCGACTTGAGGGCAATTCATCTCTGCCTAACTATGTCTTAGAACCGATGATCTTGTTTGGTCGCTCGTGTCTGTGAGCGATTAAGTAAGTAATATCTTTAAGAAGTCGGGTACATGGGATTAATTCTCCATTAGATAAGTCGAAGTCTTTAAGTCTGCTAGATACACAAAAAAAAAAAAAAGAAGAGAAGAGAGTCCAAATATGAATTAAAGTTTTAAGTAAAGTCAAGAATTTCGTGGTGATCCTACCTGGGTCGTTACAATTATGGTATCAGAGCAAAACCGGGTTCTAAAACTGATTCTGCAGACTGCCTTCCAGCACTGACTGTCACATGAGCACACTTCAGTAACTGTAAGTATTTATGATTTCAGTATATGTCATTAAGTTAAGATATATCTGTAATGATTTGTCTAGGAATCCCAAAATGGTTAGAGGTCAGCAGAGAGAGACCAATGAGGATAGCAATGCTATTGCTCAGTTGACCGAATTAGTCATGCGCCAATCTCACCAGATAGAACGACTGATGACAGCTAGAGAGGAACAAGACAACTCCAGTACTAATGCAACTCATGATCATGGGGGTGAGCGTTTCCATCGGCTTCGACCCCCGGTGTTTAATGGACATGTTTCAGATCCTATTTATGCTGAGGAGTAGGATTCGAAAGATAGAAGACATGTTTAAGTATGCAAAGGTTGATGAAGGGGATAAGGTCACCTATGCTGTCTTTCATTTGGAGTTAAGTGCAAGGCATTGGTGGGACTCGATTCAAAACACCGCTAATGCTGAAGCTATGACCTGGGCGATGTTCAAGACTACTTTCTTTGACAAGTACTTCAATAGGACTGTTCGGGCCAACAAGAAGAAGGAGTTCATGAATCTACGACAAACTGGCTCTGTGACAGATTACATATGCAAGTTTGATGCTTTGTCACGATTTGCTCCCCGAATGATTGAGGATGACGAGGACAATGTCTTGTTTTGGAAGATATAAATATCTGGATAATGTTGTCATATCATACGTTAGATATATGGGTTTTACTTGCTCCACCGTATGAAAACTAAAGGTTTAAATTGAATTTTGTAACTCAAGTTGAATTTGTAGTCTAACTAAAACTCTAATATTGAAGATGAATTCGATCGGACTTAATTAGAAATTAAATGAAACAACAAGATTGTCAAAGTACTATAGTAGCTTAATTGGGTCCAAATTTCAACTAATTGGGCCAGCCCAATGTGTTAGACAAAAATTTTCAAGTCATAATTCATGGGCTATGATGGTTCTCAGGTCGAGCCTCAAATTCTCACTCAAAAAGTACTAGATCAAACTAACCCAACCCAAACTAATCGACTTATCCTGGAAATTCAAAGTCTGTTTTCAAAATTGCAGCAGAAACAAAAAAGCTGTCCATATATTTTTATAAATTCGAGGAATATCCTTGTGACAAAAGTAATTTAGTACAACACTCATTATAAATTTAAGTTATGTGTAAAGTAGTCATATTATTAAGTGAGAAATAAATATATACCCATTATGTAAAGTAGTCATATGATGTCATACATTATTAGGTATATGAGATATTAGGTATATTAACTTTAATACATTATTAAACTATACTTACTTAAAACTGGATACTATTATTTAATATTTCGGTAAAGATAATGAAGTCAAAAGAAGGAAATCCTTGTCAACGTAGAGCACTTGCATCAAAAAGAAAAAGAAGTACATGCAATGGAAATCTTCTTCCTTTTTCAATGAAAGTGAAATTTTAAAACAAAATAGCATGCGTATACCTCAAAGGATCCCTACAAGTTGCTGAAGGTTTCCAGCAAAATAATCTTAAACAAGATCAAATCTCTTACCTGAATTCCTCATTGGTGGAAGACCTGGCTGGAGATTCTTCAAAGATGAGGCAAAATTGGTATGCAAACAAGCAGAATAAGTACATTTGATAAAAATTTAAGATCAAATGTGTTAGGAACTTTATACATATATTTTGGTTACTTATCATATTGAATGCCTATATACATAACATAGATAACGTAAAATACACACTTATCAGTCAGTTAAATTATAAATATAAGTTCTAGATAGTCATTTATATTTACTTAATTACAATTAGTATTATAAATTATAATATTAATTTATTAAGTTAAATTCTAGATAACATGAAAGTTATAAGAGTAATTATATTAGTTTGATTTTAAAATAATTATATTATAATGATACACATATGTTTATAAAGCGCAGTTAAATACCACATGTTTAAACGTCATATGTTTAGTAGTAATTGGTTGGCCTTTGTATTGGAGTCAATCTTTTACTATAATTTATGAGATGAAGCTTAGGTGATATTAGTTTAGTAGTAAATATTAATAGCTACTTGTTCTGTGGACTATAATTATGGACATTTAACTATAGGGGAAATTACCAAAAATGACCACAAACTACGTGTGTTTTCCGATTCCAACCACAAACAAAATTTTTTAACAATTTAAACCATCACGTATTGAAAATCTGTCAAATATAACCACGCTGGACGGATGAACGTGGATTGCGTCCGTTCGGACGTAATTTGGCCCAAACCCGGAAGTTGATTCCTCTATTTATATAAAATTCTTCCTCTACTATTGAGGAAAAGCAAGAATGAAAGAAAGAGTTCTGTAAAATGAGATATACAAGAGGAAAATCTACTCAAAAGCTGCCCTTGAAAGTGCTTTTTTTTTTTTTTTTTCGCTTAAAGAGATCATTATTATAAAGCCTTAACACTGCTCTCTTTTATTTGTTTTATGAATGCTACTCTCTACTATAGAAAGAAGTGAGGTTGCCGAAGAAACTCTCTATTCAAATCAAAAGCAATACTGAATTAATGGTTGGGAACGAACTTGGGTGGCTGAATCCATCAAAGGAAAACCAGAAAAAGTCCCCCCGTAGAGGTAGTGTAACGACCCCGACCCCTGCTGGGCCGTCACAAGACTTGACTTGACTTTGACTTTGACTTAGACGTTTCAGGCATAAAATTTTTCAACTTATAAAACATTAAAGCGAGGACTAAAACCATTATTCGATAAAACGTCGACTCAATTTTTGGGTCTTTAAAATCCTTTAAAATACGTGGAGGACGCTTGTAAAATACATTTAAAAAATATCGTAAAAGATAAGGTTGAAACGTGTTTTAAAAAGTAAACATTTGAAAAAAAGTCAACTGGGCCACATGAGAAGCGGCGCGCGCGCGTACGTCACCCAGACAGCGCGCGCGCGCTCGGCGCACATGTCGCCCAGAAAGCACGCGTGCAGAGGGCTGATTGATCGGCGCTGGGCGGCGATCGATCGGCAGACTCTCTGCCGTGCGCTTGCATTCCCAGCACGTCTGCCGATCAATCGGTGCCCAGTGCCTCATTTTCACCATTTTCTTCACTTTTCTTCCTTTCTTTCACCTGCACTTCACTCATAAACCTATTTCAAACTTTCCCAAACATAAAATGCCTCAAACCCCAAAAAATCGACTCAAAAACGTACACGAAAACGTAGTGAAAATTCATAAAAATGAACTACATGAATCGCTTTGAAAACTAAACATATCCCTACGAGTTTACAACCTCCAAGCAGTTCCAATATATTTTCAAAATAAAGACTTCATTTTCTATACGTTCTACTACCATAACATTCACATAGAAACTTAGTTTTCCATACATTTTCCATATCAATTATCCAAAAAACCATCATCAACAACAATATCTTCAAGCTAGTGTCTAATCAACCTAAAATAAGCTATCTGTGCACTGTCCAAGTCATATCTACCTAATATACCCAAAATACCTATACAATTGTCTCCACTAGTCAAAATCGCACCAATTGCACCAGTGCACTCCCACAGGTATCCTTCTTCAATCTGTGCGTTCATTGCGTGGAGGAACGTCATCCTCACCTTCCTCGAGTTGACCTACACCATAGAGACGCCTATGAGAATAAACTCAGTAAGTTCTACGTAAATGACGATGCATGAACATGTATATGCAATTTTTATGAATTCAGTCCATTCATTCCTTTTTAGTACGTGACAGTCATTGGTTATCGAAGCATATCACTCGGCAGATGGATAGGGAACATCAAGCGATTAGATAGCCCACACCATCTGAAAGGAGAAAAATCCACTTACCACTGAACGCCAGGTCTGAACCTCACCCCGATAACCACCATGCGTTGTGTACCTGATACTTTACTTTCATTTATTACATTTCATTTTTCATGAAATCAATGCGTAAATTCATTTTCATGTCATTTCTTAAAATGATGATTCATGGACAATTAAAATGCATAACGTAAGAATAAAGAACGTGAGTACCATCAAAACAACACATAAACACAACCTATAAAATGACTACACCTAGGCTACCCATCAAAAGCATATAAACATTCATTGCACCAAGCATCCTTAACAAACAGAAACCAACGTATGTTGTAGGCCTATCGGCCATGGTAAGTCACGAGAACTTACCTCGCGTCCTTAGCAAACCGTGCACCTCATTTTAAGCTTCGTTACCTAAGTCATTCCACAATTGGATCAATAAGGCTAAATCCAAATAAACCGTTCCAAAGGCCAAACGAAACTCTTAGCTAAGGGGAATTTTCTAAAACTTCAATCTATGTCATTCAGGCATTTCATCGAGCAATTCACGCTCACAAATTCTCTAAGCCTCCATTAATGGATTTTTTACACTTTTCCAACCACCAAATCTCAACAATAATCATTAATTCAACCTAACTATCACCAATAATCATTAATACTCCATCAATAGGCATTAATACGGTAAATCTATCGATTTCTAACATAAACCTACAATTTCAACAAAACCCTAATCAAACCCTAACCGTTTTAAGCCCCAAAAATAAAAACTAACCATCTATAATGCTAGAATCTTACCTAGAGTGTTGATTTAGAATGAAAACGGGAAGAGAATCACCGGAGTTTGGAAGCACGATCAGCCATGGAGGAAGAAATGGCAAAGGGAGAAATTGCAAGGGCTCTGGAGATTTCTTCATGAAGGGAGAGGAGAAAAACTGATAGAGGGGGAGAAAATGTTGAGTTTTTTTAAAATTTAACTGTGCAAATTACTATTTTGCCCTTTAGCTTAATATTCTACTATTTCGTTATTTAACTATCGATTTGGTTTCTCTAAATTTTCTTATTTCGCCAAATATTCCAATTTGGTCATAGGGTTCTAACAAAACTTCTCGTTCGCAAAATGAGCTTAATTTACTATATTTATAAAAATACCCTTCTATAGCGAAAATTCAAAAACCCGTAAAACAAGGTGTTACATTCCATTCACCTAAAACAAAATTTTTTCTTCAAAATTTGATTATACAAAGAATTTTGGGTATTTAGTCATTATATCTTGTTGCCTCTCCCAGGTGGCTTCCTCTACATCGTGGTTTCACCACAAAATTTTTACCAGCAGAATCTCTTTATTGCGTAGCACTTTGATAGAGGACTCTAGAATCCTCACTGGCTTTTCCACATAATTTAGCGTCGGTTGTACCTCGATTTCCCTTGCTTCTACGACATGATATGGATCACGTACGCACTTTCTGAGCATGGATACGTGAAATACATTATGAATGCCCTCCATCGTTGTCGAAAGTTATAATCGGTACGCTATCTATCTGATCCTCTTTACAATAGGGAAGGGTCCCACATATCGAGGACTTAACTTACCTTTTCTCCTGAATCTCATAATTACATTGAACGGAGAAATTTTCAGAAATACTTCGTTTCCTTCGTTGAACTCCAATTCCCTACGTCTATTATCGGCGCAACTTTTCTGACGGCTTTGCGCTACCTCTATATACTGTCTGATAATGACGATCTTCTCTACAGTTTGCTACATAATATCAGGGCCAATTAAACTGGCTTCGCAAACTTTGTCCCAATATAACGGATAACTACATTTTCATCCATATAGAGCTTCATACGGAGCCATGCCGATTGTAGCTGAAAGATATTGTTGTACGAGAACTCGATCAGTGACAAATACTTACTCCATGAACCTTGAAATTCCAACATATAGGCTCTAAGTATATCCTCCAGAATTTGATTCATTCTTTCTGTCTGTCTGTGGTCTGAGGATGAAATGCTGTGCTAAAATTTAGCTGAGTTCCCATAGCTTTATGCAAACTTTTTCAAAATCTCGAAGTAAATCTCAGATCTCTATCAGAGACTATTGAAATAGGCACCCCATGTAGTCTAACAATTTCTTGGACATAAAGCTTGACGAGTTGATCCATGGAATATGTTGCCTTAACTGGTAGAAAGTGGGCAAACTTTGTCAAACGGTCTACTATAACCCAAATTCCATCGTTTCATCTAGTAGTTATGGGCAATCCTGCAATGAAGTCCATAGAGATCTGTTCCCATTTCCATTCAGGGATCGGCAGGGTTTGTAAAGTTCCTACCGGCCTTTAGTGCTCCTCTTTAACCTGTTGACAGACCAAACAGGTTTCCATGTACCTAGCAACTTCTCTTTTCATATTCGGCCACCAAAAGTGCTGTTTTAAATCCTATACATCTTTGTACTTCTTGATGCACAGAGTATGCCGAGGAGTGCACTTCCGTAAGAATTTCCTTCTTTAACTCCTCATCATCAGGCATGTACCATTTATGCCTAAATTTTAATACACCATCTTCCGACAGATTGAAATCGGACGAGTCCTCGGATGTCATGCTCAATCGGTACCTTTTACACTCTGGGTCTTTCTGTTGAGCTTCTCAAATTTGTCCAATATTGTCGACCTTAGTGAAATATTCGTAAGTATAGTGGACAATTCAGCAACTATCTCCATATCAAGCTTTATAATTTTCGATCTCAGCATCACAGACATTGTTGCAAGTGAAGGGTGACTCGTTGTAGGCATTCTACTTAAAGCATCCGCAACCTTATTTGCCTTTCCAGGGTGGTATTTGATCTCGAACTCGTAGTCCTTGAAAAATTCTAACCACCTTCGTTGCCGCATATTCAACTCCTTCTGCGTAAACAAGTATTTCAAGCTCCCGTGATCCGAAAACACTTCGCATTGTTGTCCATACAAATAATGTCTCCATATCTTTAATACGAAGACAATTGCTACTAGTTCCAGATCGTGAGTTGGATAATTATGTTCATATGGCTTTAACTGTCGAGAGGCGTATGCAATAACTCTTCCCTCTTGCATCAGTACACATCCAAGTCCAATTTTTGATGCATCACAGTAGATACTGAACTTATCACCCTCAACTAGCAGCATTAACACTAGAGCTGTAGTTAATTTTGTTTTAGCTCCTAAAAACTCTTATCGCAAGCAGCCGACCTGTAACGCCCGAATTTTTGTTGGGTTTTTCGCTATATAAGGGTATTTTCATAAATATAGTAAATTAAGCCCATTTTGTGAACGGAAAGTCTCGTTAGAATCCTAGGAATAAATTGTAATATTTTGAGGAATAAGAAAATTTCGGAGAAACCAAATCGATAGACGAAATAATGAATTAAACAAAGAGTTGAGGAAAGGGCAAACTTGTAATTTACTAAGTTAAAATTTATTTAAAATCAAAATACCCCCCCCCTCTCTCTCAGTTTTCTCCAAACCCGATTCTTCTCCCTCCTTGGTAAAAATTTCTTCCTCCCCTGCGATTTCTAAAACGAGCGATCAACGCTCTAAAACTCCGGCGATTTCTTCCATTTTTCTTCCCCTATCGACACTCTAGGTAAGCTCTAAGCATTAGGCATGTTTTGTTTTAGTTTTTAAGGTTGTTATTCGTTAGGGTTTAGATTAGGTTTTTTTAAAATTATAGGGTTATGTTTAATATCGATAGTTTTGGTGTACTAATGATGCATTTATGATTGTAGTTGGTAGATTGAATGAATTAATGGTTGTTGGTTGAAAGTTTGGGTTAATTTTGGTGGTTGGAGGTTGAAGAAAAGTCATAAATGGAGTTTAGTACATTGTGAGCACGAATTGCTTGATAGAATGCCCGTAAAAAGTAAATTAGAGTTTTAAAAAAATTTGCTTTAGTTAGGAGCCTCGTTTAGTTAGGGAAATCGTTGGGTGTAATTCGAGGATTAGCTATGGCATGTTAAAGTAAACGTTATGGGTGACGTATGGACATTTGAATCGTTGAAAACGGATGTCGAATTAGAGAGGAATTAGTGAATGAATGTGTGCACGTGAAGTGTTCGATAAATTGCCTAAATGAATGGTTGAATAGATTTGGATAAGAGTTATGTTGGAATTGAGCTCCGAAGTAGTTACGAACTTGAGTTTTAGTTATGGACGTGTGGAGTGATTAGGTTACGTTAATGTAGTAGGTTAAGGGTTAAGGAAAATGGACGTTAATATTGATGCTGATGTTTATGTTGATAGCTTACTCAGTTGCAAGGCCAAGCGAGCGAACCGATTAAATTGCTAAGGACGCCAGGTAAGTAGTGTATGCATGTGTGTTGCCTTTTTGGCATACATCATAGAACGTTAGGTTGTGTTGCATGCTTTATGTATGTTTATTTTATACATCATGTTTTAGAAAATATACGAAAATGTTTTGAGCATGTGTTTTCACGAGTAGAACGTAGAAATTACAACCAGGTAAATGTGTGGTGTCTGGAGGAAGTGGTTCACCCTTCAGATGTAGATGTGGAACGTCCAAAAAATGTGGTGTCTGGAGGAAGTGGTTCACCCTTCAGATGTAGATGTGGAACGTCTAAAAAATGTGTGGTGTCTAGAGAAAGTGGTTCACCCTTCAGATGTAGATGTGGAATGTCTAGGGGTGGAGAAATTAATCCGCTCTCCACTTGGTAAAGGATTTCATGTATGTATGTTCGAAACGATAAAAATGATAGAAACTTAAACGAAACGTTTATGTACGGTAGAATAGTAGAAACTGCATTATGCTAAGTTGAATGTTTTAAATTCATATGCGATGTTTACTTGTCTTGTTACTCTAATTTTTCCACAATCGCTCAACCATTGCAATTTGTATGACTGTAGGTGTCGCTTGGTTTTTAAATTGAACTTTTGGACCAATAACGTACTACCCACGTTTGTGCAACTTTCGCTATCGATGAGATCATGCTACATACCTTGTTGTTGACATGACACCTAGTATGAAAGATGTTTTCCCTTTGGGCTTTGTCGTCGTCCTCCTTAATTTGTACAATTAAGGCTTTCCTTGTGACTAATGAATCTCCTTTGACAGGCTCCTCCACGTCTACATCACTACAATATTTGAGTGATAGCATCTCGTTATTGCTTGAACTTACACTTTCTATATCGTCATTCTCTAAGAAGATCATTGCACGCTTATTGGGACAATTTGATGGATATGCCCAATTCCTTGGCATAAAAAACACTTGACTTCTCTAGTCTGAGTTAGTGTTGGAACCTCGCTCTTTCCTTTCAGTGGGTTGAAGTTATTAGCCGCGATTTTCCCTTTGTGGTCCTCCCTTGGGCTTTGCTTCTCTCCTTTCCAATTTGGTTTCCACAAACTATTTGATGCCGTGTTTACCTTTGCACTTTTCTTGGCCTTTAGTTGTCGTTCGATTTTGATCGCCTTGTGTAGTAATTCCTCCATGTCCAAATAGTGTTGCAAATTTACTATGTCAGCAATCTCTCGATTAAGTATTCCCATAAACCTTACCATCGTGGCTTCTCCATCCTCGTTAACAGTCGGATTTTATCATGGCCATCTCCATTTCTTTATAATACTCCTCCACACTTTTATATCCTTGAGTAAAGCCTTGATGTTTTCGACATAAATCCTTATAATAATTTCACACTTTTCCATGTGCGGATTAGGCTTTCTCCATTTTGTCTTCGAATTTTAACTAGTTGATCCCACCAGATGCTGGCATAATCGATGAACTCCATTATGACCAACCTGCACTTTTTTTCTTCTGTGTAGTTTCGATACACGAGTAAAGAATCGACTTTTTTTTCTCATTCCAAATAGGCTTCAGGATCACTTTTCCCTTAGAAGGCTGGGATGTTGATCTTGATGTCGCTAAGATCTCCATCCTCTCGATCGTTCCTATCGTATCTTTCCTTTTGGTTTAGTTTTTCATCGTGGTCATAGTAGTCATCAAACTTTCGTCCATGAGGATTTGTAGGTGACGGTATCGCCAAATGTTCCATCCTTCGATTAAGAGCCTCGTATTGATCATGTATGGCCCTCATGAACATCCTTATATCAATCTCATTTTCCTCTCCGGTCATGATTTTGAATTTTTTTTTTAAATAACGCAAAAGGTTAAATGCAAAATTTTAATTTGCGAAAATCTAAATGACTGAATTGAAATGCAGAAATTTAATTGATTGAATTAAAATGTAGAAATTTAAATGACTGAATTGAAATGTGAAAATTCAAATAACTGAATTGAAATGCAGAAATTTAAATGGACCTCTCCTCTCCCTCCGTGTTTACACTCGTTCAATGTCACTCCACTCGTGTTTCGCTCAAAATTTTGGCTTTTATAAGATATTCTCGCACTCTTGGCTTTTTACCATTCAATCTCTTCTTTAGGTTCTTAAAGTTAGAACCCAATCAAGATGCAAGGTGAAAATTGCAAACTTTCAAATTGAAAATCTAACATTCGAGAATAGATTAAAGTAAAAAAGAATCAAAAGGTTTTGTGGAGAACAGACAAAAAAAAAATAACGAGAACGATAAAGATAGCTTCTTTGAATCGAAGAATCTTCGCTCTGATACCAAATGATGCGAAACCTAAGATATTAGAGATCTTGGACCCAACACGCAATGTGGAATTCAAAGGGAGTAATGCCTTTATTGATTCGAAAGAACATGAAGAAGAAACTTGATCCCAATCGAAAGTTAATGATGGAACCGAAGTTATTAGAAAAGTAGCTAGACCCAAACCAAACTCGTTAGTTGAACATAAACTATCAAGTTCGATCTTTTCAAGAATACACTTGAAGAAGATCAAGTTCTAATCCAAGAACTTAAGAAGAGAATTATAAGACTCTCACCTCAAAGCAAAAGCTTCGTCAAAAAATCAATTAATTCAAAAAGTCTCCAAAATCTATTACAAGTTTTCCTTAAATAGGCAAAGGTATAAATTGAATAAGGTAATTGTAACGCCTAGATTTTTGAGTTTTTGGGATTTCTGATTTTTAGTGTATTATTCATAAAAATAGTATATTGAGCCCGTTTTACGAACAAGAAGTTTTTTTAGAACCCTAGGAGTAAGTTGGAATATTTGGAGGAATAAGTAAATTTCGTAGAAGCCAAATCGACGGGTTAAATAAAGAAATAACTAGTAAATTGAGGGGAGGGGCAAAATTGAAAATTAGAGTTAATAGTTTTAATACAAAATTCAAAAACCCTTTTCCCCTTATCCTTTCCATGGTTTCTCCAGAGAGAACTTTTCCCCTCTGTGTTTTCTCATTTCCACGGCCGCGTTCTCTTTGGCCAATGATCATCCCTCAAATTCTGGCGATTCTTCCTCTGTTTCTCTTCCCCAATCAACGCTCTAGGTAAGGATCTAATATTCTACGAGTTTAGTTTGGTTTAAGGTTTGATTACAATTAGTGTTTATTCGATTTAAGGTTGAGAAATTCTAGGTTTATGTTAGAAATTGTTAGGTTTGTCATATTAATGTCTATTGATGATGTATTTATGATTATAATTGGTAGTTAGGGTGAATTAATGGTTGTTGTTTTGATTTTTGGTGGTTGAGATGTTGAAAAAGCCATTAATTGAGGTTGTAAAGATTGTGAACACGAATTGCTCGATAGAATGCCCGAAAGAAGTAAATTAGAATTTTAGAAAAATTGCTTTAGCTAGGAGTTTCGTTAGGTTTTAGAAACGGTTTATATAAAGTCGATTCTAATGAAGTATTGTGAAATGTCTTAGGTAACCCAAGCTTAAGAACGATGCTCGGCTTTCTAAGGATGCCAGGTAAGTGATTGTTAGGTTTTCGGCCCTTAAGGCCCTACGTCATATCTATGCTAGGATATAAGTATGATGATGATGTTTAATAATCATAGAGTTCTTGGTGAGTCAGGTAGCCTAAGATAGAACGTTAGCTATTAGTTAAGTGTTTTGTTCGCCTACGGGCTATAGATGTTTAAGAAACGTTTAAGAACTATTTTTGATGAATGTTGTACGTGTAATTCCCTCATGCATCATGTTTTCCCAAAAAGAGCATACGAAATGTTTTATGAGCATGTTTTCATGAAAAGTGAAGTAAAGAACAAAAACGAAATAAGGATCTCACGCGATATGTTAAGTGTTCTCACAGGGCAAGTCATGGTTTTCACAAGGCAAGCCATGGTTCTCACGGGGCAAGTATGTGGTCTACTGAGTAGATAATTGTGTTAACGTTAAAGAAATGAAATAAAACGATCATGTTTTACGAAAGCCATGCATTTATGTAAATGTTATATTTAGTGCACTCTTTACTAAGCATTAGGCTTACTGTTTAAATCGTATGATGTAGGTGACGTGATCGAAGGTGAGAAACTGCCTCTTGATGAAAGGATGTGGTGGTCGATGGATCGTGCTCGTGGTGACGGGATGTAATTTGGCATGGCTTACCAACCCGTGGGTGTGCTCCGAGCTATTTTTGGTAAACGTAGGTGTGTATGATGGATATAGGATTTACTGGATGTGATTTTGATTATATAGTGAATTGGCCTGGAGATACATTGTTTTGGATAGTTTCTTTGTGAATGGGTTCGCTTTTAGAGCGTTTTTGTAGGTGTTCCGTTGTGTTTTGATATGGATGGAATGTTTGAGATATTGAGTCGGATTTGTGGAATTAGGAATGACAAATTGTGGATTAATGTGTGGTTTATTAGGTGGAGATAGATGGATAAATTGAGGTATTTATATTGATGCATTTCTGGTGAAAAAGTGGAGAAAATGGCAAGTGAATGGAGAAGAGAAGGAAGAAGGCGCACTGGGCGCGCAGCCTGTGCGGGCAGGGCGACAAAGAAGGTGAGCAGGGCGCGCGACAGGCGCGCTGCCCTGCTCAGCTAATCGATAGGCTCCCATATGGGCAATCGATCAGCGAAATAGTTAATTTTAGGCAAAAATCCAGAAGGTTCATCGATTGTAACGCCCCGAATTAATAAACCCGGTTCGCTACACACACTCACTAAACTTCACTTAAAATTTAAAACTTTGTCTGTGGATACATCGTTTAATCCAACAAAACTTGCAACGGAAAACATTCATGTAAAACAGAGACATTTCATAAACAGGCTAGAAGAATCTTTCAATTTAAATAAAATAGTAAAGAGAAAACGTTCGAAACTTCTCTGTGACATTTACAGCCAGTTCGACGCTACTGGGCGATCTAGCATCCACAGAGTCTGTCATTCCCAACCTTGGACAATTTACTTGTCTACGGCTCTGGACGATGGACTCTGGACAAGCGACTTTGGACAATGCAACTCTGAACGATGTACACTGTACGACATCGCCTTGGACGACTTTGGACGACTGTATTCGCTAGCAGAGTGGACAACAACCTTATCTTAGGATTACTTAATGACTTTGGACGACTGTTCCTCATCGTCCACAGCTACATAGATTTTTTGCCTATGGATTATCGTCCACAGACTTACATAGTTCTATCGTCCACGGAACACGTGACTTTATCGTCCATGGTCCACGTGACTTTCTTGTCCACGGGGTTACATAAACTCATCGTCCACGGAACACGTGACTTTGTCGTCCACTGTAACACCCGAAATTTTCCTAAAGCGTATGCAAACCTAGTTGGAATATCAGTGCTAGAATATCAGTGGATCCAGCCAAGATTCAATCAATTAATGTTTGGCCTCAACAGACGAATGTCAGCGAGATTCAAAATTTTTTGGGGTTTGCTGGCTATTACAGGAAATTCATTGAAGGATTTTCTAAGATAGCTGCACCTTTGACGCGGTTGACTAGAAAGGATGTAAAGTACGAGTGGTCGGAAGAGTGTGACCTAAGCTTTCAGACGTTGAAGCAGAAATTGACTACAGCTCCGATTCTGACGTTGCCTGTAGCCGAGGAGAAGTTCTGTATTTGCTGTGATACCTCTCGGATTGGGTTGGGTTACGTGCTTATGCAGAATGATAAGGTGATAGCCTATGCTTTTAGGCAGTTAAAGTCCTATGAGAAGAATTATCCGACCCATGATCTGGAGTTAGCTGCTGTGGTGTTTGCTTTGAAGATCTAGAGGCATTACTTATATGGTCAGCAATGCGAGGTATATTCAGATCATAAAAGTCTGAAGTATATCTTCACTCAAAAAGAGTTGAATATGAGGCAACGACGGTGGTTAGAGTTAGTGAAGGACTATGATATGGAGATTAAATACCACCCTGGTAAGGCCAATGTGATGGCTAATGCATTAAGCCGTGTATCGACTTCAGGTTCAGCTTTGGAGGCTGGTATGTCTGTGGCCTTGAGATCTGAGGTTCAGAGGTTTGATTTGGAGTTGGTTTCAAATTTGACAGCTGTGCTATCAGACTTATCTTTGAAGCCTACAATTTTGGAAAAGATTCGTGAAGCTCAGCAAGAAGATTCGGAGTGCAATAAATTTAAGCTGAGTATGGTGTCTGATGATCAGACTGAGTTCAGTTACTCAGATGATGGTATTATGAAGTTTCGAAATAGATGGTATGTTCCAAGCAATGAGTAGCTACGGAAGGAGATCTTAACTGAAGCTCATTCGTCGAGGTTTTCTGTTCACCCTGGCAGTACGAAGATGTACAGGGACCTCAAACAGCATTATTGGTGGCCCGGTATGAAGAAGTCAGTGGCTGAGTTTGTAGAAACATGCTTGGTTTGTCAGCAGGTAAAGGCAGAACATCAGGGACATGCTGGAAAGTTACAGCCATTATCAGTTCTAGAGTGGAAGTGGGACCAGATTTCAATGGATTTCGTTGTTGGATTGCCGAGGACGACGAAAGGTTTTGATAGCATATGGGTGATTGTAGATCGTTTAACTAAATCAGCCCATTTTCTACCGGTGAGAATGACGTATAGTATGGATCAGTTTGCTGAGCTGTACATTAAGGAGATTTTGAGGTTACATTGGGTACCGATTTCAATTGTATCCGACAGGGACCCGAGGTTCACATCAAAGTTTTGGAAGAGTCTGCATAAGGCGATGGGACTCGGTTGAACTTCAGTACTGCTTTTCATCCTCAGACGGACAGACAATCTGAGCATACTATTCAGATTGTTGAGGATATCTTCCGAGCTTGTGTGCTGGAGTTTCAGGGTTCCTGGAGTAGGTATCTACCTTTGGTAGAGTTGTCATATAACAATATTTATCTGGATACTATTGGAATGGCTCCATACGAGGCTCTCTACGGAAGAAAATGCAGATCGCCTCTTTATTGGGACGAAGTTGGAGAATCCAGTTTGATTGGCCCCGAGATTTTACAGCAAACTACGGATAAGATCAAATTCATTTGGTAACGCATTCTGACAGCTCCGAGCAGACAGAAGAGCTATGCCGATGGAAGAAGACGGGAGCTAGAATTTGAAGTTGGAGATGAGATTTTTCTGAAGATCTCACCGTTCAAGGGAGTAATGAGGTTCGGGAAGCGGGGTAAGTTGACTCCGAGGTATGTTGGACCGTTCCCAATTACAAAAAGAGTAGGGAAGATAGCTTATCAGTTGGAGCTGCCAACTTCGATGGAAGGGGTGCATAACGTTTTCCACGTCTCGATGCTACGAAAATGTCTAAGGGATCCATCGCACGTAGTATTGCAGCAGGAGATTAATGTACAGCCTATGTTGTCCTATGAGGAGAAACTAGTGGAGATTTTGATTATGCAGTGAATAAGTTGCGCAACAAGGATATTCCACTGGTAAAGGTGCTGTGGCGTAACCACAACGTCGAGTAGGCGACGTGAGAGCGACAGCAAGACATGATGGAGCGCTACTCTAAGCTCTTCAGGTTCGTAAATTTTGAGGACAAAATTTTTTTGTAAGGAGGGTGGATTGTAACACCTGGAATTTTCCTAAAGAGTATGCAAACCTAGTTGGAGTATGTAAGAGAGTTTAACGTTCATTCTAGGGTTATGTTAATTAGAGTAAAAAGAATTGGAAGAGTGGTTGGATGGAAACCCTAAGGTATTTTGGTTAGAATGTTGTTAGGTTGTAAGGTTTTATAAAATAAAATTAAGTTATGAGAAATTGAATGGAAGAAGTGGTTTTAAGGAGTAATCACGTTCAATTAATGGAAAGAAAAGAGGGAGAGATAAGTTCACAAAAAAACTAAAACTTGGAAAAGTTAAATGGAGTATGTTGAAAAGTCAAAGGATTCAAAGGAATATAAGAACCAATGAAAACAATTGTGGTGACTTTTGTAGATGGTCTTCACGTTGGAGATTAATAACAAAGGGAGGGAGAGAGAATTTTATAAAATTAGAAAAGTGTGGTGAAAAATAAAAAGTAAAAAGAAGAAAACAATTTATGGTTTTATAAATTGGTAAAGTGGGAGGTTGAAAGTCAAAATACCCTTCTTCCTCCTCTTCCCCTCCATGATTTTTGCAGCAGCCATTTGAGGGTTTCTCTTCTCATTTTCTTCAAGTTCTTGCATGGTTTTAAGGTAAGGTTTGGTTGGGTTTTGTAGGAAATACATTTAGGTGTTGGTTTTTAGTGTCTTTAGGGTGGTTTTGTTGATTTTGGTTAGGGTTTGGAAAACCCTAACCATGAATTCCGAAAATTGGATTCCCTTTGATGGTTTTCTTCCTAATTGTTAGTTTAAACCCTTAATGATGTTAGTTTAGGTGATTTTTAGAGATATATTGAAGTTATGGTGAAAGATTGTGAAAAATCGGTTTTGTACACTTAATGTACCGGTTCTATTTTTGCATTTCCGACTTGGCTAATGTATTTGGTTGGCTAATTTAAGATTTTCAATGGAAAGTAGAAGTGTAGAGGTTTACGGAATGGGGTGGCACGTCAAAATCTGTTAAAAAATGAATAAGTTATGGCCGTTTGAAGTTGGACGTTAAAATTTGTAGTAAAAATCGAGTTTAGGGCTTTGAGGGTGAATTTGTTTTAAGTGTTGTTTAGTTTTAGTTAGAATATCCTTTAGAGTTTATTAGTAGCTTACTAAGTTAAGTTTTCTTTATTTTAGGTCATCGAGCTAGCGAAGTGATTTGACGAATTAAGCAATTGAAAGTCGAGCAATCAGGTAAGTAGTGATTTGGATTCGTTTCGCATTCGAGCCTACACCATAGAACGGTAGGGTAACGGTTAATTGTTTTGCGTTGTGTTGTGTTGCATATTTGTTGACATGCATCATGGTTTTCAATTAAGCAAAATACGAGTTTTATTGCATGGTTTGATTGTGAGCGTGAAACGTAATCAGATAAAGTGAACGGCAAAAATTATTCTTGATTAGAGTGACTTATCAGGAACAAGTGCTGGTGTGTAGCACCCTGAGGGGATCTCTATGAGAGATGACCGGCTAAAACACTTAGTCTTGATTAGAGTTACCTTGTCGGGAATAAGTGCTGGAGCGTAGCACTCCGAGGGGACCTCTATGAAGGATAACCGGCTAAAATACGTAATGATGGTTCTGGGAATGGCCGTCCTGTACGATTATAGGATGTGAGCTTACCCGATCCACAAGGCTTATGAAATGATTAAAGCAACGAATGACAAATGAGCATAACTGAGTGTTAGAAATCGCATGTGATAGGATTGGTTGCATTGTGTTTTTATAGCATTCGTTATTCCCTACTTACTAAGCGTTTGGCTTATGTTTTGTGTTATATGGTGTAGGTGACGATATATACCCAGGTGAGATAGACGAGACAGCCTAGGACTAGGCAGCAATCGGTGGTGTATGGAGCATGCCAGCGCGGGCACTTGTCGGGGCGTCACGACCACGTTCTTCAGGTAGTTTGGTGGAGAGTTGTAATATTTTGTCTTGAAAATATTTTCCTAGCTATTTTAGGATGGTTGTGAGTTTGGTTGTTTTTGTTGGATAGTTGGTCTGTACATGCGTGGAATCTGAAACTATTTGATTTCTGGTTTTGATTTCTGCTTTAGGTTTTGGAAATTTTAGGCGTTATGCTGCTCGTTTTGGTTTTAAAATAAATAACATCGGGTTCACGTTCTTTATTTTTTTTGTTATCCGTTTTAAGTTGATTTTCCGGGATTTTTACGTATCAAGGAGTCGGAAGTGTCGGAAATGTGTAGGGGTAAGTTTTGGGTGTTTTGGAGGGGTGTGGTTTGAAGGAAAATTAAAAAAAAAATAAAAAATGGGCATTTTGGCCGAAGAAACCCGAGAGGGTGCCGATCAGTCGGCGTTGGGCGCCGATCGATCGGCCACGGGCGCGCAAAGGGGCGCGCGGCGCCCAGTGCACGGCGCCCAGCACACACCAATTTTTTTATATTTTTTATTTTGTGTTTTTTTCTATTTCCAAAATATTTTAACCCGACATTTCCGACATATTTTAAACGTATTTTACACATGTTTTCCAATATTTTTTGAGGGTTCGAAAAACCCAAAAACCGAGTCAAATAATTTACGAAAATTATTTTAAAAGTCGTTTTAAACACGGTTTGAGTTAGCAAAGTAGCGCACTGAGCCGGGGTGGGTTCAAGGGCGTCACATCCACGATCCACGTGACTTTCTCGTCCACGGAGTTACACAAACTCATCGTCAACGGACCAACGTCCATAGACTTACTTAAATTTGTCGTTCACGGACCACGTGACTCTATCACCCACGGATCACGTGACTTTATAAACTTGGACGACTACTGTGAACGGTATCACTTCAGACAACTTGTCCACAGAGTAGACAACTATTTACACCTTCGACCTTGGACGATATGCTCGTCCACGACTTTGGACGACTATTTTCGCCTCCAGTCTGGACGATTATCTCTATGATAGAAACATGACTTAACCGATTAAACACTAAACGATGGACAATTCTAACTACAGGAGAACATATAAAAATTTGACAGCAACCATTCAAAACAACGTAAATCCTTAACTTACTAAAAATCCAGAAGGAAAACTCCAGTTAAAACCAATCCTGTTTTATCGTTAGAATAATTTCAGAAACGTATAAAAATATTAAAACTAATACTGGTTTAAAATTCTCAGCACACATTAGCTAAACATTTGTCCACTAAGCTCCACACATGTAACGCTCCCGAACCTGCCCCGGCTCGGTGCGTTGCTTTGCTAAGCTATCCCGCGTTTAAAACGATATTTAAACTAATTTTTGATAAATTTTTTACTCAATTTTCGGGTTTCTCGAACCCTCGAAAAAGGTTGAAAAACGTACCCAAAATACGTTTAAAATATGTAAGAAAATATCGGGTTAAAACATAGTAGAAATAGGAAATTAAAAAAAATATTTTTTAAAAAATGGTGCTAGGCGCGTGCTGGGGCGCCGCGCGCGCACCGTGCGCTCCTTGGCCGATCGATCTGTGCCCAGCGCCCGATCGATCAGGCCTCCTCGGGTCACTTCGGCCAAAAACGCCATTTTTTGACTTTTTCCATTTTTCTTCAATTTTCATAGAACTAAACACCTCCAAATCACCTGAAAATTTAACCACACATTTCTGACACTCTCGACTCCGTGCCCTTTAAAAATCTCGGAAAATCGACTTAAAACGATTAATAAAAAAATAGAGAAAGTAAACCCGACGTTGTTTATTTTAAAACCAAAACAAGCGGCATAACGCCTATAATTTCCAAAACCCAAAAACCTGTAAATATATATATAAAACATCTAACCCAAGTTCACAATTGTGCCAAAACCGTAAATATTTACACAAAATCAAATTTAACAAAACCACCACAAAATATCAAACACAAACCACACATCCCGAAGACCATGGTCGAGACGCCCCGACAAGTGCCTGCACCGGCGTGCCTCGTAAATCACTGACTGCCCCTACTTCTGGGCACCATCATCTAGCTCACCTCTACTCCCTCAGTTGCTCTGGTTTCATTTGCATTTCGTTGCTCATTGCTCATTCACAGAACGGAACTCATCACAAGTGCTAAACTGCAACGCTAGTAGTCCCTCGCAGGTACCACCTTAACGCGACTGGGAAACTCTACTAGAGTTCCTCGCAGGTGTTACCCTAACGCGACTAGGTGACTCAACTCTACGAGTCCCTCGCAGGTACCACCTTAACGCGACTGGGAAACTCTATTAGAGTTCCTCACAGGTGTTACCCTAACGCGACTGAGTGACTCAACTCTACGAGTCCTTCGCAGGTACCACCTTAATGTGACTGAGAAACTCTACTAGAGTTCCTCACAGGTGTTACCCTAACGCTATTGGGTGACTCCAAACACAACCATATTACGTTTCAACTCACACCACCCCTTACGTTGCAAGCTCACCATTCAAAACTATGCTTCAAAACACGTTCGTTCTGTAGTTTGAAAACAATGATGCGTGTCACATACAAAGTACAACACAAGACAAAAATAAAACAATCAAGCAAACAATTCCCTACCGTTCCATGGTGTAGGCCCGAAGGAAAAACACAAGCGATCCACTACTTACCTGGCTGCTCGGTTCGTAATTGCTCACTTCGTCCGATTAAATTATCCATTCGATAACCTAGCAAATAAGGAAACATCTCTTAGAAGGCCACTAATAAATTCACAAAGAGTTTTCTAACCAAAACTAACCAATAAATCAACCTAACTCACAACAAAACTCTAAAACCCGATTTTTCCCTCATTTCGTTGTCCGAACTTCAATCGGTCATAACTCCTTCGTTTTTCATCGGATTTAGACGTGCCACCCCATTCCGTAAACCTCTACACGTCTATAATCCAATAAAACCATCAAATTTGGCAACCAAACAACTTGGCAAGACCGAAAACACCAAAACAGAATCCGGCATCATTGACTCCACAAACCGGTTTTTCACCAACCTTCACCCACTCTTTAATCTAACCCTAAAAACAACCTAAATCATCCTATCTAAGGTTTAAACAACCAAATTACAAGAAAACACAAACATGAAAAGGAATTTTCAGACTTCATTTTAGGGTTTCCCAAAACCCCAATAAACACTACTAAAAACATCAAAAACTACCAAAGGATTGCATAGGTTGAAAAACCCCACTAAAAGCTCACCTCAATCTTGGAGAAAATTGAAGAATGGAGAAAGGAGATACTCATCCATGGCTGCCACGAAATGGAGAAGAAGGAGGAGACAAAATGTTGATTTTTCACCCTTTTACTTTACCCTTTTTAAAACCTAACTTTCACCTTTTACCAATTAACCACCAACTTTACTAAATTCCAAAACTCCACACCACCACTCACCTCCCCCACCCTCACGTGAAAGACTTTCTCTTTCTCTCCTTTTTGTTATTTATTTTCCCCTTTTTGTTATTTATTTTCCCCCCATTCTTTATTTCTTTTCTATTGGCCCACCTTTCCTTAGACTTTTCAACCCTTCATTCTTTGCTTAGCTTTCCAACACATTGTTTTTTCTTATTTTCATGCATGCCAACGTGGAGGTTATCCTATCTTCACTTTTCTTTCATTTATTAAATTCACTTCCAGTAAATTAAATCACAATAATCACTAACCACTCCAACTTTAGGGTTTTCTCTCATATCCCTCTATAAATTACACTTTCATTTCTTTTTAATACTTATATGATGAATAACCCTAAAATGAACATTAACCTCCCATCAAACATCTAGTCTAAGAGCTACGTATGCTAAGGGAAAATTCTTGGGTGTTACAACACATACTACCATTGGTTAAATCGCCTCATCAGGGCACCAGATCGTGGCAATGGATGCACTCCTCCAACTGTGCCTATTCCTCAGTATACTCAGGGAATTCACCTGTAGTCACCTCAGCACCTACATCACAAAACTCATCTATTAGCCTAATGCTAAATAAGTAGAGCAATAATGAAATGAAATTGCTGAAACATAAATCCTATTCATGCTGTTTTTACTCTCATAGTTCATGTTGTATTTATATTCATTCTTTGTTGATTCCCCTTATCGATGGGAAACAGATCAATTTTCCCAAAGTATACATCCTCTAACTCGATTAAGGGGCGAATTAGTTCCCTTAATAGCTGAACTTAATCCCCCTGTTCGATGGGAAGCCGATCATTTTTTCCCAAAGTATGTATCCTCTAACTCGATTAAGGGGCAGATTAATTCCCTTAATAGCTAATATGATTCAATCTGTTCATGTCTCACCATGCCACTATATCAGTAAATTCATTTTCATGTTCTTTCAAAAACATGATACATGCAAAACTGGTTGAAATCATGCAAAACATGCATACACCCTACTGTTTTGTGATGTAGGCCCGAAAGCACACGCATACTCTACTTACCTAGCTTCCTGGAAATGCTTAGTTGCAAGCTACTTTGGGAATTTGCTCGAACCTAAAGCCATAGACAGAGTATCAATTAGATCTTCACTAAATCTCATTCTAAACTATCCAGAAGTCTAAGGAAGCTAGTTGGGAGCTCTGTTCTTCGAGCATTCCCGATTCCTCGTAAAACCCGAACTCAACTCTCACTCACAACATTCTCAAAACACGCATCTACAATCCCCTCTATCATCTATAGTGACTAATACAGCAAAAACTCACCTAGGTTGAAGAAATTAAGAAGGGGAATCGCCAAGAGAACCTGCCGAGCTGAGCACCAAAAAGGAAAGAAATAATGTGGCGGCTAAACCCTCCATTAAACCCTTCATTTATATCACAAGCTTTACAAATTACACATTTTCCCTTGCCTAACCAACTTTAACCTATTTAAGCAACCAATCAAATTTGCTTAATTCCATAAAAATAAAAGTCACAAAATATTGCTATTAAAGTCAAGGCCGACAATTACTGGTTGCTACATCGATCGATCGGCACTCATGGCTAATCGATCGGCCAACAGTGTGCGATCTGGCAAAAAACAAGAGTGATCGCTGATCGATCTGCCTGGTAGCTGATTGATCGGCCTTCGTAGGGCGCTGGGTGCACAGAGTATGCGCCAGGCATGGCAAGGCACGGGTGGTTGGTTGGCGCGGCATAGGCGCGCTGGGCACGCACCGTAGCCACGCGGTGCGCTCGGCATGGTCGCGCAGGGTGCGTGCCATGGCCTCGCAGTGCGTGTGTGGTTGTTTGGCGCGGTGTGCGCACGGTGGTTTGGCGCGGCACACGCGCATTGTGGCCGCGTGATGCACGCATGTTGTTTGGTGTGGTGCGCGCGCGGTGGTCTAGCGCGGCGCGTGCGCCACGGGGGACAATGCGTGCGGCGCACCCGCAGTTGGCGAGCACGGTGCGCACGATGATTGGGCGCGCCGAAGGATGGGCACGCCCCATGCCTTAGCCCCTCATGTCTTTTTCGGTCCCAAGTTTAATATGATGTTTTTCGACTATAAATTAGTAGTTTTACTTACGTTTTAATTTAGACCCTAAAGGTTGATAGAGGTAGATCGATTGTCTAAGTTCGTTATTGAATGTATTAGGAGAAAAATGAAAAAAATTTACGTGAATGGACGAGAGTTAAGTAAATGTAAGTCACAGCTAGGCCGTGGCGTCCCTGACAGGTTCGAGGTCATCATAGTAATAACATATTTAGAACTAAGAAAATATCCTAATTAGACAATAGGAAAGTTTCTAAAAACAAGAAAAAGAAAATTGTGATTTGGAAAGTGGTGCAAGTAAATGGTGACCGCGAAAATTCAGTTTAAGTAACGTGAGTCCCGAGTTTCATTCAGATTGTGGGTCTAGCCCAATGATGTGGCACTTGTGAGAACTTTGAAGTGAAAAAACTTGGGCTAGAGTAGTGCCATATTGGGTGACCATGTGAGAAGTCTTTCTTTTTGAGACATCTCTTACGTTTTGGGTTTTGTTCTAGCCTTCTTTTCCAATCCTTGCTTCTTCATCAACACATAGTAATGTTATGGCTTGTTGCACATTTTGTGATTCTTCCTTTTCTTGGATGTCTTTGATTCAAATTTGTAGTCTTTTGTTTCTTTTCTTTGTTCTTGATCTTGACATTGGTCCTACTATGTTCATCAATAGATCTTGGGTCCCTATTGCTTCTTAATTGTCCTTGGTTACTCCTTTGACTACATCACATAGTCAAACCCAATCTCCGAGTTCAAAAAAGAACATTATGTATGCCACCGAAAATTTCCATTTGGTTGATGTGCTAGGCCCTTGCTTATCTCATTCCAGCTTCTTTTTACGTGAATAAGATAAGACCAAGTCTTACCAATTCCCATCGAGAAAGCCGCTTCAGAAAAGAAAGCGGAGCTGCTATGCTTGACTTAGACAGGGCTTTGATTGGATGTAGACAGATATATATATAGAAAGTGTGCAGTGAGGGCCCCAACACAAATCACGCCAGTCTTTACTTAACTCGACCCGAGCAATGCCCCCAAACAAAAGTCCTCTCAAACATGGCTTTTTCTTGGTTGGTTAAACCAACTCACTCAGTTTCATTTGTTTGAACAGAGATTTAGTTAGTGTTCCGTCCATCCGGGTTGAAAAGAAAGATAAAGAATTTGAAATAACAAACAAAATCATTGCTTAAATAACTTAGCGCATCAAAAAGAAGAGGGAGACCTATCTACTTCCCCCCTTGTAATCAATACCAACTATAGAATATTCAGGTACTCTTTCTCAAGCTTTCTGCTACTGCTAGTCTTTCCGAGTGTAAAGGCATATTTCTGTTTCAGTTGTAGATTCTGGAATCTCCCTCATTTCCATACGACTGGATTGGAATCTTCCTCAAACTGAAGGTTGGGTATGAAGAAGAAGAATTCATAGGCACTTGAAAGGCATTTCCCTCTCAGGCGGGTGAGCTAAACGTGAATGACGTAATTCATGAAAGAACGGTTATGGGACCTAGCTTTCTGTTAAGTTAAGATCTGTCTTCTTTCACCTTTTTCCCTAGAAAGAGTTCAACCACCCGGCCCCCCCCCCCCCCAAAAAACCCCTCTTCTATGAAAGAAATTCAATATTCTAAATCAAAAAAATATTCAAGAAATGGCCTTGAAAGCCACTAGAGCTTCTTCCCCGTGCATGCATGGTAACAATGATTAACACTTCCCATTCTTCCTTTCTAATCGATTGGGCCTCTCCAGGGTAGCAGTCTTTAGCAACCGTCCATGCAAGAGTAGCACTTGCGCCTATAGCAAAGGTTAAATGACCATCAGCGAATAAGGTAGTGATGCCTCTTGACAAGGATAAAGCTTTGTTTGTGCATTACTAAAGCAAAGAGGATCATGCCCTTTGCAATGCTTCGTGGATCTTATGAAGTTGCTTGTATCAAAACACAGTGAAAAGCGGGTCTCATTCACCTAACATATAGTGGAAAAGGCGTCATTGTGGGATGAAGAGGCGTTCGAAAAACGAATGAATTGAATGGAAATTTGTGTAGGAATCTAGGCATCCGCGGATGAGTGATCCACCCTTGCATCATCGGCTAAATCAAATCCACCGGATACGGAATGGCTTAACTTAAGTAGAACAAGTTTGGTGCCGCTCCTATCTCTAATCTAAAGGGCTGTCTAGTTTCTTCTTTGGCTAAAAAAAAACCAATCCTGTATTCAATAGCTATTGAATGACTTTGTCTTTCTCTAGGAGAATAAATGAAAGGTGGAATTCAAAATAAGATGAGCGTGAGCAGCGTATAGTCTTGCTACTGGCCGGGGATACTAAGGGGATGCTCTTGTGAACGCAGGGAAGTCTACTTGACTCTAGAAGTGCTACTAGTCGAAATCGACTTTGTAGGCAAAGAATTTGAAAATGACATCAGCAAGGTCAATCGAGACCACTAAATAGTTACGCGCAGTGTAACACCAGAGATTTTTTTTAAGAAAAAAATAAAATGATAGGTAATTGTTTAATAAATAATTGTTTTAAGTAATTTAAAAGAAAAGTTAATAAATTTGGTTAACCTAAATGGTTAATTAATTTGGGTTTGGGTATTTCCAGTGAAATTAAGCCGTGGGTTATAATTTAATAATGAGATTTAATGAAATTCGAAATGGTCAAAAATGAGAGAGTAAAACGGTAATTAGCTAGTTTAAATTAAAGAAATAGTTTTAGTTTTATAATAATTATTATTCTTATTATTGTTTTTATAAAAATAAAAACCAAAACGATAGAATGGCCGAAGCCATTCTGTCGTTCGGCGTCGAGCTCTGCGAGCGAAGAACAGGGGAGACGAGGGAGGCGACGATCGATGAACGCCGGCGATTTCTCGTCGTTTTCTGGCCAGACGACGGCGACGTTCGATTGCCGACCATCTTCGCGCACAAACTGAACGGTAAGCTCGATTTTTGGCCCTGTTTTTATTCAGTTTGTGGCCGAGGGTGACGAGCTCGATTGATCTTCGATCACCGGCCAATTTCGGTTACCTCCGGCGTGGGTTTGCCGACCCTTGGCTCGGCTTTGGTCACCTGGCCGTGTTGAGCCCGGTTTGGGCGAAATTCAGTGAGGCCCGATTTAGGGCATTTCGGTTTTGGTGAGTGTAGCTCGGGATTTTGGTTAGATTAGTCAAATTGAAGGTGTGGGTGGTCGATTGGTGAGGAAATAGGTGGAATTTGATGAAAAATTGGAAAGGGGGGAATTTCTAATTAAGGGAAGATTCGGGTTTTTGATATTTTGACCTAGCTAGGGTTGTTTGTTTTAAAATTCCTTTTGGCAGGTTAAAATAGGTTATTAGAGGAGTACGTGGCCGCTGGAATCATTCGATTCCGATAACCGACGCAAAAGTTATGCACGTTTGAAGTTTCGGGTCGGTTTTTACCGAACCCAAATTAGTGGCCGTTTAGTTAGGTTTTAGTTAGAAATCGATGGAATTGTGCTTTTATGCTTATTAGTGAATACACTTGTCGTTATTTAGGTAGATTAAATGAATTGATGATTATTGGTGGATTTAGGTTAACGTTTGGATATTAGAGATTATTGGAAGACCATTAATGGAGGTTAAGTAAATTGTGAGCACCACGTGCTCGATGAAATGCCCGAATGGAGAAAATGAAAGTTTTAGGAGAAATTGCCTTAGCTAGGAGCTTAGTTTAAGTTTGGGATTCGTTTATTTAGAATCGATTTTAATGTCCTTTATTTATGAAATGCCTTAGGTGGACACGGCTTTTGGACGGTGTTCGGCTTGCTACGGACGCCAGGTAAGTGGGTGTTAGGCTTCCGGCCCTTAAGGCCCTACATCGTATCAACGTTAGGCTTTTCTGTTTTTGATGATGATTTTCTGATTGTGGGGTCTTGACGTGTCGGGTAGCCTAGGTTATTAGTTAATAGTTGTTTGTTAGGTTCGTTAAAGCATGTCTATGTATGTTTGTGAATTGTTTGATGATAGGTCTTGATGATATGTCATATGTGAATTCCTCATGCATCATGTTTTAAAAAGAGGTGCATACGAACTATTTACGAGCATGTTTTTACGATGAATTGAATGATAATGATTTAAAGATGATATGTGATCTCACGGGACAAGTTATGTATGTTTCTCACGTGGCAAATTGTATGTTTCTCACGGGGCAAGTCATGTATGGTTCTCACGGGGCAAGAAAATGGTTTAACGAAACGAAACGAAATTGTTTTACAAATGTCATGCATATATGTAATGTTATGTTTAGTGCACCCCTTACTAAGCATTAGGCTTAATGTTTATGTTGTATGATGTAGGTGACAGGCGTGAAGGTGAGAGTTCCTCTTGATGACAAAGAACAGGTGGTCGACGCATGGTGCTCGTGGCGATGGGGTGTGTTTTGGCTTGGCTTGATGATCCGATGGTGTGCCCCGAACTATTTCGTGGCCAATGGATGTAAGTTAGTTTTGTTGGTTAGAAAGGTGATGGATTTTAGGGTGTATAGCTAGGTTTATTATTTAGGAATTTTTATAGTGGATGTAGGTTTGAAGTAGTTCTATTCTGAATGATTTGATAATGTATGTCTTTGGTGATGTCTTAGGAAATTCCATGTTTATGTTCGATGTTTGTTTTGAGGATTTGTTTGGTTGGGTTTTGTTTTATGTATATATAGTGGAAGTAGAACGTTTAGAATGTGGAGTCTTAGTTTTAGAAATATACTGGAACTGTTTGGTTATTTTGAAACAGGTAAGGATACGCTCGATTTTTAGAGCGATACACGCAGTTCTTTTTCTTGAGTTTTCTGAAATTTTAGGTTATATTAGTGTTGTGTTTTGATGATCGATGAACGAGTGATTTTAAGGGATTTCAACAATCTGAGACTTCAATTTAATGGTTTAGAAATCGACACGTTATGAGTGCTATAAAAAGAAAAACTTACGTGGTTACGAGAGTTTAAAGTTAAGGTTACGTTATGGTTAGTTTGTTTAAGGGTTATGGTAAGTGTTAAAAAAATGATGATTAAATGATTACGTCACGGTAAGTCCGTGGCGGCCCTGATCGGATTGGGGTCGTCACAATTATGGTATCAGAGAGACGGAGTTTTAAAAGCGATTCTGTAAACTGCCTGCCAAACACACTGCCGCACGAGGACTCTCCATCGACTGTAAGTATTTAAGTTTAAGTTTGATTCATAGATGTTTATATTGTTTTGTCTTGTTTTCTAATGTGTCTAGGAACAAGGAAATGCCGAAAGCACCTAGACAACCCGAGAAGAATCTTATTAGCCAAATTATAGACGTAGTGCACCCCAGTCGATGAAAGGCCACCACCAGCGAGGGACATTAAGAGGGCCAATGATTCGTCGATTGTGCAGGATAGGAGCAAACGACCCCGAGGAGCTCGTCAAGCTCCACTGTACCCTACGTGTCAGAAGGGTCATTTCGGTGGGTGTAAATTGTATTTGGATCGATGTTTTAGGTGCGATAGAAGGGGTCACAGAGCCAGGGATTGTCTAGGGCAGAGCAAGAAGCTACCGAGTGGTCCTTCAAGGACAGTTGCTATGAACGAAGATAGGGAAGCTGCCCAACCAAGTGTGGTTCCAGGTATAATTTTATTTCGGTAGTCTATAGAATGAAGAACATTAAAATAGAGGTGTAGTTTAGAGTAAGAATTTAATAATAAGATGTGTAAAATAGATAGAATTAGACAAAGGGTTGGAAAATATTAGGTGGGAGAGTTACTAGGTGAACAGGATAAAAATGATAATAGATTAAATGCAAGACGACGTAAACTTTGGAGAGAAATAGTTATGCATTAAGATAGGTAACCTGACCTTGATACCACTAGTATATCTAAGTGAATAAGAGGACATAGTAGAAACTCGTATATTTTGGACTCGAGCTAAGTTGGAGTTATTTAGATAAAGACATTTTCGAGAGTTTAACTTAAGTAAACTATCGAGAGAATAAGGGACGTGTTGCTTACTTTTACAAAGATAGTGCGATTGGTCGATACAAAGTCTAGGATGTATAGTCAGGGTGGTTACATAGAAGTATTAGTATTGACAAATTTTGATGAGGGAAATATTGAGATCTAAGTGAGGTTGGTAAGTTAATAAATTTAGAGACAATAAAGGATCAAGGTTATACGATAGATGATACTCAAATTATATAATTTGGACGTTCTCTAGGAGATAGGTACCATCTTAAAGGACTAAGCAACGAAGGACAAATATTGATACGTGAAAAGATTATGACCGCCACTAAATAGAAAAGAAGACTTAGTAAAGTTAAGAGTGACCAATAAATAGAAGATGCGTTAGGCAATTAGATGCTACTTAACCTAGGGACATAAGGCAAAGTATGAGAGTTAGAAATTATTGGAAACGCCTAAGAAGTGTAACAAAATTTTGAAGAAGGGTTTAGCACCTTAGATTAAAAGTCAAGTTTAGAGGTCCAGTACACCTCGTTCAAGTTAGAGGAGCTGGTGAATTGATAAAGGTAAGTATCAATTATAGGAGATATAACAAGGATAAAAGATTTCAGATTCCTTGAGTCGTGAGCGTCAGAGTTAAGAGTTGAGTCTATAGTAATATAGTTTAAGTTAAGAACCCCGAATATGAGGCTTATTTCTGGGATGGATGTAGAAATCGTCATTACTCAGTAGGTGGTTAAAACCATGGATCAGTCAAAATTTAGCGCCTAAGTAGTAATTGAGGAAATATGAAGAATGAGATCAGATCAGGTGAGTTAGAAAGCTTGGCCTATAAGGGATTAAATGAAAGCCGATTCATGTGAGAATTTAAGGAAGTAAACTCGATCACTTTGTTAATTGCCTGGAGACTTGGGAATTGATAGGGCTTGTGGTATGAGCCATGACATGCTTAGTTCCATTAAGGTAGTGGATGCTTTTAAAATTTTGGAAAAAAAGAAAAATAGAAAATAGAAGGATAAGATTTAAGAACTTTAGAAGATTTAGATTAAGGTTGTAGGTCTACCTACAACAAGTTTGCTAACAAGAAAATTGTTAGACAAATTATTGTGAAGAAGACAAGTAGAATATTTAGAACCTGATTAGCAAGAATGAAAGATAATGGACTAGATTGTAACTTTGGGGGAAGTCCTTGTGAGATATTAAGAATGAGTGTAGGACATTTTGTTTGATGAAATAAAGAGTTTAGATTTGAAGTTAAACTTGAATGTGAAGTCGTGCGAATCGAGGGATTGGTGAGTTATCAAGTACATTAGGAATAAGTTTAAATTAGGAAATTTCAAAGGCTCGACTCGTATGTAACGAAGTAGACGCCAATGATTTTGTAAGTAGTTAAGGTTGTAGAGTTTGGAGCATATTGGATGAGAGGAAGAATGATTTGCACGAAGACTGTGCAAGTGAGCTTAGAAGTGAAGTTAGAACAAGAGGTATTAGGAAAGTTTCGACTCGTCAGTTGCGTCGAACTGTTTATACACCCTTTAAGGTGTTGGGTGAATGGTTTAACGACTTTGTTCAGACTTAAGAATTTGTTAGTGATTGATGAAAACCGAGGCACAAGTTGGACAAACGAGCGTTGTGGCATAATTATAAAGACTTAGAGAATACTTTGAAAGAGAAGGAGGGTAAATTTAAGTATTCAGAGCCTCGAGTACTAGGATTGTATTAGAGTGACTAATGGAACGTCATGTTTGCCCAATGTCCATGGGTTTATGGGTGCGAGTGATGGATTAAAAATTTGATGGTAAGGTATAGGAGGATTTGGAAGTGGAAGAATTAGGATAAGAAGGCTATGTACTAGGTCCTTCGTATTAAGTAAGAGAAGAAACTTCGAGGAATTATGATGGCTATAGATGCGTTAGATTGATGTGGTATGAGAAAAGTAGGAAAGCGATTGAATTTAATTCGAGGAAAACTAGAGTGGAGGTTGAGTTGGGAGAGACGTGAGAGATTAAGTGATGATGGATTAGGTTGAAAGCAATGGACGTATGAGTGATTGAGTTACAAATGCATAGTTAGGAGAATCACAACTTTGAAGATCTAGGAATTGTCATTACCTGATAGGTGATTAAGGCTATAGTGTAATCAAGATTTAGTATTGCAACAGTAATTACGGTAGTAGCATTGGAGTGAGAAATAAGAGGATTGACTAAGCAATAATTTTGAGGACAAAATTTCATTTAAGGAGGGAAGGATATAACACCTGGGATTTTTTTTAAGAAAAAAATAAAATGATAGGTAATTGTTTAATAAATAATTGTTTTAAGTAATTTAAAAGAAAAGTTAATAAATTTGGTTAACCTAATTGGTTAATTAATTTGGGTTTGGGTATTTTCAGTGAAATTAAGCCGTGGGTTATAATTTAATAATGAGATTTAATGAAATTCGAAATGGTCGAAAATGAGAGAGTAAAACGGTAATTAGCTAGTTTAAATTAAAGAAATAGTTTTAGTTTTATAATTATTATTATTATTATTATTGTTTTTATAAAAATAAAAACCAAAACGACAGAATGGCCGAAGCCATTCTGTCGTTCGGCGTCGAGCTCCGCGAGCGAAGAACAGGGGAGACGAGGGAGGCGACGATCGATGAACGCCGGCGATTTCTCGCCGTTTTCTGGCCAGACGACGGCGACGTGCGATTTCCGACCATCTTCGCGCACAAACTGAACGGTAAGCTCGATTTTTGGCCCTGTTTTTATTCGGTTTGTGGCCGAGGGTGACGAGCTCGATTGAGCTCCGATCACCGGCCAATTTTGGTCACCTCCGGCGTGGGTTTGCCGACCCTTGGCTTTGCTTTGGTCACCTGGCCGTGTTGAGCCCGGTTTGGGCGAAATTCAGTGAGACCTGATTTAGGGCATTTCGGTTTTGGTGAGTGTAGCTCGGGATTTTGGTTAGATTAGTCAAATTGAAGGTGTGGGTGGTCGATTGGTGAGGAAATAGGTGGAATTTGATGAAAAATTGGAAAGCGGGAAATTTCTAATTAAGGGCAGATTCGGGTTTTTGATATTTTGACCTAGCTAGGGTTGTTTGTTTTAAAATTCCTTTTGGCAGGTTAAAATAGGTTATTAGAGGAGTACGTGGCCGCTGGAATCATTCGATTCCGATAACCGACGCAAAAGTTATGCACGTTTGAAGTTTCGGGTCGGTTTTTACCGAACCCAAATTAGTGGCCGTTTAGTTAGGTTTTAGTTAGAAATCGATGGAATTGTGCTTTTATGCTTGTTAGTGAATACACTTGTCGTTATTTAGGTAGATTAAATGAATTGATGATTATTGGTGGATTTAGGTTAAAGTTTGGATATTAGAGATTATTGGAAGACCATTAATGGAGGTTAAGTAAATTGTGAGCACCACGTGCTCGATGAAATGCCCGAATGGAGAAAATGAAAGTTTTAGGAGAAATTGCCTTAGCTAGGAGCTTAGTTTAAGTTTGGGATTCGTTTATTTAGAATCGATTTTAATGTCCTTTATTTATGAAATGCCTTAGGTGGACACGGCTTTTGGACGGTGCTCGGCTTGCTACGGACGCCAGGTAAATGGGTGTTAGGCTTCCGGCCCTTAAGGCCCTACATCGTATCAACGTTAGGCTTTTCTGTTTTTGATGATGATTTTCTGATTGTGGGGTCTTGACGTGTCGGGTAGCCTAGGTTATTAGTTAATAGTTGTTTGTTAGGTTCGTTAAAGCATGTCTATGTATGTTTGTGAATTGTTTGATGATAGGTCTTGATGATATGTCATATGTGAATTCCTCATGCATCATGTTTTAAAAAGAGGTGCATACGAACTATTTACGAGCATGTTTTTACGATGAATTGAATGATAATGATTTAAAGATGATATGTGATCTCACGGGACAAGTTATGTATGTTTCTCACGTGGCAAATTGTATGTTTCTCACGGGGCAAGTCATGTATGGTTCTCACGGGGCAAGAAAATGGTTTAACGAAACGAAACGAAATTGTTTTACAAATGTCATGCATATATGTAATGTTATGTTTAGTGCACTCCTTACTAAGCATTAGGCTTAATGTTTATGTTGTATGATGTAGGTGACAGGCGTGAAGGTGAGAGTTCCTCTTGATGACAAAGAACAGGTGGTCGACGGATGGTGCTCGTGGCGATGGGGTGTGTTTTGGCTTGGCTTGATGATCCGATGGTGTGCCCCGAACTGTTTCGTGGCAAATGGATGTAAGTTAGTTTTGTTGGTTAGAAAGGTGATGGATTTTAGGGTGTATAGCTAGGTTTATTATTTAGGAATTTTTATAGTGGATGTAGGTTTGAAGTAGTTCTATTCTGAATGATTTGATAATGTATGTCTTTGGTGATGTCTTAGGAAATTCCATGTTTATGTTCGATGTTTGTTTTGAGGATTTGTTTGGTTGGGTTTTGTTTGATGTATATATAGTGGAAGTAGAACGTTTAGAATGTGGAGTCTTAGTTTTAGAAATATACTGGAACTGTTTGGTTATTTTGAAACAGGTAAAGATACGCTCGATTTTTAGAGCGATACACGCAGTTCGTTTTCTTGAGTTTTTCGAAATTGTAGGTTATATTAGTGTTGTGTTTTGATGATCGATGAACGAGTGATTTTAAGGGATTTCAACAATCTGAGACTTCAATTTAATGGTTTAGAAGTCGACACGTTATGAGTGCTATAAAAAGAAAAACTTACGTGGTTACGAGAGTTTAAAGTTAAGGTTACGTTATGGTTAGTTTGTTTAAGGGTTATGGTAAGTGTTAAAAAAAATGATGATTAAATGATTACGTCACGGCAAGTCCGTGGCGGCCCTGATCGGATTGGGGTCGTCACACGCAGCCCTTGGTTCTATCAAACCAGACACTTCATCTAGAGCCCTTGATGACTAAGGTTGTAGGAGTCAATTTATAGAATCCGTCGCATTGTTTTCCTCATTTCTTTAAGCCAAAAGGTCTAATACAAAGGTTTCCTATCAAACCAAGGCTGGGTACGAAATGATAGCTATTCTTCCTTTGCCCTCTGAAACGAAAGAAGTGAATCCGTAGTAACCACAGAAAGGGAAACTTTTTCATAAGCTCTTGTGAGAGAATTACCAATTGTTGGATGAACATGGAAAGGTTACCAGAGGTGTGGCGCCATCTTCACTTTTGAATTGGAGGATGCCCATCTAAGCCAGCCTTAGTCAGTGATTCATAGCTTTTATGCCTAGGTGATCCAGTTGAATATGCAATAGCTCCAGATCGAGACCCCGATGCAGCCGTGATTGAGACAAATTAATATTGACTCCCTCGGTGACTTTGAAATGGGTAGCAGCAATGCATCCACTATTGGTCGAACGCTCCTTATGGGGCCATGCTTTGCACTCATTAGTTGGATTCAAAGATTCGGAAACAAGGGGGGTCAAGAGGTAGCGTTTCTTTCTTCCACCGCCTACGAGTCTAGATTTCCCTGGCTAGTCTTGCCATTCTTTTCATAGTTGTTATCAATCTTATCCGTAGCTCTTGTTTTTGAAGGCTGAAGGGATTTCATTAGGCATTCCCTTTCAGAACCTATTTCTTCGTCGATTCCTAACCTTAATAGCTTATTCAAAAGGGGAATTTCATTTGTCAGATCAGAGAATTCTGTTACTAATAAGGAAAAGAAGTCAAAAGTCCTCCATCTCGTTCGACAACAAGCCCAAGCCCTTCTCCTCAAAGAGCACTAGTTGCTTTTAAAAGCCCCTATTTTATGCATCTTTTCACTGAGAAGAAATTGGAATTGGAAGAGACAACAACGGATATTCCCCTAACTGCGTATTCTTCTTTGCAACTTGCCCTAGTGGAATTGGAAATGGGCAATCAGTCCCTTGCTTCAGGAAAGCCTATAATGAATGCCAATTGAAATGGTGATTCTTTCAGGAAAGGCCGTCTTTTTGGCATCAATCATCAAAAGAGATTCTGTAACAGCTGCTTCTTTTTCTATTCCTGAAAAGAGTGCTAATGCCGCTCTTCTGCATATTGGCTAAGCGAAAAAGACCCTATACCATATCTGTGACTCTTTAGGGAAATTTTTTTCCTGAGTTAGCATAGAGTCTTTTTTCAATACCTTATACCCCCCACACCAACAGAATTTGTGAGATCAAATCTCCATACAATTTGATGATAGGGACCCTTCCAAAATGCAAATAGGGATTCATATATATTAGGTTATGAGAGGTTGAAAATCACGCTCCTACAATCAGGCCTGTCTCTATATCCACTATGAGTTATAGACTAAATTTAGGTCTACTGGTCAATTGAAACAACTCATTTTTCATAAGTCGGAGAAGAGGGGCCTTGGGTAAGGCCCAGCCTCAGAGAAATATTGTAAAAAAGAAACTAGGGCAATAGTTCGTCTTGGACTAGATGACGAACTATCCTCAACTATTTGTGTAGCCATAAATTCTATTTTGTATTGATTGAGATCCACTCCATTGTAAATAAATGATCTTATCCTTCAAATTATATCAAAATGGAAACAGCAACTCCATCTCTATATCTAGTTTACTTGTAAGTTTGACCCCTGAAACGGATTCGTGAACAACATATAAGAGATATACCCCAGACTCCCCTCGCCTTAGAGATAGGAGCGACTTCTCTCCCTTTATTTAGAGAACCGAGTGAATGCAGAATCCTAATCAGCCTTTCAGCTAGCACGTGGGATCTTCTTCTTTATATGAAGATAGAACCAAAGAAGATCCCTAGCCCTGTAAAGCCTTTGAACAAGAGCTTCTATTTCCCGCTAGCTTAAACTGAGGTTTTTAATCAGTTAAGACTGATTCAATTTCCTCTTGGCTTAGTAGCTTTGATGATGGGTCCAATAGCAACGGAGTCTTGCTAACATAAAGCGGAGAGAAAGCATTTCTTCTGCACGCACCTTGATCAGGGCTATTTTCGCTAGTTCTTAAAGTGAAGTCTGATCTCTTAATTGGCCTAAAGGAAAAAACCTAAGATCTTTCTTATCCTAGTTCCAAGTAACAAGAATAGGGGGTTCTTCTGTAACAGCAAAAAGCTTTCTCATGCTATTCTTTTTGTTCAATGAGAAAGCATTCGTTCATAGTCGCTAAGAGAAATCCAAGCTTATTCTTATTCAATGCTAGCTCTGATCTAGCCCCCCGTAGAAGTCAAGGCTTCAAATGTAGCACCCGGTTTCAATTGCAATTTCATGGTAGAATTAAGAGAGAGTTATTGGCTAGGTTAACGGGTGGCTAAGTAAGGGCATTTATGTAAAAGGGCAATTTAAAAGTGGATAACGTATTTAAAGAAAGAGAGATTGGATTTAATGAACTGTAGCCGCCACCATTTCACATTTCTTTTCTCTTCCTCTTCGGGTTTTCAGCGAGCAGTAGAGCTCTCTTGGCGATTTTCTCGCTCGATTCTTCTTCAACCTAGGTAAGCTCTCTTAGTTTGTCTGTGAGTTTAACAACTAGATAGCTGAGGGAGTACAATGTGTGAAGTTTCGAGGAATACTGTGTGAGAGTCGAGCTCGGGTGTAGTGTTGAATCGGAAATGCACAATGAACTAAGCTTCCAAGCTAGTTTCCCTTGATTTCCCGAACAGATTAGAATGAGGTTTAGTAGAAATCTAATTGACATCCTTTCTATGACCTAGGTGAGCAGACTTCTGAAGTAGATTGAAACTGTGCATTTCCAGAGGAGCCAGGTAAGTAAAGTTTGTTTGTTTGCCTTCGGGCCTACATCACAAAACGTTAGGGTTGTGTTTACTTGGATGTGTCTGTGTGTGTGTGTTATGCATCATGTTTTAAAAGTATACGAAAATGAAATTTGAATGCATATTGGCATGGTAAGGAATGAACATATTGAAACAGTGAATCAGCTTTACTGTTAAGGGAGCTAATCCAACCCTTAATGAGACAAGTGGATATTTATACTTTGGGAGAGTTGATCCACTCCCAATTTCACAGGGGATCTGAACAGTGAATCAGCTTTACTGTTAAGGGAGCTAATCCAACCCTTAATGAGACAGTGGATATTTATACTTTGGGAGAGTTGATCCAACTCCCAATTTCACAGGGGGATCTGAACAGAACAACGCATGAACAACTGAGAGGAGAAAGTAGAAATTGCACGTCTAGGAATTTATGTTCCAGCATTTCATTCTTTTCTTTACATCATTTCTTTGCTTACTTAGCATTAGGCTAATAGATGAGTTTTGTGATGTAGGTGAAGAAGTGACAGCAGGTGATTCTTCTGAATTCATTGAGGGATAGACTGGTTGGGGGAGCACACTCATGCCACGAACCTGGTGAACTGATGAGGCGATTTAACTGATGTCTGTTGGTGAGAAGGTTTAAGTCCATCGGTTGATGTCTCAGTAAACTCATCGGCAGATGCGTGCTGACGTCATCGGTAGATGTAGATTTAAGTCCATCGGTTGATGTCTCAGTAAACTCATCGGCAGATGCGTGCTGACGTCATCGGTAGATGTAGATTTAAGTCCATCGGTTGATGTCTCAGTAAACTCATCGGCAGATGCGTGCTGACGTCATCGGTAGATGTAGATTTAAGTCCATCGGTTGATGTCTCAGTAAACTCATCGGCAGATGCGTGCTGACGTCATCGGTAGATGTAGATTTAAGTCCATCGGTTGATGTCTCAGTAAACTCATCGGCAGATGCGTGCTGACGTCATCGGTAGATGTAGATTTAAGTCCATCGGTTGATGTCTCAGTAAACTCATCGGCAGATGCGTGCTGACGTCATCGGTAGATGTAGATTTAAGTCCATCGGTTGATGTCTCAGTAAACTCATCGGCAGATGCGTGCTGACGTCATCGGTAGATGTAGATTTAAGTCCATCGGTTGATGTCTCAGTAAACTCATCGGCAGATGCGTGCTGACGTCATCGGTAGATGTAGATTTAAGTCCATCGGTTGATGTCTCAGTAAACTCATCGGCAGATGCGTGCTGACGTCATCGGTAGATGTAGATTTAAGTCCATCGGTTGATGTCTCAGTAAACTCATCGGCAGATGCGTGCTGACGTCATCGGTAGATGTAGATTTAAGTCCATCGGTTGATGTCTCAGTAAACTCATCGGCAGATGCGTGCTGACGTCATCGGTAGATGTAGATTTAAGTCCATCGGTTGATGTCTCAGTAAACTCATCGGCAGATGCGTGCTGACGTCATCGGTAGATGTAGATTTAAGTCCATCGGTTGATGTCTCAGTAAACTCATCGGCAGATGCGTGCTGACGTCATCGGTAGATGTAGATTTAAGTCCATCGGTTGATGTCTCAGTAAACTCATCGGCAGATGCGTGCTGACGTCATCGGTAGATGTAGATTTAAGTCCATCGGTTGATGTCTCAGTAAACTCATCGGCAGATGCGTGCTGACGTCATCGGTAGATGTAGATTTAAGTCCATCGGTTGATGTCTCAGTAAACTCATCGGCAGATGCGTGCTGACGTCATCGGTAGATGTAGATTTAAGTCCATCGGTTGATGTCTCAGTAAACTCATCGGCAGATGCGTGCTGACGTCATCGGTAGATGTAGATTTAAGTCCATCGGTTGATGTCTCAGTAAACTCATCGGCAGATGCGTGCTGACGTCATCGGTAGATGTAGATTTAAGTCCATCGGTTGATGTCTCAGTAAACTCATCGGCAGATGCGTGCTGACGTCATCGGTAGATGTAGATTTAAGTCCATCGGTTGATGTCTCAGTAAACTCATCGGCAGATGCGTGCTGACGTCATCGGTAGATGTAGATTTAAGTCCATCGGTTGATGTCTCAGTAAACTCATCGGCAGATGCGTGCTGACGTCATCGGTAGATGTAGATTTAAGTCCAAGATGTAGGAAGTAAATTGTCGTTTAGGATCAGCAGATACAGTCTACTGAGAGATGTCTTTGGCAGATGCGTGCTGACGTCATCGGTAGATGTAGATTTAAGTCCATCGGTTGATGTCTCAGTAAACTCATCGGCAGATGCGTGCTGACGTCATTGGTAGATGTAGATTTAAGTCCATCGGTTGATGTCTCAGTAAACTCATCGGCAGATGTATGCTGACGTCATCGGAAGATGTAGGAAGTAAATTGTCGTTTAGGCATCAGCAGATACAGTCTACTGAGAGATGTCTTTGGTTTTTCATTCGGGTGACGTCATCAGCAGGAGTCTTCTATTTTTCCTGTTTTCTGCTTCTTCCGTTGACTTTACTCATCGGCAGGTGCGTTTGACTTCTGCAACTTTTAAAGTGTTTTCACGGTCCAAACGTCTATTTCTTTTGTCCGATTATTTCTTAATATTTCAAATGATTTCCGCTGCAAGTTTTAAAAATATATGGTAGAAGTTTTAGTCATGTACGGGCTTTTGGGTAACGAACCGAGTTCTGATAACTCGGGGCGTTACATCAAATCAATACTTTGACCGGGAATACCCCTTATCTCTCCTAGCCCCGCCCCAATGGGAATCTCAGATGTGAAAAGATCCTGCCTCCCTTATAAAGTAACAAAGTCTTATCCATTTATAGATGGAACTTCAACAGCAGCTAGGTCTAGAGGGAAATATGAGCATTATTGTTGTGCAAAATATTTCGCAAGTGTACGAGTCGTAACAAGTAATATAGTGATAAAGAGAGTGTCGAACCCACGAGGACTTGTTAATTAATAATCGAATAATTAATCTTAATTCTAAATTGAACACACGTTTTATGATTTTCAAAGATTGAAATTAAACTAAATAATTAAAACAATAACAATAAAATAAGATAAAATAACAAAACAAATAAAATGAGATTAAATCAAATTGATAAAAACCTAGGTACTACGATTTCACCAAGACAATATTTATTTCAGTCCTTCGTAATTATATTCATAAATATTCTTCTTATGTTGATGATCGATTTCACTAAATTCTATCACAATCTCTCTCGAGCATTGCGTAGTTTATCTGATTAATGGGTTATCACTTCTCAGTCTCAAATCCTGCATTAATCAAATACAAATAAATCAAGAAATCACAATGATCACACCAATACCGTAACTATCTCTAGCCTACGCATATTCATGACATTAATTTTAGTGCTCGGGTATTTATCACCTCTCGGTCTCAAAACACCCCAAAAATCAAGTAAAGATTGGCCAGAAATTTACAGGCTTTAAGAACAGAAATTAAATGCGCCAACAGTAGTGGAAGAAATACTCAATAAATATAATTAAATGAAGAAATTAAAAACAAACATCGTATGGCTACATCGTAGCCCTAGTGGAAAAGGTTAGTTCATGCTATTATAATAGAAAACATAAATAATAATAATAAAGATAATGGTGTTCATAAATAAAAGTTAAAGAAAAGAAATAAAACTATTCTGAATATTAAAACTTCTCTTTGCCACTGTTCAGTCAACGAAGTCGTTCTTCAATCTCGCCGGAGCTGCTGCGAAAATCACCTCCAGAGAATGCCCTTCAATCTCGCCGAGCTGCTACGCGCCAGAATTGCCTGCCTCGCTCGCCAGAATCGCCCAACGCCGAAGACCCAGCTGTTTCTTGTTCTCAAAGTCGCCGACAATCACCGATTCTGCTGCGCCCTTCAATCTCCAGAGAACGCGGCTCGCCTCTGCTCTGTGTAAATCGCTGGTTCGTTCTCTGCCCCCTCTCGCTGCTCTCTCGCTCCCAATCGCCGAACGCAAGAGAAAGTCGCAGACTCCCCTTCGCTGCTTGCTGCTCTTCTTTAGGTTTTATTCAATGTTTTCTTTCCTTTCAGTCGATCCACGGCTTTTTTCTTTCCTTCCTCAAGTTGACGGCCAAGATTGAATTAATTGCTCTTTCCAAAATTGCTCAAAACCGAATCGCTAAATCTTTCCAAAATCGCTCTCGCTTGCCCATCGGAGAATCTCCAGGATGTTCTTGCTTAATAGTCGCCGAATGCCAAATCCTAAAGGCTCTGCTTTTAGGTTTTTTTTTTTTTTTTAATATTTTCTTTTTACTCAATCCACCGCTTTGATTCATTCTCCTCGCAGGTTAATGGCCGAGATTAAAACTTTCCAAATTGAATTCATGTGTGGCGAATAATCGCTGGTAATGTGGCGATCGATCGCCATATTCACTGATTTGCCATTACCTGTTTTAAATACGTATTCTGCACACTTAAACAAAACTCATCAAATACTTTCACACACTTGAGAATAAACTTATCAAATCAAGTGTAAAAAGTATAAATAAGTGTGTAAAATACACACTTATCACACCCCCAAACTTGAATGAAAGCTTGTCCTCAAGCGAACAAACATGTAATTCAGTTAAAACAAAGAGACAGTCTCAATTAAATATAAAATGCTCAATGTAATATAATGGTAAAACAATCTGAATCAAGGCTTTCGGTAATTTGTCTCAGCTTGAAAAACTCATACTCAAAACACCAAGTGTAACACTTTGCAAAAGAAATAACTCATATTAGTGCATTGACAATAACTTACTTAGAAATCCACGTGTGTGTGTGTTTATTCTTATCTTCCTCTAATTGTTGGTTCAACTAATGTAGCCACAGGTAAGGATATCATTTTCATTTCACTCGGGATCGCTCCAGTCACTCTAATCATTCACTAGCCTTGCCCACTATCCAACTAATAGCAAATATCCATAAATCAAAAACAAAAGTCAATAGGTCTTCACAAGTTTGTAATGAAAGGCCGGGTTGAGAGGTAGGAATTGTATGAATTCAAGCGAATACCAAGAGCACCACTCATTCCTCCTTATTGCACCCAATCAAAAATTTCTTCCAATCACTTACTCACTTATTGAATTTGCTCAAACTTTCTTTCCTTTGTTTACCCCCAAACTTGATTCACTCAATATCACTCAACTCAACTCCTTTGTCATTATTACAAAACTAATTCAATACAAACATAATACTCACGGAGAATAAAAAAAACTAGAAAGAAAACTAAATTGTTCAAACTTGCTTCTTCTTTTTTTTTTTTTTTTTTTTTTTCAATTGACAAATAACGTAAATACAACGACTTAATATTCTAAAACGAAACCAATGACAAAGGAGTAGCTCTTGATTTTCACCATTTCCTCCAACTTTTCCTTAATTTAGATCAATATTCCCGTGCTCAATAAATAAGGTAAGAGAAATATATAAGGTTGGCTAATTTCAGGTGACAAATGAATTGTAAATAATAGGCTCAAAAGGGTGACTATGAGTGTCATTAAATGACACAACAATGTAGGCTCAGAAAGCTCAAACGGTTCAAAGATGGCCTAAATCATTCTCTTATTTTTGAAAAATTTCAATTGCATTCGTGAATAAAGGGCAAAACTAAGAAAGATTTTCCTTTCAATGTTATCACTATCAATGATTTTGACTGGAGTTACACTCCCTTACCGTGTTTCTTCTCGTTCACTCCCTCACTGTGTTTGGGTTTCACTCTAAGTAGATTACACAAGTATATCACCAACAAATAGAATCAAACAAGAATAAAACGTGTCCAGATTTTTGAAGATAACTATGTAAATTCTAATCAATGCAACTAAAACAAGTCATTCTTTTACTCAGCATTTCTCAAGGAATTAAAGCATGAATCAATCATTTAAATCATCATCGACACCTCAACCAAGATGTCAGATTGCAATACCAAAATATATCAAAGTGCTAAGATACACTAAAATTACCCCCAAACTTAAAATAGACATTGTCCTCAATGTATAAAAAATTTAGGGTAAAAGTCGCGTACCTCATAATGTCTTGAGCTGGTCGTGGAGTTTCGGTCGAACGAGTAATCGAGCAGAAGAGTTTTTTTTTTTTTTTATATATATTTATAATTAACTAAATAAAATAAAATAAAATGATAAAACGATAAAAAGAATTTAAGATAACTAAATCGGACCCTATTTAAAAGAAGAAAAATAAATAAAATTAAAGAAGAAAAATAAATAAAAAGAAAATAAAGTAAGAAACTAAATAAAATTAAAAATAACAGTAAGAGAAAAAATAAAATAAAATAAAATAAAATAAAACAAAATACAAATAAAATAAAAGTAAATGAAGAAATTATTAATTATATATAAATAAAATGATAACAAGGAAATAAATGACTTAATCGAAACCTATTTAAAAAAAAGAAAAATAAAATAAAAGAAGTGAAATAAAGTTAAAAGAGAAAATAAAATGAAATAAGAAACTAAAACATAAAAACAAATGAAAATACAATGAAAACGAAAACGAAATAACAAGGAAAACGAAACTACAACTAAGTAAAACGAAAATTAAAATAACAAAAACAAAAATAAACAGAAATAAAAATAAAGAAAAATGAATAAAGGAAAATAAATAACTAATGGGTTACCTCCCACCGAGTGCGTGTTTTAACGTCATCAGCTTGACGATATGCTGCGTCATGTTGGGTCGAGATATATAATGGAATTTTCATTTTTAACTGTACCGCCCCAATATGGTAGACCTTGTTGCCCATTTACCAACCTATCATTCGCCAGAATCTTTTTATGGTCAGGTGGTTTCTTAATAGGTGGTATGACCCGTAATGTCGATTCTCTCAGATTTTCAACGTATTGCATCTCATTCAGCTCAAAAGAGTCGCTTAGTTGACGTGAGGCTTCCATTGTAACAGTGTTAGAGAGTTCCACCCGAAATATGTCAGCGCTAGATCTTGGGTACTCCATTGACCTATACACTTTGAATGTCACCTCTTCATCATGTACTTGCAATTTGAGCTCCCCCTTTCTAAGATCAATGACAGCACCACCTGTAGCTAAGAATGGTCGCCCTAATATTATCGGCACATTTTGATCTTCTTCCATATCAAGCACAATAAAATCGGCAGGGAATATAAATTTGTTGACCTTTACGAGCACATCTTCAATGATTCCCCTCGGGTGTTTAATAGAACGATCGGCCATCAATAATGTAACCTCTGTCGGCTTTGCTTCGCCTAATTTGAGTTTCCGGAATATAGACAAAGGCATCAAATTAATGCTCGCCCCCAAATCGCATAGTGCCCTGGTAGATACAGAACTGCCAATCTCGCATGGTACAGTAAAACTTCCTGGATCTTTTAATTTTTGAGGTAGCTTTTTCTGAATAATAGCACTGCATTCTTCTGTAAGAGCTATAAAACCACACTCCTCTATTTTGCGCTTGTAGGAAATAATACCTTTCAAAAATTTAGCATAACGCGGCATCTGTTCCAAAGCTTCGGCAAACGGAATATTAATGTGGAGCTTCTTGAAGACTTCAAGGAATTGAGAGAATTGCTTGTCGAGCTTCACATTTTTCAATCTTTGTGGAAACGGTACCAGAGTTGGGTTGGCATGAATTGGTGATGACTTTTGAACTCCATCGGCAGTGGACTCCTCATTAACAACTTTTGGTACGTTTTTCTCTTTTTGCACTGGTTCAACTACTGTGCCCTTTCGAGTGGTAATTGCATTACAATGCTCTATCGGATTTACTTCAGTGTTACTTGGTAGTGAGACTTGGGGCCTGCTATTAATAATGCTCGCGAATTGACCAAGTTGATTTTCAAGACTGCGAATTTGGGCAGATTGATTTTGCATTGTAGTCCGAGTCTCGGTCATAAACTGCAAAAGGGCCATTTCTAGATCACTTTTCTTTTCAACTTGCTGAAATGGTCCAGGTTGAGCTGCTGGAGGTGGCTGCATAGCGTTCTGAGAATTCCTCCATGAAAAATTTGGGTGCTGCTGCCATCCAGAATTATAAGTATTAGAATTTGGATTGCCGTGACGATTAAAATTGCCCATATAGTTAGCTTGCTCTGCGGGCGTTTTTGACATGTGATTTCCCTCTTGACATTCTTCACTAAATGCGGCCCGAGACACCACTGACAATTAACTTTCGATGAATTCCCAACACTTGCTGCCATATGAGACTCTTGTATTTGTTTAGTTAATGAGGCAACTTGTAGAGTTAGAGCTTTCAAAGCCTCGAGTTCTGGAGTACCCGTTGTGCGCTTCATAATTGATCGCTCCACTGGACATTGGTCATTGTTAAGTGCTAATTCTTCTAATAAATCATAGGCTGCTTCCTCGGTTTTTCTCATTAAAGCGCCACCTGCGGCCGCGTTGACCAGAGTTTTAGTAGATGCTGATAAGCCCACATAAAAAGTCTGAATATGCATCCATTTCGGTAATCCATTATGGGGACACCTCCTCAACATATCTTTAAAACGTGCCTATGCCTCATATAATGTCTCCCCATCAAACTGAGTAAAATTAATTATATCATTGCGAAGTCTAGCTGTCTTCTCGAATGGAAAGAATTTGGAAAGGAATTTCTGGCATAAATCTTCCCAAGTAGTAATAGAATTAGCGGGCAAAGAGTTAAGCCAGTTCTTCGCACGATCTCGCAATGAAAATGGAAATAGCCGAAGTCTCAATGCATCATCCCCCACATTGTGAAATTTGAAAGTGTCGCATACCTCCAAGAAATTTGCAATATGATCCTTGGGGTCTTCTGAAGGTAATCAACTGAATTGAGATTGTTGAATCATATGCAGGGTGCCCGGTTTAATTTCAAAATTAGCATTGATGGTCGGTCTACGAATAGTTGAATGTACACCGGAGACAGTAGGTATAACATAATCAAGTAAGGTCCGGTGCTCGACATTATTGTCCCCGACATTATTTTCCCCGTTATCTCCCATGATGGCGTGCGCTTGTTGAATAACTTTTCTTCTCGCTTTACGATTTTGTCGACACGTACGTTCGATGTCAAGATTAAGCAGGAGAAGATTGACGTCTCCTTCCTTACGCATACACCTTAGAGTAACACAAAAATAGAAAAATAAAATAAATAGAATTCAAAATAAAACTAAAAATAATTAATTCGATATCAATAATTAAGTCCCCGGCAACGGCGCCAAAAACTTGTTGTGCAAAATATTTCGCAAGTGTACGAGTCGCAACAAGTAATATAGTGATAAAGAGAGTGTCGAACCCACGAGGACTTGTTAATTAATAATCGAATAATTAATCTTAATTCTAAATTGAACACACGTTTTATGATTTTCAAAGATTGAAATTAAACTAAATAATTAAAACAATAACAATAAACTAAGATAAAATAACAAAACAAATAAAATGAGATTAAATCAAATTGATAAAAACCTAGGTACTACGATTTCACCAAGACAATATTTATTTCAGTCTTTCGTAATTATATTCATAAATATTCTTCCTATGTTGATGATCGATTTCACTAAATTCTATCACAATCTCTCTCGAGCATTGCGTAGTTTATCTGATTAATGGGTTATCACTTCTCAGTCTCAAATCCTGCATTAATCAAATACAAATAAATCAAGAAATCACAATGATCACACCAATACCGTAACTATCTCTAGCCTACGCATATTCATGACATTAATTTCAGTGCTCGGGTATTTATCACCTCTCGGTCTCAAAACACCCCAAAAATCAAGTAAAGATTGGCCAGAAATTTACAGGCTTTAAGAACAGAAATTAAATGCGCCAACAGTAGTGGAAGAAATACTCAATAAATATAATTAAACGAAGAAATTAAAAACAAACATCGTATGGCTACATCGTAGCCCTAGTGGAAAAGGTTAGTTCATGCTATTATAATAGAAAACATAAATAATAATAATAAAGATAATGGTGTTCATAAATAAAAGTTAAAGAATAGAAATAAAACTATTCTGAATATTAAAACTTCTCTTTGCCACGTTCAGTCAACGAAGTCGTTCTTCAATCTCGCCGGAGTTGCTGCGAAAATCACCTCCAGAGAATGCCCTTCAATCTCGCCGAGCTACTACGCGCTAGAATCGCCGGCCTCGCTTGCCAGAATCGCCCAACGCCGAAGACCCAGCTGTTTCTTGTTCTCAAAGTCGCCGACAATCACCGATTTTGCTGCACCCTTCAATCTCCAGAGAACGCGGCTCGCCTCTGCTCTGTGTAAATCGCTGGTTCGTTCTCTGCCCCCTCTCGCTGCTCTCTCGCTCCCAATCGCCGAACGCCAGAGAAAGTCGTAGACTCCCCTTCGCTGCTTGCTGCTCTTCTTTAGGTTTTATTCAATGTTTTCTTTCCTTTCAGTCGATCCACGGCTTTTTTCTTTCCTTCCTCAAGTTGACGGCCAAGATTGAATTAATTGCTCTTTCCAAAATTGCTCAAAACCGAATCACTAAATCTTTCCAAAATCGCTCTCGCTTGCCCATCGAAGAATCTCCAGGATGTTCTTGCTTAATAGTCGCCGAATGCCAAATCCTCAAGGCTCTGCTTTTAGGTTTTTTTTTTTTTTTTTAATATTTTCTTTTTACTCAATCCACCGCTTTGATTCATTCTCCTCGCAGGTTAATGGCCGAGATTAAAACTTTCCAAATTGAATTCATGTGTGGCGAATAATCACTGGTAATGTGGCGATCGATCGCCATATTCACTGATTTGCCATTACCTGTTTTAAATACGTATTCTGCACACTTAAACAAAACTCATCAAATACTTTCACACACTTGAGAATAAACTTATCAAATCAAGTGTAAAAAGTATAAATAAGTGTGTAAAATACACACTTATCAATTATGTTCATGCATAACTTCCATATCAAGGTTAGCACGATTAATAATCTCAACTCAAGTATTAATTACACAAACTTGACTATCAACTACAGATTGGTTGAAATTGAAACCATTTAGGTTGAAAGCCATAGTGCTAATACCTAAAGCGGTGAACCAGATACCTACTACAGGCCAAGCTGTTAGGAAGAAATGTAAAGAATAAGAATTGTTGAAACTAGCATATTTGAAGATCAATCGGCCAAAATAACCATGAGCAGCTACGATATTCTAAGTTTCTTCCTCTTGACTGCCTTCATTAGCATATTCATTTCCTGTAGTTTCCATGATCAAACTAGAAGTTACCAAAGAACCGGAGTAGGCAAATCCTGGACTCGAGTATAGGCGAATCTCGGGTTGTAAAGAGGGGGTCGTCACAATCCCACATTGCTTGGGGTAGTATATGGAAATGAAACATATGTAAAGAGACCCTCTCAAGATAGTAAGACGCGTTTTGGAGCACGATTGACAACGGATCCCATAAGAATTCTGAAGTTAAAAGTGCTTCGGCGAGAGCAATTCAAGGTTGGGTGACCTTCCGGGAAGTTCTCGCCAAACAAAGCCGTAAGGGGAGGATATTGGGCTGCGACCTAATCCCTAGAGCGGACAATATCTTGCTGGGATAAGGGGTCGTTACAAATGGTATCAGAGCCTGTACCCAACCAGAAATGTGGCCAACGAGGACGTTGGGCCCTCGAGGGGTGGTGATTGTGATGACCCGAATGTGCACGTATGAGTACGACTCTGGGGCAAATCTCGGGACCTAAGCCGAGTGTAGGCAAATCCCGGACTCGAGTATAGGCGAATCTCGGGTTGTAAAGTTGGGGTCGTCACAATCCCACATCGCTTGGGGAAGTATATGGAAATGAAACATATGTAAAGAGACCCTCCCAACATAGCAAGACGCGTTTTGGAGCACAATTGGCAACGGATCTCATAAGAACTCCGAAGTTAAAAGTTCTTCGGCGAGAGCAATTCCAGGTTGGGTGACCTTCCAGGAAGTTCTCGCCAAACAAAGCCGTGAGGGGAGGATATTGGGCTACAGCCCAATCCCCAGAGCGGACAATATCTTGCTGGGATATGAGGTCGTTACAGTACCAGAGATTCCTAGAGGCATACCATCAGAAAAACTTCCTTGACCAATTAGGTAGATCAAGAAAAGAGCAGTAGCAGCTGCCACAAGAGCTGAATATGCAACAACAATCCAAGGGCGCATACCCAGACGGAAACTAAGCTCCCACTCACGACCCATGTAACACGCTGCACCAAGTAAGAAGTGTAGAATAATTAGTTCATAAAGACGACCATTGTATAACCATTCATCAACAGAAGCAGCTTTTATTTGTCTTTCATAGGGGGTTAAGGATCTGATCGTAGATGGAGACTGAAATCAACATATATGGGTAGGGGCAGATGTAGCCAAGTGGATCAAGGCAATGGATTATGAATCCACCATGCGCGGGTTCAATCCCCGTCATTCGCCCATCAATAAATGGACTTGACCAATTGTATCTATATGCATTAGGGACACAAGACAAACCTAGAAAGACAAATTCTTTCTTTTTGCATGTCATCTAGAGGCTTTCAAACAAACGCATCCGGGTATCCATAGAAACCATAGATTCACGTCGCCTACTTGCTGAAAGCACAAATTAAATTGTGGTGACGATACCTTTCTTAGTGGAAGATCAAAAATTCTCTTCATCACGAGACTAATTGGATCTGCCGTAGACACCCAAGAGACCTCCACAAGGCAGGCTCAAAGAGTAAGAAGACAACAAGAAAAGAGTTTTTATTTCATTTCTTTATGGAGATTGAAATCCACTTCTTAAGGGGGTAGGTATAATGCACGTAGGCCAAGTCCAAAAAAGAACTTGGCTCCTTACTTTGATTTTCATAGTAGTCTTAATGACTAGTAGTTTGAAGCCTTAAGAAACCAAACAGATTTTTTTCACCTTCGTCTTAAGAGTTTCCTTTTTTTGATTCGGAACTGTTATATGTCCAAGGGATGGTGAGATCCATTTTTTGTTCGAGGTTCAAGAGAAAAATAGAGGAACCATTTCAGTTCATAGCTAATGGTGCTTTTACGAGAGTCAAGTAACTTGTGGCTAATACCTTAATCGACACTATTGATCCCTCTCAATCGCTCTTTTGGTTTTTTGTGGGGAGGAATTCGTTTCGTATCCTAGACTTAAAGAAGGCAAAAAGTCCCCTATCTGTGGGGGCAGTGCCAGTTGTTTGTTTTCAAGTCAAGCTCCGTATCCCTATCTCTTTTTAGATTGGCATAACAAAGAAAGAGAGTGCCAAGAAAGAAAACATACCCATCACTTTTGGAAGGTTCCGGATCACGTTGAGAAGCATTTGAGCCCCTAGAGATGTAAAAACTTGACTTCATAGAACCGGCCTTCGAGACAGACGAAAGGAACGAAAGCAGCCAACATGAGTATGCTACTTCCTGCGAGGATGCATTCAAATGGTTTGTCATGTTCCTACTCCAACTCCTCCGAGAATGGTGGTCCTCCCATCTATATATAAATCTATGCTCGGAAAAAAGTAGGTGACAAGCAAGAAGAAAAGAGAAGTCCCGAGAAGTACTTCACTTAGCCTTTCTCTAGTAGTTCTTCCACTCCTTCCTCACTACGCTTTGCTTGACTTGAGTTGGGAAGAGTCATATTTATCTTCCTATTCAAAAACTCCCCGTAATGCTTGTATTCCCTTACTGAACGGAAGGAAGGGTTCCCCTCCTCGCTTGCTAACGGACTATAGCCAGAACGAAGGCGCAGATTATATAGCAAGTCTTTCCTATTCTCCTAGTCTCGCAGTTGTCAGCTTCTTATTTTGTTTTTTCTCCATGACTCTCCTTTCTTTATGTAATATAATAATAAGGTAAGCTTGTTTGTGTTCGGGCTTTTGAGTTGGATATCACCATATACTAGTGCTAGTGCGGGTGAAAGCCTCGAAATCGAAAAAAAGGCTCCGGCTAGAAAGGCTAGAGGAGCCATATTAGCTACATGAAACCAAGTTGTTCTTTCTAGAGGCATGCAAAACGAGACTGGAACTGGCAGGACCTCATCCAACAGGAACCCTATCATCAACCAATAGGCCACGAGCTTCAACTGAAGCCGAGAAGCTAGAATAAGAATCCTACTAAAAAGCGGTTCTTGCTCTGGTTTCAGGGAATCCCTAAAAAAAAAGCCCAAGTCAAGACTAGACTAAGAGTAGGTGTGTAAGTAGCCAATCCAATAGTGCTTCTTACGGAGAAGTGTTTCAAGTCATTCGATTAAGGACACTCGCCCTTTTCTGGATTTGTGACAGGAGGCAACAAGCGTAGTTTAAGGAGCGGGAGTCATAGTTCCAATAGCGAAGAGAACTATTGGTGGCCGCGAAGGATACAAAGCGTTTAGGCTAATGGTACTACTAGTAAACTACACTCGTGAACTGCTGACTGAACTTGCTTCGTACACAAGACTCGTTCCGTAGCTTGCTTCGGGCGAAGCTGGGGCCCGATTCCCTTGACCCCTAAATTGAATTTTTATTCAAATCCCGACTAAACCCCTCACCCTGCCTGTACCACACAACCACTCATTATCCCTTACCCATCTACAATCTTGCTTGATTTGCCTTGAAATTTTGAAAAAAGATACGGAGAAGAGAGAAAGGTAAGATTGTGAGAAAATTGGGAACATGACTTGCTCTGACGATGTTTTAAGCCAAACAACCTGAAAACAGATGGAGATAAAGAAAAGGACAGTGAAAGGAAAATACGGATGCTTTTCCCAAGGCAATCCAGAGGTCAGAATAGAATGTGGCCGAACAGCTTAGCAAAGTCCCAGCCAAAATGGAGATCTTAGGTCTTCTTTTCACTTCAGGGCACCCCTAATCTCCTAGTGAGGTACCATAAACAAATGATGGAAATATTTAGGAATTCACATGTCACCCCAGACATTTCATCCGAGAGATTGGCCAGGTTAGTGGGACAGATTTTGGCGCAGCTTCAACCGTGATTGCACCAGTAGCAAAAGAGATCTCAGGATAAAGAGCTACCATATCATATGTGTAACGAAAACGGAAATGACACAGCAAGTTACTAGGTCTGAAAGCTTTTCAGTCAAGACTAGTCGGGGCTCTCGAGAGGAAGAATCTACATCGATCACAATGCAAGCAACAAATAAGGTAATGGTGTCCTCGACCAAGACGAAAGATAGATCTCATCACAACACTTAACTGACTTGCTTTCCCTAAACTCTCTATCTTAGTAGGGCGAGTGCAGTTTACTATGCGGTGGACTTTGCCCCTCCCTTTCTTCTTATAGCGCTTGCAGTAAAGCTGAACAAGTTGGCTCAGCTTGCATTTACTCTGCAGCTTGAAGGCTTTTTTTTCATCCTATCCCCAAAGCTACAAGAAAGACAAGACTACAACCGCTACTTGCCAAAAAAAAGTACAGCACCTTCCTCCCTGACTCGACTTTCCTAGCTACCAAGCCTTTCTTCAAACCCTTGCCAGAAGCCTTAAATGAGTAAGGAGGAAAGATTCTCTGTATTATTATGAAAGGGAGTGAAAAAAAAGCCTCAAAGAGAAAGCTTTAGCAACAGTAGGAGTGATTACTTACGCCAGCACCTGACGAGCTTACCAGATGTAACGAACACAGTTCCTATCCCTTAATTTCCCGTAAAACTTTTCATTTTCTACTCATTTTAAAACATTAAGTTAATTTGGATTTCTAATATTCTAAATCAAAGTCTAAATCGTTGAATTCATCATCAAAATCATTTAAGGAAAACCAATTAATATAAGAAAAACAATCGGCCAAGTGAACATCGAGGAACAATGGCAAAGTCGACAATAATCAACAGCCGATCGATCGGCAGTGGCAACAATTGCCTGGCGATCGATCGCCCCCACATCGGGCGATGGATCGCCCCATAGCGATCAATCCCCTGAGAGTTACCAATCTCCCTGGCGATCGATCGCCCTCCCTGGCGATCGATCGACAACCTGTCTATATTTCAAATCCAAAGAGTTGCTCTTTTCTTTTTCTCCCTGCACAACGCAGGCACACACTTCACTAAAACCATCCCCACCATTTCCTTTCATCAACCCACACTTTGTTAATAATTCTACCTAATAAATCATCTACCCTCATACATTTCTCCATTTCATCAATCATCCAAAAACCTAACCGAAACATATTAGAAAACGTAGCTAAATTTAATAAAAAAAAAAAACTACATGGATCCATTTAAAAACTTAATATATACCTATGAGTTTAAAAATATCCAAGCAGTTCCAGTAAACTTTTAAAATAAAAACTATCACTTAGACATTTTATTGTAACACCCGGTTCTTTACGGAATTTTGTAATTATATATGTAAAGTGGCATTTTTGTAAATATGTCAAGTTGAGTTAGTTTCGCGAAAAGAAAGCGGTATTAGAATCCTAATAATTAATAAGGATTTAGGAGAAATACGAGAATTTTGGAGTTGTAACGCTAATTACGAGGATTTAATGTTTCACGTCATATAAAGGATAAGTTGGTAAAAATAGTAAACGAGGTCCGATTTGCGAGCGGACAGTTTTAATAAAGCCTAGATAATAAGTCGGAGTTATTAGTGAATGAAGGAAATTTGGAGAAAACGAATCGTTAGTTAATTAATGAAACAACGGACGAAACAAATAGAAAATTTTAAGGAAGGGCAAATGAGTAATTTGGCAACCTAAATTTTAATAAAATATCAAATTCCCTCCCTCCCCCAAACACTTCACGATTTCTCTGCCAAATCCTCTCCTCTAGGCAATTTTCTTCCCTCGTGCGCGACTCCTCCTTCCATCGACGAAGCTTCTCTCCGACGACTCCGGTTTTTTGTGTTTCCTCCTCCAATCAACGCTCTAGGTAAGGTTTTATAGTTTTCAGACTTTAGTTATCGATTTTCACGGAGTTAAACGATTAGGATTTCGTTTAGAGTTTGTTAAAAACGTGGTTTAAGGTTGGTAATAGATAGGTTTACCGTGTTTGTGAATACAATGGACGTATTGAGCGTTATTTGGTGAAATATAGGGTGTATTTGAAGTTTGGGTTGAAAATTTGGGTTTGAAGCTTTGAAAAATCTCCATTAATGGAGTTTTGGTTATTGGTCAGCGTAAGTTGCTTGGTGAAATGCCCGAGAGAATTAAATTAGAGTTTTAGGAGATTTCCTTAGTTTAGGTTTCGTTAATTTGGATGTTTAATGGTTTAAACGCGCTTTAACGACGATTGTTGTGAATTTGCCTTAGGTGAACAACGCTCGTGGACGGATCTAGAATTTGCAACGGACGCGAGTTAAGTTCTCGTGACTTATTATGGTCGATTGGCCTACACCGTACGTCGAAGTCGTGTTGAGGAAATCTCAGAGCTTGTTGTTTAATTGCTTTGGTTGGGGTAGTTAGGATTAGTTGTTTACATAGGTTATGCTTTTATCGTCTTGATGATATATATGTTGTATGTTTACTTTACGCATTTGAACTATTCATGCATCACGTCTTTTAAAATAACATGAAAACGGATTTCTGCACGTGTTTAAGAAAAACATGAAATGAACTAATGAAAACTAATGTACGCAATCTGGTCACGACGGGGTGGGGTTCATACATTGCTGTTTACGGATGGAAGCATGTTTTTCCCCCGGTAGATGGAAAGGGCTATCCAACTGCCGAACGTGCCCTCTCCATCTAGTGAGAGTTGGCTTTGGTGACGTCATGTTATGCTACTAAATGATTAAAATGTTTGTATGGTTTACGAAACTCATATGCACAGCATGCATCTGCATTTACGAAACTTGTTGAGCCTTTAGCTCATAGTTGTCTGTATGGTGTAGGTGATCTTGATACCGGTGAGGACGAGATCCCTCCACCCGAGGAATGATCAGTTGAAGAAAGATGGCCCGTGGGAGTGTGCTGGGCAGTCGGTGCGATTTTGACCCGTGGGACTGTTTGTAAGTATTTTGGGGACACGATAGGTTAATAAAAGGATAGGTTAACTGTATAGTTAAATCATTTTAGGATGTTTGGTTCTGGATAGTTGATAAAATATGTTTTGATGTTTTGGTAGACTTGTTTTATAAAACGTTTTACTAAGTTTTATTTGGATTTTATAGTAATGTTTGGAGACATTTTAGGTTAAGCATGAATATGCTCGAGTTTTAGAGCTATCCACGCAGTTGGATTTCGTAAAAATTCGTCTCGAGTTAATTGGGTATTAGGATACGTGTTGAGTCGTTTATTTTAGGTGATTGGTGAATTGTGAAATTGATGAGGTTATGAGTGATTTTAAGTTATGATGTTTATTGTGTTTGTTGTTGTTGAAGTGTGGGAAAAAGTGATGAATTGTGAGGTGGTGTGTATAGAGTGTATGCAGGGAGAAGAATGAAGGGGAAGGAAGAAGAAAAGGGAGATCGATCGGCCCTCTTTGGTCACGCTCTGGAAAAAATTCCAGAGTGTGTGCCGATCGATCGCTTGTTAAGGGCGATCGATCAGCTATGGTTGATCGCCAAAGGGCGATCGATCGCCCCCCTTATTTTTGGTATTGCCGATCGATTGTGTAACATCCCCAAACACTGTACCCTTATTTACCCTTAAATTACCGTACAGTTTTTTTTTTTCATTTTCCTTTATCCTTAGCGTTTATGCGGAAAACAATTTGAAAACAATTTAAAATCAATTGAATAAAACGTTTAAAGCAATTACAAAACAATTATTTAAAACAATACGTACCCAAACACCTACAAAATACAACCTCACCATTTCACTAACACAATTCTATCTATACCACAATTTCTATCAACATCACAAACATACACTTCACAATACAACTTAACATCAAGCACCCGATACTCATACGTCTTCCGAAATACCACCCCAAAACCGACTCGAAACACCACTATAACAAAGTACATTTTCACGAAAATAAACTGCGTGGCTCCGTTTGAAAGTTTAACATATCCTCCTATTTAAAATCACAAAACAGTTCCAAAACGTTTAAAACATTAATATATATAACCTATCAACTATGTGACGACCCCAACCCGATCAGGGCCGCCACGGACTTGCGTGACATAACCATTACCTAAGCCCTCGTATTTTCTCAAAATTAACTTTTTCATTTTTACTTAACACTTTAAAAGAAAACGGACTTAGACAATTGACCCACCTCTAACAACCTTGAGGGACTAACTTTGACTTAAACATTAAACTTTTGAGCGTAAAACATTTCGACTTTTAAAACATTTAAAACTAGACTAAAACCATTAATGACTTAAACCAATTGACAATTAAAGTAAGATCAATTAAAACAAAACGCTCATACGTCGATCATCAAATCACGACACTAATATTACCTATAATTTCGAAAGACTCAAGAAAACAAACTGCGTGGATCGCTCTAAAAATCGAGCATATCCTTACCTGTTTTAAAAATAACCCAAACAGTTCCAATATATTTAAAAAATTAAGACTCCACATTCTAAACAATCTACTACCACTACATATACATCAAAACTCGACTATTCATACATTTTTCTATCAAAACATCCAATCTACATACTTAAACACTTTGGTACTTTCACAAATTAAACCGACACGTAGACCTACCAACCAACAAAGACTAACTCACATCATTCGCCACAAAACAGTTGGGCCACACCATCAGATCATCAAGCCAAGCCAAACACACCCTGTCGCCACGAGCACCACCCGTCGACCACCTATTCTTTGTCATCAAGAGGAACTCTCACCCTCACGCCTGTCACCTACATCATGCAACATAAACAGTAAGCCTAATGCTTAGTAAGGGAATGCTCTATGGATGACGTATGCATGAATGCGTGACTTTTCATAAAACATGTTTATTTCGTTCCGTTTGTTAAACCATTTTCTTGCCCCGTGAGAATCATAACTTGCCCTGTAAGAACATACATGACTTGCCCCGTGAGAACATACATGACTTGCCCCGTGAGAAACATACACGTGAGAATCATACATTTTAACGCGTGAGAAACATACACGTGAGAATCATACATTTTAACGCGTGAGAAACATACATCGTTCACATAATCGTTCTTTCATTTAACGTTTCACATATCATCTTTAAATCATTATCGTTCAATTCATCGTGAAAACATGCTCGTAAATAGTTCGTATGCACCTTTTATAAAACATGATGCATGAGGAGTTCACATATGACATATCATCGAACAATTCATAAACATACATAGACATGCTTTAATCACTACGAACCTATCAAACAACTATTAACTAATAACCTAGGCTACCCGACACTTCAAGATCCCACAATCAGAAAATCATCATCAAAACTGAAAAACCTAACGTTGACACGATGTAGGGCCTTAAGGGCCGGAAACCTAACATCCACTTACCTGGCATCCTGGTTATGCCGAGCACCGTCCATGAAGAGCTTGGATTACCTAAGGCATTTCATAGCACGTCATTAGTATTAATCTAAATCATCCATTTCAAAGCTAAACGAGATCCCGAGCTAAGACAATTTCTTCAAAAACTCTAACTCATTTCGTTCGGGCATATCTAAACTCTTATTCTCGTGAAAACATCTCAAATTACTATTTCTAGCCTAATCCAACTAAAATCTAATTAAATGGGCCACTAATTTGGGTTCGGTAAAAACCAACCCGAAACTTCAAAAGAGCGTAACTTTTGCGTCGGTTATCGGAATCGAACGATTCCAGCGGCCACGTACTCCTCTAATAACCTATTTTAATCTGTCAAAAGGAATTTTAAAACAAACGATTCGAGCTAGGTCAATTATTGCAAAACCCGATTTTGCCCTTTTTCAGAAAATTCCTCTTTTTATTTTTCATCAAATTCCACTCATTTCCTCCTCAATCGACCACATATACCCTCAATTAGAATAATCTAACCCAAAATCGAAGTTTCCAACCACAAACCCGAATTGCCCTAATCGGGCATTCACTGTTTTTCACTCAAATTGAGCATTCCACGGCCAAGCAACAATAGCCGGCCCTAGGGTTGGCAAACCCATGCCGGAAGCAGCCCATTCCGACCGGTGATCGGAGCTCAATTGAGCTCGCCACACACACCACAAACCGAACCGAAAAAGAGGAGGAAACAGAGCCATACCGTCGGTTCGTGCGCGGAGGCAGGCCGAAAACCGCACGTCGCCGTCGTCTGGCCGGAGAGGGTCGGAAACCGCCGGCGGTGGCCGTCGATCGCCGCTCGCGTCGCCTCCTCCTCCTCCCCTGCTCTCGCTGCTCAACGTGGAACGACAGAATGGCTTCGGCCATTCTGTCGTTTGGTTTTTATTTTTATAAAAACTATAATAATAATAATAATAATAATAATAATAATAATACTAATAATACTTATATCAATAATCCTATTAATTCCTATTAACACATTAATATATCGTTTTGCCCTTCCGTAAATTCCGTAAAATCCCGTTCTTAATTATAACTCACGGCTTAATTTCACTGGAAATACCCGAATCTAAATTAATTAACCAATTAGGTTAACCAAACTTATTCATTTTTCTTTTAAATTACTTAAAACAATTATTTATTAAACAATTACCTATTTTATTTTCTCTTAAAAATCTCGGGTGTTACAAACTATCCAGAGCCAAGCATCCTAAAATGTTAAATACAACCATCAGCTGAGCCAAGCATTCTAAAATGTTCTATACAACCATCAGCCCGACAATTCTCAAAAACCCTCAAAACACCTACCATGAGTCCCACGGGTCAAAATACGCCTTGACTGCGCCAGCATACCACCGCAAGCCATCCTCCGTCAACTGCATCACTCCTCAGGTGGAGGGACCTCGTCCTCGCCTATGTCGAAGTCACCTACACCATACAGACACCTATGAGATAAAATCTTAGCAAGTTCTAGTAAATGTAAATGCATGCTATGCATGAGTTCAGAAATCGTGCAGCATTTTCTTTATCTTTACTCTGTGGGTGTCACCGAGATCTCAGCCTCCTAACCGGAGAGAGCACATCCAGCTGTCAGACTACTCTTTCCAGCTAGAAGAAGGGGGTACACTCTTACAACGTGTACAGCCGTGCCTGAGCCCCATCTCGCATGACCTATAACTGTATGAGTATGTGTTAAATGCGGTATTGTGACAGACCCCTTCGTGCCTACCCAATAGATCAATAGCCCCTCTCCAGGCCGTATTATTATTTTCTTTAAAACATCGTGCGGAAATTCATTTTCTATGTTCTTTTAAAACACGTGATGCGTGAACAGTTCAATATGACATGAAGTAAACATACATGATTCGTATCATCGAGACAATAAAGCAATTAAAAACCTAACCTATACAGAACTAATCCTAACTACCCAACCAAAACAAATTTAACATATACGTCACCAAAACTCCTCGAGAAGACCTCGACGTACGGTGTAGGCCAATCGGCCAGAGAAGATCACGAGAACTTACCTGTCTCCTGTAGCTCGCTGGGTTTGGCACCTCACGTCACCTATGGCTCGACCTATGACAAACATTCAAGCTTCATTAAAATCACGCTTACATTCACTAATTTACTCTCAAACTACTATTTCAAGCCTAATACAACTAAAACCTAACTAAACGGACGACTAATTTGGGTTTGGTAAAAAAACCGACCCGAAACTTCAAATGTGCATAACTTTCGCACCGGATATCGGAATCGAACGATTCCAGCGGCCACGTACTCCTCTAATAACCTATTTTAACCTGTCAAAAGGAATTTTAAAACAAACGACCGTAGCTAGGTCAAATATTCAAAAACCCGAACTGCCCTTCACTCGGAAATTTCCCCATTTCGATTTTCCATCAATTCTCACCCGATTCCTCTCCAATCAATCCCCCTCATATCTAATTAACATAAACTAACCAAAATTCAGAGGCTACTCACAGAAAATCCGAAATGCCCAAATCGGGCATACTGATTTTTGCCCAAATTGGGCTCACCACGGCCAGGCGACTAAAGCCAGCCTAATGTCCGGCAATCCCGAGCCAAGACCACCCAAAAACGGCCGGTGATCGGAGCCAAAACAAGCTCGTCACCCTCGGCCACGACCGAACCGAAAACAAGGCATGAATAAGGCTCACCGTTCGGTTTGTGCGCAGAGACTGGCAGGGAGCTACTCATCAGAGTCGTCTTGTCGGAGAACGTCGAATCGGCGGTGGTCAGGCCGCCGCCGAACGTCGCTCGTCCCTCGTCTCCGTTTTCCTTCTTCGTCGGGCACTCGCGAACAACAGAATTGCTTCGAGCCATTCTGTTGTTAATAATAATAATAATAATAATAATAATAATAATAATAATAATAATAATAATAATAATAATAATAATAATAATAATAATTCCTATCAAAACATTTTATCGTTTTGCCCTCCCGTGTTTTCAACCACTTTGAAACTCCGTTAAATCCCGTATTTCTCCAAAAATCCATATAAATCATTAGGATTCTAATAACACTTTCTGCTTGCAAAACGGACTTAATTTGACATATGTATAAAAAATACCATTATATTATGAAATTATAAAATCCCGTAAAACCGGGTGTTACATTCCATCCACCTTAATTAAAATTTTGTCCTCAAAATTTGACTTAGCTTGCAGTCATTGGCATTACCATCTCATGTCTTGCAGCCTTATACTATGATTTACAATCGCTTCGTTCTTTTCAAGTCACCTTTTTCCATCCCTCCAAAATTCTTAACTTCCCACACAAGGGCTTCGATTCTAGCCCATACATAGGGTCAATCTCCATGGTTCTAAACCCGAATCCCTAAAACCAAATGACGCATCGTTAACCTCCTAACCACTTCTACTGCGTTTGATTTGATTAACTAAGTCTTCGGTTGTGCACCACGTGCCAGTAATCCTCACGTCTCAAATTTTAATAACCCAACTGCACTGATATGCACGTAAATAATTTACACACACGTTATGTCACACCCCGGTTCCCTGAACCCGATTTGTTACTCAAAACCCCGAATATTACTAAGAAAACTTGGGCCAAATTTAAAACTTCGTTGAAAATTCAGAATTTGAAATTTGACAAAACATGAAAACTTGCAGCGGAAATCGTTTAAACAAAAGTAAAATTAAACAAAGCCATGTTAAAATAATCGTTGGGAATATTAAGAAACAATCAGTTGAGAAGCAAAGGTTTAACTCGTAAAATAGTTTAAAGATTTCAAAAGTCAATTTCATCGACCGCCGAACAAAGTCAACAAAAAGGGAAGGCTGCTCGAAGACATCCACCGATGACTAAACGACAAAGCACAAGATTTGTCATCCGGTCACTAAACGACAAAACATAAAATTTGTCATCCGGTCACTAAACGACAAAACATAAAATTTGTCATCCGGTCACTAAACGACAAAATATATCCTTCATCTACCGGTGACGCCAGCCGGATGATCTCTCTCATCCGATCGACTTTACTCTACATCCACCGGTGACGTCAGCCGGAAGATCTCTCTTATCCGGGCACTAGACGACAAACAAAACACCTATATCATCCTACGAACAAAACACTCGACATCATCCGATAGAAAAGAAACACAACACTATCCACAGAAAAGAATTTACTTACTTCCCAATGACCATTCAGGAACGACTCAAGCCATAGCATTAATCAAACCCGATAAAATCAACATTTAAAACTCAATAGATTGCTAGTATCAGTAAATTTCAAAACGTATTCAAAATGCTAAAATTTCTACTGTCATGAGAACTCAACATACTCAGACTGAATCCTTGACTACTAGTCCTCCACACTGACAGACATCAGTTAAACCGCCCCGTCAGCTGCCAGAACATTGAATAAGTGTACTCATCCAACCCGACTAGTCCTCAGTGAACTCAGTAAACACACCTGCTGTCACTTCTTCACCTACATCACAAAACTCATCTATTAGCCTAATGCTAAGTAAGTAATGCAAAATGAAATGAATTACTGAAACATAAACTCCTAATCATGCAATTTCTACTTTCTCCTCTCAGTTGCTCATTCATCGTTTCTAATTCAGATCCCCCTGTGAAATTGGGAGTCGGATCAACTCTCCCAAAGTATGTATCCACTGACTCATTAAGGGGCGGATTAATTCCCTTAACAGTAAATCTGATTCACATGTTCAGATCCCCCTGTGAAATTGGAAGTTGGATCAGCTCTTCCAAAGTATATATCCACTGTCTCATTAAGGGGCGGATTAATTCCCTTAACAGTAAATCTGATTCACTTTGCTGTTTCATCACATTCAATCCTCTCCATGCCAATGTGTATTCAAATTCATTTTCGTATACATTTTGAAAACATGATGCATGGCATACAAACATATCCAAGTAAATACAAACCTAACGTTTTGTGATGTAGGCCCGAAGGCACAAGCAAACATTACTTACTTGGATCTCCTGGAATTGTCTGGGTAGCTAACCACTTCGGGTATTGCTCAACCTAAAACCGTAGACAGAGCATATATTAAATTCCCTCTAATCTTCATTCTAGACCACTATAAATCTAAGGGAAACTCTAGTCATTGTGCATTCTCAATTTCGACTTAAACCGAACTAACCCTCACTTACTGTATTCTCCAAAACCTCAATATCATCCCTCCCACCAACAATAGATACAATGTAGCTAGAAATAGAGGCAAAACTCACCAAGTTCGGAAGAAGTCGCTGGAGAAAGTCGAAGGGGGGTCTCCTATCGTGCTCTGCTAGGCTGAGGAGCTGAGAATGGGGAGGAAATGGAATAAAACAGTGGCGGCTACTTCAATAATAGTTTCCTTAAATACGTTATCCACCTTTAGATTTCTAATTACCCTTATACCCTTGCCTAGTCATCCACTAACCCTACATTTAATATTGTCATTAGTTTTAAAAAAAATAATAGAGAAACGGTTTAACAGGACCGGGTATTACACGTTAGTTTCCACTTAATCACCCATAAGTTAAACTTCCTTACTCTTCTGACTTGGCCTTATGTTCAGGCTTCCCCGATCTAAGCCTAATTCAAGTCCTCAATTTCCTAACGAAGCAACCTAAAAATCTTCTCCCATCGAAGTTTCTCTCAGCTATTACTTTATATCGCATCGATGTCCAAATTTCCTAACATCAGTTAGATCGAATATCATCTAAAAATCCCTTCCAACTCTTGGGCTGTAATCCAAACTTAAACATAGTTTCATCAACTCTATCTCTAGTCGGGATGCACACCACTCAATTTCTAGATTAACTTCGTAATCGTATTCCTCATTTTTAATTGGCCTACACGTGTCCTTGCTTACGCATCGAGTCTTACAAAATTTCCTAAGTCCTCAATCGAGCGATCTCTAACTGGGTACTCGACACCTAACGACTCGCGCACGCGTCGGTCTATATTTAATCATCCAAAACATTAAACTCTCTCTCTAACTATTCTGATTAACTTCATGTTCAGGTTTTCTCTGGTTACTTCTTAGGCAGTAGCCCTACCTAAGCTTCCTATCATCTTTTAAATTGACTAACATCTAAAAGTTTCCGCAAACTCTCGGATTGGAAGCCAACATCTACGTAATTTCATCTACCTCAGTTTCCTTTACGATGATTCCTTCTAAACCTTTTCATCAATATTACCCCTAGTCACCCACTACCTTGGGCAACTTACCCTTCTCGATAATTATTTCAGGGCGGGTTTCACAACTATCTCAAACTATATCCTCAAAATTCCTCAAAATCTCACTGAGTCCAACAGTTATTTTCTTAAGGCTCTCATTCCTTTGTGAATAAGGTCCTATAAGTATCACCTTTCCTTCTAAGTCACATTAGTGAGCCCTCTTGCTATGCCCTTAGCTAAAACTCTCTTACCTCCTACGTTATGCCCATTCGTCTAAATTAAATCTCTATTAGCTCCGAGTAGCGTCGAGTCCATAAGTTCTACCATCGGTGTGCTCTAAACTATTCCTTCTAACCTTAAGTCACTTGGGTATCCATTGGTCCCGATTGGTCAAACACGAGTCGAACCTCTGAAAATCATCATTTTACTTAAGTTTACTTAAATGGTTTCTATGAAAATCATCATTCTCTTTATTCTAACTTCAAATCTCATTCTCTCATAGAATCCAACAATCTCCTTCACCTATCCCTAATATTGCACGAGGATTACCTTAACGTTACTGAATGACCTTACCCTCTTTCGTTCCTCCTAGTCGGTTCTGAATATTCTACTTTGTTCCCTTCCAACGATTTATCCCACGATCTTCTTGTTAGCAAACTTGTTGTAGATAAGTTTACGCATTTATTCCAACTCTCCTCAAATTTTCAAATCTTACCTTTTTATTTCCAACAATTTAGTACGTTTCCCCATCAATGCTAACCTACCTAGTCCTCGAACATTGATGTTTCTACCTCCATTCTGGAGGTAGCCTCACGTTGGTGGTTCCTAACTCGAACTATATCATCTATAGACTCTTCCCTTAACTCTCACACTCCTAAACCCAAAAGAATTTGTCATTTCTTACTTCAGTATATTTTCTACCATAGATACTCACCTTAGTCGTTTCACCATTTCTTCTAACCTTACACAGGTTACAGTAAACCCCAAAACATGACTTCTAATTTAAGGCGTTAAACCCTTCTCTGATTAGCTATAGTATCTGGGTTTCTAAGTTAATGCAACTCTTATGTTTTAGCCCCACATTCTTCTTTGGTCGAGTAATACCAATGGTCCAACACGTCTAACTTTTATTCGTTTCTTACTGCTCTCGAAATTTACCAACGTTCTAACTCCGAGTTGATCCATTTATCTTCTTCATGAGTATTGGCTAGTACGAACGCGCCTAAGCTGCGCCTAAATCTTTCATCCATAATTCAGCATTGATCAATTACATTCCCTAAAATTTCTAAGTAAAAACCGCTTTTCCTTCGAATATCGTTTTCGTTTAATTACCTTCAACCTCACGCGGATCCAAATTACACGAGTTCTTATTAGGTCCTCTATTCGCTTAGACGTACTATTATACTTTGACAATCTAGGGTATTCTTCAATAAATCTTATATCTAAGCTTCAAATTTCTCTATGAAGCGTCATATTCTAAAACTCCAAGGGTTTGTCAACTAGGGTCAGTTTCTATCTCTTTAAATCTTACACATTATAAGTTGTATCGTTCTTACGGTAACTCAATTCCAAGTGTGCAACTTCCTGTGGTTAGGTCAGGTTAATCCTACTACCACATAACTCTCTTTCCATAAGGCCTATATGGTCTCGCATCTATCTACTGCCTTATTGTCGAGGTTCACTTAAGAACTCTTCTTACCCATCTTCTACCATTCTCTTACCTCTCTATTTTCAAACCTACTCCTATCTATTATCCGACTATTACTTTTGCATTCTTACTCTATACTACATCTTCATTCTAATATTCTTCATTCTATTTATCATTGAAATAAAACTCTACCTGAAACAGCTGAAGGTTGGGCTTTATTCTTGTCTTCGATCGGGGTAATTATCCTTGGTGTAACTTCCTTCTTCTGGTCAGTGACCTTCCCCTAGCCATTTAGGGCATAATAGCCCACTTCCTCGCATCTATAGCACCGGTTCGAACCTAATCTACACCTACCCCAATGGTTCTTCTTACACCTTGGGCATCGAGGCTTATGCTGAGGTCCTTGTATGTGCTTTCGTCGGCTACGTTCCATTTCCCTCTTACCCATCCTCTTTATTCCTCTCATTGGTTGTTGCCTTTGCTATACTAAGTATGGTTGAAATCTTCCGTGGAACATCTCCATACCTTGGTCATTGGGAATAAATACATCTTGGGTTATAGGGCCCTCTCGGTTTAGCAACCTCTATTTGCTCCGATTGTTGCTCCACCAATTCTATGAGTCGGCTAACGGGATTCACTCGATTTATCAAGGTTTCTAGCTTATGGAATTGCCTATCTATATATTTCGCTAGCCGGTCAAGGCGTTGGGATTGTTGAGTAATAAATCCTTTGAGTTGGTCTATCGTATCGTCTCTGTCATCTCGATCGTTCCCTCGACGCACCATAGTTATATAACTCCTATATGAAAGTTTAAACAAATACTCTAAGAAATAGAAATCAAATAAAGCTATAACATACCTACAGTTGATGAAGAATGTCCGCGTAGTGGCTGTGCAGTCGAGCAGTCTACAGAACCGATTTTAAAACTCGGGGGCTCTGATACCATAAATGTAACATCCCCAAACACTGTACCCTTATTTACCCTTAAATTACCGTACAGTTTTTTTTTTCATTTTCCTTTATCCTTAGCGTTTATGCGGAAAACAATTTGAAAACAATTTAAAATCAATTGAATAAAACGTTTAAAGCAATTACAAAACAATTATTTAAAACAATACGTACCCAAACACCTACAAAATACAACCTCACCATTTCACTAACACAATTCTATCTATACCACAATTTCTATCCACATCACAAACATACACTTCACAATACAACTTAACATCAAGCACCTGATACTCATACGTCTTCCGAAAGACCACCCCAAAACCGACTCAAAACACCACTATAACAAAGTACATTTTTATGAAAATAAGCTGCGTGGTTCCGTTTGAAAGTTTAACATATCCTCCTGTTTTAAAATCACAAAACAGTTCCAAAACGTTTAAAACATTAATATATAACCTATCAACTATCCAGAGCCAGGTTTTATGCTTGTTTTGCATGTTTTCAGTATGTCGTGCATTATATTTATGAAGGAATACGAAAAAGAATTTACATGTAATGGCATGGTAAGGCATGAGCAGTTTGAATTAGACAAACCATTAAGGGAACTAATCCACCCCTTAATCGAGTAGAGGATGTAGACTTTGGGAAAGTTGACCCACATTCCATCGAACAGAGGGATCGGATAAGCTATTAAGGGAACTAATCCTCCCTTAATCGAGTAGAGGATGTAGACTTTGGGAAAATTCATCCACTTCCCTTTGTACAGAGGGATCAACAGAAAATGAATACAACTGAGTTGTGAAAGTAGAAACTGCATGATTAGGTTTTATGTTTCAGCATTTCATTTCATTTTACTCTACTTATTTAGCATTAGGCTAATATATGAGTTTTGTGATGTAGGTGCCAAGATTTCAACAGGTGAGTTCTCTGAGTTTACAGGAGAGTAGGCGAAGTTGATGGAGCACATCTATGCCACGGTTTGGTGCACTGATGAGGTGGTTTAACTAATGTCAGTATGTGAAGTCTTAATGGACAAGTGTTTTGTTGAAGTGTGCTGAGGATTTTAATAACAGTAGTAGTTTTAATGTTTTAACATGTTTTTGAGATTATCCTGAATATGAAAACATGGTTGGTTTTAATCGTAATTTGCTATTCTTGATTTTTAGTAAGTTGTGGACTTATGTTGTTTTGAAATGTAACACTCGAGAATTTCCTATAACGCGTATAGGTCTTAGACGATTAGAGGGTTAATGGTTAAGAATGAAATGTTTAGAATGATCGATTGGGGGAAATTCGGTTGGCCGTCCCAGACTGTGTTAGGACGTGTGCCTCCGGTCTTGCTCCGTGGATCAAGGCGTAGCCGTCTTGGACATTGTGGGGGCGTGTGCCTACTTGATTCACCTGAAAGTGAAAGACAAATGTAACCGAAATGAAAAGAAAACAACAGAGTGTGTAGAAACTGCTTGTTCGGATGAGTCAAGCATCTAGTGTGTTAATGTGCATTATTTCCCTACTTGCTAAGGGTTAGGCTTATTTTTTGTATTCTATGGTGTACGTGACGAGTTCTATACAGGTGAGGTAGATGAGACAGCCGAGGATTAGGCCACAGTCGGAGGGGTACGGAGTTCGCCTGTGCAGGCTATCGTCAGGGCGTCTTGACCACTGTTTTCCTCGGGTTGTGTGGGAGGTGAATGTTTTGTTGTAGATAGTTTTATAAGTGTTTTAAAAATATTTTGTTTGAGAAAAGTGAAAGGTTTTGGTACATTGTATTCGTAAATGTTTTTGTAATTATTTTGACAGTTTGCGAGTCGATTGTGTTGATGGATAATGGTCGTAAGTATTTGAGGTTTGAAACTATATGTTTTTTGGTTTAATTGCAGGGTTTGGTTTAAAGAAATTTAGGCGTTACGCCGCCCGTTTTGATTTTAAAGTAAATAACGTCGGGTTTACGTTCTCTATTTTTGTTATTATCCGTTTTAAGTCGATTTTCTAAAATTTTTACGGGAATTCAAGATTTGGGTGTCAAGAATGTATGGTTAAAATTTTGAGATTTTTGGAAGTGTTTTGCTTGTAGAAAAATGAAGAAAAGTCAAAAAGTCGGAAAAATTGAAATTTGGGCATTTTTTGGCTGAAAAACAGAGCGTGTGGCGATCGATCGCCACTGGGTGTCGATCGATCACCCACGGGGCGCGTTTTGAAAAAAAAAACAAAGCGGGTGGCGATCGATCGCCGCTGGGCACCGATCGATCGCCCATGGCACGTGCAGGGCAAGCGCGAGGCGCACGCCGAGGGCCCAGCAGCGCCCCAACCTATATATATATATATATATATATTTTTTTTTTAATTCCTAATTCCAAATTATTTTAACCCGACATTTTCCAACGTATTTGAAACGTATTTTAGACACGTTTTCCAACAAAAATTGAGGGTTTGAAAAACCTGAAAACCGAGTCGAAAAATTTACGAAAATTATTTTAAACATAGGACTGGTTAGCAAAGTAGCGCACTGAGCCGGGGCGGGTTCGAGGGCATTACATGAATGGTTGCTGTCAAAATTTTTATGTGTTCTCCTGTAGTCAAAGTTGTCCACTGGTTTGTGTGTAAATCGGTTAAGTTATATTTCTGTCATAAGGATAGTCGTCCAGAGTTGAAGGGAAAAAACAGTAGTCCATTCTGTGGACGAGAATAGTAGCCCAAGCTGTAGGTAAAAATAGTCGTCCATAGTGGTAGGTGAAAAAAATCGCCATTCTCTGGACAAGATGTCTGAAGTGAAGTCGTCTAAAGCCATGGACGAGAATCTCGTCCAAGTGGTAAGTGAAAACAGTCGTTGGTTGTGGACAATATAGTCGTCCACACTGTGGAAGAAAATAGTCGTCCACGATTGTGGTGAAATTAGTTGTCCAGTCTGTGGACAAGTAATCTGTGGACATGGTTGTCGTCCAAGGTTAAAAAGTCACATGGACCGTGGACGACAAGGTCACATGGTCTATGGACAACAAATTTAAGTGAGTCTATGAACGTTGGTCCATGGATGATGAGTTTATGAAATCACGTGGACGATAAAGTCACGTGGACCGTGGACAACAAAATCACGTAGTTTGTGGACGATGAGGAACAATCTTCCAAAGTCATTAAGTAATCCTAAGAAAGGGTTGTCGTCCACTCTGTGAGCGAAGTCAGTTGTCCAAAGTCGCTTGTCCAGAGTTCATCGTCCAGAGTCGTAGGCATATATATCGTCCAAGGTTGGTAATGAAAGACTCTGTTGACGACAGATTTCCTAGCATTGTTGAACTTTTTGTAGATGTTGCAGAGAAGTTTTAAACGATTTTGAACCCAAAGTTTTGCTAGTCTGTACTCATCATGAATTTGTTTTACATAGTTATTGTAACGCCCCCCGAACCCACCCTGGATCGGAGCGCTACTTTGCTAACTAACTAATCTCACTTTAAAACGAACATAAAAATAAACTGACGCAGCTAAATTTAAAGCTAGGTCTCCTAACTCCTGAAACTAAACTACACAGTTGCCTATACTCACTAATTCCTTTTAATCCTAACCTTTAAGCACCACGGCGTCCTTCCCGAGAATTTTGGCAAAGTAACGCCTGAAAATGGCGCCTCCCAAAATGCTAAATACCTGCATAAAATCCAATCCCAACCAAACCAGAATCTTCTTACTGAAATAACCAACATACGAAATCTCCAAATAGCAGTAAAGATGAAACTAAAATGCTAACATCCCTAAGTGAAGAAAATCCGAAATACATGGCGACACAGCACCCTTAACTATGATTATATACACCAAATACAAATAGCTATGCAATAACCCTAAAAACAACATCAACCAAAAAGAAAACTCTACAAACCACCAAAATAATTGTAAATATACATGACCCCAAAAATATTGTTCCATCCACATCTTTCCGAAGACTATGGTCGAGACGCCCCAACAACTGCCTGCACCGGCATGCCTCGTACTCCTTCAACTGCTGCCAAGTCCTGGCTCACTCGCCAGCTCCCCTGTAACCGCGTCATTACCTACACCACAGAACACACACACACACGTAAGCTTACGCTTAGCAAGTAGAGAGAAAGGAATGTAAACATGCATGATGCACCCACACCGCCCTAACACATGCAATCTCTACTCACTCTGCCCTAACACATGCAATCTCTACTCACTCTAATGTTTTCATTTCGTTTTATTAATCTTTCCACTTTCACAGGTGAATCAAGTAGGCACACATCCGAGCTCCCCGCTCATTGGACGGCCACGCCTTGATCCATGGAGCAAGATCGGCCAGCTCACACCCGGGTCCCCCCCATTGGATGGCCGCACTCAATCTTCTCCCTTCCCCTGTCATATGTGAATCAAGTAGGCACACATCCGAGCTCCCCGCTCATTGGACGGCCACACCTTGATCCACGTAGCAAGATTGGCCAGCTCACGCCCGGGTCCCCCCCCATTGGACGGCCGCACACAATCTTCTCCAACAGCACTTACGTATTTTCAACTTTATATCTCGAGTAGAGTCCCGACTCACTGCCTCCCCGGCATATTGCAAGTGCCTCCCCGGCAACTTGCATAACCATATCTCGAGTAAAGTCCAAACTCACTGCCTCCCCGGCAAAATGCCTCCCCGACATATTGCAAGTGCCTCCCCGGCAACTTGCATAACCATATCTCGAGTAGAGTCCCAACTCACTACCTCCCCGGCATATTGCAAGTGCCTCCCCGGCAACTTGCATAACCTGACGACTCTATTCAACTTTATAACGTAGCGACTCTACTCAACTTTATTTTTCTTAAGCTTTCTTTTTACGTTTCACACACCTTTCACGTCATGCACAAACTCATTTTCGTAATGATACTCAACACGTGCTTAACATAAATAAATCAAATAACTTAAAAACGATGCATGATACTCAACACGTGCTTAACACAAATCAACCAGCCAACACAATCAAACAACAACCCTACCGTTCTGTGGTGTAGGCCCGAAAGCAACAAACAAGCACTCCACTACTTACCTGTCGTCCTAGCTCGCTGAGAATACTCGGTTACCTGTCCTCCTACGGCTCAACCTACGACAAATATTCAAACTTTATTAAAATAAAGACTATATCAACCAATTACTCTCAAACTACTATTTCTAGCCTAATCCAACGAAAACCTAACTAAACGGACCACTAATTTGGGTTTGGTAAAAACCGACCCAAAACTTCGAACGCACGTAACTTTTGCATCAGTTATCGGAATCGAACGATTCCAGCGGCCACGTACTCATCTAATAGCCTATTTTAACCTACCAAAAGAAATTTGAAAACAAACGACCCTAGCTAGGTCAAAATAGCAAAAACCCGAATCTGCCCCTAACCGTAAAATTTCCCCATTTTGGTTTTTCATCAATTTTCACTCAATTGCTCACCAATCAACCATATTTAGCCTCAATTAACATAATCTAACCAAAAACCCCGAGAATACACAGCAAAACTGAAATGCCCTAAATCGGGCTTCACTGAATTTCGCCCAAACGAGGCTCATCACGGCCAGGCGATGAAAACCGGTCCAAGGGTCGGCAAACTCACGCCGGAGGTGACCAAAATCGGCTGGTGATCAGAGCTTAAACTCGCTCATCACCCTCGGCCACGACAGAACCGAAAAACAGGGCAAAAATGGCTTACCCGACGGATTGTGCGCAGAGACGGGCCGGAGAGCGTCGAAAAACGCCGTCGGTTTTGGTCAGAGAACATCACCTCCCGTCGCTCTCCCCTCTCCCCTGCATCTCGGCCCTCGGCGCTCGGGCATTCGACGAACAACAGAATGCCATTCTGTTGTTTTTAGTTTTTATTTTAATAATAATAATAATAATAATAATAATAATAATAATAAAACTAAAACTATTTCTTTAATTTAAACTAGCTAATTACTGTTTTACCCTCCCGTACATTCAGCCATAACGTAACGAACCCACGATAAATCTCTCACCTCACCCTCGGTCTAACTCCTCCATCGAAATTCCCGAGCATAACTAATTAACCCAATAACTAACATAACTTAAATTAATCAAATCTAATTTTTAAATTATAACTCACAGCTTAATTTCACTGAAAAATACTCGAACCTAAAACCATTCACTTTTCTTTTAAATTAATTAAAACAACCTATTTTATTATTCTTAAAATCCCGGGTGTTACAGTTATTTTCCGCTGCAAAGTTTTAATACTTTAAACAAATGTCGATTTTTTTCTGTTGAGTGGAGTTTTAAATTTTCTACAGAATTTCCTAGTTCAGTTTAGTGAGTATGAGTAACAAACTGGGTTTTTTAATTCAGGGTGTTACAGTATGGTATCAAAGACATTTTGTTAAACCGTTCAAAAGATCACTCATCAGTGCCGATCGTCGCATGAGAGTACTCCAACAGCTGTAAGTGTTTATGTTAACCTTAGTTATTAGATATTTATGAGAATAATTAACCTTGTCTAGGAATATAGCAAAATGGCTAGACGACCAGGAAGATCAATAGTACTGAGAGAGTTGCCAAATTTGAGAAGTGAGGAGGATCCTAGTGTGATTAGGGAGCTGACAGCTTTGGTGCGTCAGCAGTCTGAGCAATTGGGACTACTTCTGAATCGAGATGTGCAAGGGAGTGCCAACTCGAGTTCCAACAATGAGCAATTGGGAGACAGATTACAGAGATGACAACCGCCCACATTTGACGGATAGTCATCCAATCCGATTGTTGCCGAGGGATGGCTTAGGAAGATTGAGATTATGTTCAGATGTGCCAACATTGGAGAATGAGACAAAGTCACTTTGGCAACGTTCCATTTGGCTGGGGATGCTCAACTTTGGTGGGAAACAATGGAGACCACCACTGATGTTCTGGCAATGTCTTGGACACAATTTGTAACGCCCCAAGTTATCTGAACCCGGTCCGTTACTCAAGACTAAAAAAATTCTCATTCGTATATTTTAAAACTTCACTTTTGACATAAACTAAAATCTCAAAATAATTAAATCTCACAGCGGAAATCATTTTATTAACAATGGAGTTAAAACAAAACTGTAAATCATCGTTTGGAGGGTAAAAAGGCAATCGACAAATAGGGAATAAAGTTTCAAGCTATGGGATACTGGAGAAGTCGCCGAAGTCAAACGCTTCTGCCGATGGATAAAGTCAACAGAAGGAGCAGTAACATGCTTCTACCGATGACGTGTGCAAACAAGGACTCCACTCGGTAGACTGCATCTACCGATGACGTCGACACGACTCAATCTGCCGATGAAGTCAACACAACTTCATCTGCCGATGAGGTCAACACAAATAACGCGTCTCCATCTTCCGATAGACAAACACGCGACATCTACCGATAACAACAATACGACTCCTTCCGATAGAATTAAAATGTACACTAATCTGCCGATGGACTATATCTGCCAATAGAATGACAAAACACGCTACATCTGCCGATAGGTAGCATCTACCGGTAGATTCAAAGTAATCACCCTAAACAAGGAACATCACTGCTTACCGGAAGGACTCGTAAAATCGACTGAAAACCTTCAGACAACCAAATTTTCATGAAAACACTAATCAAATCAGCAAAACACAGTTAAACCATCAATTCGTCATTTCCAGTAAAATCTTAAGAAAATCATTTTTAACCAAACTCAAACCATAGTCACTAAAATGCTCAGAAATTGCTAATCTGAAACCAGTATTCTCAACCTAGCACATACAACCATTGATTAAACCGCCTCAACAGATTGCCCAACCAATGCATGGATGTGCTCCCCCAACCAGCCTAGTCTTCAAACTGTTCTGTAAACACACCTTCGGTAACTTCTTCACCTACATCACAAAACTCATCTATTAGCCTAATGCTAAGCAAGTCAAGCAATGGATGAAATAAATCGATGACACAATAATTTTCCCTAAACATGCAATTTCTACTTTCTCATCTCAGTTGCATTCAAATTTGTTCTCTGTTGATCCCCCTGTACGATGGGAAAGTGGATCGGTCATCCCCCAAAGCATACATCCTCTGATCTCAATTAAGGGGCGGATTAATTCCCTTAACAGTTAACTGATCTGATCCCCCTGTAGGATTGGGAAGTGGATCATTTTTCCCAAAAGCTCAATCCTCTGTTCTCAGTTAAGGGGCGGATTAATCCCCCTTAACAGTTGTTCTGTTCATCCTGCTCACACATGCCATACCGTTTCATGAAAATACATTTTCGTAGTCTTTCAAAAACATGATGCATGACAACTGAAAATAAGCATACAAACATGCATAACACCTATTGTTTTGTGATGTAGGCCCGAAGGCACAAACAAACTTTACTTACCTGGATTCTTGGCGGGTGCTCGGCTAGGAGCTTCTTCGGGACCTTCTCACCTAGAACATAAACAGAACATTAAGCCAGTCCTTTCCACACCTCATTCTACAGCATTCAAAGAAACCTAAGGGATAGTTGGGAGTTCTAATCGCTCGGCATTCATGGTTCTATGCTAAACTCGAAACCACTCACATTCAGAATAAAATACGAAAATACACAACTACAATCCTCCACGCTATTGTCTTCAGATACTAAATCAGTAGAAATCGAGGTAGAAACTCACCTAGATCCGCGAATGGGATCGGAGAGAAATCGCTGGGAGAGCTCTGGTGACTTGAGCTAAAATCCGAGAGTGAGAGTGAGAGTGAATAGTGGCGGCTACTTCCATAAATTCTTCATTAAATAGGTTATCCACTAATAAATTCTAATTACCATATTACCCTTACTTACTCACTCATTAACCTAATAATCTTTCACTCAAACTCAACCACGAAATGTACTTAATTGATTGATCAGTCATTTGATTTAAATAAAGTCGGGTGCTACACAATTCAATGAAACTTTCTATGAGAAATACTTTAACAGCACCGTCCAGACTACAAAGAAGGTGGAGTTTCTAAACTTGAAGCAGACGGGGCCCGTGTCTGAGTACAATAGATAGTTTGAGTCCCTGTCCAGGTTTGCTGGACACCTTGTACACAGGAATGAGGATAAGGTGTTTCAATTTGTGCATGGACTAAAGCCAGAGATTTACAGAGGAGTCAAGTTTTCGGGTATTAAAGGTTTGTCTTACGGTGAAGTTGTGTCCACGGCTTTGGAAGTGGAAGAAGTAGAAATGAAGTGTACTAGACCAAGAGAAGCCCCACGAAAGTTTATTCAGCCACACCAACAGGGAGAGATGAAGAGGCCCAGTGAAGGCCAAGGCAGTCTGGGAAAGGAGAAGAAGGTGTAAGACACCAAGAGATTTCCTCAGTGCCCAAAATGCTCAAGATTTCACCTGGGAGAGTGCAGATTGGGTTCGGGAAAGTGTTTCAACTGTGAAGAAGTTGGACATACATTCAAGGATTACCCGAAGCCCAGAGTTATTTGATGCTTCAACTGTAACAAGATTGGTCATGTTAACAGGGACTGTCCAGCTTTAAAGAGTGGCCCTGCTAAGTTGAAGCCGAAGATATTCTCCATGATGGAGTCGGGTTACAATGACGAGCCCGCTGTAGTGTCAGGTACTATATTGATCAATTCTAGGCCTGCTTTTACTTTAATAGATTCCGGTGCAACACATTCTTTTATAGCGTCTGCATTTGCTGTCAAGTTAGATGTACGGCCTACGCCAACTGAACATGTGTTTAATGTAGCACTACCCTCTGGCGAAAGCATGCACTCTAACCAAGTGATGTTTGATAGTGTGGTGTCAGTGGGAAGCATGAATCTACCTACTGATCTCATTATCATGGAGATAATGGGATTTGATGTAATCCTAGGAATGGACTGGTTGTTTAAACATTATGCCACAATTGATTGTAGGTCTGGGATAGTCAGTTTTTAACCCCCTAGTGGTTTGAAAAACACTTTTCAAGCTTTGAAGAAGAGTAAGAGGATTTCTGTTATGACTCCTATCAACGTTAGGCCTTCTCCATGCTCAGAGTATTTATACTTTTTGGCTAGTGTTATAGATACACAATGTGTAGGAAAAGCGAGTCCTCAAAATGTCTTAGTTGTCCAAGACTTTCCAGAAGTATTTCTGGATGATCTTCCTAGCTTGCCGCCAGATAGAGAAATCAAGTTTTTTGTAGATGTTTACCAAGGCGCATAACCTGTATCTAAGAATCCTTACAGATTAGCACCAACAGAGCTTAGGGAGTTAAAGAAACAATTGGAGGAGCTGTTGGAAAAATGATTCATACGCCCGAGTTATTCACCATGGGGTGCACCTGTTCTTTTTGTTAAGAAGAAGGATGGATCATTGCATATGTGTGTTGATTATCTGGAATTGAACAAATTAATATCAAGAACAAGTATCCATTACCATGGATTGATGATTTATTCGACCAACTTAATGGTGTGCGAATCTTCTCTAAGATTGACCTTAGGTCCGGTTATTATTAATTGAAAGTCAAATCTGAAGATATCCCTAAGACTGCCTTTCGCACAAGGTATGGACATTATGAGTTTTTGGTTATGTCTTTTGGATTGATAAATGCACCAGTAGCCTTCATGGATCTTATGAATATGGTGTTTCACGAGTATCTAGATAAATTTGTCATAGTGTTTATTGATGATATTTTAATGTATTCACGTACTAAGGATGAACATGCAAAACACTTGAACTTGGTGTTAGGAGTACTTAAGCAGCACCAACTTTACGACAAGTTCTCCAAGTGTGAGTTTTAGTTAGACAGAGTTCACTTTCTTGGTCACGTGATCTAGGGAGATGGAATATCTGTCAATCCAGCGAAGGTTCAAGCAGTTAAGGAGTGGCCCCAACCGAAGAATGCTACAGATATTTGGAGTTTCCTTGGATTAGCAGGATATTACAGGAAGTTCATTGAAGGATTCTCGAAAATTTCTACATCCCTCACTCGGTTAACAAGGAAAAACATGATGTATGTGTGGACTGTGGAATGTGAGTCCAGTTTTCAGACTTTGAAACAGAGATTGACTAATGCCCAATACTAACACTCCCTGTTGATAATGGAAAGTTTAGCATTTATTGTGATGCTTCCAAAGTTGGCCTCGGTTGTGTGTTGATGCAATATAGAAAGGTAATAGCTTATACTTCTAGACAGCTGAAAACACATGAGAAGAATTATCCTATACATGATTTGGAATTAGCTGCGGTAGTTTTTGCATTGAAGATTTGGAGGCATTACTTGTATGGATAATCTTGTGAAATATTCTCAGATCATAAAAGTCTGAAATATATTTTAACACAGAAAGAGCTAAACATGAGGCAACGTCAGTGGTTGGAGTTTGTCAAGGACTATGATTTTGAGGTCAAATACCACCCCGGCAAGGCAAATGTAGTGGCTGATGCATTGAGAAGAGTGACAACATCAGCCTCGACATTGATTCTTGACATACAGTTAGCCTTAGAGTCAGAATTCCAAAGATTTAACCTGTAAGCTGTGTCTAGCGTGTCAGCCATGCTTTCTGCTATATCCTTGAAGCCTACTATTTTGGAGAGAATAAAGGAAGTTCAGGTGAATGATACTGAATGCAACAAGTACAAGTTAAGCATGGATTCTTCTGATAAATCAGATTTCAACTATTCTGTTGATGGAATTCTTAAGTTTCGGAATAGATGGTTTGTTCCGACAAATGGAGAACTTCAAAATGAGATCCTTTCTGTAACGACCCTAATACTGTACCCGTATTTTCCGTACCATATTTTTTTTTAACCTAATATCTTTAATTAAACACTGGGCGGAACCTAAACCGAAATCGAAACCAAAATCGAAATCGGAATTAAAATCTAAGTTTAAAACCATTTAAAACAACTTAAAACAAATTAAATAAAACCATTATTTAAAACTAATTTCGATTAAAATAAAAGGGGAGGGCAGAATTGACATTCTACCTGAGGAACGGAGGCCGCGCTCAGTCGCTGCAGCATGCAGCGACTGATCGCTGCATGCACTGCATGCTGCAGCGATCGATCTCTGCAACAATGCAGAGATCGATCAATGCATATGCTAGCAAGCAGCGATCACCACGCGATCCCTTCTGTTTTCTCTTCTGTTTTCTCTTCTTCTCTGTTTCCTTTATTTTCACAAGTGCTCTCTGGATTCCAGAGAGCAACCAACACGATTCAACCTAACACAATTCAACCTACTCCTAACAAAGTATCAGTTTATAACGTATTTTAAACTCTATCAACCCACAGCGGACTTTGCGAAATCCAACTACATGGATAGCTCTAAAAATCGAGCTTATCCGTATCCAACCTACAACATTTCCAAAACATTTCTATAACGTTTAAATACTGTTTTATAAACAATTTACCCAAAACATTCAAATGTAAACCTATCAACTACCAGAACCAAACATCCTATAACTTCTACACAATTATCCCGCCAAAACAGCCCAAAATCTATACATACTATCCCCACGGGTCAGGTGAGCCTCGACTGCGCCAGCACACCTCCGCAGCCATCCTCCGTCAACTGAATCATGCCTCAGGTGGAGGGATATCGTCCTCTCCTGGTACCTCGAAGTCTATGTCACCTACACCATACAACACACTATGAGATAAAATCCCAGTAAGCTCTACGTAAATGCAATGCATGCTGTGCGTATGAGTTCGATAAATCATGCTTTATTTTATCTTACTATGCAATGCTCAATAGGTGTCACCGAGATCCTATCCCTCTAACCGGAGAGAGCTCATCCAGCGGGCGGACTACTCTTTCAAGCTAGAGGCGGGGGGTGCACGCTTACAACACGTACAGCCGTGCCTGAGCCCCACCTCGCGTGACCAATACGCCTTTCGGCCAATACGCCTTTCGGCCAATAAGCCTTTCGGCCGATGCTATGCTCAATACGCCTTTCGGCCAATAAGCCTTTCGGCCAATGCTATGCTCAATACGCCTTTCGGCCAATGCAATGCTTTACGTTATCTTTAAAACTCTGTGCGGAAATTCGTTTTCATGCTTTTCTTTAAAACAAGTGATGCGTGAACAGTTCAATATCTTACAGTAAACAAGCAATAACATGTACCATCAAGACTGTAAAGCGTAAACTATAAACTCCTAAAACCTAGCTACCCAAACCAAGTAAACATTAAATAAACGCATCTCCAAAACTCCTCGAGATGACTTCGACGTACGGTGTAGGCCAAATCGGCCAGAGAAGATCACGAGAACTTACCTCGTGCACGCTGCAATCCAAGCTTCATCCACGAGCGCTGTTTACCTAAGCAATCTACAAGGATTGACGTTAAAACAAGTTTAAGTTAATGAACTTCCAAATTGTCAAAACCTTAACTAAAGGGCTTTCTAAAGTTCTAATCCATTTCATCGAGCTATAACTCGAGCAATTCGCGCTCAGCACCGTAAATTTCGATTTACGAGTTATTCCTAAAATCTCGAGAATCCCTAATTTTTAACATTTTCACAAATTGATTTAACTTCATCCAATAACGTCAAATACGTGCAATACATACTTAATCACGGCTAACCTATTAATTACGAACCCTAATTCGCGTTTTAAATCGAAACCCTAAACGAACCTAATTGTTTAAAACTCCGAAATCATTAAAATAAACGTTCTAAAACTATAGATCCATACCTAGAACGTCAATTAGAGGAGAAAACGTGAAGAAAAATGAAGCGAACGGAGGTCGGATCGGAGAGATTAGTCGCGGGCAGGGAGGAGAAGTCGAGGGTTTGCTTCTCTGGAGAACGATTTTCAAATGAAAATCGTTAAGGCATTTTGCCTTTAAGTAATGTTAAGTAATTAATAATTAATTAAATGTTAATTGACGATTTTGCCCTTCCATAGTTTTTATATTGATTTCGTCCTTCGGTTCGTTAATCGTCCATCAATTCGGATTCACCAAGTTTCCTTATCTCACCAACAAGTCCAACTTATTATTTGGGATTTACTAAAACTGTCCATTCACAATTTGGACTTCGTTTACTATTTTTACTAAAACGTCCTTCATATTATGAAAAGCTTAATTGCTCGGAATATAGTGTTTAATCTCCGAAAATTTCCATAATTTCCTTAAAATTCCTATTAATCGTTAGGATCGTAGTGACGCTTTCTTTTTGTAAAACAGACCTGAAATATAAAAATGTCATCCGATAATATAATAATAATATAATATACAAGTCCGTACAACCGGGTATTACACTTTCGGAAGCTCATTCTTCTAGATTCTCTGTTCATCCTGGAAGTACGAAAATGTACAGAGACCTTAAACAACATTATTGGTGGCCAAATATGAAAAGAAGTGTGGCGGAGTACATTGGATCGTGTTTGATTTGCCAACAGATTAAAGCTTAACATCAGAGACCTGCAGGAACATTGCAACCCTTACCAGTTCTGGAATGGAAATGGGAACAAATAACGATGGACTTTCTTGTAGGATTGCCTAGAACAGCAAGGGGACATGATAGTCTAACCAAATCTGCTCACTTCCTGCCACTAAAGATGACATACACGATGGATCGGCTCGCTGAATTGTATGTGCATGAGATTGTACAACTGCATGGAGTTCCAATCACAATAGTTTCAGACCGAATTCTAGATTTACATCTAAGTTTTGGAAGAATTTGCATAAGGCTATGGGTACGCAGCTCAACTTTAGTTTAGCTTTTCACCCTCAAACAGATGGATAATCTGAAAGGACTATTCAGACATTAGAAGTCATGCTTCGTGCATGCATAGTGCATGCATATTAGATTTTCAAGGTTCTTGGAGTAAGTACCTATCATTGGTAGAATTTGCTTATAATAACAGTTTTCAGGCAACAATAGGTATGGCACCATACGAGGTATTATATGGACGAAAGTACAGATCTCCTTTGTACTAGGATGAAGTTGGAGAAACACATTTGATTGGTCCTAACTTTGTGCAGCAAACAGTGGAGAAGATTGCTCTTATCCGACAGCGAATCTTGACAGCTCAAAGCTGGTAGAAATGTTATGCTGATAGAAGACGTAGAGATTTAGAATTTGATGTTGGTGATGAAGTTTTTCTTAAAGTTTCACCGTTCAAAGGAGTTGTAAGATTTGGGAAGGGAGGCAAGTTGAATCCCAGATACATCGGACCATTCTCAATCTTGAAGAGGATTGGGAAGACAGTTTATCAATTACAGTTACCGGGCTCTATGGAAGGAATTCATAATGTGTTCCATGTTTCTATGCTAAAGAAGTGTACGCGGAATCCAACTCAAGTTGTGGAATAGCTGAGCATTAAAATTCATCCTACTCTTTCCTATGAGGTTCAGTGGAAATTCTGGACTATGCAACAAAAGTGCTGCGTAACAAGAAGGTTCAGCTAGTGAAGGTTTTATGGCGTAACCAGAGTGTAGAGGAGGCGACTTGGGAACGCCAAAAGGACATGATGGACTAGCATCCAGAAATCTTTCAGGTACTGAATTTTGAGGACAAAATTTTTTAAGGGGGGTAGATTGTGACGCCTGGTTTTATTGAACCAATTTACTTTATCAATTAATGGTGTATGTTTTATGGAAGAAATTAAGGAGAATTAGTGGTTAGGTTAATGAGTGACTAGGCAATGGCATAATGGTAATTGGAAAATTTATTAGTGGATAACGTATTTAAGGAAGGGGTTCTGCTGTTTATGCATAGTAGCCGCCACAATGTTTTCCCCTTTCCCTTTTTTCAGTGCTCGGCTCAACAAGCTATTCCCGGCAATTTTTCGCCAGATTTCTTCAACCTAGGTGAGTTTTATTTCAATTTTCTTGTTGTTTAGTGATTATAGATGATAATGGAGATTGTAGAAGCGTGTTTTGGGAATGCGGTGAGTGAGAGTGAGTTCGAGTCTTTGTGATGAATCAGGAATGCCCAAAGAACAAAGCTCCCGAATAGCTTCCTTAGACTTCTGAATAGTTTAGAATGAGATTTAGTGAAGATCTAATCGATACTTTGTCTATGGTTTTAGGTTTGAGTAAACTCCTGAAGTAACCTTCCACCAAACATTTTTCTAGGAGACCAGGTAAGTAGAGTATGTGTGTGCCTTCAGGCCTACATCACAAAACAGTAGGGTTTTATGCTTGTTTTGCATGTTTTTCAGTATGTCGTGCATTATATTTATGAAGGAATACGAAAAAGAATTTACATGTAATGGCATGGTAAGGCATGAGTAGTTTGAATTAGACAAATCATTAAGGGAACTAATCTGCCTCTTAATCGAGTAGAGGATGTAGACTTTGGGAAAGTTGATCCACTTCCCATCAAATAGAGGGATCAGATCAACTATTAAGGGAACTAATCCGCCCCTTAATCGAGTAGAGGATGTAGACTTTGGAAAAATTCATTCACTTCCCATTGTACAGAGGGATCAACAGAAAACGAATACAACTGAGTTGTGAAAGTAGAAACTGCATGATTTGGTTTTATGTTTCAGTATTTCATTTCATTTTACTCTACTTATTTAGCATTAGGCTAATAGATGAGTTTTGTGATGTATGTGCTGAGGTTTCAACAGGTGAGCTCTCTGAGTTTACAGGAGAGTAGGCGAAGTTGATGGAGCACATCTATGCCACGGTTTGGTGCATTGATGAGGCGGTTTAACTAATGTCAGTATGTGAAGTCTTAGTGGACAAGTGTTTTGTTGAAGTGTGCTGAGGATTTTAATAACAGTAGTAGTTTTAATGTTTTAACATGTTTTTGAGATTATCCTGATTATGAAAATATGGTTGGTTTTAATCGTAGTTTGCTATTCTGGATTTTTAGTAAGTTGTGGACTTATGTTGTTTTGAGTGGTTGCTGTCAAAATTTTTATGTGTTCTCCTGTAGTCAAAGTTGTCCACTGGTTTGTGTGTAAATCGGTTAAGTTATGTTTCTGTCATAAGGATAGTCATCCAGAGTTGAAGAGGAAAAACAGTAGTCCATTCTGTGGACGGGAATAGTCGCCCAAGCTGTAAGTAAAAATAGTCATCCACAGTGGTAGGTGAAAACAATCGCCATTCTGTGGACAGGATGTCTAAAGTAAAGTCGTCTAAAGCCATGGACGAGAATCTTATCTAAGTGGTAAGTGAAAACAGTCGTTGGTTGTGGACAATATAGTCGTCCACACTGTCAAAGAAAATAGTCGTCCACGATTGTGGTGAAATTAGTTGTCCATTCTGTGGACAAGTAATCTGTGGACACGGTTGTCGTCCAAAGTTAAAAAGTCACGTGGACCGTGGACGACAAGGTCACGTGGTCTGTGGATGACAAATTTAAGTGAGTCTATGAACGTTGGTCCATGGACGATGAGTTTATGAAATCACGTGGACGATAAAGTCACATGGACCGTGGACGACAAAATCACGTAGTCTGTGGACGATGAGGAACAATCGTCCAAAGTCATTAAGTAATCCTAAGAAAGAGTTGTCGTCCACTCTGTGAGCGAAGTCAGTTGTCCAAAGTCGCTTGTCCAGAGTTCATCGTCCAGAGTCGTAGGCATATATATCGTCCAAGGTTGGTAATGACAGACTCTGTTGACGACAGATTTCCTAGCATTGTTGAACTGTTTGCAAATGTTGCAAAGAAGTTTTAAACGATTTTGAACACAAAGTTTTGCTAGTCTGTATTCATCATGAATTTGTTTTACATAGTTATTTTCCGCTGCAAAGTTTTAATACTTCAAACAAATGTCGATTTTTTTCTGTTGAGTGGAGTTTTAAATTTTCTACAGAATTTCCTAGTTCAGTTTAGTGAGTATGAGTAACAAATCGGGTTTTTTAATTCGGGGTGTTACACAACGCCTTTAGTTTTATCATACTCTTCGGCTAAGAGACGAGCCTTATACCGAGAGATCGTGCCATCGGGATTTAATTTTGATTTGAAAACTCACTTGCAGCCTATTATTTTTGCACTGCATGGAAGGGGAACCAAAGTCCAAGTATTTGTTTGCTGGAGGGCAGAAAATTCCTCTCTCATGGCGGCAAGCCACTGAGGACATTTTACAGCTTGTCTAAAGGTTCTGGGTTCAATTGCAGGCTCCAGAAGGAGAGCTTTTGGTTTAAAAACACTAGCTTTTGCTCTGATTGTCATTGGGTGGGTATTTTAATCGGAGGGGGTGGGTAGAGGTATGGCAACGGGTGGAAGGGATTGAGGCATGGTGTGGGAGCTTATGAGGGAAGGAGGAGTAGGGTTAGTCGCAGGGAAAGGAGAAGGAACTGGTATAAGAGGGAGAGAGGGAGATGAGGGTGATGTAGGTACAATGGAGTGATTTAGATGAGGAACGTAAGGGCTAGAGATTTCGAAGGGTGATGGGATGGAAATAGGTTTGGTAATGGAGTCAAAGGAAAATTGAGAGTCTACAAACGTGACATGACAGGAGAGATAAATTTTATTTGACTAGGGTTCAAGACAAAGATAACCTTTGTGATGGAGACTAGGTCCTAGAAAGACACATGGACGAGAACGAGGTTGGAGTTTGTGTCAATTGAACGGGCGAAGAAGAGGGAAGCACAGACAATCAAAAACACGAAGTGACAAGTAATCTGGAACTTTATGTAACAGGCATTCGTAGGGCGATTTATGTTGGAGGATAGGAGTGGGTGACAGATTTATTAAGGTGGCAATGTGGACAAAGGCATAAGTCTAGAAATGGAGATGAACAGAGGAATGAAAAAGTAGGGTGAGGCCTGTCTCTATAACGTGATGGTTTTTCCATTCAGCTCTACCATTTTGGTTAGGAGTATATGGACAGAAGACACGGTGCTGAATACCAAGAGATGTAAAAAGAGGAGTGAGGGCATGAAATTCACCACCCCAATCTGATTGAATAGTTTTAATTTTTTTATCGAACTGCATTTTAACAAACTGATAGAAACGAACAAAGGAATTTTAAAGGAAAGAGCCAAGTGAAACGAGTACAGTCATCCATAAATAGGACAAAATATCGATCACCAGTAATTGATTTAATGGGTGATGGACCCCAAAAATCCAAATGTACAATATCAAAAGGGAATTGTGCACGAGATTGAGAAATTGAGAAAAAGAGTTGGTGGCTCTTGCTCATTTGGCAAGAGGTACAAAAGAGTTGTTGTTTGAGTTTAAAATGCACATTACAAGTTTGAAGAACTTGTTGCATGACCGATGAGGATGGATGCCCCAATCGGTGATGCCAAAAGTTCTCTGGATTAGTCACAGTAGGGGTAGATTGAGCTTGGAGCATAAAAAAAGAGGCGACTGATGGAATATGATAAGGACCATCACTGAGACGGCCATGGAGCAGTGTCTGGTGCGTAGTCCAATCATTGAAAAAAAAAGAATTTGGGTGAAACTCAACAAACACGAAATTATCTTAACAGAGCTTAGAAACGCTTAATAGATTGTGAGAAAGATTAGGAGAGTGATAGACATGCTACAAATTTAGGGATCGGCCTATTTCCGGAATAGTAGCAGAACCGAATTTTGAGAGAATGAGAAGAGTACCTTCGACAGTTGCTACTTGCGACGGAGAAGAGAGATTCTGAGGGCAACTAAGGAGGTGTGAATCGGCATGAAATGATGGGTAGTGCCGGAGTCGAGAACCCATGGGTTGGCCGACGACAAGGCAGGGGTAGGGAGGAGACCTGGAGAATTATGTCGGGGAGCAGGGGAGAAGACGAGTGAGGGGAATTGGGGTTCTTGGCGAGCCTAGTCGGGTGTAGGAGAGAAGGCTTCTCGGCGGGTATAAGTTAGATGGTAAGGGGGCTGGGCTGGGTTTGAGTCGGGTAGAAAATAGGTAAGATTGGCTTGGGCTTGGGCTTGGGCTGGAGAGTAGGCTTGCTGGGCTGCAGACAGAAGCTGGTAACAACGTAAGGCTGAGTGGCCTGATTTGTTGCATATCTGGCAACGAAGCCCATTTTGCTGCATGGGCTGAGAGGACCGCCATTGCCCGGCCTGCTGAGGAAACCCTGGTATGCGCTAAAAAGGTGTAACACCCGGTTTTACGGTATTATTATTATTCGATACAAAATGACATTTTCGTAAATATGTCAAATTAAGTCCGTTTTGTGAACAGAAAGTTTAAATAAAGCCCTAGTAATTTATTGGAGTACTTGGTGAAATAAGAAAATTTGGAGAAATCGAATCGTTAACTAAATAACGAAATAGGTAAGGAAACAAAGCATTTAGTTGGAAACCAATGGAGGGGCAAATTAAGAAGTGAAAGTGGGTGGTTGGGAGCACCCAATAAGAATGTGGCATGTGGCATAGCTTGTGGGAGAAGTCTCTCCCTGCCTCTTCACTCCCTTACATGAGAACACCCTCATTTGCTACTCCTCCAGCTTTCTTTCATCGCCGAGAAGAAAACCCCCTCTCCTCCTACGATTTGGCTCCTTTTGTGAAGATTTAAGCACTCGGATTGAAAAAGGACGCGAGGTAAGTCTTCGTGATTTGTTTGGCCGACACCATAGACGAGTTTATTGATCGAGGATGTTTGGTGATCTATATCTTCAGTGTAGGTTGGACGGGTAGTTTAAGATATTTGTTAGGTTAGAACATTTTTCCTAGGTTTTATGTACTGCTTATCGTTTTCTTTATGTCTAGGACTCTGTATACGTTATGCAATATGAACTGTCCATGCATCACGTCTTTTCAAAATAGCATGAAAAATGAATTTTCTACACGTGTTTAAGAAAAGAAATGAATTAAAGAAACAAATGTACGTAATTTGGTCACGACGGGATTCAGACATGGCTGTTTATGGATGGAAGCATGTTTTCCCCCCGGTAGATGGAAAGGGCAGTCTAACCGCCAGACGTGCCCTCTCCATCTAGTGAGAGTTAGACCTCGGTGACATTCTATTCTGTTCTGTAACGAAAGGATGAAAATGTCTCCATGATTTATATATCGCATACGCACAGCATGCATTTGCATTTACGAAGCTTACTGAGCCTTTAGCTCATAGTTGTCTTTATGGTGTAGGTGATTTTGATACAGGTGAGGATGAGACTCCTCCACCCGATGCATAAGTTGGTTGAAGAGGTGTGCCCGTGGGAGTGTGCAGTGCAGTCAGAGTTAATTTGACCATGGGAGCAATAGTTAAGTATTTTCGAGATTTTTGATTTATGTCGGGCTGAAGAGTGGAAGTATATGAATTGTATAGAAACTCATTCTAGGGTGTTTGTTGTCTGGATAGTGTAAGTACTGACGTTGATGAAATGGCAGTTGGTTTGATGTTTTAATGTTTTTGGTAGTTCTGGGTAAATGGTGTGTAGGTACAGGGGAAAGAATATGAAGGTAGCTCTCTGGACAAAATCCAGAGAGCTAGCCGATCGATCGCCAAGAAGGGGCGATCAATCGGGTAATGCATGGTTTAGAGTCGGGATTCTTACAAGTTTCGGTTAAGTGTTCTGGCAGAGAAAGTCATCGTCCAAAGTCTGTGGACAATAAAGTTCAGTTAAGTATTCTGGCAGAGAAAGGCATCGTCCAAAGTCTGTGGACAATAAAGTTTAGTTAAGTATTCTGGCAGAGAAAGTCATCGTCCAAAGTCTGTGGACGATAAAGTTCAGTTAAGTATTCTGGCAGAGAAAGTCATCATCCAAAGTCTGTGGACGATAAAGTTCAGTTAAATATTCTGTCTTTTATTTCAGTCGTCCACGCTGCCCTTTACAGCAGTCGTCCACGGCTGTTCTTTAAAACAGTCGTCCACAACCTTTCTATAAAACAGTCGTCCACGACTTCTGCACAGCTGTTGTCCAAGGCTTCGGCAGATTTTTCGTCCACGGCTTCTGCACAGCTGTCATCCACGGCTTCTGCAGATCTGTTGTCCACAGCTTCTGCATTCCAGTTGTCCATTCTGCTGACCATTTATGTTGTCCACGCCCTTCTGCTTTATAGTCATCGATCAATTTCTTTACAGGGGACACGTCGACCCCTACTGTACCATTCGTCCAAACCCGATAGAGAGAATTAGCTACTCTACTATTTAAATTGAAGAAACCCGAGAGAAAAAACACCATTCCTTAAATGGAACCCGATAGGAAGAGTCGACTTTACTGTTCATTTGAGGAAACCCGAGAGGAATCATTGACTTCTGCTTAACGAATTGAACTGTCGTTAAATGAGTAAGATGAAAGAATAAAATAAAAGTTTAAATTTTTCAGCATTTTTAGGAATAGTGTTATGAGAAATTAGGGTCGCTACAAAAGGGGCAGACGAAACAAGGGTATTCAAGCGAGAGTTCCACGACGGCCGATAGGGATGCTAAGAGATGAAGTGCGCCTGCATTTGGGCCGGCGTCAAAATGGTGATGACAGAGTTTTAATTTTCCAGGCATAAATCAAATCTTTGGAGGTGGCTCTGGACTTCTTCCAACGGAGGTTCATCGGTTTGATTGGTAACCGAGGTCATGAACACGTTGTACTCTCTGCCCACACCGTTGAGGAAATAAATGATTTTGTCTTTATAGGCGACCGGCTCGTCGACCGCCGCAAGAGTATTGCACAGGGCAATGAATTTCTAGGAATAGCTGGAGGCCGAGAGGCCGTCTCATTATTCGGGCCAAGGAGGAGGAAGCAAAAAGTTGTTCCAAGGCTGACCAAACATCGCTGGCGGTGGAAAAAGCAACAATCTGAGGAATGAGATCCTTGGACAGGGAGGCAACAATCCAACTCATAACGATTCTGTTGTATCATTGCCAGAGGGAGTGTTCTGGGTTGATTTGGGTGGAGTTTGCATCTAGAAATTTGGGAGATGAAGGAGAGGAGGGGTCCAAGAGATGTTCAATGTCGTTCGTAATGATGACGTTGAGGAGCTATACCTTCCAGACCAAGTAGTTTGTGTTACTGAGCTTAACTGTGAGTGTATGGTTGACTGTGGGTAATTGAGGTAGAGGAGAGGAGTTAGAAACTGTAGGAGAGGGAGTGGGAGAGGAGAGAACAATCCAACTAGAGGAGGCCATTCCTAGCTCTAATACCACGTTGAGTTTTGTAACCTATTGATTAACAAATGCAGGAAACAGGAAGAAGACGAAGAATGGAGAGGAAGGAGAAAACAATGGCGGCAGATGAAAAATGTTTTTCCCAATGTAATTTTTGAAAACTGTAATGCATTGTACAAGTATAGGCTATGAAAGAGAAAAACGTAATGATGAAGTGAAACGACAATAGTTACAAATAGACTAAATACTTAGGACTAAAGTAAACACTAACTATATATGCTGATATTGTCCCCCCTTCCTTTGATTCTCTGCCTCCGCCTCCACCTCCGCCTCTTCACCACCACCTACTATCGCGTCTCCACCTCCGCTGTCAAACTCTTCACTGTCGATTTCTTCTGCCACTCAGCTTCCTCCGTCACCTCTTCACCGCCAGCTACTTCAACCTCTCCACCGCCGCCTTCAACCTGAATATGAAGACAAAAAGGTTAAGACAGCGAAATGGCCACGCTCCTATGAGTATCATCGCTTTCATATTATTCAGTTAGACTGCAACTTTAGCCAAAGAGCTTGAAAATTTTAGCGGGCTTTGTAACGCCCCGAGTTATCTGAACCCGGCTCGTTACTCAAAAGCCCGTACTTGACCAAGAAATTTCATCCGTATTTGAAAAATTCTCTCAACAATCGACACTTGACATAAGCTAGAATCCAAAAATAAATAAACATTTAAAACTTGCAGCGGAAATCATTTGAACAATAATAGAGTTAAGCAAAACTATGAAAAACATCGCTAGGATAATCGTTCAGAATGTTAAGAATTAATCGGCCAGAAAGAAATAGAGGTTTAAATCGTGAAATACTTAAGAAGTCACAGAAGTCAAATTCATCTGCCGATGAATAAAGTCAACGGAAAAGAATGAAACATGAAATAGAAGGCTTCTGTCGGTGACAAAACGACAAAATATACTCTATACCTTCCGATGACTAGACGACAAAACGCTTCCTACATCTTCCGGTGGATTAACACACGACATCCACCGGTCACTAAACGACAAAACACCTCCTACATCTTCCGGTGGATTAACACGCGACATCCATCGGTCACTAAACGACAAGACACCTCCTACATCTTCCAATGGATTAACACGCGACATCTACCGGTCACTAAACGACAAGACACCTCCTACATCTTCCGGTGGATTAACACGCGACATCCACCGGTCACTAAACGACAAACTTTCTACTTATATCTTCCGATAAAACAAGCTACATATACCGATCACTAAACGACAAATTTCGTTCTATGTCATCCGATGGCTTCCACTTAAGACATCTTCCGATAGACAACAGAACAACAACTCAACTTCTGCCGATAGACTTCATCTAACGATAGAGAACAGAACCACATTTCATCTACTCCTTGGTATACAAACACAACTCTACTACAGAAAAGGATCTACTCACTTTGCTGTAACCATCCAGAAGACAATCCAAGCCAATGCATTACTCAAAGACCAGCAAGTACCAACATCAAATCCCAACGGAACACTATTATCAGAAAAGGAAACTCAAAACGTATACAAAACATTGAAATCACTACTGTCATGAAAACTCAACAAATTTAAATTGAAACACTGTCAACTAAACTTTCACACCAACAGACATCAGTTAATCTGCCTCATCAGTATACCAGTTCGAAACAGAGAAGTGCTCCTCCAACTCCATCTATTCATCAGTAAACTCATGGAATTCACCTGTGGTATCCTCAACACCTACATCACAAAACTCATCTATTAGCCTAATGCTAAGTAAGTAAAGCAATAATGAAATGATATGCTGAAACTTAAATCCTAATTATGCAGTTTCTACTTTCACATCTCAGTTGCACATTCGTTCAATCACTGATCTGATCCCTTGGTTCCCTTGGGAGTGGGATCAATTCTCCTAATGTTATACATCCTCTTCATTAGTTAAGGGATGAATGAATTCCCTTAATAGCTGTTCTGATTCCCTCAATTCCCTTGGGAGTGGGATCAATTCTCCCAATGTTATAAATCCTCTTCATCAGTTAAGGGGTGGATTAGTTCCCTTAACCGCCAATGCATTTCAATATGTACTTGTCTTTCCATAATGATACAAGAAAATTCATTTTCGTAATTCTTTCAAAAACATGATACATAACATACGGAAAATACTCAAACATGCATAAACCTACTGTTTTGTGATGTAGGCCCGAAGGCACACACAATACTTCACTTACCTGGCTTCACCGAGAGTTCCTGGTGGTAGGATATTCCAAGAGCTGGCTCACCTAAAACATAAGCACGGCATTACTAAACTTCATTCTAAACATTAGGAAATCTAAAGGGGCTAGTTCTGGGGGTTCTGTTCCTCGCCATTCCCGATTCATCGCTAAACCCCAAATCCCATCCCTCACTCTCTGTACTTCCAAATGCATACATAACCATCCACCAGTTATCTAGACACTAAAACAGCAAGTAATCGAATCAGAACTCACCTTGGTTGGAGGGGAATCGCCTAGGGGAAATCTGTCGAGCTGAGAGGTAAAAGAAATGAAACAATGGCGGCTACTCACACTAGACTTTTTTCCTTAAATACGTTATCCACTATGTAAAATTCTAATTACCATCATGCCCTCACCCGATCATTTATTAACCTAATCAATAACTCCCCCAACCCTTCGATAAAAGTACATCGTAAATAATAAATTAAATTTTGGTTTAATGGAATCGGGTGCTACAATCTACCCTCCTTAAAAGAATTTTGTCCTCAAAATTCAGTACCTGGATAGTTCTGGATATTGGTCCATCATGTCCTGCTGGCGCTCCCAAGTTGTCTCCTCAATGTTCTGGTTATGCCATAAGACTTTTACCAGTGGAACTTCTTTGTTGCGTAATACCTTTACTGCATAATCTAAGATTTTTACTGCTTCTCCTCAAATGCAAGAGTAGGAAGGACTTCAATGTTCTGCTGTTCCACAATCTGTGATGAATCTTGTACGCACTTCTTCAACATAGAAACATGGAACACACTGTGTATCCCTTCCATAGAATTCGGTAGCTGCAACTGATAGGCTGCTCTCCCAACTCTCTTCAGAATAGTGAACGGTCCAATAAATCTAGGGTTCAACTTGCCTCTCTTTCCAAATCTTGCGACTCCTTTGAAAGGTGACACCTTAAGGAAAACTTCATTACCAACATCAAATTCTAGTTCTCTTCGTCTTTTGTCTGCATAGCTTTTCTGCCGACTTTGAGCTGTTAAGATTCTTTGTCGGATAAGAGCAATCTTCTCCACTGTCTGCTGTACAATGTCAAGACCAATCAATTGTGCTTCTCCAACCTCATCCCAATATAATGGAGATCTGCACTTTCGTCCATATAATGCCTCATAAGGTGCCATTCCTATTGTTGTCTGAAAACTGTTATTATAAGAGAATTCTACTAAGGGTAGGTACTTGCTCCAGGAATCTTGAAAATCCAATATGCATGCACGAAGCATATCTTCTAATGTTTGGATGGTTCTTTCGGACTGTCCATCTGTTTGAGGGTGGAAAGCTGTGCTAAAATTAAGCTGTGTTCCCATGGCCTTGTGCAAACTTTTCCAAAACTTAGATGTAAATCTGGAGTTTCAGTCTGAAACTATAGAACTTGGAATTCCATGTAATCTAATAACTTCATGCACATACAACTCAGCAAGCTGATCCATCGAGTAAGTTATCTTAATTGGCAGAAAATGAGCAGACTTGGTTAGACGGTCAACTATAACCCAAATTGCATCATGTCCCTTTGCTGTATTTGGTAATCCTATAAACAAATCCATCGTTATTTATTCCCATTTCCATTCGGGGACTAGTAAGGGTTGTTGTAACGACCCCATTTCCCAGCAAGATATTGTCCGCTCTGGGGATTGGGCCATAGCACAATATCCTCCCCTCACGGCTTTGTTTGGCGAGAACTTCCCGGAAGGTCACCCAACCTGGAATTGCTCTCGCCGAAGCACTTTTAACTTCGGAGTTCTTATGGGATCCGTTGTCAATTGTGCTCCAAAACGCGTCTCTTTACATATGTTTCATTTCCACATACATCCCCAAGCGATGTGGGATTGTGACAACCCCCTCTTTACGACCCGGGATTCGCCTATACTCGAGTCCGGGATTCGCCTACACTCGGCTTAGGTACCGAGGTTTGCCCCGCAACCCGAGGTTTGCCTCGCAGTCGTACACATACGTTCACATTCGGGTCATCACAATCACCCCCCCTCGGGGGCCCAACGTCCTCGTTGGCCACATTTTCGGTTGGGTACAGGCTCTCATACCATTTGTAACAACCCCATTTCCCAGCAAGATATTGTCCGCTCTGGGGATTGGGCCATAGCACAATATCCTCCCCTCACGGCTTTGTTTGGCGAGAACTTCCCGGAAGGTCACCCAACCTGGATCTGCTCTCGCCGAAGCACTTTTAACTTCGGAGTTCTTATGGGATCCGTTGTCAATTGTGCTCCAAAACGCGTCTCTTTACATATGTTTCATTTCCACATACATCCCCAAGCGATGTGGGATTGTGACAACCCCTTCTTTACGACCCGGGATTCGCCTATACTCGAGTCCGGGATTCGCCTACACTCGGCTTAGGTACCAAGGTTTGCCCCGCAACCCGAGGTTTGCCTCGCAGTCGTACACATACGTTCACATTCGGGTCATCACAATCACCCCCCCTCGGGGGCCCAACGTCCTCGTTGGCCACATTTTCGGTTGGGTATAGGCTCTGATACCATTTGTAACAACCCCATTTCCCAGCAAGATATTGTCCGCTCTGGGGATTGGGCCATAACACAATATCCTCCCCTCACGGCTTTGTTTGGCGAGAACTTCCCGGAAGGTCACTTAACCTGGATCTGCTCTCGCCGAAGCACTTTTAACTTCGGAGTTCTTATGGGATCCGTTGTCAATTGTGCTCCAAAACGCATCTCTTTACATATGTTTCATTTCCACATACATCCCCAAGCGATGTGGGATTGTGACAACCGCCTCTTTACGACCCGGGATTCGCCTATACTCGAGTCCGGGATTCGCCTACACTCGGCTTAGGTCCCGAGGTTTGCCCCGCAACCCGAGGTTTGCCTCGCAGTCGTACACATACGTTCACATTCGGGTCATCACAGTTGTAGTGCTCCCGAGGGTCTCTGATGCTCGGCCTTAATCTGCTGACAACACAAACACGATCCCACATATTCCGCCACACTTCGTTTCATGCCTGGCCACCAATAATGCCGTTTAAGATCCTTGTACATCTTTGTACTTCTAGGGTGAACAGAAAACCTGGAGGAGTGTGCTTCAGAAAGAATTTCATCATGAAGTTCTTTGATAGCATGGACAAACCATCTATTTCTGAACCTAAGGATCTCATTAACAGAATAGTTAAAATCTGATTTGTCTGTAGAATCCATGCTTGACTTGTACTTGTTACACTCATCATCATTCGTCTGAGCTTCCTTTATTTTCTCCAGAATGGTAGGCTTTAAGGTTATGGCTGAAAGTATAGCTGACACACTGGATACTGCTTCTAGATTAAACTTTAGGAATTATGACTCTAAAGCTAATGGCATACTGAAAATCGTAGTTGGGGTTGATGTTGTTACTCTACACAAGGCATCTGCCACCATATTTGCCTTGCCAGGATGATATTTTATTTCAAAGTCATAGTCCTTGACAAATTCTAACCATCGACGTTGCCTCATATTCAATTCTTTCTGTGTGAAAATATACTTCAGACTTTTATGGTCTGAAAATATCTCACAAGACTGTACATACAAGTAATGCCTCCAAATCTTAAGTGCAAATACTACAGCAGCTAGTTCTAATTCATGAGTAGGGTAATTCTTCTCATGAGTTTTCAACTGTCTAGAGGCATAAGCTATTACCTTACCATCTTGCTTCAAAACACAACCAAGTCCAACTTTGGATGCATCACAATATATGCTGAACTTACCATTAACGACAGGAAGGGTCAGAATTGGAGCATTGGTTAGTTTCTGCTTCAAGGTCTGGAAACTGGATTCACATTTATCAGTCCAATTATACTTCACATTTTTCCTTGTTAACATAGTAAGGGGTGTAGCAATCTTCGAAAATCCTTCTATGAACTTTCTATAATATCTCGCTAATCCAAGAAAACTTCTGATATCCGTAGCATTCTTCAGTTGGGGCCATTCCTTAACTGCTTGAACCTTGGCTGGATCAACAGATATCGCATCTCCAGAGATCACATGACCAAGAAAGTGAACTCTGTCCAACCAAAACTCACACTTAGAAAATTTGGCATAAAGTTGGTGCTGCCTCAGCAATCCTGACACCAAGTTTAGGTGTCCTGCATGCTCCTCCTTAGTTTTAGAATAGATTAGAATGTCATCTATGAATACAATGACAAACTTGTCCAAATACTCGTGAAACACCCTATTCATAAGATCCATGAAGGCTGCTGGCGCATTTGTCAAACCAAAAGACATAACCAAAAACTCATAATGTCCATACCTTGTGCGAAAGGCAATCTTTGGGATATCTTCAGATTTAACCTTCAACTGGTAATAGCCGGACCTAAGGTCAATTTTAGAGAAAACTCTTGCACCCTTAAGCTGATCAAATAAATCATCAATCCTCGGCAGTGGATACTTGTACTTGACAGTTAGTTTATTCAATTCTCTATAGTCTATGCACATACGCATTGATCCATCTTTCTTTTTGACAAAAAGGACAGGTGCACCCATGGTGACAAGCTAGGGCGTATGAACCCCTTCTCCAACAAATCCTCTAACTGTTTCTTCAATTCTTTAAGTTCTGTTGGTGCTAGTCTATATGGATTTTTAGACACAGGCTCGGCACCAGGGTAAACATCTACCACAAACTCAATTTTCCTATCTGGTGGCAAGCCAGGAAGGTCATCTAAAAATACTGCTGGAAAATCTTGGAAAACTAAAACATTTTTGGGGCTTGATTTTTCTACTAGCTGCGTGTCTAAGACGTTGGCCAAAAAGCACAAATACTCCCTGCATGGGGAGGGTCTACAATCGACAGAAATCATCACAGTCATTTCCTTACTCTTCTTCAGAGCCTGGAAGGTATGGTTTAAACCACTAGGGGTGAAAACTAACAATTTCAGTCCTACAATCTATTGTGGCGTAATGCTTAAACAACCAATCCATTTCTAGGATCACATCAAATCCCATTATGTCCATAACAATGAGATCAGCAGGCAAATTCATGTTCCCTACTAACACCTCACTATCAGGCATCATTTGATTGGAGTGCATGTGCTCACCATAAGGTAATGTTACGTTAAACACATGCTCAGAAGGAGTAAACCGTACATCTAACTTATCGGCAAATGCAGAGGCTATAAAAGAATGCGTTGCACCCGAATCTATCAAAGTAAAAGCAGGTATAGAGTTAATCAATATAGTACCTGACACTACAGCAGGCTGGTCCTCATCACCTGACTCCATCATGGAGAATATTCTTGGTTTAATCTTGACAGGTCCACCCTTCAAAGCTGGACAGTCTTTTTGATATGGCCGACTTTGTTACAGTTGAAGCAACGGGTGACTCTAGGCTTTGGGCAATCCCTGAACGAGTGTCCAACCTCTTCACAGTTAAAACACTTATTTGTCCCAAATCTACACTCGCCCGGGTGATTCTTCAAACACTTTGGGCACCGAGGAAACGTCTTGGTATCTGGCACTTTCTTTCCTATCCCTTGGCTGTGCTGGCCTTCATTGGACCTCTTCACTCCCTCTGCGGTGGTGGTTGAACAAACTTTCTCAGGGTTTTCTTTAGTCCAGCACATTTCAATTCAGCTTCTTCCACCTCCAATGCTGTGGACACAACATCACTGAAGGGCAAACCCTTATAACCCGAAAACTTGACCCCTCTGTACATTTCTGGTTTCAGTCCATTCATGAATTGAAACACCTTATCTTCATTTCGGTGAACAAGGTGTCCAGCGAACCTGGATAGAGACTCGAATTGTCTAACGTATTCTGCCACAGACCCTGTCTGTTTCAAGTTCAAAAACTCTACCTTCTTTGCTGCCTGAACTGTGCTATTAAAATATTTCTCATAGAAGATGTCCTTGAACTGCGACCAAGACATCGTTGAGACATCGGTGGTGGTCTCGATTGTCTCCCACCAAAGTTGAGCATCACCAGCAAAATGGAACGTGGCCAACGTGACTTTGTCTCCTTCACCAACATTGGCACACCTGAACATACTCTCAATTTTCCTAAGCCACTCCTCAGCGACAATCGGATTGGATGACTTTCCATCAAATGTGGGCGGCTGAAGCCTTCGGAATCGGTCTCCTGAATGCTCATTGCTAGAACCTGAGTTGGCACTCCCCTGTACCTCTCGGTTCAGCAACACCCCCAACTGATCGGACTGCTGACGCACTAAGTCTATTTGTTGACGTACCAAGTCTGTTAGTTGTCTAATAACACTAGGTTCCTCCTCACTCCTCAAGTTTGGCATTTCCCTCGGTATCCTAGGTCTTCCTGGGCGTCTGGCCATTAAACTGACTTCCTGTACAAGGTTAACTATGTTCATAAATATCTAATTACTGAGGCTAACATAAACACTTACAGTTGTTGGAGTACTTCCATGCGACGATTGACACTGATGAGTAATCTTTTGAACGGTTTAACTGAATGTCTCTGATACCATAATTGTAACGCCCCGAGTTATCTGAACCCGACTCGTTACTCAAAAGCCCGTACTTGACTAAGAAATTTCATCCGTATTTGAAAAATTCTCTCAACAATCGACACTTAACATAAGCTAGAATCCAAAAATAAATAAGCATTTAAAACTTGCAGCGGAAATCATTTGAACAATAATAGAGTTAAGCAAAACTGTGAAAAACATCTCTAGGATAATCGTTCAAAATGTTAAGAATTAATCGACCGTAAAGAAATAGAGGTTTAAATTGATTCTGTCAGTGACTCAAAATTAGTGATTATCATTGCCAAAAAATTTAAGTATGATAATGCCACTTATAGATTGCATTTTCTGTTCTTGGGAGACTCTTCGGAACTGTTGACCGAGAGCACTTTTAGATTGCATTTTTTGTCTTTGGGAGACTCTTCGGAACTGTTGACCGAGAGCACTTTGTATTTAATGTTCATTATATGTTTGTGCTTTGTTAGAATTTGTTTTTCAGCATGTTCTGTTGTGTTATAGTTGCTGTGTTTGTTTGCTGTGTAATTTGTAAATATGTTTGTTAGATTGTTTAATTTGGTTACTTCGTTTGATAAATTATTGTATTTTATAGGATGGAAACAGAAAGTACAAATGAAAATCAAAATGTAGCGATTACTCCTGTAACTAGTTCTACTGTTAATGTTAGAAGGGAAAGGGCAAAGAAATCTGAAGTTTGAAATTATTTTAATATTGTTAACGATGGCGAGGATAAAAATGCTAGAGCTAAATGTAATCACTGTGGAAAAATATATGCATGTGATACACTGAAAAATGGGACATCAAGTTTGAAAAAACACATCCGTATTTGCGCCAAATTATTGGCAAAAGTAGATGTGAAACAAAAGACTTTGAGCTTTCAGAATATGAACAATAAGGGACAATAACTTGCCTGTTTTAGTGTTGCTACTTGTCGAGAACTACTTGCGAAGATGGTAATTAAGGAGGAATTGTCTTTGAAGTTTGTTGAAAGAGAGAGTTTTAGAGAATATTCTCAATATCTGCAACCGAAGTTTTCTATACCTTTTAGATTTACTGTTGCTCGTGATATTTTTAGTCTTTATGAAAATGAAAAGATGAAATTGAAAGAGTACTTTAGAAGAACATCACAACAAGTATGCTTGACTACAGATACATGGACTTCTATTCAGAATTTAAATTACATGGTTTTAACTGGTCATTACATTGATAGTGATTGGACTATGCAGAAGAAGATTTTAAATTTTTGTTTGATTTCCAATCCTAAATGTGAGACAATTTGTAGAGAATTAGAAAGATGTTTGTGTGAATGGGGAATTGAAAATATGTTGACTGTCACTGTTGACAATGCTTCTTCGAATGAAGTTGCAATTTCATATTTGATCAAAAGTGTTCGAAATTGGAATGGTTTGATTTTGAATGGAGAGTACATGTATATGCGATGTTTTGCACACATATTGAACTTGATTGTATGTGATGGATTGAAAGATCATCAAGAGGCTATTGCTAGAGTGCGTAGAGCTATTAAGTATGTTTGATCTTCGCCTGCAAGGTTACAAAATTTTAAGAATTGTGCAGATAATGATAAGATTGCATGCAAAAGTGGTGTTTCTCTTGATGTGTCTACAAGATGGAATTCTACATATTTGATGTTAGCTAGCGCTGAAAAGCTTGAAAAAGCTTTTGACAAGTTAATGATAACTGATAGTAATTACCTTGCTGATTTTAGTGGGGACACACCTCCCACTACAACAAATTGGACAAAGTGTAGAGAACTTGTTAAGTTTTTAAAAATTTTGTATGATACGACTATGACTGTTTCAGCATCTTCACATGTCACATCAAATATGTATTTTAGCGAACTATGCAATTTGAAAATGGTTATTCTAGAGTATGCTGAGTGTGACAATCCGTCATTGAGGAAAATGGCTTTTGCAATGCTTGGAAAATTTGACAAGTACTGGGGAAATTGTGAGAATATTAATTTTTTGATGTACGTTGCAGTTGTCTTAGATCCGAGATGTAAGTTAGAGTATTTCAAACTTTGTCTTACAACGTTGGTTGTTGACAATAATAAAGCAACCGATTTGGTGATTAACGTACGGACAGTGATTAATAGATTATATCTTCAATACAAAGCGGATTTGGGAATTGAAATGTCACAGAATTATTGTAGAACTAGTGTTGCGACAACTTCATCCACAGGACAAATCCACAATAAGCTATTTCAGAAATTTTGCAACCGTCTTAGTGTGCGAGATGATTCAAGCAAGAGGACGGAAGTCGATCAATATTTATCCGAAGAGTTAGAAATTTTTTCGGACAATCAAGATATTTTGGCATGGTGGAAATTGAATGAATTGAAATATACAATATTAAGTAAAATTGCAAAAGATGTATTAGTTATTCCTATTTCCACAGTTCCTTCGGAATCAGCTTTCAGTAGTGGTGGACGTGTATTAGATTCTTTTCGTAGTTCTTTATCACCAAAGACTGTCGAGGCACTTATTTGCAGTCAAAGCTGGTTTCGTGGGGAAATACGTGATTTAGAACACTTCAATGATGAGAGTGATGATTTTGAAAAAGGTGTGTTTTAAATTTTTCTTTATTTTTTTAGTAATTATTATGTATTATATACTTACTTTGTAACTTATATTTTGCAGATACTACATCAGCAGGTGAATGTAGCGAACCAATTATAATTGGTGAATAATTTTCTCGAATGAGAGTATTGTCGAGACTCGAGAGGGAAATAGTAAAAGAAGTGGTACGTAGTTATATTTTTTGACATGTCAAGTGTGAAGACACGGAAATGTCTGTGATTTGCACTCGTGATGTGATCTTCATTTTTATTTTGCAGGTGACTCCCCCTGCAACAAACACACTGGACGCAACAGAAGTTTCCAATGATCAAGGTAGTAGTGAGGAGAAGGAAGCGGAGAATGGGAAAGAAAAAACTATTGCCCTCTTTTTCTTAGTAAGCTTAGGTTTTTCCTATGTGTTTTTATGTTATACTCTCTTTATTTGTCTCTTTTGTTAACTTTATGGCACTTTTGTTTGATTAGTCACATGAATGAATGAATGTTTGGAGACTTTTTTCCTTGATTGAATGCAAGATTACTTTGAAACTTTACATGTTTGCCATTTGAAACCTTCAGTTGTTAAGTATAATTACAAAACATGGAACTCATTGGTTGTTTCTGGTTTTACACGAACCATTTTTGATTAGTTACACAAACCATTGGATGTTTGACTTCATTTAAATTATATGAAGCATTTATAAGAAGTGGAAGTGAGATCCATGTATAATGCAATCACGTATATAAAAATGCAGAATATGTTCTGTGAAGCACAGTGCCATTTATTTATATAACTATACAACTTATTTTTGATTTACAAGTGGAAATTTTTTAGTTATATAGTGCAGCTCTTAAAAAAAAAAAAAAAAAAAAAAAACCGGGAGGACCAGAACCGAGACCAGAATTCTGGTCCGGTTCTGGGAATTTTTTTTGCTTATTGGTGAAAAAAAAAACCGAATTTAGTGGTCCGGTCTTAAATTTTTCAAAAACCGGACCGAACCGGACCACGATCACCCCTAAATTCCATTCTATTAATTCAATTAAATCCATGGAAGTGATCTCTTCCTTTCCATTAAATCTCCATAAACCAATATTTCCATTTACGAATTCAAAACGTTACAACTTCTCTATGTTCTCTAATCTCGAAATTACTTACTTAAGTTAATTTCATTCAATTAATTAAATTAATTCATTCTATTTACAATTAATACCTTTCAATTAATCCTATTAATTCCATAATTGATTGCCTCAGCATGTTCTTTTTCTTCCACTTCAAGTCTTCAACAGCTTCTAGATTGTTTCAATCTAGTAAGTTGTTATACACTATAAATTAGGTCTTTTATCTCACAGCTTAATATCACTATAGTCCTATCTGTCAAATGAATCAAATTTGATTTCAAGATTTTATTAATGTCACAACTATATAATTTTATTATTCTTCTTGAACTAAATGTAATAAAAGTGCTCGTTGAGCAATTGATGTGTTCACATGCGATATTTGTGAAGTTTTCAATGCTCAGATGGCTACCAAGTTAAAACTCCCAATGGATTGTGTTGTCTAAGTTTGCATTAGATTATAAAATTTTGAGATGTCTTTCTTACCTTTATTTTTAAATAAAAAAAAATGTTCATTGGAGGTTGAGCTGTTAGATCAAGTGGGAAGATTAAAGTTGTTCTTTTTAATGGCAAATGTTGAGTTGGTTCTTAATACTGTTGCACTTTATACAGCTAAAATAATAACATGATGAATATTGTATGTGTTATATAATGACATCTTTATTTTCATTTTAACATAATCAAATTATTTTTGTGTGAAAAATATTTTACTCAATTTCTATAGTAAATATGACAAAATATAAGATTTCATTTGCATTGTTTCTTCAACTTTATCTACTATCATGTTATGAGTTATATCTTACATGTTCACAAACATGTCTAAATTATTTCTTATTGTCTCACCACATTTCCATTTCATATATATATATTATTGTTAGTTTTAAAATTTATATACATACAACTATTCAAAGTAAAAGAGTTTAAACAAATGTAAATGCATGTGCGCAACACATTCTGTCGCCTAGTCAATTACAAATTGAGTAAAAATCTAATAATTTAATTACTAATAAGTATAATTCAATAACATATTTACTAATTAGGTATAATCTACTAATTGAATCATTAATTAGTACAATCAATAATCCTATAACTAATTAGGTAAACATTTAATAATTTAATCACAATTTAATGGCTAATTAGACAATTGTGGATTTGAATTTTGAACTTAATAACAATTTATTGAATAATTTCTTAATATTTACTTTTATATTTAAATAATTCTTAAGTGAATATTATTTTTATCAGTTTTTTCAGTTCTTGAAAAATAGAACCAAAAACAAGTTCTTATATCATAGGAACAGACTCGAACTAGACCAAAACCGATCGGTTTGGTTCAGCTCTATTTTGCAAACCTCTACAAATGAGTAGTTATGTTTTCTAATAACAATAAAAGATCATCAAAGTTTAAATTTATGGACTTCAAGTTCTTTATTGTAGAAGAAAGTCCTAAACGTGGTAGATCGCATTGACACAAACTCTTAATAGTGAACATGATACCACCCAATGTCTTTCATGAGCATGTTAACTGTGTATGTATTATTTTATTAAATAATATCTTGGTTTAGTTAAAGCTTGAAATTGGGTCGATTTACTTAATAAATGTTTGTAATCAATAATTTTCTGCATAATGAAGTTTATGTTTGATGGTTTACTCTTACTTATGTTTATCGTTGATTTCAATTAGGAGTAAAGTTAGATTAATTAGACATAGACACGTTGTGAAAGTTGAGCTGTCGAATGTAAAGAACTAGAAGCAAGAAAAGAAAGGAAAAACAAAGAAGAAAAAGAAAAAGAAGCTAGAAACAGAGAAAAGGGAAGAGAAAATGTGTTGTGTATTATGTTTTGTCAAACCACAGTCATCTCTATAAATGTATATCACAATGAACGATGAATGAAATGATGAGCATGTGAAAAAGAAGAAAGTCAGTAAACTAAACTACAACTTAACAATATACATACTCTAACATCTCCCAATAAGATCATGACCGTAGGTCAAAGATCTTGGTTGTAAAATCAAAAAAGGCCGATGGCAGAAGATGCTTAGTAAGAGCATCAGCGAGTTGATTTTCTGATGAAGTAAACTTTATCATCAATGTCTTGTTGAGGACTTTTTCCCGAGCATTGGGTTGGAAGCGAGATACGTTGCACTAATATTATCACAGAGAATTAGAGGTACCTTGGTGGAGAAAATTCTCAATTCAATTAGTAGGGATTGTAGCCATAGAACTTCAGCTGCGCCATTTGCTACAGTACGATATTCAGATTCGGTGCTGGAGTGTGAAACGACTTTTTGTTTAAAGAAAGATCAAGATATAAGATTAGTGTCCAATAAGATAACCACTTGTACTCTTGCGATCATCCGGACATGAAGCCCAATTAGCATCCATATAACTGGTCAAATTACAACAAGTTGAGGGCGAGAAAGAGATATCTAAGGAAGAAGTACCTTGAAGATATCTTAAAATTCGTTTGACAGCTTGCCAATGAACATCTGAAGATGCATGTATAAATTGTGAGACTTTGTTTACAACAAAGGCAATATCGGATCGGGTAAGGCAACAATATTGTAGACCACCAACAATGCTACGATAGAGAGACCCATCACGAAGTGGTGTACCGAAAACGTTAGATAAAATTGGACATGTAACCATAGGAGTAAGAACCGGTTTACAAGATAGCATGTTAGCTCTATGAAGCAATTCAAAAATGTATCGTGATTGCGACAAATGCAGACCACTAGAAGTGTGAGTAACTAAGATCCTAAGAAAGAATGATAGTGCTCCAAGATCTCGAACTTTAAATTGCGAATGTAGATAACTGAAAAGATGATCTAGTAGAGATGTAGAGTTACCAATTAAGATAATATCGTCAACATAGACCAGCATAGTTATAATGGAAGAATTCCTACGACGAACAAATAGTGATGTATCAGACTTTGATGAGTAGAAACCTCAATCTATTAAAGCCCTATATAGCTTGGTGTACTAAGTCCGAGGAAACTGCTTGAAACCGTAGAGAGCTTTGTGTAATAGGCAAACATCAGCGGGATGGGATGAACTTATAAAGCTGGGTGGTTGCCGCATAGAAACTGTTTCTGATAAATCACCATGTCGGAAGACATTACTTATATCGAGTTGTTTAATGATCCAGCTAGAAGAGTGTAATACCCGACTTTATGGGATATTAATATTATATTACATGATGGCATTTTTGTAAATATGTCAAATCAAACCTGTTTTACGAAAAGAAAGCGTCATTAGAATCCTAGTTATTAATAGGAATTTTAAGAAAATTATGGGATTTTTCGGAGTAATAACGCTATATTTCGAGTAATAGCATTTCTCGTAATATAAAAGACGTTTTAGTAAAAATAGTAAACGAGGTCCGATTTGCGAACGGACAGTTTTAATAAATCTCAAATAATAAGTTGGACCTATTGGTAAAATAAGAAAATTTAGAGAAGCCGAATCGTTAGCCAATTAACGAAACGAAGGACGAAACAAATAGAAAATCAAAGGAAGGGCAAAACGGTAATTTGCCAAACCAAAATTATAAAAATAACTTAAACTTCTTTCTTCCTCACTTCTTTCCTGCTGCGTGAGAAAAACCAGAGAGCGATTTCCCCTTTGCCGTCGACGGCGACTTCCGATCCGACCTCCGTTTCTCTTCCGATCGACTCGTTTCTTCCGTGCTTTCTCCTCCTCTTGCAACCCTAGGTATGAATCTATAGTTTTAGAGCATTAGTTTTTAATATTCGGGTTGTTTTGACGTTAGGGTTTCCGTTTAGGGTTTTGTTAAAAATGCGAATTAGGGTTCGAAATTTATAGATTTACCGTAATTAAGGATATATTGAACGTATTGGACGTTAGTGGAAGAATCTAATTGGTTTAGAACAAATGTTAGATTTTGTGAAATTTCGAGATTTAGGAAATTTCTTTAGTTAAGGTTTCGTTAAATTTGGACGTTTAGTAGCTTAAACTTGTCTTAATGGCAAATGTCGTGTTTTGCCTCAGGCGAACAACTCTCGTGGACAGAGCTTGGGGTTCAGCGCGCTCAAGGTAAGTTCTCGTGACTTACTCTGGCCGATTGGCCTACACCGTACTTCGATGTCGCGTCGAGGATCTTAGAGTATTGTGTGTTTAAATTGCTTTGGTTGGGTAGCTAGGTTTAAACGTTTTGTAGGTTATTTCCTTTACAGTCTTGATGGTACGCATGCTTGATTGTTTACATTTATATTGAATTGTTCATGCATCACGTATTTTAACTTGGCATGAAAAATGAATTTCCGCACGATGTTTTCAGAAAACCAATGTAGCCCAGAAATTGGGGGCTATCAATCTATTGTTCGGGCCGATTAAGGGTTTGGCCGATACCACATCTCATGTAATGTAATTAAAGAACGTAATCTGTTATCTGGTCACGCGAGGTGGGGCTCAGACACGGCTGTACGTGTTGTAAGCGTGTACCCCCCCCTCTAACCGCACGGGGTAGTCCGACCGCTGGATGGGCCTCCTTCAGTTAGGGGGATGAGATCTCGGTGATATACTGTCTGCGACGCTCTGTATGTTATGCATGATTTCTGAACTCCATATGCACTGCACGCATCTGCATTTACGTAGAATTTACTGAGGCTTTAGCTCATAGTGTGTCTGTATGGTGTAGGTGATGTTTTAGGTGACATTGAGCCAAGTGAGGACGACGTTCCTCCTCCTGATGTGTGAGGCAGTTGGCGGAAGATGGATTGCGGTGGTGTGTTGCGCAGTCGATGCTTAACCGACCCGTGGGAATGTATGTATGTATTTTGAGGGTATTGGGTTATTTTGGGTATATATGTATAAAGTTAGAACATTTTAGGATGATTGGATCTGATAGTGGATAGGTTTATGTTGATGTTTTAAACGTTTTGAAAACTGTTTTATAATTGTTTGGAAAGTCTATTTTGGAACTGCTAGGGATTTAAAACAGGAGGATTTTGTCGATTTTTAAACGTATCCATGCAGTTCATTTTTATGAAAGTTTAACGTGGGTTCAGATCGTTTAAATAGGGTGTAGGGATGGAATGTAAGGGGTGTTCTGCTCTCTGGAATGCAATTCCAGAGAGCAATCTTTATTATGTGTTTTGCTCTCTGGAATCGATTCCAGAGAGTATGTGTTAAAAATAGAAGAGAAGAAAGAAGAAGCAAGGAGTGGCGACGGGTTTCGGGAGTGGAGGAGCGACTGGTCGCCTCTCTTGGTTTTTGAAGCCGCGACTGATCGCTGCACAGAGGGTCGACTGATCGCCCCTGCTGGTCGTAGCATCAGTGATCGATCTCCTTCATTTGGAGATCGATCGCCCTTCTCCTTTGCCGTGGGCTTTGACCCTTCTGCCCTCCCTCTTTTAAATCGATTGTTTTATAGTTTTTATTAAATGTTTTAAGTTTTATTTAAATTAGTTTTAAGTTTAATTTAAATGGTTTAAAGAAATAGGTTTTCGCGATTTCAATTTCTATTTGATTTCCGCTTAGAGTTTATTTAAAGTATAAGGATAAAAAAAAAAAGATATATGTACGGGAAATTGGGTACAGTATTAGGGATGTTACAAAGAGACAGCCAAGGAAAGAGTAGTGTGAATAGAAGCCGGTTTTATCACTGGACTGAAAGTTTCATCATAAGCAATGTCTTCGGTCTGGTCATACCTTTTTGCCACTAAACGAGCCTTATACCGATTTATTTTTCCATCTGAGTTTAGTTTAGTCTTGAAGACCCATTTGCAACCAATAACTTTAGCCCCTCTTGGAAGCGACACTAATTTCCAAGTATTCGTTTCATTAAGAGCTGAGATCTCATCTTGCATAGCAGCTACCCAATGTGAATGTTTGAAGGCTTGTTGAAATATTTTTGGTTCAAATGAGGCATCAACTGAAAAAGCTTTTGGCTTAAAAATTTCATCCTTGGCTCTAAGTCGCATGGGATGATCATTAATGATAGTCGATGTAGGGATGGGAGTGAAAATTGAAACTGGCAGAATAGTGGAAGAATGATCTACAACAGTTGTAGGATCTAAAGGTATAGAGGGTTAATTTTCTGTAGGAGTGGGAGGAGATGAGGATAAGAGATAAGATGGTGGAGGTGAACTTGGTTGATGGTTAGGAAAAGGTGGGAAGGAAATAGAGAAAATCGGAAGAGAGAAGGAGGGCTTTTGTGGAGCAAGTTATAAGATGTGAAGGGAAAACTAGACTCATCAAATGTTACATAACTAAAAATATACATTTTGTTTGATTTAGGGTCGAGGCATATATAACTTTTGTGATAAAGACTGGAACCGAAGAAGACACAAGGGAGGGAACGAGGCTGTAATTTATGTTGGTTATAAGGTCGAAGAAAAGGGAAACACAAACAACCAAACACACGCAGTAATGAATAATCTGGAAAAGTAGTGAACAAGCATTGGAAAGAATATTTGTGATTGAGGATAAGAGTAGACAGTAGGTTTATTAATGTGGTGGCAGTAGCAAAACATAGGGTCAAAATTGTTGAGGAACAGAGGAGTGGAAGAGTAGAGAAATGCCAATTTCTACAATTTGACGATTTTTGCGCTCTACCCGACCATTTTGATTTGGGTTATAAGGGCACGAGACACGATGATAAAATACCAAGAGACTTAAAGAGGGAAGAGAGATTGAAACTCTCCACCCCAATCAGATTATACGATTTTAATATTAACACCAAATTGAGTGTAAACACATCTATGAAGTTGAACAAAAGTAGTGTTAACTTCACTCTTTAATTTCAAAGGAAAAAACCTAGTAAATTGAGTGCAATCATCGATAAACAAGAGAAAATAGCTTGCTCCAGTAACAGAGTTTACAGGAGATGGACCCCAAACATCAGTATGTACAATTTAAAAAGAAAGACGAGCATGAGAGTTAGAAATTTGAAATGGCAACTGATGAGTTTTACTCATTTGACAAGAAACACATAATTTAGGCATGTCGGTTTTAGTAGCTAAAAAATTACAGGAATCTAACACATGCTTCAAAACAGAGAAAGAAGGATGACCTAATTTGAGATGCCATAGTTGAGATAAAGCAGTAGCTGGGAAATGCTTCCGGGTCATTAGGGCATAATTGAAAGACACTAAGTAAATTGTGAGAAATGAGTGGAGTGTGACAGACAGTGCTCAATTTAAGTGGACGACTCTGAATAACAACAAAGCCGATTTGAGCGATTTGAAGAAGCTTACCATCGGCTGTGGTTACTTGGGCTGAACCGGTATAGGGTTGGGGTTTGTTGAGCATGGTTGATTGTGGTGTGAAATGGTTAGTTGCGCCGGAGTCAAGGAGTGCCAGGGGTGGTGGTAAGTTGTGTTGGTAAAAGGCCAACAGTGTGAGCTTGGAAAGTGGAAAATTGGCTGGCTAAAGAGCTGAATGTGGAAGCAGAAGGATTGAAGTGGGTTAAGTTGATGGTAACAGGCTGGGACTGAGTGGCCCAACTTGTTACAAATCTAGCACCTGGGTTTAAAGTGGTTTGTGGGCCGAGTTGGGCGCCGAGTACCCTGTGAGGAAGGAGTGAACCCGTAACCATTTTGATTTAGGTGAGATGAGAAGTTTTGTTAGATCGGGGCATTTGTAAACGACCGAGGACTCCATCCTGGTTGGAAAGGGCAATGAATAGCAGCGTTTGCTTGAGTCGAGTTTGATGTTAGAAGAGAAACAACTGAGTTCTGTTTCTTCAATCAAAAATCATAACTTTGAAGAAGACTATAGATTTCTTTCAAGGCAAGTTGATCAGAGCGATTTGCAATGGCGGTGACAAAAGCATTGTAATCGCTTTCTAGTCAACCAAGAAAATAGATCACCTGATCCCGATAGGAGATCGGTTCTCCAATTACCGCCAAAGTATTACAAATGGAGGTAATTTTCTAGATATATTGAACGGCAATGATGCCATTTTTAGAGGGAGAGTGAAGCTTGCTACGAAGGTCAATTATTCTAGCTAAGGAGGGGGAGGCAAACATCTGGGCAAGAGCCAGCCAGGTTTCACTGGCAGTAGTGTTGGATACTATTAGTGGAAATAGATCCTCATAAAGAGAAGAGAAGATCCAGCTCATAATGAGCCGGTTGTATCGTTGCCAAATGGTGAATTGCAGGTTGATTTGAGAAGAGATGGAGTCTAGAAATTTTGGGGAAGGGGAAAATGAATCATCCAAGATGTTATCAATTCCATTTGCGATAACAACATTGAACAATTGAGCTTTCCATAGAAGATAGTTTGTGTTGTCTAGCTTGATCGCGAGTGTCTGATTTACCGAAGGAAATGGAGGGAGGGAAGAAGAAAGAGGGGTTGAAGAAGAGAAGGGGATCGTCGAGCTGGATGACGCCATTTTCCGGCTCTAATACCAAGAGTAGCTGCCCAATGTAAAGAAGAAGAAGTAGGAGAAGAAAGGAAAAACGAAGAAGAAGAAAAAAAATTGGCAACAGAGAGAAAGGAAGAGAAAATGTGTTGTGAGTTATCTTCTGTCAAACCACAGTCATCTCTATACATGTATATCACAATGAACAATGAATGAAATGATGAGCATGGAAAAAAGAAGAAAGCCAGTAAACTAAACCACAACTGAACAGTATGCATACTCTAAGAGTGAATACATAACAAGTAATTTCTACAAGACATGTTCATGTTTTATTATGTCATTTGATTATATTGATATATATGATCATTGATGACTTTGGTTACAATTAGTATGAGAAAATAACGTTGATAATATAATTATGTGTTTGATGGATGATATTGTTCATGGTTACTCATATTTACAAAAATGGTTATAATGTCTGGCGATAAGGTTATATATGTGGGTCAAGTAGGTGGGTGACTGGTAGATCTAATTTTATGATATTTGTGAGCCTATATATATCATGTACTATACAATATATCACGATGTGAAGCCCAATAGAAGTTAAATATACACTATAATACGGGGATTAGTGTGACAGCCCCAAAATCGAACCCGATGCACCCTGACCTCATCAGCCGTTGAGCTTTTAAGGAAGTTATAACAGGCATACGGTGTTTCTTCGGTACTGCCTGGTAAGAAAAGTCTACTTCATTCGGGCGTTTAAACGACACTAGCCCGGACCTACAGTTGATGGTGGCATGATGTCTAAACAGCCAGTCCATCCCCAGAATGACATCGTACCCTTTCATACCAATAACGATGAGGTTGGCGTACAACTTCTGGTCTCCTACTGACACTACATCACCCCGTATGACCTGCTCGGAGTGCATAAACTCTCCGGACGGTAGCATAATGCTGTAGGGCTGATCAGACAACGTACAACTAACCTTCTGTCTAACTACGAAGTCCCCCGCCACAAATGAATGTGTGGCCCCAGTATCCCACAAGGTATAAGCAGGTACATCACACACTAAAATTGTACCTGTGATTGCTGTGTGCAGATCAGCATCATCAACATCCTCCATCATTGCAAACACTCTTGGCACGGCTTGACCTGTCCTGGTGTCGGGCATTGGGCAATCCCGAACAAGATGGCCTACTTTGCTGCATCGGAAACACTGGCCAGTAGCAAGTCTGTATTCTCCTTCGTGAGGCTTCTGGCACCGTGGGCATACTAAAGGTTGAGGAGCCCTCATTGGTCTCTTTCCTTTGTCTTGATAGAGAATGGCTTCATTGGGCCTTTTAATTCCCCTGTTTTGTTGCTGTAGAGGTTGTAAATTCTGGCCCCTTTGCGGTTGTTGCTGTTGTTGTGGATCATTTCTCATAATCCCTCTTGGTGGATCTCTCTGTCTCTGGGACTTCATTTCTAAGGCCTCTAACTGATAAGCCTTGGCCACCACCTTCACATATGGTGCCTCATCGAACCCTCCTGTTGTGATCCCTCGCAGAAGGTCCATCTTTAAACCTTGAATAAACTGGTGCACCTTGTTCTCATCAGTGGCCACCATGTGTGTTGCATATCTGGATAAGGACTCAAACTTCTGAACATATTCAGCCACTGACCCATACTGTCGCAGCCGAGAGAATTCAAGCAACTTTTCCTTCCTCACTCCTCGGTCAAAATACTTCTCGTAGAAGATTTTCGTGAATCCCTCCCAACTTAAAGCCACGGTAGTGGACTGCACTGTGTCCCACCAGAATCCAGCACTTTCAGTGAGATAAAACATGGCACAAATAACTTTCTTGTTGTCTTCTACTTCTGCATAATTGAACATCTTCTCCATTGTTCGAATCCAGGTTTCAGTACGAGTCGGGTCTGTAGACAGTCCATCGAATGAAGGCGGCTGGAGTCGCCGGAACCTATCTCCACTGTTGTCACGTGGGGCATTAGCATGATTGTTGTTTCCGTGGTTATTGTTTCTATCATCTTCTCTGGCCATCATGCGTTCAACCATGCGTGATTGTGCACCTACCAGCTCGGTTAGTCGGTCAATGGCTCGAGAGCTTTCGCTTGACTCTTCTTGATGTCCCCTCACCATAACTAAGAAATCCTATAAACATAATAACCTAAGTTTAATAAACAGAACAGTTACAGTAACCTAAATACTTACAGTTAGTGGAGCGACCTCACGTGGCGGGTTGCGCAGTCAGACATTTCACAGAATCGGTTTTAAAACTGTGTCTCTCTGATACCACAACTGTGACAGCCCCAAAATCGAACCCGATCGGGGTTCGGGATCGGAGCCATCACTCCGGGACAGATAACAGGAAACGGTGACTATTTTTTTTTTGAACAGATCGGTCAAGACAGTGGACTTTATACTTTTAAATATTTACAGAGAAATAGAATCGAATGACAGGAAACATGCACTGTCAACGTGAACCCTAAAAACGTAACTCTACAGAGAGGAAGAAACTACAGTGAATAATAGAACATTTACGGGAAGAGAGAGAGTTCTCTGGGATTGGAAGCAAAACAGGTTTCAATAATGGATAACAGAACAGAAATTAGCATAAGGCTGGCGGAGGAGGGAATGAAATTCTTAAAACATTTAAAATACTGTTGGGCGGAAGAGATAAATTGGCGGTGGATGTCGAATAAGACAAAACAGGTGAACAGTGTTCAGCGGAAGATGTAAACAGAAACTGTGAATAAACTGGGTGGAGGAGGTGATGACGTCAGCCGGAAGAATAGATGACGTCAACCGGAAGATACAGGCATTCCCTGGCGGAAGACTTAGGTGACGTCAGCCGAATGATATAAATAACTGGGCGGATGACTTGGATGACGTCAGCCGGAAGACATAGTTCGGAACTGGGCGGAAGACTTATGCTGACTTCAACCGGAAGACATGAATACACTGGGCGGATGACTAGATGACGTCAGCCGGAAGACATCGTTTTAAAATGGGCGGAAGATTTATGCTGACGTCAACTGGAAGACATGAATACACTGGGCGGATGACTAGATGACTTCAGCCGGAAGACATCGTTTTAAACTGGGCGGAAGATTTATGCTGACGTCAACCGGAAGGCATAGTTTTACAGAAGGAAACGGGCAGCGGTGGACTTGATCGGATGACATAGTTTCTAAGGCAAAACTTAGCAACTTTTAACAGAAAGACGTACAGATAGAGAGCCTCAAAACAGAAGGCATAAAGGTTTTGGACCTTCAAATCCGATTCAAAATTTACAGATTTCCAAGAAGACAAACTACACGGATGACTTTAAAACCAGAAATCGTCCATGCACATATTAACAGAAAGTATCCCAAACAATTCCAGAATACTTTAGAATATAACTGAACTGTCAAATACAGCGGTTTCATAAAACTTAGACATCAGACCTATACATTGTTTTAGAATATGAAAATCAGTACAGAACAGGACATATACTTGCAGAATTTCTTCAAAGAAAGAGTTTTACAACCAAACCAGGACTTCTAGAAGACTTTACAGATATAAACTTTTCAGAAAACTTAAACCTCAGATCAGTCATGTCTGGCTGCAGCAACCAACCCACCATGAGCTCGAGCCATCAACTACATCATATCATCATTTTGAAGCGCAAAGTCCTCGGTTTCAGGTTCAGTACCTACATCAGAGAGTTCACCTATGAGTCTAAAACTCAGTAAGGACATAATCAGAATGCAGTGGTGCATATGCAATGCATGAACTTTCAGAAATTCAGTGACATAACAGAACATTACATTTCAGTGGCAGAAGAATTAAGTGGGGCTTATAGGGGAACTGGTTCAGTAAGTGCACTATCAGGCACGACAGTTTTTAGATTCCTAGGGAGGGATAAAACCAGAGGGTCCTTGCCAGGGACAGTATTTTCAGATTCCCAGGGAGGGATAAAACTAGAGGGGCCAGTCCCCGTCCCACACTTAACCTGGTACATTTCAGTCAGATTTTATTCTTATTAATTTCAAATCGTGTACAGAAATCGGTTTGCATGAATTTTCAGGAAAACAGTGTATGCATGAATGGTGCCTGAACTTTAACTAGTAGATAACAGAATAAAATAGTAGACAGCAGAAGATAAATCAAAACCAGACATTTCAGAACATAACTCTAACTCTTCTACCCATAACAACCCGACAGAACAGTAAACCTAGTACCTCCTTGATGTAGGGCCTTAAGGGCCGGATCTAAACTTATGAACTTACCTGTTTTCTGGAGGGTTGAAAACTTGGATGTCTCTGGAAAGAAAACTCGGACCTGTAGCATGCATGTACAGAATTTAAACACGCTACAAATGCTAACTAAAATCATGTAGAATAAGCAGCAAACACATTTCAACTCTTTAGAAAACACACCAACGTGTTTTCATCCAAAAACAGTGAGTTTTTACCAAATACCGAAACCCTAAATTTCGGTAAAAACTCACATTAAACTCATCCAAATTTGTTAGCATTAAAAGATGCCCACCTTTTTAGAAGAAGATGGGAAAATACAGGAGAAACAAAGCGTGGAAGTTTTGTTTCAATCGCCTGGAAGAGAGAAAGCCGAGAGAGATGGGAGGAAGCAGGGAAGTGAATGAAAATTCACGTAGGAGGATGAACTTAGCTTCCTCAACAAGTTGCCACTTGGCAAACACCCATTGGCTTACTCCCACTAACCTTAATCTCTCCCCAAATTGCCCTTCCATGCATTTGAAACTTAGTGCTTTGGTTTTAGTTACACATTAGTTTAGTTCTCCACTAATTATTCCAACAATTCAACCAAAACATTCCTTTGTATTAATATAATATTAATCCCGTTTAAATGATCCGGGAAAACTATTACATGGCAAAATGCCGGGTGTTACAATTAGAGTATGTAAGATAGTATAGACTGCCTTCAAAAGAACCAAATGAGTACATACGTGGATGTAATTTCTTTATTTGTGATAGGTAAAATACAAAAAAAGTTAATAAAAGAGTTATGTTCTTCATTTTACAAATCATTTCTCTATTCTCTCGACTTCTATCATCAAATAGAACTAGACTTTGGTTTAAAAAAAAACTTATTGAAATAGAAGATTGTACAATTGACGATTACTTCAACAGGACGCTTCGCTAGATTCTGAACTGTTTATTGCTCTTTATAACCTGAAATGGAAAAGGTTTTGGGCTCAAGAATAAGTTAACACAGATGACTAACTTGAAGAGAATTTAAAGTTATTACACCACAAACTAATCTTTTGAGATCTACGAGAAAACAATGCCACGTTCGCCCATTTTCTTCTTCAATCTCTCTTTAGAAACTATCGGGCATTTCAGAAGACTCCAAAAATAAAAACAACGTGAAATTTCACAAAAAATTAGGTACTGTTTGAGGGTATGTTGAAGGTATAACTATGGGTTGTTTTTACAGTACGAGAGAGAGGTGGAGAGAGGGTGATTTGTTTTATCCAAAAATAAGATGTTAGTTTTCATGATTTATTTTATCTAAAAATCTAGTTTGTTACCCTTTTTTCTGATAAATATATAAATTAAATTACGTTACATAAAAACTAACGTAAGTTTATGATTACATGTTCAAAAATAGGAAATGATCTTCTTCAAATACTCCTAAAAACCCGTTTCTCATATTCCTCCCTTCACACAATTCCATTTTCAGCCATTGACACTTTCTTCTCTCTTTTTCTCCTTCTCTGCCATTGATTCATTCATGGGAGATCCTCCTTCGAGACCACAATCCCCAACACCAGATTTGTACAGCATCCTCGGAATCTCCAAAACTACGACTTCCATTAAAGACATCTGCAAGGGATTCATGAAATGGAGCCCCATTGATAAAACCCACCACTCCCATCATAAAGCCGAATCTGTGTACAAATCCACCGCCATCAAAGAAACTGAAAAGGTAATTCTGATAACTATTATCTTTGTTTTTTTTTTTCCAAAATCTGACGAACAGGATCATGATACCATAATCCTAGACGTGAAACCAGGAGCATTTCGTAATTTCCTTTGTTTTTCCTCTCCATGACATTGTTCATTATAGCTTCCTATCATCTCTACTAATTTCACCAAATTTATACGTACGTATGGACTTTAGCTCATATCCATCTCGAGTTATCACACATTAAATTTTTAAGAATTTTTGTTTTTTACACTGTTAGGATAAATTGTGGATATTGACTCAATTTTGCTACTAGAATGGAGCACAACTTTTAAGCAAAGTGTTTAACACCACTTGATCTAATCCTAGTGTATTTTGGTCTTCTAATGTTATCTTACTTTCTTATGTATAGTCCTTCCACAGGAAAAACGGGGAAGGGCTGAAAATAAGTGGGCCAATAAGGAGATCGGGAGGACACACTCATCATGGAAGCGCGGACGAGAGCATGCTCAAAAGCAGCCCAACTTTTCTATTACGAAGCATGAGCAGAAGAAGTCAAACACCTACACCAAGCCCCAGATCGTCGCCTCTGTCGAGGATGCTGAGCAGAAGAAGCACCTCCGAGGCCGAAACCGCAGCCTCATTGTCCAGAAATGCGAGCAGAAAAGGCAGCTCGGAAGCTGAGATTTTGAGAACTCTGTCAAGGAATGCGAGCAGGAGAAACAGTACCCCCATTGTCTATTCTCAGTCCACTGCATCGCTCAAAAGGCCTCCTCCTGTTGAGAAGAAGCTCCATTGTACCTTGGAGGAGTTGTGCGATGGCTGCCTCAAGAAGATCAACATCACAAGAGATGTAATTGAAAATGGGTATGTTTCCTTAAACATCAGCAATTTTAGTTCTTTTGACATGAAGGAATAAACCTTGTCATGTACGAGTATAAAACGTTGACAAGTCCTATTGAAAACATGGTCTCTGAAGAGATGCAAGACTAGAGCCATACTTTGTTGGCCAAACTCCATCAATCATCTTAATTATATATGTGCATAAGAAGGCCAAAGATCGTCACTTTCAACAGTTTATGAAAGCAAAAATAACCCTTTTTTGTTTGTTTTTGCAGGATTATAGTAGAAGATGAAGAAACCCTGACAATAGAAGTGAAGCCGGGATGGATGAAAGGAACCAAGATAACATTCGAGGGGAAAGGAGACGAGAAACCCGGGTATCTTCCTGCGGACATAATCTTTTTGATAGAAGAAAAGAAGCATCCATTGTACAGAAGAGATGGGTTTGATTTGGAAATGGAAGTGGAGATTCCTCTTGTGAAAGCACTCACTGGCTGTTCAATCACAATCCCGATGTTGGGAGGTGAGAAAATGAGTATGTCTTTTGAAGAAATCATTTTCCCAGGCTTTGAGAAGGTCATTAGAGGGCAAGGAATGCCAAACCCTAAGCAAGGAGGAAGGAGAGGTGACCTTAGAATTATCTTCCATGTCAGCTTTCCTTTACAATTGAGTAGTGAGCAGAGAGCTCAAGCTTCCAATATTCTCAGAGCTTCTTCTCTGTCCTAAGTAATTCCTAAAACTTTTAATCAAAATCTCACCACTGTTCTTGAACCATGTACATATATCTATGCTCTAAAGAGTTATTTTGCCATAATCATTCTATATTCTTGAACCAGAATTTACTTCTCTATTCACGAAACTGAAGTGCTTTTGATGTGACAACGGAAGTACTAAAATGATGGGCCAAAACAAGGTGGATTAAAACAATGCTTGATTGGGCTTACTAGACACTCCAAAACACCCTAATCCAATAAAGTATCAACACCTAAATGAAATCAAATTTCTCTCCCAAGCATAGTTTTATGTCTTTCCAAAACTCAAAACAATATAACCACACATGAAGGTACCAAATCAATATACTTGTCTTCCACTAATAACCAACTCATGTCATCAAAGACTGTTGACCCTATTTAATTCATTAGCATGATCCATGCTTTGAATTCTATTAAGTCATATAATTAATGCATTAATTTCAAAATAATTTTAAATCATCCAACATCCATGAATTATTGCACAAAATCAACTACACGTCAATTAGGTGGATTGTATGATTACCAATCCAAGCTTATACTTCCAATACTTTTCACCTACAAAAGAAATGCTCAACCCATTTTCAAATCATGGTTCCAAAACCTACAACCAGATTATTTTTGTCGATGGACAACCTTCAATATTCAATAATATTGAAGGAGCAACAAGTTCAACAACCAAGGTAATGTTGATCATGATTGCAATAAAATCCACCAAACAATTGTAAACTACACACAGTGTGAACTCCCAATAAAAACTAACATCCAATAAGTATGAAGTTCAGATTAAAAAACAAATATAAGAGTAGACCAGATATTAAACGAGAAATAAGAGAAATGAAAAAAGAACCAAAAACTTCGGATATCTTGACCTTCAGTTGGCTCATTAGATTGAACTATTGGAGCCGGTGAGGTAGAGGCAGCATTGTCAGTCTTGAATATTCACACACCTCAAACCTCCACAATTCCCATATGAGCTAAGGTGTGTTTATTGTAAATGTCCACTACCCTTGCCTGTTTAAATGGTTTAGTTGGGAGAAATAAAATCTCGTTATCTTGGAATGTCCTTGTGTAACACCCGAGATTTTTTTTAAGAAGAAAAAAATTAGAGAGAAAATAAAATGATAAGGTATTGTTTAAATAGTATTATTATTATTATTATTATTATTATTATTATTATTATTATTATTATTATTATTATTATTATTATTATTATTATTATTATTATTATTATTATTATTATTATTATTATTATTATTATTATTATTATTATTATTATTATTATTATTATTATTATTATTATTATTATTATTATTATTATTATTATTATTATTATTATTATTATTATTATTATTATTATTATTATTATTATTATTATTATTATTATTATTATTATTATTATTATTATTATTATTATTATTATTATTATTATTATTATTATTATTATTATTATTATTATTATTATTATTATTATTATTATTATTATTATTATTATTATTATTATTATTATTATTATTATTATTATTATTATTATTATTATTATTATTATTATTATTATTATTATTATTATTATTATTATTATTATTATTATTATTATTATTATTATTATTATTATTATTATTATTATTATTATTATTATTATTATTATTATTATTATTATTATTATTAAAAAAAATAATAATAAAACTCAACAGAATAGCCGAAGCTATTCTGTAAAGATCGAGCCCGAGCCCGAGCCCGAGCCCGAGCGCGAACAGGGGAGGGACGACGGAGGGCGGCGATCGACGGAGCACGACGATCACCGGCGGTTTCCGACGGTCTCCGACCAGACGACGACGAGGAGCGGTTTCCGGTTGTCTCCGCGCACGAACCGACGGTAAGGTTCGGTTTTTAGCTCGGTTTTATCCCCTGTTTTTGCTCTGTTCAGGCCGGCGGTGACGAGCAGGATTTGGCTCCGATCACCGGCCGATTTTGGAAGTTCTCGGCATGGGTTTGCCGACCCTTGGACCACCAATGGTCGCCGAGTTGTGAGGAGCCCGATTTGGGCGAAAAACAGTGAAGCCCTCTTTAGGGCATTTCGGGTTTTTTCTTGTAGTTCGGGATTTTTGGTTAGTTTATGTTAATTGAGGTTAGATATGGTTGATTGGTGAAGAATTGGTTGATAATTGATGGAAAATTGGAAAAGGGAATTTTTCGGGTGAAGGGGCAGTTCGGGTTTTCTGATTTTTGACCTAGCTAGGGTCGTTCGTTTTCAAATTCCTTTTGGCAGGTTAAAATAGGTTATTAGAGGAGTACGTGGCCGCTGGAATCATTTGATTCCGATAACCGACGTGAAAGTTATGCACGTTTGAAGTTTCGGGTCGGTTTTTACCGAACCCAAATTGGTGGCCCATTTAGTTAGGCTTTCATTGGATTAGGCTAGAAATAGGAGTTTGAGAGTAATTAGTAGATGTAGGCTTGATTTTAATGGTTTGATGAATATTTATTGTAACGCCCCGAATTATCTAAACCCGGTTCGCTACACTTCACTCTATCATGACTAAGAAATTTCGGATAAATTTTAAAACTTCATTCGACATTCAAAATTTGACATTTTCTAAACATTCAAAACATTTGAAAACTTTGCAGCGGAAAATCATTTAAAACAACAATGAAGTTAGACAAACTGTAGAAACTATTGTTGGGGTGTTTAACGGAAATGTTGAAGTCATCTGCCGACGACAAGGTCAACGAAAGAAGCAGAAATAGAAAACCGAAGACTTCTGCCGATGACGTCAGCCGGAAGGAATGAAAACAAAAGACATCACTCGGTAGGCTTCATATACCGATGACGTGTACAAAAACGCAACACCCTCTGCCGATAACGTCTACACAGCTTCCCTCTCGACTTCATCTGCCGATTAAGTCATCGTAACTCCATACACCACTTCATCTGCCGATGAAGTCAACATGACTTCATCTGCCGATAAAGTCAGCACAATTTCATCTCCCAACAGACAAGCGCACGACATCTACCGATAACGACAATATGACCCTTTCCGATAGAATTAATATACACACTACATCTTCCGATTCTCTAAACGACAAAATCACTTAACTCCCTCGGACTGCACCTGCCGATCACTAAACAACAAACTTAATACTCTACATCTTCCGATCGAATAGACTACATCTGCCAACACGTGCTACTCACGTGACCCCTTAAGACATCTACCGATAGACATCAACACAACTTCCTTCAACAGAACGCAATAAACCTCTACACATATCCACTGATACAAAATTATTCGACTCCTACCAATGGACTAAACAACATATATATAAACCAAGAAAACTTCGACTATCAACCGGACTTAAAACATTTTACCAAAAATCCATTCATAACACTCCAAGTCATTGTATTGATAAAAATCAGTAAGAACATGAAAATCAGAAATTCTCAAAAAAAATACGAAATCAAACAGCTGTAGCCTCGTTTACTAAAAACTCAATGTACTCAGATTAAATCATTAATTACTAAACCTCCTCATCTGTAGACAACATGCTAAACCGCCTCATCAGTTACCAAGTTGAAGCCTGAATGCACTCCTTCAACATCCTCTACTCCTCAACATGATCAGGGGACACACCTGCTAACTCTTCTTCGCCTACATCACAAAACTCAGCTATTAGCCTAATGCTAAGCAAGTAAAGCAATATATTTATATATGTAAAGTAATGCTGAACTTAAACTCCTAACATGCAGTTTCTACTTTCTCATCTCAGTGGCATACACGTTCATTCACAACTTGATCTGATCCCATGGTTCCCTTGGGAGTGGGATCAATTCTCCCAATGTCTACATCCTCCTACTTAATTAAGGGGCAGATGAATTCCCTTAACACTTGATCTGATCCCATGGTTCCCTTGGGAGCGGGATCAATTCTCCCAATGTATAAATCCCTTCATAAGTTAAGGGGTGGATTAGCTCCCTTAATAGTTTGTCTGTCGCATACAGTTCATACCTTACCATTCCTTACATGAAAATTCATTTTCGTAGTTTTTAATAAATCTTGATGCATGGATAACAGAAACATACAATCACGCACAAACCTACTGTTTTGTGATGTAGGCCCGAAGGCACAAGCAATACTTTACTTACCTGGATTCCTAGCAAATGCTCGGTTAAGAGCTACTTCGGGGGTTCGTTCACCTATATTCATAAACAGAATGTTAAACCTTAATTTAAGCTATTCAGAAATCTAAGGAGTTAGTTTGACATTTCTATTTATCTAACATTCCCGATTCTGCTCTAACCCTCAAGCAGAATCTCTCACTCGCAACTTTATCAAAATGCATACATTGGGATCCTTAAGCTACCTAGGTACTAAAATCAGCAATTAATCGAATCTAAACTCACCTTGGTTGGAGGAATCGGTGAGGAAATCGCCTAAAGAGTTCTGCTGGGTTGAGCTGAAAACCGAGAGTGAAATGAGTATGACGGCTATACTTCATTCAATCTTTCCTTAAATATGTTATCCATAACATAAATTGACAATTACCCTTATGCCCTCACTTAGTTACTTATTAACCTAATTGATTTTACCCCGAATTTTATTCTATAAAATTCACACTTAGAAGATTAATAGGTTATTTTAATTCTAATAAACCGGGTGTTACAATCTACCTTCCTTAAAAGAATTTTATCCTCAAAATTCAGTACCTGAACAATCTTGGATGCTGGTCCATCATGTCTTGCTGGCATTCCCAAGTTGTCTCCTCTATATTCTGATTATGCCATAAGACTTTCACTAGCGGAACTTCCTTGTTGCGTAATACTTTCACTGCATAATCCAAGATTCTTACTGGTCTCTCCTCATAGGTCAGTGTAGGTTGAATTTCAATGTTCTGCTGTTCCACAATCTGAGATGGATCCCTCAAGCACTTCTTAAGCATAGAAATATGGAACACATTGTGGATTCCTTCCATAGAGTCTGGCAATTGCAGCTCATATGCTGATTTTCCAATCCTCTTCAAGATTGAGAAAGGTCCAACGTATCTTGGGTTAAGCTTCCCTCTCTTCCCAAATCTCACAACTCCTTTGAATGGTGATACCTTAAGAAAAACCTCACTACCAACTTCAAACTCTAACTCTCTGCGTCTTCTGTCAGCATAGCTTTTCTGTCGACTTTGAGCTGTTAAGATCCTCTGACGGATGAGAGCAACCTTCTCCACAGTTTGCTGCACAATATCAGGACCAAGTAACTGTGCTTCACCAACTTCATCCCAGTACAAGGGTGATCTGCATTTTCGTCCATACAATGCTTCATACGGTGCCATTCTTATTGTTGCCTGAAAGCTGTTATTGTAAGAGAACTCTACCAGAGCTAGGTACTTACTCCAAGAGCCTTGGAAATCTAAAACACATGCACGGAGCATATCTTCTAGAATCTGAATAGTTCTCTCGGATTGTCCATCAGTTTGAGGGTGAAAGGCCGTGCTAAAGTTAAGTCGTGTTCCCATAGCCTTATGCAAACTTTTCCAAAACTTAGATGTAAATCTAGAGTCTCGGTCTGAAACTATAGTGCTTGGAACTCCATGCAATCTAATGATTTCTTGCACATACAACTCTGCAAGTTGATCCATCGAATGTGTTATCTTTATAGGCAGAAAATGGGCGGATTTGGTCAAACGATCAACTACTACCCAAATTGCATCATGTCCTTTTGCTGTTCTAGGCAATCCTGTAACAAAATCCATTGTCACTTGATCCCACTTCCATTCTGGAACTGATAGGGGTTGTAATGTCCCTGCAGGCCTCTGATGTTCAGCCTTAACTTGCTGGCAGATCAAGCATGACCCTACGTACTCTGCCACATTTCTTTTCATATTAGGCCACCAGTAATGCTGCTTAAGGTCTCTGTACATTTTAGTACTTCCAGGATGAACAGAGAGCCTAGAAGAGTGTGCCTCGGATAGAATTTCCTTTCTAAGTTCAGTATCAGCCGGAACAAACCATCTATTTTGAAACTTGAGAATTCCATCAACCGAGCAGCTGAAATTCGTCCTGTCAGTAGAATCCATGCACAATTTATACTTGTTGCATTCAGCGTCATTCATTTGAACTTCTTTTATTCTTTCCAAAATAGTAGGCCTCAAAGATATGGCCGAAAGCATGGCTGACACACTAGATACTGCTTCAAGGTTAAACCTTAAGAATTCAGTCTCTAAGGCTATCGGTATGTCTAGAATAAACGTAGCAACCGATGGAGTCACCCTACTCAAAGCGTCTGCCACAACATTCGCCTTACCGGGATGATACTTAATCTCAAAGTCATAGTCCTTTACAAATTCCAACCATCTACGTTGCCTCATGTTTAGTTCCTTCTGTGTGAAAATGTACTTTAGACTCTTATGATCTGAAAATATTTCACACGATTGTCCATATAAATAATGCCTCCAAATCTTGAGTGCAAATACTACAGCAGCTAATTCCAAGTCATGTGTAGGGTAATTCTTCTCATGAGTTTTCAACTGTCTGGAAGCATAGGCTATCACTTTTCCTTCTTGCATCAAGACACAGCCAAGACCAATCTTGGATGCATCACAATAAATACTAAATTTACCATTCTCAGCAGGAAGGGTCAGGATTGGAGCATTGGTCAGTTTCTGTTTCAAGGCTTGGAAACTATGCTCACATTCATCGGTCCATAAATACTTCACATTTTTCCTTGTTAACTTAGTAAGAGGTGTAGCAATCTTTGAAAATCCTTCAATGAACTTTCTATAATACCCTGCAAGTCCAAGAAAACTTCTAATATCAGTAGCATTCTTCGGTTGGGGCCATTCCTTGACTGCTTGAACTTTAGTCGGGTCGACAGATAATCCTTCTCCAGAGATGACATGTCCTAGAAAGTGAACTTGGTCTAACCAAAATTCACACTTAGAAAACTTGGCGTATAGTTGGCGCTGCTTCAATAATTCTAATACTAAGTTTAAGTGTCTTGTGTGCTCCTCCTTGGTCTTAGAATAAATTAGAATGTCATCAATGAATACAATAACAAACTTGTCCAAATACTCGTGAAACACCCTATTCATAAGATCCATAAAGGCTGCCGGTGCATTTGTCAAACCAAAAGACATAACCAAAAACTCATAATGTCCATACCTAGTACGAAAGGCAGTCTTTGGGATATCTTCGGATTTAACCTTCAGTTGGTAATAACCGGATCTAAGGTCAATCTTAGAGAAAACTTTTGCACCTCTAAGCTGGTCAAATAAGTCATCAATTCTCGGTAGGGGATACTTGTTTTTGATAGTTAGCTTATTTAATTCCCTATAGTCTATGCACATACGCATTGATCCATCTTTCTTTTTGACAAAAAGGACAGGTGCACCCCACGGCGAAAGCTTGGGCGTATGAACCCTTTCTCTAATAGTTCTTCCAACTGTTTCTTTAATTCTTTAAGCTTTGTAGGTGCTAGTCTATAAGGATTCTTAGATACAGGCTCGGCGCCTGGGTAAACATCCACAACAAATTCAATTTCCCTATCTGGTGGCAAGCCAGGAAGGTCATTTAAGAATACTTCAGGAAAATCTTGAACAACCAAGACATTTTGGGGACTTGATCTTCCTAAATGTTGTGTGTCTAAAACGCTGGCCAAAAAGCACAAATACTCCCTGCATGGGGTGGGTCTACTATTTATAGAAGACATCACGGTCATTTCCTTGCTCTTCTTCAGAGCTTGAAAGGTATGCTTCAAACTACCAGGGGGTTGGAAACTAACTATTCCAGTCCTACAATCGATTATGGCGTGGTGATTAAACAACCAGTCCATTCCTAGGATTACATCAAATCCCGTTATATCCATAACAATTAAATCAGCAGATAGGTTTTTGTCCCCTACTAATACCATGCAATTATGCAATACATGATTGGAATGCAAATGCTCACCAGAGGGTAAAGCAACATTGAATACATGCTTAGAAGGGGTAGATTGTACTTCCAACTTATCAGCAAAAGTAGACGCAACTAAGGAATGCGTTGCGCCTGAATCTAGCAAGGTAAAAGCAGGCATAGAATTAACCAATATAGTACCTGACACAACAGCAGGCTGGTCTCCTTCTCCCGACTCCATCATAGAAAATATTCTCGGCTTTATTTTAGCAGGGCCACTCTTCAACGTTGGGCAGTCTATGATGACGTGGCCAGTCTTATTACAGTTGAAACATCGAAGGACTCTGGGCTTCGGGCAATCCTTAAACGAATGTCCAAACTCCTCACAGTTATAACACTTACCAGTCCCAAACCTACACTCGCCCAGGTGATTTTTCATACATTTCATGCACTGAGGAAACTTCTCGGCATCCGGTACCTTCTTTCCAGAACCCTGACTACCCTGGCCTCCAGCAGGCCTCTTTATCCCTCTCTGCTGGTGGGGCTGAAAGAACTTTCGCGGGGATTCCTTTGGTCCAGCACACTTCATTTCAGCTTCTTCTGCCTCCAATGCAGTAGACACTACTTCGTTGAATGACAAGCCTTTAATGCCTGAGTACTTCACTCCTCTGTAAATCTCTGGCTTTAGACCTTGCAGGTATTGAAACACTTTATCCTCATTTCTATGAACGAGGTATCCAGCAAACCTTGACAGAGACTCGAATTGCCTGTTGTACTCTGCCACAGACCCAGTCTGCTTCAAGCTCAAAAACTCAGCCTTCTTTGCGTTCTGGACAGTGGTGCTAAAATATTTCTCATAGAAGACTTCCTTGAATTACGACCAGGACATGGTTGCAATATCGGTGGTGATCTCCAGCGACTCCCACCAAAGTTGTGCATCCCCTGCTAGATGAAACGTTGCCAAAATGACTTTCTCTCCGTCTCCAACATTGGCACATCTGAACATGCTCTCAATCTTTCGAAGCCATTCCTCAGCAACAATCGGGTTAGATGACATTCCATCAAATGTGGGTGGTTGCAGCCTACGAAATCTATCCCCTGAATGCTCATTGACGTGACCTGAATTGGCACTTCCTTGTGTTTCCCGACTCAATAACACACCTAACTGGTCAGATTGCTGTCGCACAATGTCTGTCTGCTGACGCATCAACTCCGTCAGCTGTCTAATTACACTTGAATCTTCTTCACTCCTCAAGTTCGGCATCTCCCTAGGTACTCTTGGTCTCCCTGGTCGTCTAGCCATTTGTCTAAGGTTCTGCACAAAGTTATCTATACTCATAAACATCTTATAACTAAAGCTAACATAAACACTTACAGTTGTTGGAGTACTTTCATGCGACGATTGGCACTGATGAGTAATCTTCTGAACGGTTTAGCAGCATGTCTCTGATACCATACTGTAACGCCCCGAATTATCTAAACCCGGTTTGCTACACTTCACTCTATCATGACTAAGAAATTTCGGATAAATTTTAAAACTTCATTCGACATTCAAAATTTGACATTTTCTAAACATTCAAAACATTTGAAAACTTTGCAGCGGAAAATCATTTAAAACAACAATGAAGTTAGACAAACTGTAGAAAATATTGTTGGGGTGTTTAACGGAAATATTGAAGTCATCTGCCGACGACAAGGTCAACGAAAGAAGCAGAAATAGAAAACCGAAGACTTCTGCCGATGACGTCAGCCGGAAGGAATGAAAACAAAAGACATCACTCGGTAGGCTTCATATACCGATGATGTGTACAACAACGCAACACCCTCTGCCGATAACGTCTACACAGCTTCCCTCTCGACTTCATCTGCCGATGAAGTCATCGTAACTCCATACACCACTTCATCTGCCGATGAAGTCAACATGACTTCATCTGCCGATAAAGTCAGCACAATTTCATCTCCCAACAGACAAGCGCACGACATCTACCGATAACGACAATATGACCCTTTCCGATAGAATTAATATACACACTACATCTTCCGATTCTCTAAACGACAAAATCACTTAACTCCCTCGGACTGCACCTGCCGATCACTAAACAACAAACTTAATACTCTACATCTTCCGATCGAATAGACTACATCTGCCAACACGTGCTACTCACGTGACCCCTTAAGACATCTACCGATAGACATCAACACAACTCCTTCAACAGAACGCAATAAACCTCTACACATATCCACTGATACAAAATTATTCGACTCCTACCAATGGACTAAACAACATATATATAAACCAAGAAAACTTCAACTATCAACCGGACTTAAAACATTTTACCAAAAATCCATTCATAACACTCCAAGTCATTGTATTGACAAAAATCAGTAAGAACATAAAAATCAGAAATTCTAAAAAAAAATACGAAATCAAACAGCTGTAGCCTCGTTTACTAAAAACTCAATGTACTCAGATTAAATCATTAATCACTAAACCTCCTCATCTGTAGACAACATGCTAAACCGCCTCATCAGTTACCAAGTTGAAGCCTGAATGCACTCCTTCAACATCCTCTACTCCTCAACATGATCAGGGGACACACCTGCTAACTCTTCTTCGCCTACATCACAAAACTCATCTATTAGCCTAATGCTAAGCAAGTAAAGCAATATATTTATATATGTAAAGTAATGCTGAACTTAAACTCCTAAACATGCAGTTTCTACTTTCTCATCTCAGTGGCATACACGTTCATTCACAACTTGATCTGATCCCATGGTTCCCTTGGGAGTGGGTTCAATTCTCCCAATGTCTACATCCTCCTACTTAATTAAGGGGCAGATGAATTCCCTTAACACTTGATCTGATCCCATGGTTCCCTTGGGAGCGGGATCAATTCTCCCAATGTATAAATCCCTTCATAAGTTAAGGGGTGGATTAGCTCCCTTAATAGTTTGTCTGTCGCATACAGTTCATACCTTACCATTCCTTACATGAAAATTCATTTTCGTAGTTTTTAATAAATCATGATGCATGGATAACAGAAACATACAATCACGCACAAACCTACTGTTTTGTGATGTAGGCCCGAAGGCATAAGCAATACTTTACTTACCTAGATTCCTAGCAAATGCTCGGTTAAGAGCTACTTCGGGGGTTCGTTCACCTATATTCATAAACAGAATGTTAAACCTTAATTTAAGCTATTCAGAAATCTAAGGAGTTGGTTTGACATTTCTATTTATCTAACATTCCCGATTCTGCTCTAACCCTCAAGCAGAATCTCTCACTCGCAACTTTATCAAAATGCATACATTGGGATCCTTAAGCTACCTAGGTACTAAAATCAGCAATTAATCGAATCTAAACTCACCTTGGTTGGAGGAATCGGTGAGGAAATCGCCTAAAGAGTTCTGCTAGGTTGAGCTGAAAACCGAGAGTGAAATGAGTATGACGGCTATACCTCATTCAATCTTTCCTTAAATATGTTATCCATAACATAAATTGACAATTACCCTTATGCCCTCACTTAGTTACTTATTAACCTAATTGATTTTACCCCGAATTTTATTCTATAAAATTCACACTTAGAAGATTAATAGGTTATTTTAATTCTAATAAACCGGGTGTTACATTTATAGTAGGTCGAGCTGTAGATGGACAGGTAATCGAGTACCCTCAGCGAGCTAGGACGCCAGGTAAGTAGTGGAGTGCTTGTTTGTTACCTTCGGGCCTACACCATAGAACGGTAGGGATTGTTTGTTTGTTGGTTGTGTTTTGCTTTGTGTCATGCATTGTGTGTCATGCATCATTGTTTTCTAACTGACGAAATCACGTGTTTTGCATGTTTGAGTGGTGAGGATGACGTAATGAAAGATGAGAAAATTGATATGTAACCTGGTCTCGAGTAGAATAGCCTCGTGGGCTCGTGGCTCGCTGAGCACCCCGCGAGATATTTTACTAGAGATGCTATGCAAAAATTTACGTAATGTGTCGTGAGTATGAATACCTCGATATGCTCGTGCTTGAAGGCACAATGAGGATTCTACGATCGATTGGGGGAGATTTGGTTGGCCGTCCAGGATTGTGTTGGGACGTGTGCCTCCGGTCTAGCTCCGTGGGTCAAGGCGTGGCCGTCCAGGATTTTGTTGGGACGTGTGCCTACTTGATTCACATGAAAGTGAAAGATAATTGCAACCGAAATGAAAAGAAAGAAACAGAGTGAGTAGAAACTGCATGTTAGGGTTGAGTCGAGCATTTAGTGTGTTGTTGTGCATTCTTTCCCTACTTGCTAAGCATTAGGCTTATGTTTTGTGTTCTATGGTGTAGGTGACGAGATTTACTCAGGTGAGATGGATGAGACATCCCAGGATTAGGCAGCAGTTGGTGATGTATGCGGTATGCCGGTGCAGGCTATTGTCGGGGCGCCTCGACCATGGTCTTCGGAATGTGGGCTTTATGATTTAGTAGTTTATTGTAAATGTTTGTTTGTAGAAATGATAGGATTGTGTAGCTTTCTTTTTAGTTGATGTTTTGATAGTTATGAGATAGCTATTTGGATTTGTTGTATATAGTTATAGTTAAGGGTGATGTGTCGCCCTATATTGTGGACTTTCTTCACTTAGGAATGTTTGTGTTCTAGTTTCTCTCTTTACTGCTATTTGGAGATTTCTCATGCCGTATGCTTGATAGTTGGTTAGGAGTATTCTGGATCTGTTTGGGGATTGATTTCTTTCAGGTATCTAGCATTTTGGAGGCGCTATTTTCAGGCGTCACTTTGCCGAAATTTTCGGAAAGGATACCGTGGTGCTTAAAGGTTAGGATTAAGGGAAATTAGTGAGTCTAGGCAGTTAGGTATGAAGTAAGAGAGTTTCGGGAGTTTAGTTTTAAATTTCGCAGTGTCAGTTTTCTTTTATGCTTTGGGGTTTATAATAATTAGTTTAAATGATGTTTCCGCGTGAGATTGGGTAGCAAAGTAGCGCTCCGAGCCAGGGTGGGTTCGGGGGTGTTACACCTTGTTACTTGTTAGCAAAAAATATTGAATTGAAGGGATTTTGGACAATTTCTGTAACGCCCCGAATTATATAAACCCGGTTCGCTACACTTAACCCTAATATAACTAAGAAACTTTGGACAAAATTTAAAATTTCGCTCGAAAGTCAAAATTTGACATTTTCTAAAACCTCGAAATATTTATAAAAAAAAACTAGTAGCGGAAATCATTTAAGCAAAAATAGAGTTAAACAAAACTATATAAAAGAAATGTTTGAATAATCGGTTAGAATAGTAAGAAACAATCGGCCAAAGGAAATAAGGGTTTAAATCGTGAAATACCCGAAAAGTTACAGAAGTCAAACATATCTTCCGCCGAGCAAAGTCAACGGAAGAGGCTGAAACTGGAACCAGAAGGTTTCCCTGGTGACAAGCGACAAAACTTTGGCTACATCAACCGGACACAAAACGACAAAACACTTCCTACATCCACCGGTGACGTCAGCCATCATCCGGTCACAAAACGACAAAACACTTCCTACATCCACCGGTGACGTCAGCCATCATCTGATGGCTTCCACTGAGGACATCTTCCGATAGACAACAGAACAACAACTCAACTTCTGCCGATAGACTTCATCTACCGATAGAGAACAGAATAACAACTCAACATCTGCCGATTGACTTCATCTACCGATAGAGAACAGAATAACAACTCAACATCTGCCGATAGACTTCATCTACCGACAGAGAACAGAACAACAACTCTAACTACGGAAAGGAATTCACTCACTTCACTGAAACCATTCAGAAACAATTCAAACTATTGCATTACTAAAATCCAGTGAATACCAACGTAAAATCCCAACAGAATACTATTATCAGTAAATCTCAAAAAAAGGGTATTCAAAACATTGAAACCACTACGGTCATGAAAATTCAACACACTTAAATTGAAACATTGTCAACTAAACCTTCATACTACTGACACCAGTTAACCCGCCTCATCAGTTTACTAGACCGAAGCATGAATGTACTCCTCCAACCTCATCTATTCATCTGTGCACACAAGGAAATCACCTGCAGTATCCTCAACACCTACATCACAAAACTCATCTATTAGCCTAATGCTAAGTAAGTAAAGCAGTAAGAAAATGAGATGCTGAAACGCTGAAAGACAAAATTCCTAAACATGCAAGTTTCTACTTTCTCATCTCAGTTGCATTTACATTCATTCATAACTGATCTGATCCCTCGGTTCCCTTGGGAGTGGGATCAATCCTCCCAATGTTATACATCCTCTACTCGATTAAGGGGCGGATGGATTCCCTTAATAGCTAATCTGATCCCTCAGTTCCCTTGGGAGTGGGATCAATCTCCTAACATTATAAATCCACTACATCAATTAAGGGGCGGATTAGTTCCCTTAATAGCTATCATAACACGTTCTGTTCTTGCCTTACCATTCATTCCATGTAAATTCATTTTCGTGTTTCTTCAAAAACATGATGCATGACATAAAGAAAACACTCAAACATGCATAACCCTACTATTTTGTGATGTAGGCCCGAAGGCACACACAATACTTCACTTACCTGGATTCCTGGTGAATACTCGGTTAGGCGTTGCTTCAAAATTGCTCACCTAGAACCATAAACAGAGTATCAAGCCAATCCTTACAAATCCTCATTCTAAAGCATTCAGAAAACCTAAGTGAACAGTTAGGAGTTCTATTCACTGAGCATCCCCAAATTTTACACTAAACCCGAATCTACTCTCATTCACAACATCGGCGAAATCCCCACATTATACTCCCTCAGTTGTCTAACTGCTTAAACCCGAGAGAAATGAAGAAAACTTACCAGGTTGAAAGGGAAATCGGGTGGGAGAATCGTCGAGAGCTCTGCTGAGCTTGAGTCGAATACCGAAAGGAGTAAAGATGAAACAGTGGTGGCTATAGTGCATTTATCACTAAATCTCTTTCCTTTAATAGGTTATCCACTTTTAAATTTCAAGTTACCCTTATACCCTTGCCTAGTCACTCAATAACCCTACATTTACTATCACCATTTAAAGTGTGTCATTAATTTTAGAAAGAAATAAGACTTAGTTCTAAAGAACCGGGTGTTACATTCTACCCTCCTTAAAAGAATTTTGCCATCAAAATTCAGTACCTGAATAGTTCCGGATGTTGGTCCATCATGTCTTGCTGGCGCTCCCAAGTCGTCTCCTCAAAGTTCTGGTTACGCCATAAGACTTTCACTAGTGGAACCTCTTTGTTGCGCAATACCTTCACTGCATAGTCTAAGATCCTTACTGGTTTCTCCTCATATGTAAGAGTAGGATGAACTTCAATACTCTTCTGTTCCACAATTTGAGATGGATCTCGTACACACTTCTTAAGCATGGAGACGTGGAACACATTGTGAATCCCTTCCATAGAAGCTGATAACTCTAACTGATATGTTGTTTTCCCAATTCTCTTCAGAATAGTAAATGGTCCAATAAATCTGGGGCTCAACTTTTTTCTCTTTCCAAATCTCACAACTCCTTTAAATGGTGACACCTTGAGAAAAACTTCTTCACCTACCTCAAACTCCAATTCTCTACGCCTGCAATCTGGATAGCTCTTCTGTCGACTCTGAGCTGCTAAAATTTTCTGTTGGATGAGGGCAACCTTATCAACCGTTTGCTACACAATGTCAGGACCAAGCAACTGTGCTTCCCACACTTCATCCCAGTACAAAGGTGATCTGCATTTTCGTCCATACAATGCTTCATACGGTGCCATTCCTATTGTTGCCTGAAAACTGTTGTTGTAAGAGAATTCTACTAAGGATAGATACTTGCTCCAAGAACTTTGAAAATCCAATGTGCATGCACGAAGCATATCCTCTAATGTTTGGATGGTTCTTTCGGATTGTCCATCTGTCTGAGGGTGAAAAGCTGTGCTAAAACTAAGCTGCGTTCCCATAGCCTTATGCAGATATTTCCAAAACTTAGATGTAAATCTAGAGTCTCGGTCTGAAACTATGGTACCTGGAACTCCATGTAACCTAACAATTTCCTACACGTACAATTCAGCAAGTTGATCCATCGAGTAAGTCACCTTTATTGGTAGGAAATGAGCTGATTTGGTTATTCGGTCGACTATAACCCAAATTGCTGTTGACTTAAATAGCGTTTAAGTCTAAATATGTTTTTGATGATGTATTTGAATGATAAGTAAGTAATTTGATTATGTTTATAATATGAGAATATTGAATTATGCATTGATTTTATCCTGTGGAAATACCCTTAAAAAGGGTATTTTAGTTGTCTAATGAATCGGGTTAAGTGTACAGGGCTAAATAATTTATTCAAAGGTTACATCTGCCGATAAGTTTCAAAGTGCTTCTGCCGATGGGATTTGAAGCAACACATACCGATGGCAATCACTAAACGACAGAGAAGAGTTCCTTAAACCGATCGCTAAACGACAAAGAAAATAATGCTTCTGCCGATGACATATCAACTTGCATCTGCCGATGGAACTTCAAGCCTGCATCTGCCGATGGCGTTTGAAGCTGTATCTGCCGATGGCATTTGAAGCAGTATCTGCCGATCGCGATTTAAAGCTGCATCTGCCGATAGCGTTTGGAGATGCATCTGCCGATGGCACTGCCAAGATTGCATCTGCCGATGGACTTCAAAGCTTGGATCTGCCGATGACTTATCGTGTTGCATCTACCGATGGAGTTTTTGAAGATACTCATGCCGATAGCTTTTAAAGCTGCTTCCACCGATGATCTTCCGCCAGAATTCAAAATAGCCGCGAAGCTACAGTGACGTCGTTTTCAGCATTAACTCCAGAACTTTAATGGCGACGACGACTTGCAACTACGGACGGCCACGGCTACCTGATCTAGTAAGGATACTTCCCAACGGTAACATTTTCCATTTGAAGAAAGAAGCATTCAATTCTGAGTCAAAAAAAAAATAAGACAGAGTATTTAAGCCAAGGTTAGAGCACGAAGATCCAACTTTTGCGAATTTTATTCTTGAGCCCTAATCTGCGAAATATTCATACTCTGTATTTTCATCTACTCCTCTCGAACCTAAACTTGAGATTTAACCTTTGAGGGAGTTTAGATCGTTTTGATTATTACAAACTCAAATCTGTATAAGGCAGCGGATTATCGCCCGTGAAGAATAATCGAGAATTGTAAAGGCAGTTGATCGGAGCCCGGAATTCTGATCTGTTTTTCTCACTGAGGAGAAGGTTAAGGATCTTCAAGGGGTGAACCTTGAAGCGTGGATGTAGGCAAGCTTTGGCCGAACCACGTAAAAATCTGTGTTGATTTTTCTCTCTATCTCTCTATTTATATTTACTGGTTGACTGCTTGTAGTTAGTAATTAAGAAAATTTTAAAAATGTCTAATTCACCCCCCTCTTAGACAATCTCGATCCTACAATTGGTATCAGAGCCAGGTTTGTCACTGTCTAAGTTTGGGCTTAAACACTCTGTGAAATATATATATCTACATGGCATTCAACACTAACTTCACACACATAGAAGGTCAAGCTACAAATAGACCTCTTTTCTTTGATGGGAGTGATTATGTTTATTGGAAGGCTAGAATAAAAATATTCGTTCAAGCCATAGACTATGAGACTTGGTGTATTATAGAGAATGGCTCTTTTAAGGCCATGAAAACTGTAGATGGGAAAAGTGCCCCTAAGGACTCTACTGAATTATCTGAGTCCGATAAGAGAAATCTGAGCCTTAATGCCAAGGCGGTAAACACCTTGTACTGTGCTCTGAATAGAGACGAATTTAATAGAGTACAAGGGTGTGAGAGTGCCCAAGAGATTTGGCACCTATTAGAGGTCACACACGAGGGCATAAATCAAGTGAAAGAGAGTAAATTAAATATGCTCATACACGAATATGAACTATTCTCGATGTCTAAGGATGAGTCTATTTCTTCCATGTTTACAAGATTTACTAACATTACTAATGGGTTGAAAGCTCTTGGTAAATCTTATTCTAGTGAAGAACAGGTCAGGAAGATCCTCAGATGTCTTCCAAGAAACTGGCAGCCAAAGGTGACTACAATTCAGGAAGCAAAGGATCTCAAAGCTTTAAAGCTAGAGGAACTCATTGGATCTCTCATGACACATGAGATCACAATGAGGTCGAACGAGAAGGAAGATCTTAAGGAAAAAGAGACAACAAAAAGAAAAGATATTGCTATTAAAGCCTCTTCAAGTAAACATGAAGTCTCTGAGGATGAAGAAGAAGAAGATGATGAAGACATTGCACTCATCACTAGAAGATTTAGCAAGTTTCTTTGAAGGAAGAAGCTACAAGGGAAAGGCTTTCCCAAGAATGAAAGGCAACGCAAAGACAAGGAGATTACTTGCTTTGGATGTGGAAAGCCTGGCCACATGAAGGCAGATTGTCCACAGGCCAAGAAATATCCCAAGAAATTTAAGAAGAAGGCTATGAAGGCCACTTGGGATGACAGTGAAGGTGACACCTCCTCTTCAGAAGATGAGGAAGTAGCCAACCTCTGCTTCATGGCTCACGATAATGAGGTTAGCATTTCTTCTTGTGAGAGTGAGTTTGATGATGATGGGGATATGGTTGATGCCTTTAACAATTTAGTTAAATAGTTTGGCATGTTAAAGGCTAAATACAATACACTGAAAAAGGAAAATACAAGTCTAATTGAGAAGCATGCTAAAGAAGTGAACTTGCATGTAAAAGAAATTACTGAACTTAATAAGACAAATGAATCTTTGAATAAACTTGTTCTCTGGTTCTCAAATGGTAGTAAGAACTTAACATTGCTAATAGGGAATCATAGAGCTACTCATGATAAAGCAGGTTTAGGCTATGATAAGTTCAATAAGAGAAAAGTTTTTAAGAATTTCTTTGTCAAACCGACTACTTGCCATACCTGTAATGAAGTAGGACATAAGTCCTTTGTATGTCCTTTAAAAACAAATAATATGAAAACTGGTAGTAAGTTGCAATGGGTTCCCAAAGGAACCAAAACTAACACTAGGACCCAAAAGATTTGGGTACCTAAGAAGACTGTTTGATCACTGTTTTGCAGGTTGACTGCTCTCCCGGAAAGAATCAGTGGTATCTTGATAGTGGTTGTTCAAGACATATGACGGGAGACTCAACCAAGTTTGCTATTGTCAACAAGAAGAAGGGCAGTGTTACTTTTGGGGGAAACCAAAAGGGCAAGATTGTTGGCATAGGCAATATAAGTAATAGTATTAATTCTGTAACACCCGACAACTTCAACCAGGTGACTTCCTAACTGAATTAACGGCCATGATTATTCAATCTTCACGGTTTAGAATTTTATGCCAAGCTTAATTAATTACATGTGGATTTAAACTAGGTTGAGTGGCAAAGTTGTAATAATGGAGGATTGAGACCAGTATTTAAAGAAAAAGAAAAGGATTCAAACCTCATTTAAACCACTGTAGCCGTCATCTCCTACTCTCGGCGATTTCCCCTCCCGAGCTCTCGCTCTCTGTCAGTTGGAAATCCCTCTTTCGACGATCGATTTCCTTGCTGCTTCTCGGCTACTTTGTGCTCGAGGTACGAGTTTGGCAATATAGTTATCTTTTAGTCGTTAAGCTCTGTTTTCTGCTATGTGTTGAAGTTCTGGGTTCTTCAATGGCCGAGTATTAGTAAGGGTATTTTAAAATCTGAAAGTGGTAATGTCATTCCGAATCGATTTTGGACATTAAACAACCAACCCTGAATTATCGCTAATCGAATCTGCCTATTTTGTGTTTTGGATTTCAAACTGCACAGAGAACTATACTAAGGATTCGGGAGTGACTATAGCTATTAGATCCTAGGATGACTTGTGATTAGAACTAATAGGATTTTGTTTTAACTACTGCAATGTAAATGTTTTAGGTGAAGAAGTTTGAAGAGAAAGGAGCTCAAATTGCTAAGGAGACCAGGTAAGTGAATGTACAGGTTTCTTGGTCATTAGGACCCTACATCAAAGGATGTTAGGTAGAAACTCATACGATGATTAGTAGTTTCCTTATGCTACTGTCTAGTATTTATGTTGATGATTAGTTCGATAGTAAGGTTTTATGTTGGATAGTGCTCTGTCTGTAGCTTGATGATTTAGGAATTTCCATGTACATGCATCATGACTATTTTATGCATATGAAAATGTTTTAAGAGCATGTTTTCCTAATGAATAAAGTAAGAAAATAAAACTTATGCAACGTGGACTAAGTGAGGGTTGGGGGCGGTTCGGCGTATGTCACAGTCCAAAAGAGGGACATATGAATACGACCCGCAGTAGGGACTAAGATCAAACTCACTGTCGAACCCCCTTTACCGGCACAAATCCTCTCTTAATCCACACAACTTAAATGAAGAATATGATCAATGATTATGAATGATAAATATGATCCATGACTATGAATGATGATTACGAGCAAAGATATGAACGAGAAAAAGAAAAAGAGACTTATGAGTTTGAGATTTCTCGAATTTTACATTCATGCATCCATGATAGTGTTGCATTCCTTACTAAGCATTAGGCTTATATTTAAACCTTATGATGTAGGTGAAGAGCTAACAGGTGAGGATTTCCAGTCCAGAGATGATGTTTAAAGCTGGTTGCTGGAGGATTCTCAGTGTGACAGTGCAAGGCTGGGCAGACGATTAAGTCCCCTGGTTATGCTCATAGTATGTCAGTGAAGTTTATGATAAACAGATGTCTAAGTAGAATAGAATTTCTTATAACCATGAGATTTAGATTTGAATGATTAGACTTAAGAGCCTGATGATGATTTTAAAGATTATTGAATGGTTTGTTTTGCTTAAGCCTTCTGCTATGCGTATTTTGGATGAGTTTATGATTCTTACTCATTGAGGTTTATATTTACTAAGTTAAGATTTGGGTGAGTTGTGGTATTTTCTATTTGATGATTATAGTGTTTTTCTGCCGTGTGATAGAAGCTGGATAAGGCCATCATCCGACTGACGTCATCGGCAGATGTAGAGTGTTTAAGCCATCGGATGATGAAAGTGCTATTTTGTCGTCTAGCGATCGGCAGATGTAGAGTGTTTAAGCCATCGGATGATGAAAGTGCTATTTTGTCGTCTAGCGATTGGTAGATGTAGAGTGTTTAAGCCATCGGATAATGAAAGTGCTATTTTGTCGTCTAGCGATCGGCAGATGTAGAGTGTTTAAGCCATCGGATGATGAAAGTGCTATTTTGTCGTCTAGCGATCGGCAGATGTAGAGTGTTTAAGCCATCGGATGATGAAAGTGCTATTTTGTCGTCTAGCGATCGGCAGATGTAGAGTGTTTAAGCCATCGGATGACGAAAGTGCTATTTTGTCGTCTAGTTACCGGATGATGTGAGGGTTATCTTGTCGTTTAGTGACCGGGTCATGTTTTAATTATTCACGTGAGGAGCACATGTTCACCGGATGATGTCCCCTTATTTCATCGGATGATGTAGAGAGTTTCTTCACCGGATGGTATAAACATGGTTTTGTCGTCTAGTGACCGGTAGATATGGTTTATTCCTCTATCGGTAGATGCAGTCTAAAGGTTTAAGTTTCCCTTCACCAGCCGACACACATTGCACTGCCCACCGGCAGATGTGTAATGTTTTCCTTTACCGAATGAGGCCTAGTGAATCGCGTATGACATCTTGAGTTAAATTATGTTTCAAAAGAAAAAAAAAATACACTACTAATAAAGATTAAAGTGTGAGTAATAAGAATTAAATGATTAAGAAAGATATGGATTATGTGACGATCTCTCTCTGGGGTCGTTACAAATTCTGTTATTGAGAATGTGTTATTAGTTGATGGATTGAAGCATAATTTACTTAGTATTAGCCAGTTATGTGATAAAGGATATAAGGTGACTTTTAAGTCAAATTCCTGCATAATTAAAGATGCTGCAAATGGCAAAATTCTGTTTACTGGCTTTAGGAAAGAAAATATCTATATCATTGACTTAGATAATATTGTTTGTGATAATGAGAAATGTTTTACTATTAATACCTCTAATGATAGCTGGATTTGGCATAGGAGATTAGGACATGTAGGAATGGATACCTTAGCTAAGATTACTAAGGATAATTTAGTTAGAGGGATTCCTAAGATATCTTTTGAAAAGGATAAGGTCTGTGAAGCCTGCCAAATGGGTAAGCAGATCAAAAGTTCCTTTGCATCGAAGAATGCAATTTCAATTCCAAGCCTCTCCAACTTCTCCACATGGACCTCTTCGGTCCTTCCAATATAGCTAGTCTAGGTGGAAAATTTTATGCTTATGTCATTGTTGACGACTTCTCTAGATTCACCCGGGTATTCTTTCTGAAGTCTAAGGATTAGACTTTTGATACCTTTTCTAGCTTTAGGAAAAGAGTTCAAAATGAAAAGGAACTCACCATTGTTGCTATTCGTAGTGATCATGGTGGAGAGTTTGAAAAGGAGAGATTTGAACTCTTGTGTCTTAAGTATGGAATTGAGCACAATTTCTCCTCTCCTAGAATCCCTCAGCAAAATGGTATTGTTGAGAGGAAAAATAGGTCTCTCCAAGAGCTTGCCCGAACCATCCTTAATGAAAATTCCCTTCCTAAGTATTTCTGGGCTGAAGCTGTTGCTACTGCTTGTTATGTGCTAAATCGGGTCTCTATAAGACCTATTCTTGACAGAACTCCATATGAGCTTTGGCATGGAAAAACACCTTCTGTTAAATACTTTAGAGTATTTGGTAGTAAATGTTTTATTCTCAACACTAAGGATAATTTAGGAAAATTTGATTCCAAATCTGATCTTTTAATTTTTCTTGGTTATTCTCTTACTAGTAAAGCATATAGAGTATTCAAGGAGAACTCTAGTTGTAGAGGAATCAGTTCATGTTAACTTCGATGAGTCCCCTCATCCCACAATCAATGTGGATGAGGATGTCACTTTGGAAAATCATTTGGACTCTCTTTCCTTAGAAAAACCCTCAGATTCACTACAAGTAGAAAAATCCTTAGAACCCTCCTCTACTTCTCTAGATATTGTTCCTGTCAAGGATGAAAATCCTACTCTCCCTAGAGATTGGAAATATGTCAGAAATCATCCAATAGATGAAGTCTTAGGTGATCCTTCATTAGGAGTGAAGACTAGATCCTCTCTTAGGAATCTCTGTGCCAATGTGGCATTTATCTCTCAAATAGAGCCTAAGAAGTTTGAAGAGGCCGAGAATGATGAGAATTGGATTTTAGCTATGCAAGAGGAGCTAAATAATTTTGAAAGGAGCAAGGTATGAGAACTTGTTCCACGGCCTAAGGATCATCCCATTATTGGAACAAAATGGGTTTATAAGAATAAATTGGATGAAAATGGGATTGTTGTGAGAAACAAGGCTAGACTAGTTGCTAAGGAATACTCTCAAGAAGAGGGTATTGATTTTGAGGAATTTTTTGCCCCTGTGGCTAGATTAGAGTCAATTAGGATGCTCCTTGCTTTTGCTTGCTACAAAAAATTCACACTCTTTCAAATGGATGTAAAGAGTGCATTCTTAAATGGTTTTATTACAAAAGAAGTTTATGTTGAGCAACCCTTAGATTTTGAAGCTTTTGACAAACCCGACCATGTCTATAAATTAAGGAAAGCTCTCTATGGTCTTAAACAGGCTCCTAGAGCTTGGTATGATAGGTTGAGGAACGGAATTTCAAAAAGGGTAACACCGACTCAACTCTATTTACCATGCAAAAGGATAAGGATATTCTGTTAGTTCAAATTTATGTCGATGACATTATTTTTGGATCAACTAATGTCAACATGTGTAATGAGTTTTCCTCCCTCATGCAAAGTGAATTTGAGATGAGTATGATGGGGGAGTTAAAATTTTTCTTAGGATTTTCGATTAGCCAATCTCCTGATGGAATTTTCTTCTGTCAAGAAAAGTACATTAAGGAACTTCTTAAGAAATTTGGTTTAGAATCTGTCAAATCTTCTAGAACTCCCATGAGTACCACAACCAAATTGGACAAAGATGAAAACGGTATAAGTGTGGACATTAAGAAATATCGTGGTATGATTGGTTCTTTGTTATATCTGACTGCTAGTAGGCCAGATATTCTATTTAGTGTTTGTCTTTGTGCTAGATTTCAAGCTGTCCCTAAGGAGTCTCATTTAACTGCTGTAAAAAGGATTTTCAAATATTTGAGTGGGACTTATGATTTAGGATTATGGTATCCAAAGGGCACTTCTTTTAATCTGATTGGATATTCAGATTCTGATTATGCAGGTAGTCTTGTTGATAGAAAAAGCACTAGTGGCACCTGTCAGTTCTTAGGTGAATCTTTAGTCTCCTGGTATTCTAAGAAACAGAATTCTGTTGCATTATCAACTGCTGAGAGTGAATATATTGCTGCTGGCAGTTGCTGTGCACAAATGCTTTGGATGAAACAAACTCTAGAAGACTATAATCTGTTCTATGATAGGATTCCTATTCGGTGTGACAACACCAGTGCTATCAACATTTATAAGAATCCAATTCAGCATTCTAGAACTAAGCATATAGAGGTCAGATATCACTTTATAAGAGATCATGTTCAAAAAGGTGATATTTCCTTAGAATTTGTTAATTCTGTTGATCAATTAGCTGATATCTTTACCAAACCTTTGGATGAGAAGACCTTCAATAACATAAGAGTAAGACTAGGTATCATTCGGGTTGAAAAAATCTAAGATTCTTTCTCTGTTTGGAAAATTCCAAGTGTTAGAGCATTTCCATCTGTGTAGGCATCGGTAGATGCTGTGTTTTTCAATAGGCATCGGATGATGTTTTGATACCGGTAGGTATCGGCAGATGCATATTTTCTGAAGGCATCGGTAGATGTATTCTTTATCTGCCGACACGTGTGACCCATCGGGTTAATCGGTTTTACACGTGTGTCTTCATCTCGTCGGGCGATGCCCTATTCTCTTTTAAACTCTGTTTCTTCTCAAAGACGCTTCACATTTCGCGCTCTTTCTGAAAAACCCTGCCTTACCAGTTCTCTCTCTCGAGTCCTATTCCTCCAATGGATTTTCCAGGTTCATCTTCTTGCGCTGCTAAGGAACCTGCCAAGAAAAAGGCCAAAGTATCAGCACGTCCTCCCCGAGAGATTCCTCGTGCCAAAGAGTGGCCATCTCTCTTCTTTCTCTCTAAGGCTGCCGAGTTAAGGTACCATGACGACTATAGGTACAAAACTTTGATTCCCAGTCGAGGGATTTACTTTGATGATTTAGCAGGAATGAATATTATAGAACCCTTGAAGGATCTCGGGTTATTAGGTTTATTTGAAGTAGAATCATACTATTACCCTGAGGCAATCAGAATGTTCTATGCAAATATGAGTTTTACTTCAGATTTCTCTATTATAAGGAGCTATGTGTATAGCAAACATATAGAGATTACCCCCAGTTCATAAATGCCCTTTTGGAGTGCTCCCATTTAGATAGCCGCCCTTACCAGTATATGACCGGCTCTGAGCCTCCTTTCTTTGGTACCTCTGAGGGTCTCAGTTTTCTACAGCTTATAGTTCTTGACCCAAACCATACCCCTGACCCTCTTAAAGGCAAACACCTGACTGCAAGAGCCAGGTTATTTCATCAGATGATAGGGTACAATATTGTCCCTAAGGGTGGTCACCATGATGAGGTGAGTGCCATGGAGCTTTTTGTTCTGTTTGCACTGTTCCAAAAGGCCCCCTTCAATCTTGGATATGTTGTGGTTCGAAGGATGATTCAGGCTGTGACATCCAGGGCTACCTCCTTTCCCTACAACCTGCTTCTCATGAGGATATTTATGCAGCTTGAGGTTGTATTTCCAGAGGATGAAGACCCCTTTCGTCTTCAACCCACAAGTTATTATTCCAAGATCATTCTGAGCAAAATGGGAATAAAGAGAATAAGAACAGGGGAGCTTGTTTTGAATGCTCCTAAGAGAAATACTGCTAAGGCCGCAGTTGCCAAAAAGGGGAAGAGACAACTTATCTTGCCAGAGGAGTCCACTGCTGAAGGAGGGATGACTCTGAGATACCTGCTTTTGGTAATTCCCCTTCTCAATCTCAGGCTTCTAGCTTCCAACCTCCTCCTCTAGTGCGAAGGCGTCGTGTCCCTATCTCTAGAGGCCTTATTTCAGAGGCAATCTCTACTCCTTCATCTTTGCCTCTACCCCTTCCAGAGAATCCTCAATCTCCTCCACCTGCCCTTCTATTACCGGCTCTGCCTCCTGCTCCTCCATCTCCAGTCCAACAGGATATTGCTCCTCCATCACCAGTCCAACCACCTCCTTCAGTCCAATTACCTCCTCCAAGTCAAACTGCTTCTCAAGTCCCAATCCCTTCACCTCCTTCACCTGCACTTTTGATGCCTTCACTACCTGCCCTTCCACCTATCCCCCTCGCTCCTCAAGTACCAGTATTCTCACCCATTCCCTCAGTACCACCTGCCACTCCTCTAACTTATCAGAGAAGATTTTCGATGAGTGAGACTCAGTATAATGAGCTGAAGGCCTCTATTGACCGCATTGAGACTGCTCTCAGCTCCATTGAAAGTAGGATTGACCAGTCTCTAGATGCCAAGCTAGCCAAGAATCACCAAGTCATGCGCACAGATTTAGATACTAGTCTTGGTTTGTTGTCTCAGAAAGTGGACGCTGATAGGCGAATGGTTGTCAGGGAACTTGAGTCACTCCGATCTTCAATTGACAATCTGACTCTTGCACCCAAACCTGATTCATCCAGTTCAATCAGTGTCTCAGAGGCTTGCTATGAAGATCTCTTTCTTCCATTTTCCCAACCTGAAGTTTATGAAGATGTGCGTTTCATGTCGCTGGATCTTCAGGAGGCTGAATTTGCATTCTCTCTTCCTGATGCGTCTACTACTGGTCCTTCTGTCAAAACTACTCCATGCCTGGAACTCGTGCCTTATCAACCACCAATTTCTCTTGATATTCACTCACTTCAAGCACTTGTAGATGTTTATCTCAATTCGAACTGTGAAGTGCCCGCTTGGATTAGCCAAGCTTTTTGGACACATTTTGTAGCCTTCTTTAAATAACATACATGATTTAATGTGTACACATTTCTTGATTTTCTAATGCCATTACTCTGATGTTTTTTTCTGAATTGTGTTGAATCCATTATTTCTGTTGTCTCTCTGATTGTTTTTGATAATGTCAATGGGGGAGAATATATATTTGATTGACATTGGATATGCATGTGGAATATGTTACTATGATTTATGTTTGCATATTTTGGAAAAATTTGAAAATCTGGATCTATGCATGTTTTTGAAACTCTGGTATGCTCCGTGTTTGTTTTTAAGAATATATGCATTTGCTATGGGGGAGAGTAACATTTAATCAAATTGATGCTAATATTTTGTCATCATCAAAAAGAGGGAGATTGTTGACTTAAATAGAGTTTAAGTCTAAATATGTTTTTGATGATGTATTTGAATGATAAGTAAGTAATTTGATTATGTTTATAATATGAGAATATTGAATTATGCATTGATTTTAATCCTGTGGAAATACCCTTGAAAATGGTATTTTAGTTGTCTAATGAATCGGGTTAAGTGTACAGGGCTAAATAATTTATTCAAAGGTTACATCTGCCGATGAGTTTCAAAGTTCTTCTGCCGATGGGATTTGAAGCAACACATACCGATGGCAATCACTAAACGACAGAGAAGAAATCCTTAAACCGATCGCTAAACGACAAAGAAAATAATGCTTCTGCCGATGACATATCAACTTGCATCTGCCGATGGAACTTCAAGCCTGCATCTGCCGATGGCGTTTGAAGCTGTATCTGCCGATGGCGTTTGAAGCTGTATCTGCCGATGACATTTGAAGCTGTATCTGCCGATGGCATTTGAAGCTGTATCTGCCGATCGCGTTTTAAAGCTGCATCTGCCGATAGCGTTTGGAGATGCATCTGTCGATGGCGCTGCCAAGATTGCATCTGCCGATGGACTTCAAAGCTTGCATCTACCGATGACTTATCGTGTTGCATCTACCGATGGAGTTTTTGAAGATACTCATGCCGATAGCTTTTAAAGCTGCTTCCACCGATGATCTTCCGCCAGAATTCAAAATAGCCGTGAAGCTACAGTGACGTCGTTTTCAGCATTAACTCCAGAACTTTAATGGCGACGACGACTTGCAACTACAGACGGCAACGGCTACCTGATCTAGTACGGATGCTTCCCAACGGTAACATTTTCCATTTAAAGAAAGAAGCATTCAATTCTGAGTCAAAAAAAAAGAAATAAGACAGAGTATTTAAGCCAAGGTTAGAGCACGAAGATCCAATTTTTACGAATTTTATTCTTGAGCCCTAATCTGCGAAATATTCATACTCTGTATTTTCATCTACTCCTCTCGAACCTAAACTTGAGATTTAACCTTTGAGGGAGTTTAGATCGTTTTGATTATTACAAACTCAAATCTGTATAAGGCAGCGAATTATCGCCCGTGAAGAATAATCCAGAATTGTAAAGGCAGTTGATCGGAGCCCGGAATTCTGATCTGTTTTTCTCACTGAGGAGAAGGTTAAGGATCTTCAAGGGGTGAACCTTGAAGCGTGGATGTAGGCAAGCTTTGGCCGAACCACGTAAAAATCTGTGTGTTGATTTTTCTCTCTATCTCTCTATTTGTATTTACTGGTTGACTGCTTGTAGTTAGTAATTAAGAAAATTTTAAAAATGTCTAATTCACCCCCTTCTTAGACAATCTCGATCCTACAATTGCATCGTGTCCCTTTACTGTTCTAGGTAATCCTATAACAAAATCCATCGTTATTTGTTCCCATTTCAATTCGGGAACTAGTAAGGGTTATAATGCTCCTGCAGCTCTCTGATGTTCAGCTTTGACTTGCTGGCAGACCAGACATGATTCCACATACTCCGCCACACTTCTTTTCATACCTGGCCACCAATAATGTTGTCTAAGGTCCTTGTACATCTTTGTACTCCCAGGGTGGACAGAGAACCTGGAAGAATGTGCTTCCGAAAGAATTTCATCACGAAGTTCTTTAATGGCAGGAACGAACCATCTATTCCTAAACTTAAGTATTCCATTGGTAGAATGGTTAAAATTTGACTTGTCCATAGAATCCATGCTTAACTTGTATTTGTTGCACTCATCATCATTCGTCTGAGCTTCTTTTATTTTCTCAAGAATGGTAGGCTTTAAGGTTATGGCTGAAAGTATAGCTGATACACTGGATACTACTTCTAGATTAAACCTCTGGAATTCTGACTCTAAGGCTAGTGACATATCGAAAATCATGGTTGGGGTTGGTGTTGTAACTCTGCTCAAAGCATCTGCCACAACATTTGCTTTGCCGGGATGGTATTTAATCTCAAAATCATAGTCCTTTACAAACTCCAACCATCGACGTTGCCTCATGTTTAGTTCCTTCTGTGTGAAAATATACTTCAGGCTCTTATGATCCGAAAATATCTCACAGGATTGTCCATACAGGTAATGCCTCCAAATCTTAAGTGCAAATACTACTGCAACTAATTCCAAGTCATGCGTAGGGTAATTCCTCTCATGTGTTTTCAGCTGTCTAGAGGCATAAGCTATTACCTTTCCATCCTGCATTAATACACAACCAAGACCAATTTTGGAGGCGTCACAGTAAATGCTAAACTTACCATCTTCAACTGGAAGGGTTAAGATTGGAGCATTGGTCAGTTTCTGTTTCAAGGTCTGGAAACTATGCTCACATTCATCAATCCATATATATTTCACATTTTTCTTTGTTAACTTAGTAAAGGGTGTTGCAATCTTTGAAAATCCCTCAATAAATTTTTTATAATATCCTGCTAATCCAAGGAAACTTCGAATATCTGTAGCATTCCTTGGTTGGGGCCATTCCTTAACTACTTGAACCTTAGCTAGATCAACAGATGTAATATCCGGCTCGTACGAATTTTTAGAATATTATTATTATATTAATGGATGACATTTTTGCAAATGTGTCAAATCAGTTCTGTTTTACGAAAAAAAAGCGTCATAACGATCTTAATGATTAATAGGAATTTTAAGAAAATTATGAGAATTTTCGGAGATTAAATGCTATTTTCCGAGTTAATACATTTATCGTAATGTAAAAGACGTTCTCGTAAAAATAGCAAACGAGGTCCAAATTGCGAACGAACAGTTTTGTTAAATCCCAAATAGTAGGAGGGACTTCTTGGCGGATCATGGAAAGTTGGAAAAGTCGAATAGTTGGACGATTAACGAACCGAAGGACGAAACGAAATAGAAATAAGTGTTAAGGGTATTTTAGTAATTTGTCAAATCAATATTATAAATCAATAGAAATCTTTTCTCTCCGTCACTTCTCTTCTTTTCTTTTCTAGAATGCACGAACCAGAGAGCACAAATTCTCTCTTGGCCGCCGACGTTTTCCTCTTCCGAACTCCGATTCGCGTCCCGTTCGTTCCGTTTTCTTCACGATTTCTCCTCCTCTCGCAACCCTAGGTATGAGCCTACAATCTTAGAGCTTTTATTTTGATGATTACGGAGTTATACGTTTAGGGTTTTCGTTAGGTTTTCAATTAAAAACGCGAATTAGGGTTCGTAATTAATAGGTTAGCCGTGATTAAGTATATATTGCACGTATTCGACGTTATTGGACGAAGTTGAATCAATTTGTGAAAATGTTAAAAATTAGGGATTTTTGAGATTTTAGGAATAACTCGTAAATTGGAATTTGAGGCGCCGAGCGTGAATTGCTCGAATAAATAGCCCAATGAATTGGATTAGAGCTATAGAAAGTTTCCTTAGTTAAGGTTTTGTAAATTTGGACGATCGATAGCTTAAATTAGTTTTAATGTCGATATTGTGTTTTGCTTCAGACAAACAACGCTCGTGGACGGAGCTTGAGCTGCTTTGGACACGAGGTAAGTTCTCGTGATTCTTTTCTGGCCGATTGGCCTACACCGTACATCGAAGTCATTTCGAGGAGTTTGGTGACGCACTAGTTTATATTCCTTTGGTTGGGTAGTTAGGTTTAGTTGTTTTGTAGATTATGTTTTACAGTCTTGATGGTATGTATGTTGAGTGTTTAAATTCTGTTATGAACTGTTCATGCATCACGTGTTTTAAAGAAAGAGCATGAAAATGAATTTCCGCACAATGTTTTGAAAATGGCGATGTGGCCTGGAGAGGGGCTTGACCTATTGTGGAGGCACGCAGGGGCTTGTCACAATACCACATCTATTATGTACTAGCAATGAGGCCTGGAGAGGGGCTTGACCTATTGTGGAGGCACGCAGGGGCTTGTCACAATACCACATCTATTGCACTCATATGTATGGTCATGCGAGATGGGGCTCAGGCACGGCTGTACGTGTTGTAAGCGTGTACCCCCCTCTTCTAGCTGGAAAGAGTAGTCCGCCCACTGGATGTGCTCTCTCCGGTTAGGAGGCTGAGATCTCGGTGACACCCACTGAATAAAGTAAAGAAAATGCTGCATGATTTCTGAACTCACACGCATAGCATATAGTTGCACTTACGAGTCTTGCTGAGATTTTTATCTCATAGTGTATTGTATGGTGTAGGTGACTTCGAGGATACAAGTGAGGACGAGATTCCTCCTCCTGAGGCTTGAGTCCAGTTGACGGAGGATGGCTGCGGTGGTGTGCTGGCGCAGTCGAGGCTTACCTGACCCGTGGGGACAGTATGTATAGATTTTGAGGGTTTAGGACATTTTGGGCTAATGTTTGTATAGAAATACTTTAGGTTGTTGGATTCTGGATAGTTTATAGGTATTTATGTATAGGTTGATGGTTTGGAAAAGTCTTTCATTGAATGTATTTTGGAACTGCGTGGTGATTTGAAACAGGAGGATTTGTTTAGGTTTTAAACATACCCATGCAGTTCGTTTTCATGAAAATGTTCTTAGTTTTAAAATGTATTTCGAGTTGTTTATTAAGTGAATGGTTAAGTGTGGAAAGAATGAAAATTATAGTGAGTTTTATTTGATATTATTGTAGTTATGTGTTGGAGAAATTGAAGGAAATGAATGAAGGATAGGAAGCAGGGGCAGAGGGGTTGGCGAATAGTCGCCAACCCTGGCGATTGAATCGCCTCCCTCTTGAAAAATCCAGAGGGAGTGGCGATTGCTCGCCACAAACTGTGGCGAGCAATCGCCACGAGCGATGCAACAGGCGATTACTCGCCTGTTGCAATCACCTTAGGGGCGATTATTCGCCCCATCGAATAATCGCCTCTCTATTTTTTTTACTTATTAGTTAAATTGTTTTTAATTTAATTAAATTAATTTTAATTAAATGCTTTTAAAGTTTTAATTGTTTTAAAAATTATAATTCAATTCCGATTTCGATTCTGGTTTCGATTTCGGTTTAGTTTCTGCTTAGAGTTTATTTAAAGTATAAAGATAAGTAATTGTTGGAATAAAAAAAATAGTACGGAATTTGGGTACAGTATTAGGGTCGTTACATTTATGGTATCAGAGCCCCCGGGTTTTAAAATCGGTTCTGTAGACTGCTCGACTGCACAGCCATTACGCGGACATTCTTCATCAACTGTAAGTACCTTTATAGTTTTATTTGATTTATAGTTTCTTAGAGTATTGTGTTTTAACTTTGGTATAGGAATTTTATAAATATGGTGCGCCCACGAAACGACCGAGACGACCGAGATGACACAATTGACACTCTCAAGAATTTTATCGCTCAGCAGTCTCAGCATATGGAGAGACAGGCTCAGCAAATGGAAAGACAGTCTCAACAGCTGGGTACTCTTATAGACCGAGAGGGCATTAGAGCTCGTGAGACAGCAGCTTCTGGTAACCGTGGGATGGAGAGATTTCAGAAACTCCAGCCCCCTATCTTTAACGGACAGTCTACGGATCCCTCTTCAGCCGAGGAGTGGGTTCGCACTATGGAGGACATGCTGGCATATGCTAGCATAGAGGATGGAGAGAAGGTTGCACTAGTAACCTATCATTTGGCACTTGACGCCCGGTTTTGGTGGGATTCCATCAAGACGACCACCGATGTGACGGTTATGGGATGGGAGCGGTTCAGAGAGTTGTTTTACGACAAGTACTTCAGCCATACGGTGCGAGAGGCCAAGATGGTTGAGTTTATGCAGTTACGGCAGGTCAGTTCTATTGCCGAGTATGTGAGGAAGTTCGAAGCCCTTTCTCGATTCGCGCCACGACCGGTCAGCGTAAACGAGGACAAGGTACGTCGATTTTTACAGGGACTTAGCCAGGAGTTCCGGATGCGCCTTACTATATCTGGGGTACGTAATGTATCCTATGACGATATTGTGGCTAGAGCTCTTGATATTGAGGCAGTTGATCAGAGTTCTGTTAAGCCGAGGGAGCCAGCTAAGGGCTTCTTTCGAGAGATTCACCCTTAGATCAGGGGCAAGGGCTGGCAACCTAGGGCACAGCCTCAGCAACAACAACAGAGGGGTGTGAAGAGACCTCTTGAGGGAGGTAACGATCGGGGTAAAGGAAAGCAGGTACAAGGGGCTTCTCAGATACCTATTTGCCCTAAGTGTCAGAAGGAGCACAGTGGCCAGTGCAGATTGGGCATGGGTGTGTGTTATCGTTGTGGTGATGCGGGCCATTTTGTCAAAGATTGTCCCAAGCCCGGCCGAGATCAGTCAGGCAGTGATCAGAGGAGGATTATGCCGAGGATCTTCGCATTTATCGAACCTGGTGATGTTGATAACGAGGATCAGCCTGCCGTGATAGCAGGTACTATATTGGTTTCTGGTGTTCCTGTATTTTCTTTATTAGACACGGGGGCTACGTATTCCTTTGTTTCCACCGCTTGTGTGTCTAGACTAAAGCTTGCGCCTGAGTTAGCAAAGTGCGAATACAGTGTGATGCTACCTTCGGGTGAGCGTATCCAGTCAGGTCGTATTGTTCAGGGCAATATTATCTCGATTGGGGATCGCACCCTCTATGCTCGCCTTATTGTTATGGGCATCGAGCATTATGATCTTGTCTTAGGGATGGATTGGTTTGCGCAGCACTACGCCACCATCGACTGTCGATCCGGGATTGTGACCTTCCGACCCCCAGGTAAAGCTGAGTTTTCTTATCAGGCGATGAGCAGATAGCTCGCCTATTTCTTATTCCATGATGGTCAACGAGCAGTTTAAAGGTGCGTGCTCTATTTATTTGGCCTCTGTATTTGATTGTCAGTTGCTCAGCGAATTGAAGCCGAGCGACATTCCTATCGTCAGAGAATTCTCTGGGATCTTTCTTGATGATCTTCTCGGGTTACCACCAGACCGGGAGATCGAATTCACTATTGATGTCTATCCAAACTCCGCGCCGAGGTTTAAAAACCCGTATCGGTTGGCACCAGCTGAGTTGAGAGAGTTAAGGACTCAGCTTGACGAGTTATTAGAGAAGAGGTTTATCCGACCCAGTGTTTCGCCTTAGGGTGCGCCCATTCTGTTTGTCAAAAAGAAAGACGGGACCCTCAGGATGTGCATCGATTACAGAGAATTGAACAAATTGACGGTAAAGAATAAATATCAGTTGCCTCGGATTGATGATTTATTTGATCAGCTGCAAGGTGCCCGAGTATTTTTGAGGATTGATCTTGTAACGACCCCGTTCCCAGCAAGATATTGTCCGCTCCGGGGATTGGGCCGCAGCCCAATATCCTCCCCTCACGGCTTTGTTTGGCGAGAGCACTTCCCGGAAGGTCACCCAACCTGGAATTGCTCTCGCCGAAGCACTTTTAACTTCGGAGTTCTTATGGGATCCGTTGCCAATTGTGCTCCAAAACGCGTCTTGCTATCTTGGGAGGGATCTCTTACATATGTTTCATTTTCACATACTTCCCCAAGCGCTGTGGGATTGTGACGACCCCCTCTTTACGACCTGTCACCTTCCGGCTCGCCCGCGCGGACGTACCGCCATCCGGGTTCCGGTTCGTGCAGCCATCGTACCAGTACAGATTCGGGACTTACAGATTCGGGTCATCACAATCACCTCCCCTTGGGGGCCCAACGTCCTCGTTGGCCACAATTCCGGTTGGGTACAGGCTCTGATACCATTTGTAACGACCCCGTTCCCAGCAAGATATTGTCCGCTCCGGGGATTGGGCCGCAGCCCAATATCCTCCCCTCACGGCTTTGTTTGGCGAGAGCACTTCCCGGAAGGTCACCCAACCTGGAATTGCTCTCGCCGAAGCACTTTTAACTTCGGAGTTCTTATGGGATCCATTGCCAATTGTGCTCCAAAACGCGTCTTGCTATCTTGGGAAGGATCTCTTACATATGTTTCATTTCCACATACTTCCCCAAGCGCTGTGGGATTGTGACGACCCCCTCTTTACGACCTGTCACCTTCCGGCTCGCCCGCGCGGACGTACCGCCATTCGGGTTCCGGTTCGTGCAGCCATCGTACCAGTACAGATTCGGGACTTACAGATTCGGGTCATCACAATCACCTCCCCTTGGGGGCCCAACGTCCTCGTTGGCCACAATTCCGGTTGGGTACAGGCTCTGATACCATTTGTAACGACCCCGTTCCCAGCAAGATATTGTCCGCTCCGGGGATTGGGCCGCAGCCCAATATCCTCCCCTCACGGCTTTGTTTGGCGAGAGCACTTCCCGGAAGGTCACCCAACCTGGAATTGCTCTCGCCGAAGCACTTTTAACTTCGGAGTTCTTATGGGATCCATTGTCAATTGTGCTCCAAAACGCGTCTTGCTATCTTGGGAGGGATCTCTTACATATGTTTCATTTCCACATACTTCCCCAAGCGCTGTGGGATTGTGACGACCCCCTCTTTACGACCTGTCACCTTCCGGCTCGCCCGCGCGGACGTACCGCCATCCGGGTTCCGGTTCGTGCAGCCATCGTACCAGTACAGATTCGGGACTTACAGATTCGGGTCATCACAGATCTACGCTCGGGTTACAATCAGTTAAAGGTCCGGATGGATGATGTACCAAAGACGGCTTTCCGAACGAGGTATGGGCATTATGAGTTCCTTGTCATGTCTTTTGGACTTACTAATGCTCCTGCCGCGTTTATGGATCTGATGAACCGTGTCTTCAAGGATTATCTGGACAAGTTCGTGGTGGTTTTCATCGACGACATCTTGATCTACTCTAAGACGAAGGAAGAACACGAGGAGCATCTTAGGATTGTTCTGAGGACCCTATGTCAGCACCAGTTATATCCAAAGTTCTCTAAGTGCGAGTTCTGGCTGGATCGAGTCAGTTTTCTTGGCCACATTATATCAGAAGAAAGGGTTTCTGTGGACCCGAGCAAAATTCAGGCGGTCAGAGATTGGCCACAGCCGAAGAACGTACGAGTGGTGTGTGGATTTCTCGGATTAGCTGGCTATTATCGGAAATTCATAGAGGGATTTTCGAAGATCGCACTTCCTCTTTTAAGATTGACTCGGAAGAATGAGAGATTTATATGGTCGTCTGCTTGTGATGATAGTTTTATGGAGTTAAAGCAGAGATTGACCACCGCTCAAGTATTGGCATTACCTGTTGAAGGTGACAAGTTCAGTATATATTGTGACGCGTCTGGAGTGAGACTCGGTTGTGTATTGATACAGGAAGGGAGAGTTATTGCATATGCTTCTCGGCAGTTGAAGCCGTATGAGCAGAATTACCCTATGCACGACCTTGAGTTGGCAGCTGTGGTCTTCGCACTGAAGATATGGAGACATTATTTATATGGGCAGCAGTGCGAGATATTTTCTGACCACAAAAGTTTGAAGTATTTATTTACGCAGAAGGAGCTGAATATGCGTCAGAGAAGGTGGCTTGAGTTCGTCAAAGACTACGATTTTGATATCAAGTACCATCCAGGAAAGGGGAACAAGGTTGCTGATGCCTTGAGTAGAGTGCCTTCTGCGAGTCAACCTTCATTAGCAGCGATGTCAGTTACGCTGCGGTCTGAGATTGAGAGGTTTGACGTTGAGATAGTGGCAGAGTTGTCCAGTATGCTCACCAACATTTCTCTCAGGCCAACTATTCTAGATCGTATACGTGAGGCTCAGTAGAATGATACGGAGTGTGAGGAGCTTCGATCGAGCATGACATTGGGAGACTCATCAGATTTTCATTTATCAGAGGATGATATTCTGAAGTTCAGGCATAGGTGGTACGTGCCTAATGATGAGGATCTGAAGAAGGATATATTGGCCGAGGCACATTCTTCGGCATATTCTGTGCACCCGGGAAGTACCAAGATGTACCGTGATTTGAAACAACACTTCTGGTGGCCGAGCATGAAGAGAGAGGTTGCCAGGTACGTTGAGACCTGTTTAGTATGTCAACAGGTAAAGGCAAAGCACCAGAGGCCGGCCGGAACGTTATTGCCACTGCCGATTCCGGAGTGGAAGTGGGAGCAGATCTCCATGGATTTCATTGTGGGGCTCCCGAGGACGACGAAGGGCCATGACGGCATGTGGGTTATTGTGGACCGATTGACAAAGTTGGCCCACTTCTTATCTATGAGGATGGCATCTTCTATGGATCAGCTCGCCGAGCTTTATGTGCAGGAGATTGTCAGACTGCACGGTGTGCCGGTTTCTATTGTCTCGGATTGAGATCCGAGGTTCACGTCGAAGTTCTGGAAGAGTCTGCACAAAGCTATGGGGACTCAGCTTAATTTCAGCACAGCATTTCATCCTCAGACTGATGGTCAGACAGAGAGGACGAATCAGATTTTGGAGGATATGCTTAGAGCATGTGTGCTGGAGTTTCAGGGATCGTGGAGCAGGTATTTGCCACTGATCGAGTTCTCCTATAACAACAGCTTCCAGGCTACCATTGGCATGGCTCCGTATGAAGCCTTATATGGTCGAAAGTGTAGATCTCCACTATATTAGGACGAGGTTGGTGAGGCCAGCATCGTTGGTCCTGAGATCCTACAGCAGACGGCAGAGAAGATTGCCATTATCCGACAGCGTATAGAGGTTGTAACACCCCTAATACTGTACCCATTTTACCCGTATAAATTTTTTATTTTATTTTACACTTTGAGCGGAAATTAAATCAGAATTGAAGTCTACATTTTAAACCACTTAAAACAAAACCATTTATAAACTTAAAATTACTTTAAAAAAAAAACAATTAATAAAACCATTAAAACATTTATCAATCGGTGAAGGGTAAAATCGGAAAGCAGAGGCAGAAGAAAGACAGCGACTAATCGCTGCAAACGCTGCATTATGCAGCGCCTGATCGCTGCACAATGCAGCGACCAGTCGCTGCATATTGCAGCGACCAGTCGCTGTATTGCAGCGACTAATCCCTCTCTGGAATCCGAGATTCCAGAAAGCTAACCCAAACATTTCCGAGATTTCCAGAGACTTTCTTCCTTACTCTCCACAGAAATTATCTCATTTCTCATGTCATAAATCAATGAATTAAACGAACTAAACATACGTTAAACTGTTGTAAAAACGAACTGCATGGATACGTTTAAAAGTTGTCTAATCCTCCTCTTTCAAATTCCAAGCAGTTCTAGTAAAAACTATAAAAACACGGATTATAAACAGATTTCCAAAAACGTTTAAAACATCAAATATGAACCTAACATCTAACCATATCCAAACATCCTAACATGTTCGTCTATACATACGTATCATCCATTAAATCCCACAAAATACTCACACAGACATCCCCACGAGTCAAAACGCACCGACTGCTCAGCACACTCCCACGGGCCATTCTCCGTCAACTGCCTCATACGTCCGGAGGAGGAACGTCGTCCTCACCTGGCTCAATGTCACCTATAACGTCACCTACACCATACAGACACCTATGAGCTAACAGGCTCAGTAAATTCTACGTAAATGCAGATGCGTGCAGTGCATATGGAGTTCAGAAATCATGCATAACAGAGCGTCGCAGACAGTATATCATCGAGATCTCATCCCCCTAACCGAAAGGGGTCCATCCAGCGGTCGGAGTACCCCGTGCGATTAGAGGAGGGGGGTACACGCTTACAACACGTACAGCCGTGCCTGAGCCCCACATCGCGTGACCAGATAACAGATTACATTCATTAATTACAGTACATGAGATGTGGTATTGGCCAGACCCTCAATCGGTCCGCACAATAGATCTGAGCCCCCAATTTCTGAGCCACATCGGTTTTCAGAAAACATTATGCATTGCAGAAATTCGTTTTCATGCCAAGTTAAAATACGTGATGCATGAACAGTTCAATATAACTATAAACAAACAATCATATGTACCATCAGGACAGTAAAAGAAATAATCTACTAAACGTCTACACCTAACTACCCAACCAATACAACCTTAAACGAACAATCCTTTAAGATCCTCGACGCGACATCGAAGTACGGTGTAGGCCAATCGGCCAGAGTAAGTCACGAGAACTTACCTTGAGCGCGCTGAATCTCAAGCTTCGTCCACGGGAGTCGTGTGTCTGAGGCAAAACACGATATTTGTCGTTAAAACCAATTTAAGCTATTGACGTCCAAATTACAAATCTTAACTAAAGAATTTTCCTAAATCCTTAACTTAGCTAATCGAAGCGTTTATAACGTCAATTAACGCTCGATAATCCAAAACCTCAATTGAGGAGTTTTTCCTTAAAAAACTCGAAAATCTACCAATTTTAACTTTTTCATAAATTGATTTAACTTCGTCCAATAACGTCAAATACGTGCAATATAAACTTAATCACGGCTAACCTATTAATTACAAACCCTAATTCGCGTTTTTAACGAAAAGGTATCGAAACCCTGATTGTCTAAAACACCGTAAACGTCAAAATAGAAGCTCTAACATTGTAGGCTCATACTTAGGGTTGCGATTGGAGAAGAAATCACGAAGAACGGAGGAGAAACGGAGGTCGGATCGTTGAGGAATCGCCGCGGCCGAGAGAAATCGCGAAGGAGGGAGCTCTCTGTCGTTTTCGTGAAACAGAGAAAGAAAGAAAAAGTGAGGAGAAAAGGAGTTTAGGTTATTTTTATAAAATTTATATTGCAAATTACCATTTTGCCCTTTAACACATATTTCTATTTTGTTTCGTCCTTCGGTTCGTTAATCGTCCAACTATTCGACTTTTCCAACTTTCCACATTTTGCCAATAAGTCCAACTTATTATTTGGGATTTAACAAAACTATCCGTTTGCAAAACGGACTTCGTTTACTATTTTTACTAAAACGTCCTTTACATTACGATAGAGGTAATTACTCGGAATATAGCGTTTAATCTCTGAAAATTTCCATAATTTCCTTAAAATTCCTATTAATCATTAGGATCGTAATGACGCTTTCCGTTTGCGAAACTGATATGACTTGACATATTTATGAAAAATGCCATTATATAATAAAATATGAATATAATATATTAAATCTAAAAATCCGTACAAGCCGGATATTACATTCTACCCACCTTATTTAGAATTTTGTCCACAAAATTAAATCATACAAATAGCTCAGGATATTTAGTCATCACATCCTGCTATCGCTCCCACGTAGCCTCTTCCACCTCGTGGTTGCGCCACAAGACTTTGACCAGTGGAATCTCTTTGTTGCGTAAGACTTTGGTGGAATACTCCAAAATGCGTACCGGCCCCACCTCGTAAGTCAAGGTAGGCTGTACCTCGATCTCTGTAGTCTCCATGATGTGCCCCGAGGCCCAAGGCCCGAGTCAAGTTGAGGTACGTCTTCTATCCATCTTTATGGCCTAATTTATTTGCTAATTTTGTAGGTGACAACCCATTGGTTTAAAGGGGGAATTTGTCTTCCCTTATCAACTTTTGTAACCAAGCTTTGTTTGACTTTATTTAAATTTAATTGTTCGAAACTTTTGTATTATCGGTAAACTCGTAGCATAATATTTGTCTAGGTTATATAAACGTTGTATTAGTTTTAGAAAATAGAAGATTAAAGTTGGAGTTGCCACGTCATCAACAAAGAGCCACATCAGCAGCTGATGTGGACAAATGGGAAGCCACATCAGCAAGGAGCAGCCACGTCAACCAGCTGAAGGGAGCTGTTGCCGCACGTGAGAAGCACGCCATCGCCTTCTGCTTCTCATTCAGCCGAAGAACCAAACGGCTTTCTTTTCTCTCATCGCCAACGGTCATCTGCAGTCGCCTTCCATCGCCATCGCCATCGCCAGAAGCCCCCGTTCTTCTCTGTGTATTTAATCTTCCTCCCTCTCTATAAATCAGTTAGCCAGTATAACGTATTTTTGGAAATCACAGAATCGTGTCTTCGTTCTGTCGGAGTTTCTCCGTGAAAGAGAGAGCTTCTCTCTCGGTGTCGCCGGCGCCCAGCGCCTAATGGCTTCGCCAAGTCTTCCTCGAGTTCAAAGGTTGCTCGAAGGAATACTCAGTCGCCGGTGGGCGGCGAAACCTTCAGTTCCCTTCGCTGTGATTTCGTCGCTGGAAACGACGAATTTCTCACCCGAAGCTTGATAGCTTTTGGGCCAGCAACGGGTCATCACCTTTGTTTTCCATTTCCCTCCCCTTATCGGTCTTCTCTGTGGCAAAGAAACCGATTTGATCTCTCACCCACATCACCGAATGCATCTTTCCATTTTCGTGTTTATTCTCTGTTTTTCGTTGTTTTTAGGCATCTGTTTTGGGGTGTTCTTGAGCACCGATCGTTGTTTCGTTTTTATTGTCTTCCGTAAGCGTTTTCTAACCCCATTGCAGGCCCGTAGCCTATCACTCCACGACGTGCGATGGATCACGTAAACATCTCCGAAGTATAGATACGTGGAATACATCGTGGATACTCTCCATAGAAGCCGGAAGCTGTAGTCGATACGCCATCTTCCCGATCCTCTTCAGAATAGAAAAGGGCCCCACATAACGAGGGTTTAACTTACCCCTCCTTCCAAATCTCGCAATGCCTTTGAACGGAGAAACTTTAAGGTAGACCTCGTCACCTTCTTCAAACACTAGCTCTCTCCGTCTAGTGTTAGCATAGCTCTTCTGTCTGCTCTGAGCTACCTCGATACGCTGTCGGATAATGGCAATCTTCTCTGCCGTCTGCTGTAGAATCTCTGGACCAACGATGCTGGCCTCGCCAACCTCGTCCCAATATAACGGAGACCTACACTTGCGACCATACAGCGCCTCATATGGAGCCATGCCAATCGTAGCCTGGAAGCTGTTGTTGTACGAGAACTCGATCAGTGGCAAATACCTGCTCCACGATCCCTGAAACTCCAGCACACATGCTCTGAGCATATCCTCCAGAATCTGATTCGTCCTCTCTGTCTGTCCATCAGTCTGAGGATGAAATGCGGTGCTGAAATTAAGCTGAGTCCCCATAGCTTTGTGTAGACTCTTCCAGAACTTCGAGGTAAATCTCGGATCTCAATCTGAGACAATAGAAACTGGCACGCCATGCAGTCTGACAATCTCCTGCACATAAAGCTCGGCGAGCTGATCCATGGACGATGTCATCCTCACAGATAAGAAGTGGGCTGACTTTGTCAATCAGTCCACAATAACCCATATGCCGTCATGGCCCTTCGTCGTCCTCGGGAGCCCCACAATGAAATCCATGGAGATCTGCTCCCACTTCCACTCCGAAATCGGCAGTGGCAATAACGTTCCGGCCGGTCTCTGGTGCTCTGCCTTCACCTGTTTACATACTAAACAGGTCTCAACGTACTTGGCAACCTCCCTCTTCATGTTCGACCACCAGAAGTGCTGTTTCAAATCCCGGTACATCTTGGTACTCCCTGGGTGCACAGAATATGCCGAAGAATGTGCCTCGGCCAATATCTCCTTCTTCAGATCCTCGTCACCAGGCACGTACCACCTATGCCTGAACTTCAGAATACCATCATCAGATAAATGGAAATCCGACGAGTCTCCCAAGGTCATACTCGATCGAAGCTCCATACACTCTGAATCACTCTGCTGAGCCTCACGTATACGACCAAGAATAGTCGGCCTGAGAGAAATGTTGGCGAGCATACTGGACAACTCAGCCACTATCTCTACATCAAATCTCTCAATCTCAGACCGCAGCGTAACTAACATTGCTGCTAGTGAAGGCTGACTCGCAGAAGGCACTCTACTCAAGGCATCAGCAACCTTGTTCGCTTTCCCCGGATGGTACTTGATATCAAAATCATAATCTTTGACGAACTCAAGCCATCGTCTCTGTCGCATGTTCAGCTCCTTCTGCGTAAATAAGTACTTCAGGCTCTTGTGGTCAGAAAATATCTCGCACTGCTGCCCATATAAATAATGTCTCCATATCTTCAGTGCGAAGACCACAGCTGCTAACTCAAGGTCGTGCGTAGGGTAGTTCTGCTCGTACGGCTTCAACTGCCGAGAGGCATATGCAATAACTCTCCCCTCCTGCATCAATACACAACCGAGTCCCACTCCAGATGCATCACAATAAATACTGTATCTGACACCTTCAACAGGCAACGCCAGTACTGGAGCGGTGGTCAATCTCTGCTTTAACTCCATGAAACTATCATTACAAGCAGATGACCATATAAACCTCTCGTTCTTCCGAGTCAACCGTGAAAGAGGAAGTGCGATCTTCTAGAATCCCTCTATAAACTTCTGATAATAACCGACCAATCTGAGAAATCCACGCACCTCACGTACGTTCTTTGGCTGTGGCCAATCGTTGACCACCTGAATTTTGCTCGAATCCAAAGAAACTCCATCCTGCGATATGACATGGCCAATAAAACTGATCTGATCCAACCAAAATTCGCATTTGGAGAAGTTCGGATACAACCGGTGCTGACATAGGGTCCTCAGAACAATCCTCAGATGCTCCTCGTGTTCTTCCTTCGTCTTAGAGTAGATCAGAATGTCGTCGATGAAAACTACCACGAACTTGTCCAGATACTCCTTGAAGACGCGGTTCATCAAATCCATAAACGCTGCAGGGGCATTAGTAAGTCCAAAAGACGTGACAAGGAACTCATAATGCCCATACCTCGTTCGGAATGCCGTCTTCGGTATATCATCCTTCTGGACCTTTAGGTGATTGTAACCCGAGCGTAAATCAATCCTCAAAAATACTCGGGCACCTTGTAGCTGATCAAATAAATCATCAATCCGGGGTAGTGGATACTTATTCTTCACTGTGAGCTTATTCAACTCCCTGTAATCAATGCACATCCTGAGGGTCCCATCCTTCTTCTTGACAAACAGAACGGGCGCACCCCAGGGTGAAACGCTGGGTCGAATAAATCCCTTCTCTAACAACTCGTCAAGCTGAGTCATCAACTCTCTCAACTCAGCTGGTGCCAACCGATACTGGTTTTTAAACCTCGGTGCGGAGTTTGGATAGACATCAATGGTGAATTCGATCTCCCGGTCTGGTGGTAACCCGGGAAGATCATCAAGAAAGATCCCAGAGAACTCTCTGACAATAGGAATGTCGCTCGGCTTTTCTCCGCTGAGCAACTGACAATCAAATACAGAGGCCAAATAAATAGAGCACGCACCTTTGAACTGCTCGTTGACCTTCATAGAATAAGAAATAGGCGAGCTACTCAATCGGTTTATCGCCTGATAAGAAAACTCGGCTTTACCCGGGGCAGGTCACTATCCCGGATCGACAATCGATGGTGGCGAAGTGCTGCGCAAGCCAGTGTTAAGGGTATTTTAGTAATTTGTCAAATCAATATTATAAATCAATAGAAATCTTTTCTCTCCCTCACTTCTCTTCTTTTCTTCTCTGGAATTCACGAACCAGAGAGCACAAATTCTCTCTTGGCCGCCGACGTTTTCCTCTTCCGAACTCCGATTCGCGTCCCGTTCGTTCAATTTTCTTCACGATTTCTCCTCCTCTCGCAACCCTAGGTATTAGCCTACAATCTTAGAGCTTTTATTTCGATGATTACAGAGTTATACGTTTAGGGTTTTCGTTAGGTTTTCGATTAAAAACGCGAATTAGGGTTCGTAATTAATAGGTTAGCCGTGATTAAGTATATATTGCACGTATTCGACGTTCTTGGACGAAGTTGAATCAATTTGTGAAAATGTTAAAAATTAGGGATTTTCAAGATTTTAGGAATAACTCGTAAATTGGAATTTGAGGCGCCGAGCGTGAATTGCTCGAATAAATAGCCCAATGAATTGGATTAGAGCCATAGGAAGTTTCCTTAGTTAAGGTTTTGTAAATTTGGACAATCGATAGCTTAAATTAGTTTTAACGTCGATATTGTGTTTTGCTTCAGACAAACAACGCTCGTGGACGGAGCTTGAGCTGCTTTGGACACGAGGTAAGTTCTCGTGATTCTTTTCTGGCCGATTGGCCTACACCGTACATCGAAGTCGTTTCGAGGAGTTTGGTGACGCACTAGTTTATATTCCTTTGGTTGGGTAGTTAGGTTTAGTTGTTTTGCAGATTATGTTTTACAGTCTTGATGGTATGTATGTTGAGTGTTTAAATTCTGGTATGAACTGTTCATGCATCACGTGTTTTAAAGAAAGAGCATGAAAATGAATTTCCGCACAATGTTTTGAAAATGGCGATGTAGCCTGGAGAGGGGCTTGACCTATTGTGGAGGCACGCATGGGCTTGTCACAATACCACATCTATTATGTACTAGCAATGTGGCCTGGAGAGGGGCTTGACCTATTGTGGAGGCACGCAGGGGCTTGTCACAATACCACATCTATTGCACTCATATGTATGGTCATGCGAGATGGGGCTCAGGCACGGCTGTACGTGTTGTAAGCGTGTACCCCCCTCTTCTAGCTGGAAAGAGTAGTCCGCCCGCTGGATGTGCTCTCTCTGGTTAAGAGGCTGAGATCTCAGTAACACCCATTGAATAAAGTAAAGAAAATGCTGCATGATTTCTGAACTCACACGCATAGCATATAGTTGCACTTACGAGTCTTGCTGAGATTTTTATCTCATAGTGTATTGTATGGTGTAGGTGACTTCGAGGATACAGGTGAGGACGAGATTCCTCCTCCTGAGGCTTGAGTCCAGTTAACGGAGGATGGCTGCGGTGGTGTGCTGGCGCAGTCGAGGCTTACCTGACCCGTAGGGACAGTATGTATAGATTTTGAGGGTTTAGGAAATTTTGGGCTAATATTTGTATAGAAATACTTTAGGTTGTTGGATTCTGGATAGTTGATAGGTATTTATGTATAGGTTGATGGTTTGGAAAAGTCTTTCATTGAATGTATTTTGGAACTGCGTGGCGATTTGAAACGGGAGGATTTGTTTAGGTTTTAAACGTATCCATGCAGTTCGTTTTCATGAAAATGTTCTTAGTTTTAAAATGTATTTCGAGTTGTTTATTAGGTGAATGGTTAAGTGTGGAAAGAATGAAAATTATAGTGAGTTTTATTTGATATTATTGTAGTTATGTGTTGGAGAAATTGAAGGAAAGGAACGAAGGATAGGAAGTAGGGGCAGAGGGGTTGGCGAATAGTCGCCAACCCTGGCGATTGAATCGCCTCCCTCTGGAAAAATCCAGAGGGAGTGGTGATTGCTCGCCACAGGCGATTGCTCGCCACAGGCGATGCAACAGGCGATTACTCGCCTGTTGCAATCGCCTTAGGGGCAATTATTCGCCCCAGCGAATAATCGCCTCTCTATTTTTTTTACTTATTAGTTAAATTGTTTTTAATTTAATTAAATTAAGTTTTAATTAAATGCTTTTAAAGTTTTAATTGTTTTAAAAATTATAATTCAATTCCGATTTCGATTCTGGTTTCGATTTCGGTTTAGTTTCAGCTTAGAGTTTATTTAAAGTATAGAGATAAGTAATTGTTGGGATAAAAAAAATAGTACGGAAATTGGGTACAGTATTAGGGTCGTTACAACAGATATCTCATCTCAGGAGATCACATGACCAAGAAAGTGAATTCTGTCCAACCAAAACTCACATTTAGAAAATTTGGCATAAAGTTGGTGCTGCTTAAGTATTCCCAACACCAAACTCAAATGCCTGGCATGCTTATCTTTAGTACGGGAATAGATTAAAATATCATTGATAAACACTATGACAAACTTATCCAAGTATTCATGAAACACTCCATTCATGAGATCCATAAAGGCTGCTGGTGCATTTGTCAATCCAAAGGACATGACCAAAAACTCATAATGTCCATACCTCGTGCGAAAAGCAGTCTTTGTAATATCCTCATATTTAACCTTCAGCTGGTAATAACTGGACATAAGGTCAATCTTAGAGAAAACTCTTGCACCAATAAGCTGATCAAATAAGTCATCAATCCTTGGCAGTGGATACTTGTTCTTGACAGTTAGCTTATTCAATTCCCTATAGTCTATGCACATACGCATTGATCCATCTTTCTTTTTGACAAAAAGGACAGGTGCACCCCATGGTGAAAAGCTAGGGCATATGAACCCTTTCTCCAACAAATCCTCTAACTGGTTCTTCAATTCCTTAAGTTCTGTTGGCGCTAGTCTATATGGATTCTTGGATACAGGCTCAGCGCCTGGGTAGACATCCACAACGAATTCAATTTCTCTATCTGGTGGCAAGGCAGGAAGGTCATCTAGGAATACTTCCGGAAAATCTTGGACAACTAAAACATTCCTGGGGTTTGATTTTTCTACTAGTTGTGTGTCTAAAACATTGGCCAAAAAGCACAAATACTCCCTGCATGAGGAGGGTCTACAATTGATAAAAGTCATTACAGTCATTTCCTTACTCTTCTTCAGAGCTTGGAATATGGTTTAAACCACCAGGGGGTTGAAAACTAACAATTCCAGTCCGACATCTATTGTGGCATAATGCTTAAACAACCAATCCATTCCTAGGATGACATCAAATCCCATTATGTCCATAATAATAAGATCAGCAGGTAGACTAACGTTTCCTACTAACACAACACTGTCACGCATCACCTGGTTAGAGTGCATGCGTTCATCGGAAGGTAATGCAACACTAAACACATGCATGGAATGGGCAAACTGCACATCTAACTTAACAGCAAAAGCAGATGCTATAAAGGAATGTGTTGCACCAGAATCTATTAAAGTAAAAGCAGGCACAGAGTTGATCAATATAGTACCTGACACAACAGCAGACTGTTCCTCAACCGACTCCGTCATGGATAATATCCTGGGTTTAATCAAAGAAGGGCCGCTCTTCAAAGCTGGGCAGTCTCTGTTGATATGGCCGACTTTGTTACAATTAAAGCATCGGGTGATTCTAGGCTTCGGGCAATCTCTGTGTGTATGTCTAAACTCCTCACAGTTGAAACACTTACCTGACCCGAATCTGCACTCATCCAAATGACTTTTCAGACACCTCGGGCACTGGGGATACCTCTTGTTATCCGGTACCTTCCTCCCTGATCCTTGTGTAGCGACCCTAATACTGTACCCGTATTTTCCGTACCATATTATTATTATTATATTTTTTTTTAACATAATATCTTTAATTAAACACTGGGCGGAACCTAAACCGAAATCGAAACCAAAATCGAAATCGGAATTGAAATCCAGCTTTTAAAACAATTAAAGTAAATCTTCAAAACAAACCTTTAGAATAATTAATTAAATCAATTAAAACTAAAATAAACAGAGGAAAACAAATGGGAGGGCAAATTCGGAATTCTGCCGAAGACAGGAGGCAGCGCCTGATCGCTGCACCAGCGATCGAGTGCAGCTCCCGATCGCTGGCAGCGATCGCGCGAGCAGCGCCCGATCGCTGGCAGCGATCGCGGCCTTCGCGCCTGATCGCCGCTGAACCTCGCTACACTACTTCTTTCTCTACTACCCCTTTGTCTCTGTACTTATCAATTTCCAGAGAGCAACTTATCAATTTCCAGAGAGCAACACACTTTATCACAACTCTCTGAAATCGATTTCAACCTCACCTGTTTTCATACAAATTTCTCGTCAATAACCACAATGAACTCGACCCAAAATATATCCTACACTCAACCAACTTACAGCGGACTTTGCGAAATCCAACTGCATGGGTACGTTTAAAACTAAACAAATCCTCCTGTTTTCAAACCATTTACAATTCAAATAAAACTTTATCAAATCAGTTTATAAACAGGTTTTAAAACGTTTAAAACCTCAAAAGTAAACCTATCCACTAACAGACCCAAACACCCTAATATGTCTATACGTCAGCCAGCTTAAAATATCCAAAACTCTCAAAATCTGTACATACTATCCCCACGGGTCAGGTAAGCCTCGACTGCGCCAGCACACCACCGCAGCCATCCTCTGTCAACTGAATCATGCCTCAGGTGGAGGGACATCGTCCTCACCTGGTACCTCGAAGTCTATGTCACCTACACCATACAATATACACTATGAGATAAAATCTCAGTAAGCTCTACGTAAATGCGATGCATGCTGTGCTATGAGTTCATTAAACCATGCTTTATTTCTTTTATCTTACTATGCAATGCACTATAGGTGTCACCGAGATCCTATACCTTCTAACCGGAGAGAGCTCATCCAACGGGCCGACTACTCTTTCAAGCTAGAAGAGGGGGGTACACGCTTACAACTCGTACAGCCGTGCCTGAGCCCCACCTCGCGTGACCTGTAAACTGTATGCCCGAAGGCCTGTATGCCCGAAGGCCAATGCTATGCTTTACATTATCTTTAAAACTCTGTGCGGAAGTTCATTTTTCATGCTTTTCTTTAAAACAAGTGATGCGTGAACAGTTCTCTATCATAAAGTAAACAAGCAATAACGTGTACCATCAAGACTGTAAAAGCATGAACTATAAACCCTTAAGACCTGGCTACCCAAACCGAGAAAAACTAACTAAAGGCATCTCCAAAAGTCCTCGAGACAACATTCGACGTACGGTGTAGGCCAATCGGCCAGAGAAGAATCACGAGAACTTACCTCGTGCACGCTGCAATCCAAGCTTCGTCCACGAGCGCTGTTTACCTAAGCAATTTACAAGGATTGACGTTAAAACGAGTTTAAGTTAATAAACTTCCAAATTGTCAAAACCTTAACTAAAGGGCTTTCTAAAGTTCTAATCCATTTCCTCGAGCTATTTATTCGAGAAATTTACGCTCGGCCGTAAACATCGAAATAAAAGCTCTAAGATTGTAGGTTCATACCTAGAAGGTCGATTGGAGGAGAAAACATAAAGGAAACGGAACGAACGGAGGTCGGATTGGAGGAGAAATCGCCGCGGCAGAGAGGGAAGCCGAGGGTTTGCTCTCTGGTTTTCGTAATCGCCAGAGAAGAAATGGAGAAGTGAGGGAGAGAAGAGAGAAACTTAGTTTTTAATATAATTTGATTTGCAAAATTACCATTTTGCCCTTCTTTAGTTTTTATATATGTTTCGTTATTCGGTTCGTTAATCGTCTAGCCAATCAGTTTCACCAAATTTCCTTACTTCACCACTACGTCCAACTTATTATTTGGGACTTAATAAAACTGTCCGTTCGTAATTTGGACCTCGTTTGCTATTTTTACGAGAACGTCTTTTACATTACGAGAAATGCATTAACTCGGAATATAGCGTTTAATCTCCGAAAATTCGCATAATTTCCCTAAAATTCCTATTAATCGTTAGGATCGTAATGATGCTTTCTTTTTGTAAAACGGACCTGATTTGACATATTTACAAAAATGTCATCCAATAATATAATAATAATATAATATACAAGTCCGTACAACCGGGTATTACACCTTGGCTACTCTGGCCTTCATTTGGCCTCTTCATTCCTCTCTGTTGTTGGGGTTGGACGAACTTTCGTGGGGCTTCCTTTGGTCCAGAACATTTCATTTCAGCTTCTCCCACCTCCAAAGCTGTGGACACAACTTCACTGAAAGGTAAACCTTTAAAACTCGAAAACTTGACCCCTCTGTACATATCAGGCTTCAGTCCTTGCATAAATAGAAACACCTTATCTTCATTCTTGTGAACAAGGTGTCCAGCGAACATGGACAGAGTGTAACACCCAATTTTTTCGGGTTTTCGCTCCAAGGGTATTTTCGTAAATAAGAAATATAGGTCCCTCTAACGAGTAAGAGGTGTTATTAGTGTCCTAGGGATTATGGGGATTTTTAGACAAATAAGTAAATTTTTAGAAACCCATATCCATAGTGTAACGTTAGAGTTCCGTTTTTAGCTTTATAGTGTTTTAATTCATAAAAATAGTAAACAAGGTCCAATTTACAAATGGTTAGTCTCGTTAGAATCCTAAGAATAAGTTGGAATATTTAAAGGAATAAGGGCAAAATGGTAAATTAGGAAGTCAAATTTTTACAAAACCTAAAACTCCTCCTTTTCTTCTTATTTCTCTCCTCCACCACGTGAAGCTCTCCTCACGATTCCCTTCTTGATAGGTTCCAGGCCTGCAATGGGGTTAGAAATGCACATGCGGAAGATAGCAAAATGAGACAATGATCGGTGCTCAAAGGAACACCCCAAAACAGAACAGAAAATTGATAAATAGGGCAATAAGAAATTGAAAATGGCGAGAGGGGGAGAAGAGTGATACCGAGCTTCCAAGAAGTGGGTGCTGTGCAGAATGGTGCGGAAATGATGGAGGAGTGGATTGAAGACCCCAAACCGACCCAGAAACGATTCGGCGTTTTGGGTGACAGAAATCCGTCGTTGCCAGCGAAGGATTCTCGGCGGAGGGCACTATGGCATTCGCCCCTTTTCTTCATTGCTTCCATTGCCTGGAAGAGGAAGAAAGGGACTAAGATCACCCCCTAGCAGCCACGAGCTCGGGATGAAATCGGGGGCTTCATCCAGGCGCTGTGCGCCGATGAAGCACCGAGAGAAAATCTCTATGTCGCTCGCGGAGAGCGTTCCAAACAAGAAGAAAACTCATTTGCAATTCCAAAAATTCGTAATATAAGCTAAAGTTTTACAGAGGTGGAAGGAAAGCTTAAATACAAGAGGGAGAATCGGGGAAGAAGAAGAAGAGAGGCGCCTGGAAAATCATTGGGCAACGGCTAGAAAAAGAGCCGTTGGCAGCGAAGAAGAAGCTGCTCGGGCGGTTCGGTCTGCAGAATGCACTCCAGGCCGGTTCACTTCTTTGCCCTTTGGTTCAGCTTTGGTTCAAGCTTTGTTCTCCTTGGTTCATCCGGTTCAGCTTGGTTCCTCTTGGTTCGGCCTTGGTTCAGCATTCTTTAGGCCTCGGTTCACCTTCCTTTGAGGACTATTACAAAAAAACTACGTTCTAAAAGACTAAAATTTGCCAATTAATGAGTTTTAAACAAAACTAAAATTTCCTAAAAATATATAAATTAAATACAAGTTTAAGTTTCCTAAACTTTAAACAAAGAAAACTTAAAAACACGAATTTGTCTAAGGGAAGACAAATTCCCCCTTTAAACCCATGGGTTGTCACCTACAAAATTAGCAAACAAATTAGGCCATAAAGATGGATAGAAGACGTACCTCAACTTGGCTCGGGCCTCGAGTCTCGGGGCACATCATCCTCTCCGGGTTATTTGAAGATTTGACCTCAAATCTTAAAACATTGCTCTTGCTATCTGTGACACCCTAGCGTTCAAACGCTCAAGGAGATCCAACGATTTGATCCCCTTTTAAATGAAGGTCCTTACTTGACCCACAAAATAATAGCAATGGAAACAAGCATTATGGTATACGGTAAAATCCTAATATCCAACACAATGCCTCAAGTAAATTCCAAAACTTTGAATTGTTCATTTCTACAATTTTCAAGCAACATATATGATATTAGAGAGAAAATCATATGCAAAGTATGAACATATTCAATTTTGCAAGTTAAACCAAGCAATTCAAGAATAAACTCAAGAATAGATCATTCTTTTCAATCCCATGAGTAAGAACTAAGGATATTTCAAAATTCAAGCAAACTAGGCAAGTCACTAAACTCAAAATAAAATTCGTCATAAAATTTTCAAGCCTAGCATATGAGTCTATCCTTAATCACAATTCAAAATGTGGATGCCAAATTTGATCAAACAAATAAATCACTAAACAAGTTCTCTAAAATAGGCATCATCAATTTCTTTGAACAAATTTCATCTAACCAATACTTAAATCTAAGAAATCAAAAGGGTTAGATGATTCAAACCTTGGCCGATGGTCTTGAATGGACTAGGAAGCCAAGAATTCCTACGACAAACATTCACAACAAGACAACAAACACAAATAACAAAAACAAACATAAAACATAACGCACAAGACTAATCTAAGATAGGTCCTAAGCATTTAATCAAATAGCACAACAAATCAAACAAGTTAATCAAAGAAAATAAACTTGCAACTAATATCAATGATAAGCTATTGGGTCTAGACAACCCTCTAGAACTTTTGTGGAAATCGTCGCCCTATCCCACACCCTTTAAAGGCGACTACCTCACACGGCAATCTGTCGGGCCCAATGGCCAGCGGTAAACCTCGGACAATACCAACGGCCCACAGAGGAAAGCTCTTGGCCACAAACACAGATCACTCGATGTACAAGTGAATCCTAAGTGACTAACAAGATAATATATGACATGCTCTTGTTAAAAGGTCGGACCTCAAGTTAACACAGCCCTAAACAAAACAAAAGAAAAAAAAATAGAACATGCTTTTCAAGAATATCATTATGAAAATTAAGAAAAGAAAAAAATAGAACATGCTTTTCAAGAATATCATTATGAAAATTAATCCAATACGGGCCATGGTTAGTTCATGCTAGCTATCCAGTAACATGAGGTTAATATGGAAAATTATATCAGATAATTATCGTAGCAATGTACTTTTACGAATAGCAAGCTCAAACACAAACAAATCACAAACAAAAAGAACATGCTTTCAAGAAAACATTATGAGAATTAAACAGATACGGGCCATGGTTAATTCATGCTAGCTAATCAGTAACATGAGGTTAATATGGCAAAATTATATCAGATAATTATCGTAGCAATGTACTTTCACGAATAGCAAGTTCAAACACAAACAAACATAAAACACAAGTTGCTCTCGGTCAAAAGTTCCGAAGAGTCTCCCAACAGAAAATAAAACTAAAAGTGGACAAGAAAGTACCTTTTAAGCAAAGCAATTAACGGCTCCAAAATTGCCAATTAAGGAGGTCTCTTGCCTTGGGAGGTGGGTACAAAAACTGCACAACAACAGTTACGAAAAACGCACACAAACAGAGACTAAGATATGCAAAAACAGCAATCTAGAATTAAACAAAATGCATGGTTCAATTACTAAACCTCTTAGCAATTTGAATACCAAATGAAATACCTAAACGTGCTTCTAAACAGATAGAAAAAGAACAATAAAAACAGCAAGAAGACAGTAGAGAAAATATTTTTAAACATAAACAAACAGCCTAGAAACTAAGACAAACATACAAGAAAAGAAAAACAAAACTCAATAAATGTTCAAGACATTTTCAAGCTTCTCGGTTTTGTGCAAATAGAAAATTCACTTGCTTTAAACACCAAATCAGCAAATTAAACGCAACAACCAGGATGATAAATCTTTAAGCTCAAGTCTTAACATGATAATAAGTGTGCTGGAACAGTATTTAAGCAATGTAGTAGCACACAAGCAATAACAGAACAGCAAGCTAAAATAATTAGCAAACAAACACTTCCAAACTTGTAACAATAATTACCGATTTGAGATAAGGGTTGCAATTATGTAAACCAACAAGAACAGCAAGTTGATCAAAAGAATATGAAGCTAAACTTTCATGCTTAAGAGCTTAACATGCTAAATTTTAATGCTGGAACAAGGGTGGAATAGCAACCAAACAGAATCAGAACCAAAAATTTAGAAAACAGCACTGCTTCATTCAAGCGAGCAACAAAATGGACAACTAATTTAGGAATTAAATTTCAGCCCTGAAGAAGATGACACTTGATTGTTATGCTTCCATGCTCAAATGTTTAAGAACTCAAATAACATGCTGGAAGTGATTTTAAGTCAAGAAAACAGATCATGCCATCAACAAACAGCAACTACACAGGAAATTTATAGAGCAGATTTCTTGACAAGCAACACACCCTGTTTTGAGTAAAAGTTTGCAACTATATAAACTTGAATGAAAATGCAATCCCAGATAATTTTTAACACACAAGGGAAGCTGCAAACAAAACCGTAAGCAAAAACCAGACAACAAAAAGATACAGAACATAACTGAAACAAAAACAAGCTAAAGACTAGCCAAAACAAAACAATAACCATGCGATTAATCACCTAAACATGTGACACTATAAACAGAACACAAGCTGGGACTTAACAGGAGACAAATTTGAGCATCTAAACAGGAAACAACAAGAAAATAGATCAGCAACTCTTGCTGCTGAACTCGACAGAAAAGTAACAGAAAATCACAAAAACATGTTGACATTTGACACTAATCAGAACAAGCAGAAAACATGACTTGAAAGAGGTTTACTGTGGGTGCAACATTGGTGAATATGGAACACTTAAACAGAAACAAGAAATCAATGACAATAAACAGAATAAGAACGATGCAGAATAATTTCAACAAACAGTGAGCACAAATCCAACAAAACAGAATAGCAACACAACTCATGCTGAAACATTCTAAACAATTTAAACAGAACACTAGACAAGTTAAAACTTTCACAAAAAGTAAAAACATGCTGGCAAAACTTAAACAATTCATGACAGCAAACAGAAAATAAAACAGACAATAGAAACAATAAACAACATGCTTTCAATCTAGCATCCTAAGTTCTGCAAAACAGAAAATAGACATGCCTCAAATGATTAATCATGTTACAGGACACAAGAGACACAAATAGGGGCTGGAAAACAGACCCGAAATGCAAACCAAAAGAGCACTTAGGCTCTGATACCACTCGATAGGTTCCAGGCCTGCAATGGGGTTAGAAATGCACATGCGGAAGATAGCAAAATGAGACAATGATCGGTGCTCAAAGGAACACCCCAAAACAGAACAGAAAATTGATAAATAGGGCAATAAGAAATTGAAAATGGCGAGAGGGGGAGAAGAGTGATACCGAGCTTCCAAGAAGTGGGTGCTGTGCAGAATGGTGCGGAAATGATGGAGGAGTGGATTGAAGACCCCAAACTGACCCAGAAACGATTCGGCGTTTTGGGTGACAGAAATCCGTCGTTGCCAGCGAAGGATTCTCGGCGGAGGGCACTATGGCATTCGCCCCTTTTCTTCATTGCTTCCATTGCCTGGAAGAGGAAGAAAGGGACTAAGATCACCCCCTAGCAGCCACGAGCTCGGGATGAAATCGGGGGCTTCATCCAGGCGCTGTGCGCCGATGAAGCACCGAGAGAAAATCTCTCTGTCGCTCGCAGAGAGCGTTCCAAACAAGAAGAAAACTCCTTTGCAATTCCAAAAATTCGCAATATAAGCTAAAGTTTTACAGAGGTGGAAGGAAAGCTTAAATACAAGAGGGAGAATCGGGGAAGAAGAAGAAGAGAGGCGCCTGGAAAATCATCGGGCAACGGCTAGAAAAAGAGCCGTTGGCAGCGAAGAAGAAGCTGCTCGGGCGGTTCGGTCTGCAGAATGCACTCCAGGCCGGTTCACTTCTTTGCCCTTTGGTTCAGCTTTGGTTCAAGCTTTGTTCTCCTTGGTTCATCCGGTTCAGCTTGGTTCCTCTTGGTTCGGCCTTTGTTCAGCATTCTTTAGGCCTCGGTTCACCTTCCTTTGAGGACTATTACAAAAAAACTACGTTCTAAAAGACTAAAATTTGCCAATTAATGAGTTTTAAACAAAACTAAAATTTCCTAAAAATATATAAATTAAATACAAGTTTAAGTTTCCTAAACTTTAAACAAAGAAAACTTAAAAACATGAATTTGTCTAAGGGAAGACAAATTCCCCCTTTAAACCCATGGGTTGTCACCTACAAAATTAGCAAACAAATTAGGCCATAAAGATGGTTAGAAGACGTACCTCAACTTGGCTCGGGCCTCGAGTCTCGGGGCACATCACTTCTCCTCTCCCTCCCTCGATCACTCAAGTTCCGATTTTCGGCAAGTTTCTCTTCGGTTTTTTTCAACAAATCAACTCTCTAGGTAAGTTCTATACTTTGGGCTAACTTAGTTGTTGTTTTAGGGCACTATTCGGTTAGGGTTAATTTGAGTTAGGGTTGAGAAATTGGGGGTTTTGGTAGGAATCGATAGTTTGACAATATTAATGCCCCATAGGGTTGTATTTATGATTATTGTGGTAGTTTGTGTGAATTAATGGTGTGGGTTAATGTTTAAGGTGAAGTTTTGGTGGTTGGAAGGTTGTTGGAAGCCATTAATGGAGTTTTTTGAATTAGTGAGCATAATGTGCTCGACGAAATGCCCGAAGGAAGTGAATAAGAGTTTTAGGGAAATTTGTCTTAGCTCGGGTTTTCGTTTAGTTTTGTAATTGATGATTTAGAGTCGATACTAATGACATGTTATGAAAATGCCTTAGGTAACCCAAGCTCTTAGAGGACGGTGCTCGGCATAGCTAGGACTCCAGGTAAGTGGTGCTAGGTTTCCGGCCCTACGTCATATCGATGTTAGGAATTAATGTCTTAATGGTGTTTTCACGATTTTGGAGTTCTAAGGAGTCGGGTAGCCTAGGATGCTTCCCATTTGTGGTCGGATGGGTTTGTTTATGAGTTAAGCTCGTTTATGTATGTTAAAAATATATTGATGATTGTTAGGAGCACTTTTTCATGCATCATGTTTTTTTTTCTCCTCTAAGATTTAACGAAATGTTTTGCATGCACGTTTTCAAGTAAACGAAGTAAAGTAAATGACGTTAAATGAAGTTGGAGGATGAGTAGGGCACGGGGCACGTAAATGGCAACTCAGGGCATGAAAACATGTTAATGGCAACTCAAGGCAAGTGTTTAGTCTACTGGGTAGACGAGTGGTGCCCGTGCCTACTCATGCCTAATGATATATATGTATGAGTTATGTAAAGTAAACAAATGAAAAATGAACATGTTTTGAAAGACCATGCATCATGTATACTAATGTTTTAGTGCACCTCCTTACTAATCATTAGGCTTAACGTATTTATCGTATGATGTAGGTGACAAAAACGAAGGTGAGGAACTACCTCCTGATGATCAGGCATAGGCGGTCCGTGGACGGAGCTCGTGGCGACGGGATGTGTTTTGGTTAGGCTGGATGATCCGTGGGTATACTACGAGTATTTTGGTGGTAAATAGGTGTGAAGTGGATTGATTTTGGTGAATTTTAGGGTGTATAGAGAATTTAGATGTTTTGATGAATTATGGAGGATAATGGATTGGAGTGAAGGGTTATTTTGTATGATTTGGTAAATGAATTTGTTTTGAAAAGATTTAGAAAATTCTAGTGTTTATAATAGTGTTTGATTGTGGATTTGGTTGGATTATTGTTTGATGATTTTAGGTGTTTTGAATTGTATGGATTCGCTCGAGTTCTAGTGCGATCCACGTGGTTTATTTTCATGAATTTTATACAAGGATTTGGAAGTGTTTTGTGTCAGGTTTTTCGGGAGTTTGAAGTATGGTGAGTTTAATGTAGTTGTGAACGTTTTTGGAAGGTTTAATGTAAAAAGGAGATGATAAAAATGGGAGAATTTGATAAAGTGTAGAAAGGGAGGGAGCAGGGTGCAGGTGGGCGCGCGGCTGGTGCGCGCGCCTGAATGTGTGCCATCACGATCGATCGGGCTAGAGGCACGATCGATCGTGATTGAAGGTTGATTTTAAATTGGAAGACCCGAGAAGGCCCTATCGGTCGGGCTTGAAGCGCGATCGATCGTGGGTGATGTTTCGTTTTTAATCGGGAAACCTGAGTTGGCCCGATCGATCGGGCTTGGGGGCGCGATCGATTGTGGTCGACGTGTGATTGATTTTTTTCGACTTTTCGAAACATGTTTTAAACCCGACCCCTTTTTACGATACTCTCAAATGTATTTTAGGGACGGCCCTCATGTATTCTAAAAGATTTTAAGGGCCCAAAAACCGAGTCGTCGTTTTTCTGAAAAATGATTATTTCCTCGTTTTAAATGATTTAAAAGTTGACAAAAAAATTTATGCCTGTTATGTTTAAGTTAAAGTTAGGTTAATTAGGGTTGATTGAGGTGGGTCATTTGTCTATATCCGATTGGGGTTAGCGTGTTGTTTAAAAGTGAAAAATTTATACGCAACAATACGAGGGTTTGAAGTTAAGATTTCTTTATGGTCCTTCCATGACGGCCCTGACCGGGTTGGGGTGGTTACAGTTATGGTATCAGAGCGATTGAGTTTTAAAAGCGATTCTGAGGATTGCCTGCCAAAACACACCGCCGCACGGAAACTCTCCATCGACTGTAAGTGTTTAAGTTTAATTACGATTCTTAGATATTTATATTTTTATATTGTCTAATGTGTCTAGGAAGGAGAAAATGTCGAGAGCACCCAGACAAGGTGATGAGATCCCTAATAGTCAACTAATGGAAATAGTGCGTCAACACTTCGAACAAATAGGAATCTTACTCAATAGGGATGGAAACGGTAGTGGACTGGGTAGTAATTCCTGGGAACTAAGTGGAGAAAGGTTCAGGCGGCTTAGGTCCCCAACTTTCGACGGACAGTCCTCGGATCCCACTAGTGCTGTGGAGTGGATCCATAAGATTGAGAGTATGTTTAATTATGTGAAGGTAGAGAGAGCGGACAAAGTAACGTGTGCGGTGTTCAATTTGGAGAAGGATGCCGTGTTCTTGTGGGATTCAGTGATGGTCACTACCGATGTAGGGGTCATGACATGGCAGAGGTTCAAAACAATATTCTACAACAAGTATTTCAACCGTGCTCTTCGTGCCAATAAGAGGGCCGAGTTTTCTCAGCTACGCCAGACAGGATCTGTGGCCGAGTATGTACGCAGGTTTGAGTCATTGTCTAGATACGCAGGTACGATGGTCAGTGATGAAGAAGACAAAATATACCAGTTTGTTCAAGGTTTGAAATTGGAGATTTTGAAGGGGGTGAAGACGGCAGAAGTTGAAGATATGCCGTATCATTGAGTTGTAGCTAAGGCCCTTGAGCTTAATGACATTGAAATGAAACTGCAGCGACAAAGAGAAGTGCCAAGGAGGTTCATTAGAGAGGTGCAACCGCAGCAGAACAGAGGATGGCAGCCACAGCCACAACGTGGTGTCAAACGGGCGAATGAGACGCCTAAAGCTCAAGACAAGGGCAAACGCCCTCAAGGGGCACCACAGGCTCCTTTGTGCCCGGTCTGTCAAAAATATCATCCGGGTGATTGTAAGTTATATACGGGCCGATGCTTTAGGTGTGATAAGGTGGGACATAAGGCCGTAGATTGTCCTGGATCGGCCAAGAGACCCCCGGGTGGTCCTCCTAGGATTTTTGCTCTTATTGAAGATGAGGAGGCTGCTCAGCCTTCTGTTGTTTTAGGTATTGTTCTGGTTTGTGGGCATTCAGCTCACGTTTTAATTGACACGGGGGCAACCCACTCATTCATAGCACAGTATTATGTATCTAAGTGGAAACTACATTCCGCTCCAGCTGATCGTAGTTATAGTGTCATGTTGCCCTCTGGGGAACTTTAGATTCCGACCAAGCAATACAAGGGGAGGTTATATCTATTGGTTGTCGGCAGCTTTATGCGAACCTGATCGTCATATGTATGAAAAGGTACGATGTAATCTTGGGCATGGATTGGTTGTTTTGGCATTATGCCACAATCAATTGCCGGTCGGGTGTGGTAGATTTTAGACCCCCAGGTGTAGAGGATTATTTCTTTCGAGCAACCCTCTGTTCAAGTAGGATGCCTCTAGTAACATCGATGTGTGTTTTGTATTCGGTAAAACCTAGATGTTTCAGTTTTGTAGCGAGCATAGTGGATGTGAGAATGCAAAATGAGTTAAAGCTATGTGACATTTCGGCAGTTGACAACGTTGAGGAAGTGTTCTTAGACGAGTTGCCTAGCTTGCCTGTGAATGCCCTATATTCGATGAAGCATGGATGTTTTGGATTTATAGCAAGCGTTGAGGAAGTGAATATGAAAAATGAGTTGAAGTTATGTGATATTCCGGTAGTTAAGGACTTTACAGAAGTGTTTCTGGACGAATTGCCTGGCTTGCCTCCAGATCGAGAAATAGAGTTCACAATTGAGATTATGCCTGGTTCGGCGCCAGTATCAAAAAAAACTTATAGAATGGCACCTGTTGAATTGAAAGAGTTGCATGTTCAGCTAAAGGAACTGACAGACAAGGGTTTTGTACGGCCGAGCGTTTCTCCTTGGGGCGCTCCGATCTTGTTCGTAAAGAAGAAAGATGGCTCTTTGAGGATGTGCGTGGATTACCGAGAGCTGAACAAATTAACCTTCATAAATAAGTATCCGCTACCGAGGATTGATGATTTGTTTGACCAGTTGTAGGGGGCCAGTGTGTTCTCGAAGATTGATTTGCGGTCCGGGTACCACCAATTGAAGATTAACGCCGAGGATATACCAAAAATTGCATTTAGAATGCGCTATGGGCACTATGAATTTAGAGTTATGTCCTTCGGTTTGACGAATGCCCCGGCAGCTTTTATGGACCTCATGAACAGAGTGTTTCGGGAGTTTATGGATAAGTTTGTGATAGTGTTCATAGATGACATTCTGATATGTTCCCGAAATGAAGAAGAACACGCGAAGCACTTAAGGGCTGTTTTGGATACATTGAAGCAGCACCAATTGTATGCTAAGTTTTCTAAGTGCGGATTTTGGCTGAATCAGGTGAATTTCCTAGGTCACGTGATTTCGAAAGAAGGAGTTTCAGTAGATCCGGCTAAGGTTCAAGCCGTGAAGGAGTGGCCTCAGCCGAGAAATGCAAGTGAAGTACGAAGTTTCATTAGCCTGGCTGGGTATTATCGGAAGTTTATCGAAGGGTTTTCAATCATAACCAAACCCGTTACGAACTTAACGAAGAAAGAAGTGAAATACCAGTGGTCGGAGGACTGCGAAGAAAGTTTTCGGACCTTAAAGCAAAAGTTGACCACAACGCCATTATTAATTCTACCTATGGAGAATGGAACATTCAGTATCTATTGTGACGCATCCAAAGTAGGATTGGGGTGCGTACTGATGCAAGACGGAAGAGTAATTGCCTACGCCTCAAGGCAATTGAAGACTTACGAACAAAACTATCCGACGCATGACTTGGAATTGGCAGCGGTGGTATTTGCGTTGAAAATATGGAGACACTATCTTTATGGCCAAAAGTGTGAAGTGTTTTCAGACCATAAGAGTTTAAAGTATCTCTTTACGCAGAAAGATTTAAACATGAGGCAAAGGAGATGGTTGGAATTTGTGAAGGATTACGACTTTGAAATCAAGTACCATCCTGGGAAGGTGAATACGGTGGCAGACGCATTGAGTAGGATGCCTAAGACCAAGGAGTCAGTTGTTTGCTGTATTCCAGCTTCATTGAGAAAGGAGATTCAGAGGCATGAACTCGAAGTAGTTTCAGAGCTTTCGGCCTTACTTGCTGATTTGACTACAAGGCCTACCCTTTTGGACAAAATTAAAGAGGCACAGCAGATGGATTCAAAAGAAAAGGAAGCTATTGTGACCAAGTTGACCGATACACCTTCCGAATTTAGTTACTCGAAGGATGGCATTTTGAAATTTTGGGACCGTTGGTATGTTCCAAAGGATGAAGAGTTGAGGAAATTGATTTTGGCAGAGGCACACTCATTGTAACGCCCAGAAATTTTGGCTATGGGTTTTGAGTCTTAGGTTTCCGGGTTGTTAATTTGTAATCCATATAGAGTTTTAATTCGCTGAAATAATGAATTAAGTCTAAATGGCGAACGAGAAGTTTGGATAGGACCCTAAGAATTTGTAGGAATATTATGGGAAATAAGGGATTTTGGAGGAATTAAATAGTTAGGTAAATTGTTAACAAAACAATGAAATTGAACTAAGGGTAAAATAGTAATTTAGAAAGTCAAAATTTTTAATTAAAAAGGATTTTTCTCTTTCTCTTCCCTCACTTTTTTCCTTCCCTCACGATTTTTCCTCTCCTCCACGATTTTTCCTCTCCTTCATCGCCGATTCTCCAACGTCGATCGACTCCTCCGATTCCGGCGGTTTTCCTTCAAGTTTCTTCAACTAATCAACCCTCCAAGTAAGCCCTATGTTTTAGTTAAGTTAGTTGTCGTTTTTGTAGTGGTTTTGGTTTAGGGTTTGTGAAGAAATTTAGGGATTTCGTTAGAAATAGATAGGGTTGTTAATTTATTACTCATTGATGATATAATGGTGGTTATTTAAGTGAGTTTAAAAAATTTATGATGTTTATAGTTTATTAGAGTTAATGTTGGTTGTTGAAGGTGGTTGGAGAAAAACATTAATGGAGTTTTAGTAAATGCGAGCACAATGTGCTTGACGAAATGCCCAAACGAAGTGATGTAAAGTTTTTGGAAGAATTGGCATAGCTCGGGATTTCGTTTAGTATTAGATTTTATGATTTAGAGTCAAAACTAATGACGTTTTATGATACTGCCTTAGGTAACCCCAAGCTCAAGGACGGTGCTCGGCATATCTAGGACACCAGGTAAGTGAGTGTTAGGTTTTCCGGCCCCTAAGGCCCTACGTTGTAACGATGTTGATAATGATGGTTATGATGAAGTTAGGTAGTTATAGGGGTTGGTGGTAAGATGGGTAGCTTAGAGTAGTGCCTTAGCGATTAGTTAGTGGTTGTTTGATAGTCGTTTTTACGTGTGTTACTCCTCATGCATCATGTTTTATTAAAGTGCATACGAACTATTTATGAGCGTGTTTATGAAAATTGAACTAAACAACGATAATGTGTAATGGATCTCACGCGTTATGCTATTGGTTCTCACGGGGCAAGTATTGGTCCTCACGGGGCAAGTTTTTGTTCTTACGGGGCAAGATCGAGGTCTACTTAGTAGACAATGTGCTAATGATAGAAAGACGAAAACGAAATGAACATGTTTTATAAATGACATGCATATATGTAACTGTTATATTTAGTGCACTCTTTACTAAGCATTAGGCTTAATGTATTTATCGTATGATGTAGGTGACGAGAACGAAGGTGAGGAACCTCCTTATGATGATCAGGCGTAGTTGGTCGATGGGCGGAGCTCGTGGCGGCGGGGCGTGCTTTGGCCAGGCTGGTTGACTCATGGTTAGATAATTTTTGAGAGTTTTTTGGGATTTTTGGTTGACGGTGAATTAGATAGATTCATCGTAGAATTTGATACATTTTAGGATGTTAGGTGACTGAATAGATAATACATTGCATTCTGTAGTGCTTTTGACGTTTTTTAAACAGGAAGAAATGTTAAACTTTTAAACGGAACCACGCGGTTCGTTTTCAAGAAATTTGATTATATTTAAAAAGTGAATTTTGTCGGTTTTGAATGTTTGGATAAATTTCATGTTGAAGTGTATATTGTAAGTTGTAGGTAAAGATCGTGTGAAGGATGAGTGAGAAAAGGGAAGAGTGTATTGTATGTTTATATGTGGTGTGCAGGGCGTGGGTGGAAGGAAGGAGAAAGAAAGATAGAAAGAGGGGAGGAGAAAGCTGTGCTCTCTGGAGAAATTCCAGAGAGCATGGCGATTGATCGCCTCTTGGAGGTGATTAATCGCCTCTCCCTGCCAGGAAATCGCTGAGAGGCGGTTGCCAGGCGATGTTGGTAACCGCTCTCTGGAGAAATCCAGAGAGCGTGGCGACTGATCGCCACAAACTGTGGCGAACAGTCGCCACAGGCGATTTGCAACAGGCGACTAGTCGCCTGTTGCAATCGCCGAGGGGCGATCAGTCGCCCCTATTATGGGCAACTGATCGCCATAGCATTTTTATTTTAAGTTTAATTTTAATTAGTTAATAGTTTTAATTGATTTTAATTGTTTTAGTATTTGTTTTAAACGATTTACTAAACGAACTTTGACTTCAATCTCGATTGAGATTTCGCCTTAAGTACAGTTAAAGTTAAAAGTGTAAAAAAAAAATGATGATAGTACGGGAAATTGGGTACAGTACTAGGGTCGTGACAGTTATGGTATCAGAGGGACGGAGTTTTAAAAGCGATTTTGTGATTTTCCTGCCAAACACACCGCCGTACGGGAACTCTCCATCGACTGTAAGTGTTTAAGTTTAAGTATGATTCCTAGTTATTTATAATATTTTCTATTGTCAAATATGTTTAGGAACAAAATATGTCGAGAGCACCTAGGCCGCCTCCAGAGAACCCTATAGACCAATTCATGGATATATTGCAACAACAGTCGGATCTGATTGGGGTTTTACTAAATCGAGAGGGAAATGGGAATGGACAAGGAAGTTCTTCACGGGACCAAGGTGGAGAGAGATTTCGACGCCTTGGGCCTTCGTCTTTCGACGGACAGTCTTCAGATCCTACGAGTGCCGAACAGTGGATTCGTAAGATTGAAAGTATGTTTGCCTATGCAAAAGTAGAGGAAGCCGATAAGGTGATGTTGGCAGTATTCAATTTGGAGAAGGACGCTATATTCTGGTGGGACACGATTAAGGCTACTACAGATGTGGAGGTTATGAGATGGGAAAGATTCAAAACGGTATTCTACAACAAGTATTTCAGTCGCACTCTTCGGGCTAGTAAGAAGGTGGAGTTCGCCCAGTTGCACCAAACGGGGACGGTGGCCGAATACGTGTGAAGGTTTGAGTCATTATCTCGGTATGCCGGATATATGATCTATGAGGAGGAGGACAAAATTCACCAGTTTGTACAAGGTCTGAAATTAGAAATTCAAAAAGGGGTGATGACGGTGGATGACGAGAACGTGCCTTATCATAAGATAGTGGAAAGGGCTCTTGGACTTGATGATATAGAAATGAAGCTTCAGCGACAGAGAGAAGCGTCGAGAAGGTTTGTCAGAGATGTGCGACCACAACAACAGAATCAGGGTTGGCAGCCACAACCACAACGTGGTGTCAAACGGGCTTAATGAGACGCCTAGAGTTCAAGATAGGGGTAAACGTCCGCAAGGGGCGTCGCAGGCTCCTTTATGCCTATTTGCCTAAAGAACCATCATGGGGAGTGCAAACTTCATAGTGGACGATGTTTTTGATGTGATAAAGTGGGCCACAAGGCCGTTGATTGCCTAGAGCCAAGTAGGAGGCCACCGGGCTGTCCCTCCCGGATCTTTTCTCTGATTGAAGACGAGGAAGCTGCTCATCCTTCAGTTGTTACAAGTACTATTTTGGTCTGTGGAAACACGGCTCATGTTCTAATTGACACTGGGGCAACCCATTCTTTCATAGCACAGAAGTATGCGGTTAAATGGAAGTTAGATGTCGTCCCAGCTGATTGTGATTATAGTGTTATGTTGCCTTCCAGAGAGTATTTGCACTCCGATCAGGCGATACGGGGTAAGATTATATCTGTTGGTAGTCGTCAACTGTATGCGAACCTAATCATCATAAGTATGAAGGGGTATGATGTAATCTTGGGCATGGATTGGTTGTTTCGGCACTATGCCACAATCAATTGCAGGTCAGGAGTAGTAGATTTTAGACCCCCGAGCGGGGAGAATTACAGTTTTCCAGCGACCCTCCGTACGAGTGAGATGCCTCTTGTATTGTCAATGAGCTCCCAGTACTCCATAAAACCCAGATGTTTCAGTTTTGTAGCAAGCATCGTGGATGTAAGAAAGCGAGATGAGCGGAAGTTAAGTGACATTTCGGTGGAGGAAAGTTTTTCGAAAGTGTTCCTAGACGAGTTACCCGGCTCGCCTGTAAGTGCTTTATACTTGATGAATCATGGGTGTTTTGGATTTATAGCAAGTGTTGAGGAAGTAAGCATGCGAGATGAGTTAAAGTTATGTGACATTCCAGTGGTTAGAGACTTTACGGAAGTATTCCTGGACGAGTTGCCCGGATTTCCTCCAGATCGGGAAATGGAGTTCACAATTGAGATTATTCCTGGTTCGGCGCCAGTATCCAAGAATCCTTATAGAATGGCACCGGTTGAACTGAGGGAATTGCAAATTCAGCTGAAAGAGCTAACAGACAAGGGTTTTGTACGGCCGAGCGTTTCTCCTTGGGGCGCTCCGGTCTTATTTGTAAAGAAGAAAGATGGCTCCTTAAGAATGTGCGTAGATTACCGTGAGTTGAATAAGCTGACTATAAAGAATAAATACCCGTTACCAAGGATAGATGATCTATTTGACCAGTTGCAAGGAGCCACAATATTTTCTAAGATCGATTTGCGTTCTGGGTACTATCAGTTAAAAATTAGACCCGAGGATGTACCGAAGACTGCCTTCAGAACACGTTACGGGCACTATGAGTTTAGGGTTATGTCCTTCGGTTTAACCAATGCTCCAGCGGCGTTTATGGACCTCATGAACAGAGTGTTTCGGGAGTTCTTGGATAAGTTTGTTATAGTGTTCATAGATGATATTTTGATTTATTCCCGAAACGACGAAGAACATGCAGAGCACTTAAGGGCCGTTATGACTACTTTGAAGCGACACCAGTTGTACGCTAAGCTTTCTAAGTGCGAGTTCTGGTTGAGTCAGGTGAATTTCTTAGGCCACGTGATTTCAAAATGAAGCGTTTCAGTGGATCTGGCTAAGATTCAAGTGGTAAAGGAATGGCCTCAGCCTAAAAATGCAAGTGAAGTGTGAAGTTTCGTAGGCCTGGCTGGATATTATCGGAAGTTCATCGAGGGGTTCTCAATTATAGCCAAGCCTCTGACGAACTTGACAAGGAAAGAGGTGAAGTATGAATGGACTAAAGCCTGTGAGAAGAGTTTTCAGACTCTAAAGCAAAAGTTGACCACAACGCCTTTACTGACTCTACCAGTGAAGAATGGGGTATACTGTATTTATTGTGACGCGTCCAAAGTTGGATTGGGATGCGTGTTGATGTAGGAAGGAAGGGTCGTCGCCTATGCTTCTAGGCAATTGAAAAGTTACGAGGAAAATTACCCGACGCACGACTTGGAACTGGCAGCAGTGGTATTCGCATTAAAGTTATGGAGACACTACCTCTACTGACAGAGGTGTAAAGGGTTTTCGGACCATAAAAGTTTAAAATACCTGTTTACATAGAAAGATTTAAATATGAGGCAGAGGAGATAGTTAGAATTCGTGAAAGACTACGACTTCGAAATCAAGTATCATCCTGGAAAGGCAAATACGGTGGCAGATGCTTTGAGTAGGATGCCCAGAACAGAGGAGTCAGTTGCTTTTTATATGTCAGCTTCATTGAGAAAGGAGATGCAGGGGTTTGAACTTGAATTAGTTTTAGAACTTTCGGCCCTACTTGCTGACTTGACAATACGGCCCACCCTGTTGGACAAAATAAAAGAGGCTCAACAATTAGATACGGAAGAAAAGGTGGCTATTGTATAAAAATTATCAATTGTACCTTCCGATTTCAGTTACTCAGTTGATGGCATTTTGAGGTTTCGAGACCGCTGGTACGTTCCAAAGGATGAAGAGTTGAGGAAGTTGGTTATGTCAGAGGCACATTCATCGTTGTTCTCAGTGCATCCAGATAACACCAAGATGTACCGAGATCTGAAGGCGCACTATTGGTGGCCGAACATGAAGCGTGATGTGGCCAGTTATGTACAGTCATGTCTTGTCTGCCAACAAGTCAAGGCAAAACACCAGAGGTCAGGCGGAATGTTACAACCTTTACCGATTCCCGAGTGGAAATGGGATCAAATTGCAATGGACTTCGTAGTTGGATTACCGAGGACAATAAAAGGGCACGACAGTATATGGGTCGTGGTTGATAGATTGACGAAAGCGGCTCATTTCTTGCCTGTAAAGATGACTCACACGATGAATCAGTTTGCAGAACTTTATGTCCAAGAGATTATTAGATTTCACGGGGTCCCTGTGTCGATTGTTTCGGATCGGGATCCCAGGTTTACCTCGAGGTTTTGGAAAAGTTTGCAAAGCACTATGGGTACTAAGTTAACTTTTAGCACGGCCTTCCACCCACAGACTGACGGACAATCTGAGAGGACAATTCAGATACTCGAGGATATGCTGAGAGCATGCGTGTTGGAGTTTCAGGCGTCGTGGAGCCAATATTTTCCTTTGGTTGAATTTGCTTATAATAACCGTTATCAGTCCACAATTAAAATGGCTTCGTACGAAGCGCTTTATGATAGAAAGTGTAGGTCGCCACTGTATTGGAATGAAGTGGGCGAAGCTAAATTGATCGGCCCTGAAATTTTGCAACAGTTGTATGAGAAGGTTGCTTTGATCAGGCAGAGGATGGAAACTGGACAGAGTCGCCAAAAGAGCTATGCTGATCGGAAAAGACGAAGTCTAGAGTTTGTTATTGGGGATGAAGTGTTTTTGAAAGTTTCACCGTTTAAAGGCGTGGTTCGATTTGGAAGAAGAGGGAAGTTAAACCCACGATTTGTTGGACCGTTCCCAATTACAGAGAGAATCGGAGCTACAGCGTATAAGCTTCAGTTACCATTGTCTATGGAGGGTGTGCATAACGTATTCCACGTGTCGATGTTGAGGAAGTATATACGGGATCCTATGCATGTGGTTGGACCAGTTGATCTTGAGATACGGCCAACCTTAACCTATGAAGAGAGGCCGATACAGATTTTGGAGTCTTCGGTTAAGGTTCTGCGTAATAAGTCAATCCCTCTTGTTAAAGTACTATGGAGAAACCAAAACGTAGAGGAAGCAACGTGGGAGTGACAACAGGACATGATGGATAAATATCCAGAGTTGTTCAGGTACGAAATTTTGGGGACAAAATTCTAAATAAGGAGGGTAGGATGTAACACCCAGAAATTTTGGCTATGGGTTTTTAGTCTTAGGTTTCCGGGTTGTTAATTTGTAAGCCATATAGAGTTTTAATTTGCCGAAATAATGAATTAAGTCCAAATGGCAAACGGGAAGTTTGGATAGGACCCTAAGAATTTGTAGGAATATTATGGGAAATAAGGGATTTTGGAGGAATTAAATAGTTAGGTAAATTGTTAACAAAACAATGAAATTGAACTAAGGGTAAAATAGTAATTTAGAAAGTCAAAATTTTTAATTAAAAAGGATTGTTCTCTCTCTCTTCCCTCACTTTTTTCCTTCCCTCACGATTTTTCCTCTCCTCCACGATTTTTCCTCTCCTTCATCGCCGATTCTCTAACGTCGATCGACTCCTCCGATTTCGGCGGTTTTCCTTCAAGTTTCTTCAACTAATCAACCCTCCAAGTAAGCCCTATGTTTTAATTAAGTTAGTTGTCGTTTTTGTAGTGGTTTTGGTTTAGGGTTTGTGAAGAAATTTAGGGATTTCGTTAGAAATCGATAGGGTTGTTAATTTATTACTCATTGATGATATAATGGTGGTTATTTAAGTGAGTTTAAAAAATTTATGATGTTTGTAGTTGATTAGAGTTAATGTTGGTTGTTGAAGGTGGTTGGAGAAAAACATTAATGGAGTTTTAGTAAATGCGAGCACAATGTGCTCGACGAAATGCCCAAACGAAGTGAAGTAAAGTTTTTAGAAGAATTGGCTGAGCTCGGGATTTCGTTTAGTATTAGATTTTATGATTTAGAGTCAAAACTAATGACGTTTTATGATACTGCCTTAGGTAACCCCAAGCTCAAGGACGGTGCTCGGCATATCTAGGACGCCAGGTAAGTGAGTGTTAGGTTTTCCGGCCCCTAAGGCCCTACGTCCTAACGATGTTGATAATGATGGTTATGATGAAATTAGGTAGTTATAAGGGTTGATGGTAAGATGGGTAGCTTAGAGTAGTGCCTTAGCGATTAGTTAGTGGTTGTTCGATAGTCGTTTTTACGTGTGTTACTCCTCATGCATCATGTTTTATTAAAGTGCATACGAACTATTTATGAGCATGTTTATGAAAATTGAACTAAACAACGATAATGTGTAATGGATCTCACGCGTTATGCTATTGGTTCTCACGGGGCAAGTATTGGTCCTCACGGGGCAAGTTGTGGTTCTTACGAGGCAAGATCGAGGTCTACTTAGTAGACAATGTGCTAATGATAGAAAGACGAAAACGAAATGAACATGTTTTATAAATGACATGCATATATGTAACTGTTATATTTAGTGCACTCTTTACTAAGCATTAGGCTTAATGTATTTATCGTATGATGTAGGTGACGAGAACGAAGGTGAGGAACCTCCTTATGATGATCAGGCGTAGTTGGTCGATGGGTGGAGCTCGTGGCGGCGGGGCGTGCTTTGGCCAGGCTGGTTGACTCATGGTTAGATAATTTTTGAGAGTTTTTGGGGATGTTTGGGTTAACGGTGAATTAGATAGATTCATCGTAGAATTTGATACATTTTAGGATGTTTGGTGACTGAATAGATAATATATTGCATTCTGTAGTGCTTTTGACGTTTTTCAAACAGGAAGAAATGTTAAACTTTTAAACGGAACCACGCGGTTCGTTTTCATGAAATTTGATTATATTTAAAAAGTGAATTTTGTCGGTTTTGAATGTTTGGATAAATTTCATGTTGAAGTGTATATTGTAAGTTGTAGGTAAAGATCGTGTGAAGGATGAGTGAGAAAAGGGAAGAGTGTATTGTATGTTTATATGTGGTGTGCAGGGCGTGGGTGGAAGGAAGGAGAAATAAAGATAGAAAGAGGGGAGGAGAAAACTGTGCTCTCTGGAGAAATTCCAGAGAGCATGGAAATTGATCGCCTCTTGGAGGTGATCAATCGCCTCTCCCTGCCAGGAAATCACTGAGAGGCGGTTGCCAGGCGATGTTGGTTGCCGCTCTCTGGAAAAATCCAGAGAGCATGGCGACTGATCGCCACAAACTGTGGCGAACAATCGCCACAGGCGATTTGCAACAGGCGACTGGTTGCCTGTTGCAATCACCGAGGGGCGATCAGTCGCCCCTGTTATGGGCGACTGATCGCCATAGCATTTTTATTTTAAGTTTAATTTTAATTAGTTAATAGTTTTAATTGATTTTAATTGTTTTAGTATTTGTTTTAAACGATTTACTAAACGAACTTCGACTTCAATCTCGATTGAGATTTCGCCTTAAGTACAGTTAAAGTTAAAAGTGTAAAAAAAAAATGATAGTACGGGAAATTGGGTACAGTACTAGGGTCGTGACACTCATCGTCGTTCTCAGTTCATCTGGGTAACACCAAGATGTACCGTGATCTGAAGGTGCTTTATTGGTGGCCGAATATGAAGCGTGATGTGGCCAGTTATGTACAGTCCTGCCTTGTCTGTCAACAAGTTAAGGCAGACACACCAGAGGCCAGGTGGGATGTTACAACCTCTATCGATTCCTGAGTGGAAATGGGATCACATTACAATGGATTTTGTAGTTGGATTGCCGAGGACAATAAAAGGGCATGACAGTATATGGGTCGTAGTCGATAGATTGACGAAGACGGCTCATTTCCTTCCAGTAAAGATGACTTACACGATGAATCAGTTTGCAGAGCGGTATGTTCAGGAGATTATGAGGTTTTATGGGGTTCCTGTTTCAATTGTTTCAGACCGGGATCCCAGATTTACTTCGAGGTTTTGGAAAGGTTTCCAAACGCCATGGGTACTAAGTTAACTTGTAGCACGGCGTTCCACCCACAGACCGACGGACAATCGGAAAGGACAATTCAGATACTTGAAGATATGCTGAGAGCATGCGTGCTAGAGTTTCAAGCATCTTGGAGCCGGTATTTGCCGTTGGTTGAATTTGCGTATAATAATAGTTATCAGTCCACGATTGGTATTGCTCCGTACGAAGCGCTGTATGGCAGAAAGTGTAGGTCGCCACTATATTGAGATGAAGTGGGTGAAGCTAAGTTGATTGGACCGAAAATTTTACAACAGCTATCTGAGAAGGTTGCTCTGATCAGACAAAGAATGGAAACTGCACAGAGTCGCCAAAACAGCTACGCCGACCGAAGAAGACGAAATTTGGAGTTCTTAGTTGGTGATGAGGTGTTTTTGAAGGTTTCACAGTTCAAGGGCGTGGTTCGTTTTGGTAAGAGAGGGAACTTGAATCCACGGTTTGTTGGACTGTTCCCGATTACAGAGAGGATTGGAGCTACAGCTTACAAGCTTCAGTTGTCGTTGTTTATGGAGGGTGTTCATAATGTCTTCCACGTGTCGATGTTGAGGAAATGTGTACGAGATCCGACGCACGTGGTAGAACAAATCAGTCTTGAGATACAACCGACCTTAACTTACGAAGAGAGGCCAGTGCAAATTATGGAGTACGCTGTGAAAGTTTTACGCAATAAGTCAATCCCACTGGTTAAGGTGTTGTGGAGGAACCAAAACGTAGAGGAAGCGACGTGGGAGCGTCAACAGGATATGATGGAGAGATATCCAGAATTGTTCAGGTACGAAATTTTGGGGACAAAATTCTAAATAAGGAGGGAAGGATGTAACACCCGAGTTTTTCGGGTTTCCGCTCCAAGGGTATTTTTGTAAATAAGAAATATAGGTCCGTCTAACGAGCAAGAGGTGTTATTAGTGTCCTAGGGACTATGGGGATTTTTAGACGAATAAGTAAATTTTTAGAAACCCATATCCATAGTGTAACGTTAGAGTTCCGTTTTTAGCCCTATATTGTTTTAATTCATAAAAATAGTAAACAAGGTCCAATTTGCGAACGGTTAGTCTCGTTAGAATTCTAAGAATAAGTTGGAATATTTGGAGGAATAAGGGAGTTTTGGGAAACCAAACTGATAGAGGAATAGTGAACGAATTAAAGGAATTGAACTAAGGGCAAAATGGTTAATTAGGAAGTCAAATTTTTATAAAACCTAAAACTCCTCCTTTTCTTCTCATTTCTCTCCTCCACCACGTGAAGCTCTCCTCACGCTTCCCTTCTCCTCTCCCTCCCTCGATCACTCAAGTTCCGATTTCCGGCGAGTTTCTCTTCGGTTTTTTTTCAACAAATCAACTCTCTAGGTATGTAACGCCCCGAATTATCTAAACCCGGTTCGCTACACTTCACTCTATCATGACTAAGAAATTTCGGATAAATTTTAAAACTTCATTCGACATTCAAAATTTGACATTTTCTAAACATTCAAAACATTTGAAAACTTTGCAGCGGAAAATCATTTAAAACAACAATGAAGTTAGACAAACTGTAGAAAATATTGTTGGGGTGTTTAACGGAAATGTTGAAGTCATCTGCCGACGACAAGGTCAACGAAAGAAGCAGAAATAGAAAACCGAAGACTTCTGCCGATGACGTCAGCCGGAAGGAATGAAAACAAAAGACATCACTCGGTAGGCTTCATATACCGATGACGTGTACAACAACGCAACACCCTCTGCCGATAACGTCTACACAGCTTCCCTCTCGACTTCATCTGCCGATGAAGTCATCGTAACTCCATACACCACTTCATCTGCCGATGAAGTCAACATGACTTCATCTGCCGATAAAGTCAACACAATTTCATCTCCCAACAGACAAGCGCACGACATCTACCGATAACGACAATATGACCCTTTCCAATAGAATTAATATACACACTACATCTTCCGATTCTCTAAACGACAAAATCACTTAACTCCCTCGGACTGCACCTGCCGATCACTAAACAACAAACTTAATACTCTACATCTTCCGATCGAATAGACTACATCTGCCAACACGTGCTACTCACGTGACCCCTTAAGACATCTACCGATAGACATCAACACAACTTCCTTCAACAGAACGCAATAAACCTCTACACATATCCACTGATACAAAATTATTCGACTCCTACCAATGGACTAAACAACATATATATAAACCAAGAAAACTTCGACTATCAACCGGACTTAAAACATTTTACCAAAAATCCATTCATAACACTCCAAGTCATTGTATTGATAAAAATCAGTAAGAACATGAAAATCAGAAATTCTCAAAAAAAAAAATACGAAATCAAACAGCTGTAGCCTCGTTTACTAAAAACTCAATGTACTCAGATTAAATCATTAATCACTAAACCTCCTCATCTGTAGACAACATGCTAAACCGCCTCATTAGTTACCAAGTTGAAGCCTGAATGCACTCCTTCAACATCCTCTACTCCTCAACATGATCAGGGGACACACCTGCTAACTCTTCTTCGCCTACATCACAAAACTCATCTATTAGCCTAATGCTAAGCAAGTAAAGCAATATATTTATATATGTAAAGTAATGCTGAACTTAAACTCCTAAACATGCAGTTTCTACTTTCTCATCTCAGTGGCATACACGTTCATTCACAACTTGATCTGATCCCATGGTTCCCTTGGGAGTGGGATCAATTCTCCCAATGTCTACATCCTCCTACTTAATTAAGGGGCAGATGAATTTCCTTAACACTTGATCTGATCCCATGGTTCCCTTGGGAGCGGGATCAATTCTCCCAATGTATAAATCCCTTCATAAGTTAAGGGGTGAATTAGCTCCCTTAATAGTTTGTCTGTCGCATACAGTTAATACCTTACCATTCCTTACATGAAAATTCATTTTCGTAGTTTTTAATAAATCATGATGTATGGATAACAGAAACATACAATCACGCACAAACCTACTGTTTTGTGATGTAGGCCCGAAGGCACAAGCAATACTTTACTTACCTGGATTCCTAGCAAATGCTCGGTTAAGAGCTACTTCGGGGGTTCGTTCACCTATATTCATAAACAGAATGTTAAACCTTAATTTAAGCTATTCAGAAATCTAAGGAGTTGGTTTGACATTTCTATTTATCTAACATTCCCAATTCTGCTCTAACCCTCAAGCAGAATCTCTCACTCGCAACTTTATCAAAATGCATACATTGGGATCCTTAAGCTACCTAGGTACTAAAATCAGCAATTAATCGAATCTAAACTCACCTTGGTTGGAGGAATCGGTGAGGAAATCGCCTAAAGAGTTCTGCTGGGTTGAGCTGAAAACCGATAGTGAAATGAGTATGACGGCTATACCTCATTCAATCTTTCCTTAAATATGTTATCCATAACATAAATTGACAATTACCCTTATGCCCTCACTTAGTTACTTATTAACCTAATTGATTTTACCCCGAATTTTATTCTATAAAATTCACACTTAGAAGATTAATAGGTTATTTTAATTCTAATAAACTGGGTGTTACAATCTACCTTCCTTAAAAGAATTTTGTCCTCAAAATTCAGTACCTGAACAATCTTGGATGCTGGTCCATCATGTCTTGCTGGCGTTCCCAAGTTGTCTCCTCTATATTCTGATTATGCCATAAGACTTTCACTAGCGGAACTTCCTTGTTGCGTAATACTTTCACTGCATAATCCAAGATTCTTACTGGTCTCTCCTCATAGGTCAGTGTAGGTTGAATTTCAATGTTCTGCTGTTCCACAATCTGAGATGGATCCCTCAAGCACTTCTTAAGCATAGAAATATGGAACACATTGTGGATTCCTTCCATAGAGTCTGGCAATTGCAGCTCATATGCTGATTTTCCAATCCTCTTCAAGATTGAGAAAGGTCCAACGTATCTTGGGTTAAGCTTCCCTCTCTTCCCAAATCTCACAACTCCTTTGAATGGTGATACCTTAAGAAAAACCTCACTACCAACTTCAAACTCTAACTCTCTGCGTCTTCTGTCAGCATAGCTTTTCTGTCGACTTTGAGCTGTTAAGATCCTCTGACGGATGAGAGCAACCTTCTCCACAGTTTGCTGCACAATATCAGGACCAAGTAACTGTGCTTCACCAACTTCATCCCAGTACAAGGGTGATCTGCATTTTCGTCCATACAATGCTTCATACGGTGCCATTCTTATTGTTGCCTGAAAGCTGTTATTGTAAGAGAACTCTACCAGAGCTAGGTACTTACTCCAAGAGCCTTGGAAATCTAAAACACATGCACGGAGCATATCTTCTAGAATCTGAATAGTTCTCTCGGATTGTCCATCAGTTTGAGGGTGAAAGGCCGTGCTAAAGTTAAGTCGTGTTCCCATAGCCTTATGCAAACTTTTCCAAAACTTAGATGTAAATCTAGAGTCTCAGTCTGAAACTATAGTGCTTGGAACTCCATGCAATCTAATGATTTCTTGCACATACAACTCTGCAAGTTGATCCATCGAATGTGTTATCTTTATAGGCAGAAAATGGGCGGATTTGGTCAAACGATCAACTACTACCCAAATTGCATCATGTCCTTTTGCTGTTCTAGGCAATCATGTAACAAAATCCATTGTCACTTGATCCCACTTCCATTCTGGAACTGATAGGGGTTGTAATGTCCCTGCAGGCCTCTGATGTTCAGCCTTAACTTGCTGGCAGATCAAGCATGACCCTACGTACTCTGCCACATTTCTTTTCATATTAGGCCACCAGTAATGCTGCTTAAGGTCTCTGTACATTTTAGTACTTCCAGGATGAACAGAGAGCCTAGAAGAGTGTGCCTCGGATAGAATTTCCTTTCTAAGTTCAGTATCAGCCGGAACAAACCATCTATTTTGAAACTTGAGAATTCCATCAACCGAGCAGCTGAAATTCGTCATGTCAGTAGAATCCATGCACAATTTATACTTGTTGCATTCAGCGTCATTCATTTGAACTTCTTTTATTCTTTCCAAAATAGTAGGCCTCAAAGATATGGCCGAAAGCATGGCTGACACACTAGATACTGCTTCAAGGTTAAACCTTAAGAATTCAGTCTCTAAGGCTATCGGTATGTCTAGAATCAACGTAGCAACCGATGGAGTCACCCTACTCAAAGCGTCTGCCACAACATTCGCCTTACCGGGATGATACTTAATCTCAAAGTTATAGTCCTTTACAAATTCCAACCATCTACGTTGCCTCATGTTTAGTTCCTTCTGTGTGAAAATGTACTTTAGACTCTTATGATCTGAAAATATTTCACACGATTGTCCATATAATTAATGCCTCCAAATCTTGAGTGCAAATACTACAGCAGCTAATTCCAAGTCATGTGTAGGGTAATTCTTCTCATGAGTTTTCAACTATCTGGAAGCATAGGCTATCACTTTTCCTTCTTGCATCAAGACACAGCCAAGACCAATCTTGGATGCATCACAATAAATACTAAATTTACCATTCTCAGCAGGAAGGGTCAGGATTGAAGCATTGGTCAGTTTCTGTTTCAAGGCTTGGAAACTATGCTCACATTCATCGGTCCATAAATACTTCACATTTTTCCTTGTTAACTTAGTAAGAGGTGTAGCAATCTTTGAAAATCCTTCAATGAACTTTTTATAATACCCTGCAAGTCCAAGAAAACTTCTAATATCAGTAGCATTCTTCGGTTGGGGCCATTCCTTGACTGCTTGAACTTTAGTCGGGTCGACAGATAATCCTTCTCCAGAGATGACATGCCCTAGAAAGTGAACTTGGTCTAACCAAAATTCACACTTAGAAAACTTGGCGTATAGTTGGCGCTGCTTCAATAATTCTAATACTAAGTTTAAGTGTCTTGTGTGCTCCTCCTTGGTCTTAGAATAAATTAGAATGTCATCAATGAATACAATAACAAACTTGTCCAAATACTCGTGAAACACCCTATTCATAAGATCCATAAAGGCTGCCGGTGTATTTGTCAAACCAAAAGACATAACCAAAAACTCATAATGTCCATACCTAGTACGAAAGGCAGTCTTTGGGATATCTTCGGATTTAACCTTCAGTTGGTAATAACCGGATCTAAGGTCAATCTTAGAGAAAACTTTTGCACCTCTAAGCTGGTCAAATAAGTCATCAATTCTCGGTAGGGGATACTTGTTTTTGATAGTTAGCTTATTTAATTCCCTATAGTCTATGCACATACGCATTGATCCATCTTTCTTTTTGACAAAAAGGACAGGTGCACCCCACGGCGAAAAGCTTGGGCGTATGAACCCTTTCTCTAATAGTTCTTCCAACTGTTTCTTTAATTCTTTAAGCTCTGTAGGTGCTAGTCTATAAGGATTCTTAGATACAGGCTCGGCGCCTGGGTAAACATCCACAACAAATTCAATTTCCCTATCTGGTGGCAAGCCAGGAAGGTCATCTAAGAATACTTCAGGAAAATCTTGAACAACCAAGACATTTTGGGGACTTGATCTTCCTAAATGTTGTGTGTCTAAAACGCTGGCCAAAAGCACAAATACTCCCTGCATGGGGTGGGTCTACTATTTATAGAAGACATCACGGTCATTTCCTTGCTCTTCTTCAGAGCTTGAAAGGTATGCTTCAAACTACCAGGGGGTTGGAAACTAACTATTCCAGTCCTACAATCGATTATGGCGTGGTGATTAAACAACCAGTCCATTCCTAGGATTACATCAAATCTCGTTATATCCATAACAATTAAATCAGCAGATAGGTTTTTGTCCCCTACTAATACCATGCAATTATGCAATACATGATTGGAATGCAAATGCTCACCAGAGGGTAAAGCAACATTGAATACATGCTTAGAAGGGGTGGATTGTACTTCCAACTTATCAGCAAAAGTAGACGCAACAAAGGAATGCGTTGCGCCTGAATCTAGCAAGGTAAAAGCAGGCATAGAATTAACCAATATAGTACCTGACACAACAGCAGGCTGGTCTCCTTCTCCCGACTCCATCATAGAAAATATTCTCGGCTTTATTTTAGCAGGGCCACTCTTCAACGTTGGGCAGTCTCTGATGACGTGGCCAGTCTTATTACAGTTGAAACATCGAAGGACTCTGGGCTTCGGGCAATCCTTAAACGAATGTCCAAACTCCTCACAGTTATAACACTTACCAGTCCCAAACCTACACTCGCCCAGGTGATTTTTCATACATTTCATGCACTGAGGAAACTTCTCGGCATCCGGTACCTTCTTTCCAGAACCCTGACTACCCTGGCCTCCAGCAGGCCTCTTTATCCCTCTCTGCTGGTGGGGCTGAAAGAACTTTCGCGGGGCTTCCTTTGGTCCAGCACACTTCATTTCAGCTTCTTCTGCCTCCAATGCAGTAGACACTACTTCGCTGAATGACAAGCCTTTAATGCCTGAGTACTTCACTCCTCTGTAAATCTCTGGCTTTAGACCTTGCAGGTATTGAAACACTTTATCCTCATTTCTATGAACGAGGTATCCAGCAAACCTTGACAGAGACTCGAATTGCCTGTTGTACTCTGCCACAGACCCAGTCTGCTTCAAGCTCAAAAACTCAGCCTTCTTTGCGTTCTGGACAGTGGTGCTAAAATATTTCTCATAGAAGACTTCCTTGAATTGCGACCAGGACATGGTTGCAATATCGGTGGTGATCTCCAGCGACTCCTACCAAAGTTGTGCATCCCCTGCTAGATGAAACGTTGCCAAAATGACTTTCTCTCCGTCTCCAACATTGGCACATCTAAACATGCTCTCAATCTTTCGAAGCCATTCCTCAGCAACAATCGGGTTAGATGACTTTCCATCAAATGTGGGTGGTTGCAGCCTACGAAATCTATCCCTTGAATGCTCATTGACGTGACCTGAATTGGCACTTCCTTGTGTTTCCCGACTCAATAACACACCTAACTGGTCAGATTGCTGTCGCACAATGTCTGTCTGCTGACGCATCAACTCCGTCAGCTGTCTAATTACACTTGAATCTTCTTCACTCCTCAAGTTCGGCATCTCCCTAGGTACTCTTGGTCTCCCTGGTCGTCTAGCCATTTGTCTAAGGTTCTGCACAAAGTTATCTATACTCATAAACATCTTATAACTAAAGCTAACATAAACACTTACAGTTGTTGGAGTACTTTCATGCGACGATTGGCACTGATGAGTAATCTTCTGAACGGTTTAGCAGCATGTCTCTGATACCATACTGTAACGCCCCGAATTATCTAAACCCGGTTCGCTACACTTCACTCTATCATGACTAAGAAATTTCGGATAAATTTTAAAACTTCATTCGAGATTCAAAATTTGACATTTTCTAAACATTCAAAACATTTGAAAACTTTGCAGCGGAAAATCATTTAAAACAACAATGAAGTTAGACAAACTGTAGAAAATATTGTTGGGGTGTTTAACGGAAATGTTGAAGTCATCTGCCGACGACAAGGTCAACGAAAGAAGCAGAAATAGAAAACCGAAGACTTCTGCCGATGACGTCAGCCGGAAGGAATGAAAACAAAAGACATCACTCGGTAGGCTTCATATACCGATGACGTGTACAACAACGCAACACCCTCTGCCGGTAACGTCTACACAGCTTCCCTCTCGACTTCATCTGCCGATGAAGTCATCGTAACTCCATACACCACTTCATCTGCCGATGAAGTCAACATGACTTCATCTGCCGATAAAGTCAGCACAATTTCATCTCCCAACAGACAAGCGCACGACATCTACCGATAACGACAATATGACCCTTTCCGATAGAATTAATATACACACTACATCTTCCGATTCTCTAAATGACAAAATCACTTAACTCCCTCGGACTGCACCTGCCGATCACTAAACAACAAACTTAATACTCTACATCTTCCGATCGAATAGACTACATCTGCCAACACGTGCTACTCACGTGACCCCTTAAGACATCTACCGATAGACATCAACACAACTTCCTTCAACAGAACGCAATAAACCTCTACACATATCCACTGATACAAAATTATTCGACTCCTACCAATGGACTAAACAACATATATATAAACCAAGAAAACTTCGACTATCAACCGGACTTAAAACATTTTACCAAAAATCCATTCATAACACTCCAAGTCATTGTATTGATAAAAATCAGTAAGAACATGAAAATCAGAAATTCTCAAAAAAAAAAAATACGAAATCAAACAGCTGTAGCCTCGTTTACTAAAAACTCAATGTACTCAGATTAAATCATTAATCACTAAACCTCCTCATCTGTAGACAACATGCTAAACCGCCTCATCAGTTACCAAGTTGAAGCCTGAATGCACTCCTTCAACATCCTCTACTCCTCAACATGATCAGGGGACACACCTGCTAACTCTTCTTCGCCTACATCACAAAACTCATCTATTAGCCTAATGCTAAGCAAGTAAAGCAATATATTTATATATGTAAAGTAATGCTGAACTTAAACTCCTAAACATGCAGTTTCTACTTTCTCATCTCAGTGGCATACACGTTCATTCACAACTTGATCTGATCCCATGGTTCCCTTGGGAGTGGGATCAATTCTCCCAATGTCTACATCCTCCTACTTAATTAAGGGGCAGATGAATTTCCTTAACACTTGATCTGATCCCATGGTTTCCTTGGGAGCGGGATCAATTCTCCCAATGTATAAATCCCTTCATAAGTTAAGGGGTTGATTAGCTCCCTTAATAGTTTGTCTGTCGCATACAGTTCATACCTTACCATTCCTTACATGAAAATTCATTTTCGTAGTTTTTAATAAATCATGATGCATGGATAACAGAAACATACAATCACGCACAAACCTACTGTTTTGTGATGTAGGCCCGAAGGCACAAGCAATACTTTACTTACCTGGATTCCTAGCAAATGCTCGGTTAAGAGCTACTTCGGGGGTTCGTTCACCTATATTCATAAACAGAATGTTAAACCTTAATTTAAGCTATTCAGAAATCTAAGGAGTTGGTTTGACATTTCTATTTATCTAACATTCCCAATTCTGCTCTAACCCTCAAGCAGAATCTCTCACTCGCAACTTTATCAAAATGCATACATTGGGATCCTTAAGCTACCTAGGTACTAAAATCAGCAATTAATCGAATCTAAACTCACCTTGGTTGGAGGAATCGGTGAGGAAATCGCCTAAAGAGTTTTGCTGGGTTGAGCTGAAAACCGAGAGTGAAATGAGTATGACGGCTATACCTCATTCAATCTTTCCTTAAATATGTTATCCATAACATAAATTGACAATTACCCTTATGCCCTCACTTAGTTACTTATTAACCTAATTGATTTTACCCCGAATTTTATTCTATAAAATTCACACTTAGAAGATTAATAGGTTATTTTAATTCTAATAAACCGGATTTTACAAGGTAAGTTCTATACTTTGGGCTAACTTAGTTGTTGTTTTAGGGCACTATTCGGTTAGGGTTAATTTGAGTTAGGGTTGAGAAATTGGGAGTTTTGGTAGGAATCGATAGTTTGACAATATTAATGCCCCATAGGGTTGTATTTATGATTATTGTGGTAGTTTGTGTGAATTAATGGTGTGGGTTAATGTTTAAGGTGAAGTTTTTGTGGTTGGAAGGTTGTTGGAAGCCATTAATGGAGTTTTTTTGAATTAGTGAGCACAATGTGCTCGACGAAATGCCCGAAGGAAGTGAATGAGAGTTTTAGGGAAATTTGTCTTAGCTCGGGTTTTCGTTTAGTTTTGTAATTGATGATTTAGAGTCGATACTAATGACATGTTATGAAAATGCCTTAGGTAACCCAAGCTCTCAGAGGACGGTTCTCGGCATAGCTAGGACTCCAGGTAAGTGGTGCTAGGTTTCCGGCCCTTACGGCCCTACGTCATATCGATGTTAGGAATTAATGTCTTAATGGTGTTTTCACGATTTTGGAGTACTACGAGTATTTTGGTGGTAAATAGGTGTGAAGTGGATTGATTTTGGATGAATTTTAGGGTGTATAGAGAATTTAGATGTTTTGATGAATTATGGAGGATAATGGATTGGAGTGAAGGGTTATTTTGTATGATTTGGTAAATGAATTTGTTTTGAAAAGATTTAGAAAATTCTATTGTTTATAATAGTGTTTGATTGTGGATTTGGTTGGATTGTTGTTTGATGATTTTAGGTGTTTTGAATTGTATGGATTCGCTCGAGTTCTAGTGCGATTGTAACGACCCGGGGAGGATCGCCACGAAATTCTTGACTTTACATAAACATCAATTCATATTTGAACTCTTTTCTCCTTCTCTTTTTTTTTTCTTAGTAACAGTATGCCTAACAGGCTTAAAGACTTCAACTTAAATGATGGAAAGTTAGTCCCTCGTACATGCTTCCAATCGACGTACGAGTTGCATGGGTCTGCATGCATCAACCGATAGATATTGCGTCATCCGGATGGCACGTGCACCCCACATGACTCATTTAAACACCTATCGGCAGATGCGAACACTCGCATCGACCGACGATCACGTGCATCTCGTGTGACCAATTTAAAAACATCTTTCGATGGCTTACAAGCTCTATATCATCCAATCACTAAACGACAAATTATCACTTACATCATCCGGTCACTAGACGACAAAACCATGTTTATATCATCCGGTAAAAAGACTCCTTAGATCATCCGGTGACTTTATTACACTACATCTGCCGATCGCTAAACGACAAGATAGTACTTACATCATCCGGTGAAGAAACATACTTCATCTTCCGGTGAAATAGGGAAACATCATCCGGTGGACATGTGCTCCCCACGTGCATAATTAAAACATAACCCTGTCACTAAACGACAAGAAAACCCTCACATCGTCCGATGGCTAAACACTCTACATCTGCCGATGAAGGACATACTACATCTTCTGGTGACGTCATCCGGAAGACTCAATCGTTCAATTTCTATCATTTGACATCTGCCGATGACGTCAGCCGGATGAATGCCTCATCCAATTTCTATCTTACGCCAGTAAAACACTATAATCATCAAACAACCTCATCCAACAGAGAATACTACAACTCACCCAAACCTTAACCTGGGAATTATAAACCCTAATGAGTGAAAACCATATCCCATACAAGATACACATAGCGGAAGGCTTAAACAAAACAGACCATTCAATGATCCTTAAAATCGTTAACAGACTCTGAAGTCAAACCATTAAAAATCCGAATCTCATTGTTATAAGAAAACTCTATTCTACTTAGTCATATGTTTATCATAAACTTCTCTGACTTACTATGGGTATAACCAGGGAACTTGATCGCCTATCCGGCCTTCACTGTCACACTGAGCATCCTCCAGCAACCAAGCTTAGACATCCTCATTAACCTTGAGTTCCTCACCTGGAAACTCGTCACCTACATCATAAGGTTTAAACTATAAGCCTAATGCTTAGTAAGGAATGCAACACTAACATGGATGCATGAATGCATAATTTGGGAAAATCACATGCTCATAAGTCTTTTCTTGTTCATGTCTTTGCTCATAATCATCATTCATAATCATGGATCATATTCATCATTCATAATCATTGATCATATTCATCATTCATAGTCATTGATCATATTCATCATTCATAATCATTGATCATATTCATCATTCATAGTCATTGATCATATTCATCATTCATAGTCTTTGTTCATATTCTTTGTTTAGGTTGTGTGGATCAAGAGAGGATTTGTGCCGGTAAAGGGGGTTCGACAGTGAGTTTGATCTTGTTCCCTACTGCGGGTCGTATTCATATGTCCTTCTTTGGACCGTGACATACGTCGAACCGCCCCCAACCCTCACTTAATCCACGTTGCATAAATCTTATACATATACATATATATATACTTATCTTGTTCATGGAAAACATGCGTTAAAACATTTTCTTATGCTTGAGAAACTTTCATGATGCATGAACATGAGAGCTTTTAACTCATCAAACTATGACAATGATCATACCAGAGCAGACAACTTTACATTCACTAACAGGTCATCACATGGTGTAACTTGCAACATACATAAATCCTTCAAGTGCAGACAAGCTCATAATTATAAGGTAAACATTAGACATCTATACAACCTAGTACTCCCACGATGTAGGGCTCTATTAGCCGAAAATCTTAATACATTCACTTACCTGGTCTCCTTAGCACTTGAGCTCCTTTCTCTTCAAACTTCTTCACCTAAACATTTACATTGCAGTAGTTAAAACAAAATCCTAATAGTTCTAATCTCGAGTTATCCTAAGATCTAATAGCTAAGAGTCCTTCCCGAGTTCTTAGTTTAATACTCAATGTAACCCGAAATCCCAAATCAAAACGGACGGATTCGATAATGATAACTCAGGGTTGGTTGTTTTAAATGTCCAGAATCGATTCGGAATGACATTACCAATCTCGGGTTTCAAAATGTTCTTATTGATATTCGGCCATTGAAGAATCCAAACTTCAATATAGAGCTGGAAAACTGAGCTAATAAACTAATAGATAACCACATTGTTAAACCCGTACCTCGAGCACAAAGTAGCCAAGAAGCAGCAAGGAAACCGATCGCCGAAGGAAGGATTTCCAGCTGACAGAGAGTGAGAGCTTGGGAGAGAAGAAATCGCCGGAAGTTGGGGATGTCGGCTACAGTGGTTTAAATGAGGTTTGAATCCTTTCTTTTTTCTTTAAATATTGGCCTCAATTCTCCATTATTACAACTTTGCCACTCAACCTAGTTTAGATCCACATGTGATTAATTAAGCTTGGCATAAATCCTAAACTACGAAGATTAAATATTTATGACCGTTAATACAGTTAAGAAAATCACCTGGCCGTTGACTCGGGTGTTACAGCGATCCACGTGGTTTATTTTCATGAATTTTATACAAGGATTTGGTATGTTTGAGTCGAGTTTTTCGGGAGTTTGAAGTATGGTGAGTTTAATGTAGTTGTGAACATTTTTGGAAGGTTTAATGTAAAAAGGAGATGATAAAAATGGGAGAATTTGATAAAGTGTAGAAAGGGAGGGAGCAGGGTGCAGGTGGGCGCACCTGAATGTGTGCCATCATGATCGATCGGGCTAGAGGCACGATCGATCGTGATTGAAGGTTGATTTTAAATTGGAAGACCCGAGAAGGCCCGATCGGTTGGGCTTGAAGCGCGATCGATCGTGGGTGATGTTTCGTTTTTAATCAGGAAACCCGAGTCGGGCCGATCGATCGGGCTTGGGGGCGCGATCGATCGTGGTCGACGTGTGATTGATTTTTTTCGACTTTTCGAAACATGTTTTAAACCCGACCCCTTTTTACGATACTCTCAAATGTATTTTAGGGACGGCCCTCATGTATTCTAAAGGATTTTAAGGGCCCAAAAACCGAGTCGTCGTTTTTCCGAAAAATGATTATTTCCTCGTTTTAAATGATTTAAAAGTTGACAAAAAAATTTATACCTGTTATGTTTAAGTTAAAGTTAGGTTAATTAGGGTTGATTGAGGTGGGTCATTTGTCTATATCCGATTGGGGTTAGCGTGTTGTTTAAAAGTGAAAAATTTATACGCAACAATACGAGGGTTTGAAGTTAAGATTTCTTTATGGTCCTTCCGTGATGGCCCTGACCGGGTTGGGGTGGTTACACAGAGACTCAAATTGTCTGATGTATTCAGCCACAGATCCTGACTGCTTCAAGTTCAGGAACTCCACTTTCTTTGTGGCCTAGATGGTGCTGTTAAAATACTTTTCAAAGAAAATGTCTTTGAACTGAGACCAAGCCATAGTCAGAATATCAGTGGTGGTCTCAATTGTCTCCCACCAAAGTTGAGCGTCTCCAGCAAAATAAAATGTCGCCAGAGTGACCTTGTCTCCTTCTCCGACGTTGGCACACCTAAACATACTTTCAATCTTCCTAAGCCACTCTTCAGCAACAATCGGGTTAGATGATTTTCCATCAAACGTGGGCAGTTGAAGCCTCTGGAATCGGTCTCCTAAATGTTCATTGCCAGAACCCGAGTTGGCACTTCCTTGTACTTCCTGGTTCAACAACACTCCTAACTGATCGGACTGCTAACGTACTAAGTCTGTTTGCTGACGTACCAAATCTGTCAGCTGTTTAATAACACTAGGTTCCTCCACACTCCTCAAGTCTGGCATTTCCCTCGGTATCCTAGGTCTTCCTGGGCGTCTGGCCATTGTACTAAGTTCCTGTACAGGGTTATTTACACTCTTAAATATCTATTAACTAAGGTTAACATAAACACTTACAGTTGTTGAAGTACTTCCATGCAACGATTGGCACTGATGAGTAATCTTTTGAACGGTTTAACTGAATGTCTCTGATACCATACTGTAACGCCCCGAATTATATAAACCCGGTTCGCTACACTTAACCCGAATATAACTAAGAAACTTTGGACAAAATTTAAAATTTCGCTCGAAAGTCAAAATTTTACATTTTCTAAAACCTCGAAATATTTAAAAAAAAAACTAGCAGCGGAAATCATTTAAGCAAAAATAGAGTTAAACAAAACTATATAAAAGAAATGTTTGAATAATCGGTTGGAATAGTAAGAAACAATCGGCCAAAGGAAATAAGGGTTTAAATCGTGAAATACTTGAAAAGTTACAGAAGTCAAACATATCTACCGCCGAGCAAAGTCAACGGAAGAGGCTGAAACTGGAACCAGAAGGCTTCCCTGGTTACAAGCGACAAAACTTTGGCTACATCAACCGGACACAAAACGACAAAATACTTCCTACATTCACCGGTGACGTCAGCCATCATCCGGTCACAAAACGTGTAACACCCAGAAACCTTGACTTCTAGTTTTAAGTTATAATTGCCGAGTTTTAAATTGTAAGCAATTATAGAGTTTTAATTCGTGGAAATAGTAAATTAAGTCCAAATGGCCAATGGGAAGTTTCGTTAGAGCCCTAAGAATAAATAGGAATATTTGGAGGAATAAGGAAATTTTGGAGAAGTTTAAACCGATAGGGGAAGTAACAATTAGAGCTAAGGAAACATCAAAAGGGCATTTAGGTAATTGTTAAAGTCAAAATTTAATAAAAACCTAAGTTTCCTCTCTCTCTTCCTCACTTCTCCTCCAGGCACGAAACTCTCTCCCTCTCTTTGGCGATTTCTTCCTTTCTCCATCGCCATCTCCAACGGTTCGATCTCTACTCCGATTCTGGCTTTTTCTTCTTCAAGTTTCTTCCCCAAATCAATCCTCTAGGTGAGTTCTACATTCTAGGAAAGTTATTTGTGGTTTTAGGGTTATTTCAATTTTTGCGAAGAAAAATTAGGGTTTTTGTTAGAAATCATTAGGGTTGTTTATGTATTACTCATTGATGATATATTAATGATTTTTGAGGTTGTTGAAGTAGAGTAATGATGTTTGATGATGTTAATGTGAGATCTAGGTTGTTGGAAATGTGGTTGAAAGACATTAATGAGTTTTGAAGCTTGTGAACACCAAGTGTTTGATGAAATGCCTAAAAGAAAAGAGTTTGAGTGTATAGAAGGATTTGTCCTAGCTAGAGAAGTCGATTGTTTAGATTTAATGTTCGTGAGTTGATATTAATGGTTTGTTGTTAAATGCCCTAGGTGACTCAAGCTCAAGGGCGGTGCTCGGCATATTTAGGACGCCAGGTAAGTGAGCGTTAGGCTTTCCGTTCACTAGGGCCCTACGTCGTACAATGTTGATGATGTTTGACGTGATGAAAAAGGTGGAAATAGGGGTTGGTAGAAAGGACGGGTAGTTTTAAGTAGTGCTTTAGTGATTTAAGTAGTGCCCGTTTGATAGGTTTTTCCTTACGTATGTATTACCTCATGCATCATGTTTTACTAAAGTGCATACGAACTATTTATGAGCATGTTTTATGAAAATGTTGAATTAATGAATGATGAATGATGAATGATGAATGATGAATGATGAATGATGAATGATGAATGATGAATGATGAATGATGAATGATGAATGATGAATGATGAATGATGAATGATGAATGATGAATGATGAATGATAAATGATGAATGATGAATGGTGAATGAACTTCGGGGCAAGTCACAAATGAACTACGGGGCAAGTCACAAATGTACTATGGGGCAAGTCACGAATGTACTACGGGGCAAGTCATGAATGTACTACGGGGCAAGAAAACGGTTTAAAAGAAATGAAACGAAAATGTTTTATAAATGTCATGCATATATATGAAATGTCATGTTTAGCACGCTCCTTACTAAGCATTAGGCTTAATGTAGTTATTGTATGATGTAGGTGACGAGAACGAAGGTGAGGAACCTCTTTACGATGACCAAGTATAGATGGTCGGTGGCGGAGCTCGTGGCGGCAGAGCGTGTTTTGGCAGGGCGGGTTTGACTCACGGTTAGGTGTTTTGAGAGTTTTTGGGTAATGTTGGGATAATGATGAATTTGATGGATTTTTATTACGTTTAGATATGTTTTAGGATGTTTGGTGATGGTATAGAAAGCGTAAAATGTTTTGTGATGTTTTTGATTGGTTTTAAAACAGGTAGGATTGTTAAACGTTTAAACGGAACCACGCGGTTCGTTTATTTGAAGTTCATTTGTATGTTAAAGTGATTTGTGTTGGTTATGAGTTTTGGGTAAATTTAGTGTGGAAGTGTTAAGTAAGAAATAAGTGATGATTGTGTGAAGAGAAAGTGTTGTATGTTTTGGGTGTGTGAAGGAATTTATTGTTGAATGTGTGAAATCGGGGAAGAAATCGATGGGTATTATGTTTGAGTGTTTAGTGTTTGGTGATGATATAAGGATGAAGTGCAAGGCGTGTGAAAAAGAAAGAGAAGAAAGAAGAAGCTCGGCTCTCTGGAGAAAATCCAGAGAGCCTGGCGATTGCTCGCCTTTGGGAGGCGAGTAATCGCCTCTGGGGAGAAATGTGGCGTTGCTCTCTGGAGAAAATCCAGAGAGCGTGGCGACTAATCGCCACAATTGTGGCGATAAGTCGCCACTGGCTGTCGCCCATAGGGCGATTAGTAGCCACTTTTGTGACTACTGATCGCCATACCTTATAAAAGGTATGGGCGATTGGTAGCCACTTTTGTGGCTACTGATCGCCACCCACATTATATAAAAAAAAAATAATATTAATTTAAATATTAATTTATTAGTTAAATAGTTTTAAATGTTTTATTTATTTAAGTTTTAATGGTTTTAAGTATTGTTTTAAACGAGTTGCTAAATGAACTTTGATTTAAATTCCGATTTTAACTTCGATTAAGATTTCCGCTCATGTACAGTTAAAGTGAAAGTTTAAAAAAAAAAAAAAATGATATCACGGGTAAGGGTCGTGACAGCTATAGTATCAGAGAGATAGAGTTTTAAAAGCAATTTTGTGATATGCCTGCCAAACACACCGCCGTACGGGACTCTCCATCGACTGTAAGTGTTTAAGTTTAAGTACGATTCCTAGATGTTTATTGTTTTATGTTGTCTAATATGTTTAGGAACGAGAAAATGCCGAGAGCACCTAGACCGCCTCTAGGAAATCCTATGGACCAATTTATGGGTATATTGCAACAACAGTCGGATCAGATTGGAGTTTTACTAAATCGGGATGGAAATGGTAACGGGAGTGGACAGGGGAGTTCTTCCCGGGACCAAAGTGGAGAGAGATTCCGACGCCTTGGGCCTCCGGCTTTTGATGGACAATCTTCGGATCCCTCGAGTGCAGAACAGTGGATTCGTAAAATTGAAAGCATGTTTGCCTATGCAAAGGTGGAGGAAGCCGATAAAGTGATGTTTGCATCGTTTAATTTGGAAAAAAATGCACTATTTTGGTGGGACACAATTCAAGCCGCTACTGATGTGGGAGTCATGAGATGGGAAAGGTTCAAGACGGTATTCTACAACAAATATTTTAGTCGCACTCTTCGGGCAAGTAAGAAAGTAGAATTCATGCAATTGCGTCAGACGGGGACAGTGGCTGAATATGTGCAAAGGTTCGATTCATTATCTCGATATGCCGGGTACATGATTCATGAGGAGGAGGACAAAATTCATTAGTTCGTACAGGGTTTGAAATTTGAAATTCAGAAAGGTGTGATGACGGTGGATGATGAGGATGTGCCGTTTCATAAAATTGTGTAAAGAGCCCTCGGACTTGATGATATCGAGATGAAGCTTCAACGACAAAGAGAAGCATCAAGAAGGTTTAGAGATGGACGACCGCAACAACAAAACCAGGGATGGCAGCCACAAGCACAACGTGGTGTTAAGCGGGCTAATGAGACGCCGAGATTGCAAGATAAAGGAAAACGTACGCAAGGGGCGTCACAAGCTCCAACATGCCCTATTTGCCTAAAGAATCATCGAGGGGAGTGCAAGCTGCATAGTGGATGGTGTTTTCGCTGTGATAAGGTGGGCCACAAGGCTGTTGATTGCCCAGGGCCGATTAGGCAGCCACCGGGCGGTCCCTCCCGGATCTTTTCCTTGATTGAGGCTGAGGAAGCGGCTCAGCCTTCGGTTGTTACAGGTACTATTCTAGTTTGTGGAAACACGGCTCATGTTCTGATTGATACTGGGGCAACCCATTCCTTTATAGCACAGAGTTATGCAGTTAAATGGAAGTTAGATGTAGTCCCAGCTGATCATAGATATAGTGCTATGTTGCCTTCCGGAGAGTATCTACACTCAGATCGAGCGATTGAGGGTGAAGTCATATCAGCTGGTGGTAGACAGTTGTATGCAAACCTTATTGTCATATGTATGAAGGGGTATGATGTAATTCTGGGCATGGATTGGTTGTTCAGGCACTACGCCACAATCAATTGCAGGTCGGGAGTAGTAGGATTTAGACCTCCAAATGGGGAAAGTTATGATTTTACAGCGACCCTCCGATCTAGTGATATGCCTCTTGTTTTGTCAATGAGTGCCCGATACTCCACAAAACCTCAATGTTTCAATTTCGTGGCAAGTATTGTGGATGTAAGGAAACGGGAAGAACTAAGGTTGAATAACATGGCGGTGGAAGAAAATGTTACTAAAGTATTCCTCGATGAACTACCAAGCTTGCCTGTAAGTGCCTTGAATTCGATGAAGCACGGATGCTTTGGGTTTATAGCGAACGTGGATGAAGTAAGCAAGCAAGAGGAGTTGAAGTTATGTGACATTCCAGTTGTTAAAGACTTTGCGGAGGTATTTCTGGACGAATTGCCTGGCTTGCCTCCGGATAGAGAAATGGAGTTCACAATAGAGATTATTCCTGGTTCGGCGCCAGTGTCCAAGAATCCTTACAGGATGGCGCCAGTTGAACTGAGAGAATTACAAGTCCAGCTAAAAGAGCTAACAGATAAGGGCTTTGTCCGACCGAGCGTTTCTCCTTGGGGCGCTCCGGTTTTGTTTGTGAAGAAGAAGGACGGCTCTTTGCGAATGTGCGTGGATTATCGTGAACTGAATAAGCTGACTATAAAGAACAAATACCCGTTACCGAGGATAGATGATCTGTTTGACCAGTTGCAAGGGGCCACAGTGTTCTCTAAGATTGATTTACGGTCTGGATACTATCAGTTAAAGATTAGAGCCGAGGATGTACCAAAGACTGCTTTCAGAACGCGCTATGGGCACTACGAGTTTATGGTTATGTCGTTCGGCTTGACCAATGCCCCGGCCGCGTTTATGGACCTCATGAATCGAGTATTCCGGGAATTCTTGGATAAGTTCGTGATAGTATTCATTGATGACATCTTAGTATATTCCCGAAACGATGAGGAGCACGCAGAGCACTTAAGGGCTGTTATGACTACCTTGAAGCGACACCAGTTGTATGCTAAGCTCTCTAAGTGCGAATTCTGGTTGAGTCAAGTAAACTTCTTAGGCCACGTGATTTCAAGAGAAGGTGTTTCGGTGGACCCGGCCAAGATTCAAGTGGTAAAAGAATGGCCTCGACCGAAAAATGCAAGTGATGTGCGGAGTTTTGTAGGCCTAGCAGGGTATTATCGGAAATTTATTCAAGGGTTTTCGGTAATTGCCAAGCCTTTGACGAACTTGACAAAGAAAGAAGTAAAATATGAGTGGACTAAGGCGTGTGAGGAAAGCTTCCAGACTTTGAAGCGAAAGTTGACCACAGCGCCTTTACTGACTTTACCAGTGGAGAGTGGGGTGTACTGTATTTATTGTGACGCGTCCAAAGTCGGTTTGGGATGCTTATTAATGCAAGAAGGAAAGGTCATTGCCTATGCCTCGAGGCAATTGAAAAGTTATGAAGAAAATTATCCAACGCATGATTTAGAACTGGCAGCGGTGGTATTTGCGTTAAAGATATGGAGACACTACCTCTATGGACAGAAATGTGAGGTGTTTTCAGACCACAAAAGTTTAAAGTATCTGTTTACACAAAAGGATTTGAATATGAGACAGAGGAGATGGCTCGAATTTGTAAAAGATTATGATTTCGAAATCAAATATCACCCCGAGAAAGCAAATACAGTGGCAGATGCATTGAGCAGAATGCCTAGAACAGAGGAGTCAGTTGCCTTCAGTATGTCAACTTCGTTGAGAAAGGAGATGCAAGGGTTTGAACTCGAGATAGTTCCAGAACTTTCAGCCCTTTTAGCTGACTTGACTATACGACCCACTCTGTTAGACAAGATAAAAGAGGCTCAACAGCTAGATACAGAGGAGAAGTTGGCCATTGTAGCAAGGTTGTCAGTTGTGCCTTCAGATTTCAGCTATTCAATGGATGGCCTTCTGAGATTTCGAGACCGTTTATATGTTCCAAATGATGAAGAGTTGAGAAAGTTAGTTATGTCAGAGGCACATTCATCAATGTCCTCAGTGCATCCAAGTAATACAAAAATGTACCGAGACCTGAAAGTGCACTATTGGTGGCCGAATATGAAGCGTGATGTGGCCAATTATGTACAGTCTTGCCTAGTGTGCCAACAAGTGAAAGCAGAACACCAAAGACCAGGTGGGATGTTGCAACCACTACCGATTCCCGAGTGGAAGTGGGATCAAATTGCGATGGATTTCGTGGTTGGATTACCAAGAACAGTAAAGGGGCACGACAGTATATGGGTCGTTGTTGATAGGTTGACAAAAGCGGCTCATTTCTTGCCTGTGAAAATGACTTACACGATGAATCAATTTGCAGAACTTTATATCCAAGAGATCATTAGATTGCACGGGGTCCCTATGTCGATTGTTTCGGATCAGGATCCCAGATTTACTTCGAGAACCGCTATGGGTACCAAGTTGACTTTTAGCATGGCATTCCACCCACAGACCGACGGACAGTCTGAAAGAACGATTCAGATACTCGAAGATATGCTAAGGGCATGCGTGTTAGAGTTTCAGTCGTCATGGAGCCGATATTTGCCTTTGATCGAGTTTGTCTATAATAATAGTTATCAGTCCACGATCGGAATGGCTCCATACGAAGCGCTTTATGGCAGAAAATGTAGGTCGCCGTTGTATTGGGATGAAGTGGGCGAAGCTAGATTGATCGGCCCTGAGATTTTACAACAATTGTCCGAGAAGGTTTCATTGATTAGACAAAGAATGGAGACCGCACAAAGTCGCCAGAAGAGTTACGCAGATCGAAGAAGAAGAGATTTGGAATTTGCGATTGGTGACGAAGTATTTTTAAAGGTTTCGCCGTTCAAAGGCGTGGTTCGATTTGGTAGAAGAGGGAAGTTAAATCCACGGTTCGTTGGACCGTTTCAGATAACAGAAAGGATTGGAGCTACAGCGTATAGGCTTCAATTACCGTTGTCTATGGAAGGTGTACATAATGTGTTCCACGTGTCAATGTTGAGGAAGTGTATACGGGATCCTATGCACGTGGTAGAACCAGTTAATCTTGAGATACGGCCAACTTTGACGTATGAAGAGAAGCCGGTACAGATTTTGGAATCTTCAATTAAGGTCCTGCGAAATAAGTCAATCCCTCTTGTTAAAGTATTATGGAGAAATCAAAACGTAGAGGAAGCAACGTGGGAGCGACAACAGGACATGATGGACAGATATCTGGATTTATTCAGGTACGAAATTTTGGGGGCAAAATTCCAAATAAGGAGGGTAGGATGTAACACCCGGAAACCTTGACTTCTAGTTTTAAGTTATAATTGCCGAGTTTTAAATTGTAAGCAATTATAGAGTTTTAATTCGTGGAAATAGTAAATTAAGTCCAAATGGCCAACGGGAAGTTTCGTTAGAGCCCTAAGAATAAATAGGAATATTTGGAGGAATAAGGGAATTTTGGAGAAGTTTAAACCGATAGGGGAAGTAACAATTAGAGCTAAGGAAACATCAAAAGGGCATTTAGGTAATTCTTAAAGTCAAAATTTAATAAAAACCTAAGGTTCCTCTCTCTCTTCCTCACTTCTCCTCCACGCACGAAACTCTCTCCCTCTCTTTGGCGATTTCTTCCTTTCTCCATCGCCATCTCCAACGGTTCGATCTCTACTCCGATTCCGGCGTTTTCTTCTCCAAGTTTCTTCCCCAAATCAATTCTTTAGGTGAGTTCTACATTCTAGGAAAGTTATTTGTGGTTTTAGGGTTATTTCGATTTAGGGTTTGCAAAGAAAAATTAGGGTTTTTGTTAGAAATCGTTAGGGTTGTTTATATATTACTCATTGATGATATATTAATGATTTTTGAGGTTGTTGAAGTAGAGTAATGATGTTTGATGATGTTAATGTGAGATCTAGGTTGTTGGAAATGTGGTTGAAAGACATTAATGAGTTTTGAAGCTTGTGAACACCAAGTGTTTGATGAAATGCCTAAAAGAAAAGAGTTTGAGTGTATAGAAGGATTTGTCCTAGCTAGAGAAGTCGATTGTTTAGATTTAATGTTCGTGAGTCGATATTAATGGTTTGTTGTTAAATGCCCTAGGTGACTCAAGCTCAAGGGTGGTGCTCGGCATATTTAGGACGCCAGGTAAGTGAGCGTTAGGCTTTCCGGTCACTAGGGCCCTACGTCGTACAATGTTGATGATGTTTGACGTGATGAAAAAGGTGGAAATAGGGGTTGGTAGAAAGGACGGGTAGTTTTAAGTAGTGCTTTAGTGATTTAAGTAGTGCCCGTTTGATAGGTTTTTCTTTACGTATGTATTACCTCATGCATCATGTTTTACTAAAGTGCATACGAACTATTTATGAGCATGTTTTATGAAAATGTTGAATTAAAGAATGATAATGAATGATGAATGATGAATGATGAATGATGAATGGTGAATGAACTACGGGGCAAGTCACAAATGAACTACGGGGCAAGTCACAAATGTACTACGGGGCAAGTCACGAATGTACTACGGGGCAAGTCACGAATGTACTACGGGGCAAGAAAACGGTTTAAAAGAAATGAAACGAAAATGTTTTATAAATGTCATGCATATATATGAAATGTCATGTTTAGCACGCTCCTTACTAAGCATTAGGCTTAATGTAGTTATTGTATGATGTAGGTGACGAGAACGAAGGTGAGGAACCTCTTTACGATGACCAAGTATAGATGGTCGGTGGCGGAGCTCATGGCGGCAGAGCGTGTTTTGGCAGGGCGGGTTTGACTCACGGTTAGGTGTTTTGAGAGTTTTTGGGTAATGTTGGGATAATGATGAATTTGATGGATTTTTATTACGTTTAGATATGTTTTAGGATGTTTGGTGATGGTATAGAAAGCGTAAAATGTTTTGTGATGTTTTTGATTGGTTTTAAAACAGGTAGGATTGTTAAACGTTTAAACGGAACCACGCAATTCGTTTATTTGAAGTTCATTTGTATGTTAAAGTGATTTGTGTTGGTTATGAGTTTTGGGTAAATTTAGTGTGGAAGTGTTAAGTAAGAAATAAGTGATGATTGTGTGAAGAGAAAGTGTTGTATGTTTTGGGTGTGTGAAGGAATTTATTGTTGAATGTGTGAAATCGGGGAAGAAATCGATGGGTATTATGTTTGAGTGTTTAGTGTTTGGTGATGATATAAGGATGAAGTGCAAGGCGTGTGAAAAAGAAAGAGAAGAAAGAAGAAGCTCGGCTCTCTGGAGAAAATCCAGAGAGCCTGGCGATTGCTCGCCTTTGGGAGGCGAGTAATCGCCTCTGGGGAGAAATGTGGCGTTGCTCTCTGGAGAAAATCCAGAGAGCGTGGCGACTAATCGCCACAATTGTGGCGATAAGTCGCCACTGGCTGTCGCCCATAGGGCGATTAGTAGCCACTTTTGTGGCTACTGATCGCCATACCTTATAAAAGGTATGGGCGATTGGTAGCCACTTTTGTGGCTACTGATCGCCACCCACATTATATAAAAAAAAATAATATTAATTTAAATATTAACTTATTAGTTAAATAGTTTTAAATGTTTTATTTATTTAAGTTTTAATGGTTTTAAGTATTGTTTTAAACGAGTTGCTAAATGAACTTTGATTTAAATTCCGATTTTAACTTCGATTAAGATTTCCGCTCATGTACAGTTAAAGTGAAAGTTTAAAAAAAAAAAAATGATATCACGGGTAAGGGTCGTGACAAAACGACAAAACACTTCCTACATCCACCGGTGACGTCAGCCATCATCTGATGGCTTCCACTGAGGACATCTTCCGATAGACAACAGAACAACAACTCAACTTCTGCCGATAGACTTCATCTACCGATAGAGAACAGAATAACAACTCAACATCTGCCGATAGGCTTCATCTACCGATAGAGAACAGAATAACAACTCAACATCTGCCGATAGACTTCATCTACCAATAGAGAACAAAACAACAACTCTAACTACGGAAAGGAATTCACTCACTTCACTGAAACCATTGAGAAACAATTCAAACTATTGCATTACTAAAATCCAGTGAATACCAACGTAAAATCCCAACAAAATACTATTATCAGTAAATCTCAAAAAAAGGGTATTCAAAACATTGAAACCACTACGGTCATGAAAATTCAACACACTTGAATTGAAACATTGTCAACTAAACCTTCATACTACTGACACCAGTTAACCCGCCTCATCAGTTTACTAGACCGAAGCATGAATGTACTCCTCCAACCTCATCTATTCATCTGTGCACACAAGGAAATCACCTGCAGTATCCTCAACACCTACATCACAAAACTCATCTATTAGCCTAATGCTAAGTAAGTAAAGCAGTAAGAAAATGAGATGCTGAAACGCTGAAAGACAAAATTTCTAAACATGTAAATTTCTACTTTCTCATCTCAGTTGCATTTACATTCATTCATAACTGATCTGATCCCTCAGTTCCCTTGGGAGTGGGATCAATCCTCCCAATGTTATACATCCTCTACTCGATTAAGGGGCGGATGGATTCCCTAAATAGCTAATCTGATCCCTCACTTCCCTTGGGAGTGGGATCAATCTCCCAATGTTATAAATCCACTACATCAATTAAGGGGCGGATTAGTTCCCTTAATAGCTATCATAACACGTTCTGTTCTTGCCTTACCATTCATTCCATGTAAATTCATTTTCGTGTTTCTTCAAAAACATGATGCATGACATAAAGAAAACACTCAAACATGCATAACCCTACTGTTTTGTGATGTAGGCCCGAAGGCACATACAATACTTCACTTACCTGGATTCTTGGTGAATACTCGGTTAGGGGTTGCTTCGAAATTGCTCACCTAGAACCATAAACAGAGCATCAAGTCAATCCTTACAAATCCTCATTCTAAAGCATTCAGAAAACCTAAGTGAACAGTTAGGAGTTCTATTCACTGAGCATCCCCAAATTTTACACTAAACCCGAATCTACTCTCATTCACAACATCCGCGAAATCCCCACATTATACTCCCTCAGTTGTCTAACTGCTTAAACCCGAGATAAATGAGGAAAACTTAGCAGGTTGAAAGGAAAATCGGGTGGGAGAATTGCCGAGAGCTCTGCTGAGCTTGAGTCGAATACCGAAAAGAGTAAAGATGAAACAGTGGCGGCAATAGTGCATTTATCACTAAATCTCTTCCCTTTAATAGGTTATCCACTTTTAAATTTCAAGTTACCCTTATACCCTTGCCTAGTCACTCAATAACCGTATATTTACTATCACCATTTAAAGTGTGTCATTAATTTTAGAAAGAAATAAGACTTAGTTCTAAAGAACTGGGTGTTACATTTTCCACCAACGTCTATCATGTGGTGTAAAAAACATGCTAGGAACTAAATCGCCAAATACTATAAATCTTCGCTAATAAATATAAGTCCATTCAACTCACGTGTCCCAATAACTGTCTTTAGGCAATAGACTATACATAAGGATATGGTGAATTACTCGCACATGCACATTTAAGTCTCTGGCCCTTGGCTTATAGTATACTCTAACATTGGGATTCTTGTGGATTTTTAAAAGGAATTCCAGCCCTTCTTCCTCCTTAAAAAAATTTGGATATATAGAAGTATTAAAATATTCATCCACATAATCATCTTTGCCAAAACCAATCAAGTCATTAATCTTTTGTGATGTTAGAATAATCTCTTTTTCAAGAACATAACTCTTAACTGTTACAAGCTGAGGGGCATAGCTCAAATTAGCAAAGAAGAACTCGATTAATCTCTCATAATAAGAGCCATTTAAAGCACACAAACCATTAGGGCCTATACGTTTACAAGTGCCTCAATATCTAAGGTGTTAATTATTTGTGAAGGACGCTCTCCTTGAGCAAATATTGAATAAAGATAGATGTCATTTTCTTACCTATCTTTACAATTGGCCGACTAGAATTGAGAAGAGTAAAAACTTCGTTTAAGATGAAGGTCGAGAGGATCCACTCCCACTTACACTACTAAACTTGTGTTTTCCAGCTGCTTTAGGTGCTTTTAAGTCAATTTGGAAGATTGAAAATTCTAGAGAGATGGAGTGGTTGGCATATAACTAATCCTATATAGTTAGGGTTTCAAAAATTGAAATCTAGGGAGGGGAAGATGATTGCAACGTCATGAAAGTTAATTTCGGTCCAGAGAGGGTCAAAAATGTTGAGAAAAATGGTTAGGACAGGAGAAAGAAAATCGTCGAGTGGTAGCTTGTCTAGCCACCTGATGACTTGTAAACTCGATTCTACGGCCAACCGTGTTTTAATTGTTGACAACGTAGCATTAAATGGAGGCCGAGCTTATTCTCAAAATTGACCTTATTAATATTGTTAATCTGAATCAAGCCTTATTAACTCCAATCTTGTACTAATATTATTGAAGGTCTTCTTATTTAGAGGTTTTGTAATGATATCGATTAATTGATTTTTTTGAAGTTACAAACACAAGAAAGACGTCATTGTTTTTAACGTGATCGTGGATGAAGTGATATTGAATCTCAATATTTAAGGCGCGAGAATGTTGAATAAGATTTTCAAAAATGTTTAGAGCACTTTAGTTGTCGCACCTTATTGGATCTTTTTGATAATTTTAGCCATAAACATTGATTCATCCAAAGAACTGGAGCACAAAACTAGTGGCGACTGTGTACTCACTTTCGTCTGTATAGAAAGTCATTATGTTTTGTTTCTTAGAAATCATGACACCAAGGATTCTCTAAGTAATTGACTAATTTCACTACTGATGTCCCTAACCACTAAACTACTGGTGTAATCTGAGTCAGTGAATTCCACTTATATATTAAATATCTTCTTTACGACATTTAAATGAGACTCCTTTGGACAAACTTGAAATCGAGCATAAGCAAACACCAAAGAGAATATCAAGTTTACTATTTGTTAAATATAGGAATAATCTAATCAATCTTTGATGTCTCTTTATGTTCAATCTTTTACCATTCTCATCCTTATCATATTTTGTAGAAGTACTCATAGGTGTACGAGAGAGGTTAGAGGTCTCTTCTGCAAACCTATGGATGGGAGGGCAAATTGGGAAAAGAGAAGGATTTAATTAAAAACTCACATCCTTTTTTCCTTATTTTCCCTCCCCCCTCTCATTTTCTCTCCCCATCTCCACGAAACCCTTTCCCCCTTTTCATGATTTTTTAGCCTCTTCCACCGAGGCTCCTCCCTCACGCCAAGCTTCTTCCTTCTCCTCTCCCTCTTATTTATTTTTTTTAGAAGAAAACACCACAAGAAACCTCTCTCGTCTCTAAGGCTTGAGTTTGACAAAACCGCACTAAGCTCCTCCCCACCCCAAGGTAAGATTTAGGTATTTTGAGTTGGGTTATTGGGGTTTTTGGATGATTAATGATAGATAGGATGTTTATGAGTGGCTTGTTGTGGAATTTAATGAGTTTGGTTGAAGTTTTTGGAGGATGATAATAAATGCACGAAAATTAGGGTTTTTAGTTTAAAAATTGAGCGATTATGATTGTTGATGACAAATTAGTTGTTGTGGGAAATTAAAAATGATTATGATTGTTGATGACAAATTAGTTGTTGTGGGCGATTAAGAATGATGATGTATGAAGTTGAAGTGAGTGTTTGATTGAAATTGTGCATGTTGTGACTTATCCTTGGATTTATCTTTTGGAATTGGGTTTTATTTGATTGCTTGATAGGTGTTTAATGGTGGTTGAAATTTAAATGGGATGTGCACCCGTTTGAGTTCAATTGTGTCTTGGTGTTGATTTTTGGTCATTTGATTGGGTTGATGCTGGATAGTTGATGTTTGGAATTATTTTGATGTTGGATAGTCAGTGTTTGAGATAATGTAGAAGTTGGTTAATGGTTGGATTGATCTTGTGGTTAGCATAGTTAAATAGAATGGGTTGTGAGCATTGTGTTGGGATTTGTTGCTAGTTGTTGAAATTTGATTTCGAATATTGGTTGTAGGATGTTAGTTATGAATTTGAATTGGATATAGAGATTTTGGATGTTAATGTAGAAATGTTATGCTTTAGGTTTTCAAGATAACGGAGTCGATCATGCTGGGTCGATTTAGCTAATGACACGAGGTAAGTATGTTTTGCGTGCACCTTGCCGTTAAGGCCTACATCATGAAATGGTAGGGTGTTATGTGTATGTTTCATGCTTGAATATCATGTCATGCATCATGTTTTAATAAAGATACGAAAATGATTTATGCATATGGTTTCACGAAATGACATGTACATACGAACAAAATGAAATGAATGATCATGTATGCTTCGAATGAAGTAATTCGCCCTTCGCCGATTATGAGAATTTATTGTTTTAGAGGTATTGATCGCCCCTCCATCGGCATTTAGATCGCAGCATTGGTTAGGTTCTAATGACCCTATTGTCATGCTTCGGAGAAACTAACCCGCCCTCCCTCGTCACAAGGATTATCATGTATGCTCCCTCCATCGTCACAGAAATTGCGACATTTGGGAAAATAAAATTTACCAATCATGTACGACAATGTAACAAGTGAACAAAGACGTTAGAAACAAACATGTTAGGAATGCATGGATAAGTTTTAAATTCATTTAAGCATGATTATTGAGAATTAGACTCATAGTTGAATATCGTGATGTAGGTGACGAGTTAAACGGTGAGTTTCATGAACCCGTTAAAGTGGAAGACAGAAGCGGTTGATTGATGAAATTTCAGCGGTGGACTTGGGGGTTGTTGGGAGATTTTGACCCGTGGGTGGGTATGAAAATGATTTGAGTTAGTTTATACACGTTTTTGGTTTTAAAATCACGTGTAAAGGAATTTTATAGATTTTAAATGTTTTGATAAACCTTATTTTGACGTATAAAAATGTCTGACAGAAAAATGGATGTTTTGACATAAAGATGTTACGTTTTGGGTTTGGAATGGAAACGTTGGTTATGGAATTGGATGTTTTAAATAGATAAGTTGAGTTTTAAGCTATGGATTTCAGGTGGAGAGTTGCTGCATTGAAGTTTTATAAAAGGATTAAGGAAATTGGGTCGATGTTTTCAGGAAAACGGAATAGGGAAAGGAACAGGGAAGGTGTCGACCGATCGGGCAGCACAGCCGATCGATCGGCACTAATTTTTGCAAAATTGGGTCGGCACCAAAGGAGGTACTGATCGATCGCTCAACATGAGTGTTTGATCTCCCCTCTGCCTTCACGTGATCGGCACGGCCAATCAATCGGCTAGTATGGCCGATCGATCGCCCGCGTTCTGGGAACCAAAGACGTCAGC